>JANBXA010000202.1:4685000-5412500 GCA_030556225.1 Cricetiscus sungorus | reverse complement strand
GTATGAATATTAAATAAATTATTTAAAAAGGAAATTCTTATCCAGTGAAAGGGTTTTTGTTTGTTTGTTTTTGTTTTAAGTTGGGGTATATGTTTAAATGTTACTAGGCTTGGGAAAAAAAAAAGATGCTTGCTTTGGTACTCAAACTACCCTGGAGGAATCACGCTTTGTATGCAAAGCCAAGCATAACCTTGCTGTAATATGCACTAATATGTGGATCAATGAACCGTGGTAATAATGCACAGAATGGGTAGGAAGCAAATCATAGTCCAAAATGGCCCAAGAGCATGGCTCACTCTTTGGACAGCGGTCAGCACATACTTTCTAGATAGCTGATCTCTGACTTCTGACCTCTCATCTGTGACCGCTGATCCCTGATCTCTGACCTACTGGAAAACTGTGAAGTGAGGCTCAGGAAGTACAAGGTGAAGGGAAAGCACAAAACAAATGTTTGCTAGCCTGCCACAAGGAGGGTTTAAATCACAGATTCTTTGCATCTGCTTAGCATCGTAACCCAAGGGTCTTCCTTCCCAAACTCAAAGGGATGAAATAAGAATTATGGAAAATACAAGGTGAGGAGCAATCACTGCAAAGCAACCAGAATGAAGGCAAGCAATGACCTGTGAAGCCAATGGACGCAAGACATCGTGATGACCTTCCTATGCCTGACGTGGTGATACGCACTGATGTTACTTTCATTACCAAGTAGACAGGTGGTCTGTATGAAGACTGAAAACCACAGAGAACCTAAAGGAACCAAAACCAGCATTCATAGTTCTAACTTAAGACCAATCACCTGGGCACATCTGATGGACTGCCTTCTAGAAAACTCTAAATCTGATTATTTATTTATTTATTTATTTATTTATTTATTTATTTATTTATTTGCCACCAATTAAACTGATGGCTCACATCATTACTCTTTGTCTAATAACACAAAATATCATAAACAGGCAATAAACTCCCCCCACCACCACCTTTCCCCAGTGCAGCTCTATCATCTTCACTGTCTCTGTCAGTGTGTCTTTCTATCTGTCTCTGCCTTCTCTCTATTGCTGTTGACTAAGGAAGGGTTTCCTGCATCCCTGACTGACTCAGGTGATGTCTGCTGGGGATGAAAGGCTGACTCTTGGACCGCCGCACCCTCCTGTCTCCTTTGTAAGCATTGAGGATGCAGGCAGTGTAGTTTCTCTGGGGAGCTACTTGTTCCCTTCTCATAATAAGCTGTGAATCACTTTTTACACACATTCTCCTTAAGGTACAAATCTCTAAGACTATTGAAAAAATGGGTACTATTTAGCCATGGAACAACTACAGGCAATATCGTTTTTACAGAACAAAATAAGATTACAGAGTTAAATGCTTCCCTAGCAGTTTCCTTAAGCCTTGGCTAATTTAGCTACTTGAAATACATATTTAGCAAAGACACCTCCTATTCCTAAGACTGTTTTCTAAAACTCTGTGCATTATCACCATGGTTGTTCATTCATATTCAGCATGCATCTTAACCTCATGATTATGCCCTATTGTGTATACACAGCCCAGTGTCTCCAGTGTTGCCTAATTCCACAGTGAGCGTGAGCATCTTTTTCTATATATATATATATTTTTAAACTAAGCAACATTTAAATATATACCCCGACTTAAAATATTTTTGTGGAGCAGTTATTTTCTTCCTTAACTTACTTAACATTCACATATGCCAATAATGTGATTTTAAAGAGTAATTAAGTAGACGGTATGGAACCGCTGAAGGTTTTACCCTTTTGACTATGTTACAGACGTGTGAAGACAGTGCTGTAATGCTCAAAGACCCAACACTGCTCCAACTGGCTTGTTTTAAGAACACGAGGAAAATGTCTTCACCTGCGGGTCAAGCAAACCGAAATGAGTGAATGGCCAAGGTGGGGGAAATACAGACACTGTGATGCTTTCCTAGTGGGATCCTGACGCCTCATACCTGCCCTGCATTTCACTTGCGGGTTGGGGTTGGTGGGCTCGGTTCTCATTTCCCAGGAAACATCCTGAGTTGGCTGATGATTTGAAAGGAGTCATGGAGCAGTCATTGATTTAGCTGAGGACCTCGGAGTGAAGCAAATGCAAGCATATCTTTGTGAGAAGGGTTCCAGGAGGAGGGGGCTAGCGCTCCTGGGATTCGCATGATTTCTTCTGCTTTGAGGATCCCACTGGCTCCTGTGTGTATGGCGTTAACTTCTCTTTCCACCTCAGGACCCTTTGCATTTGTCTTAGTATTTTAAATGGGCTGCAAGTGGTTCTTCCTCTTGCCCACTGTGAGAAATATTGTCCTTTGAAGAAGTCAAGATGTCCCAAGTTCTGTTCAGAAAATTTTACCTGTACCAAGGCATGACAGCTGGAGACAGTTTGGTGGGGTAAGTTCTCTTGTGTCACATTTACCCCAGAACAACTGAGGAGAGATAGAGAAGATACTTGACCGGGGTCAACTGCATGGTAAGTGGCAGAGAGGGTATTTAAAGCCAGCGAGTTCTAGAAACAATGCTTTAGAAAAAAACCCTAAGTATCAGCTCAGCCCATTATAAGAATCTGTTGGTGTAGTTCTGAGTGGTCTGGGATTAGAAGTTGAAGAACCATCTCCATGTTTATTTGGTTTGTTGAGTGCAGGAAAGCAGGGTGGGAGAAGGAAAAGAAAGGGTAGAAAAAGAGAAGGGGAGGGAGGGGAATGGAGAGAAGGAAGGAAGAAGGGATGAAAGGAGTATTGATGAACAGGGCCACTCCTACAATTTACTCCTAGGCATGCTACTTCCTTCTGTCACAGTATGGCTGATTTGGGACTGCCTCGGTCTTGTCCCAGCTGGAAGTGGGTCAGTGTAGAAGCTATGACTGCAGAACATTACTTCCTCTGCTCTTTACATGTAAGGCATTTTACATGATGTGTTGATGTCTTAGTATGAAAATCTCTTCCATCCTAGAGAGTGGCATGTTTGCTGGACCGCACAGGCAGAGTTCACAACACACCCTGAAGGAAGGGAGATCGCTCTTTTGTGGTGTACTCAGTCTGTCTGTTTAACCTGCTTTTAAGAGAAAACTTAGCTGCTCATCCCACTTTCCTTGGATTTCCCATGTAATCAACTTTGACAGCCTTGGCTACTGCATAGCTGTAATCTTAAATTGTGTCTTCTTCCCTGCCTTCAACACAGGCAAATGCATGTGTGCTTGCATGTTATGATAGAAACCTGAAAACTGCAAATAGCTTGAAAACAACCTCATAAAGTAACTGCCGAAAGTGCTGGATATGAGTTTAGACATTTGTTTCCAGTGGTGGCTGCAGTACTGTGTTATCCAGGTCAGCTGGAAGCAGATGCAATCAGGAAAGTTTCATCCCTTGCAAACCTTGTTAGAGATTTCTATAAGGGAACTCTCATCACTTCCCTCATGATATGTTCTGTGCCATTCAAAATCAAAAACAAAACAAATAAAGGAGGAAAAAATGTTCTTGGTGGAGAACACAGACACATGGACGGAGAGAGTCACAAGCAGCATCCAGGCAGACACAGATTCCGTCTCAAAGACACACAAGGAAAGGCAAAAGACAATCATGGGAGAGAGAAGTAAAGGATTCCAACTGGGACTTTCTCTTTGCTAAATTACTCCAAGGTGAAGTGCTTTTGTTAGCTTTCCATTAATGTAACACTGATGCATTACTGGTGAGTCTGAGTTATCATTAATGCATTCCAACCAAAGCAAGGCAAGGTATGTGTTTACTAGGCAAAATGTTGGGAAGAGGAAAGGAAAACTTGCTGAGGTTCCCTCTGAACTACATAAAGATATACGGCAGCAAGGGGAAAAACCTCAGCCGTGTTTCAAATTTATAGAATGATGGCATAATTTGATTCCCTCTATTATTTTTTATTTATTTTGAAGACAGCACATTAGCTCAGGAAGCCCCATGAGGCTGGGATATCTGCGCCAGGTGGGCGCTAGGGAACGCAGGGGCCCCTTCCTTTCTTTGTTCCTGCCCACAGAGAAAGTTCCTACAAAAGGACAGAAATCTTTAAACATTTTTTTTCTTTGAAACAGCAAAAAATACAAAAAGCAAGATATGCATTTCACTCCAGGGTGCTTATGCTTCAAGCCCATGATTAGGGAAAAGGTCAGCAATTCACAATCAGATTTCCCTCTGAGGACCAGCATTGGTGGAAGACAGTATTTTTCTAAGGCAAAAAATCTACATTAAAATCAGCTTCCTCCATGAGCATTTCAAACACTTAACACCTACTGTGGCATGGGCATAGGTTAACTCCTGCAACCCACAGTCTTCATGAGAGAAATCTCTTGGTTAAACTTAAAAAATCAGAGAGGAGCTGGGGAGAAGATTTGATGGGGTGCAGCAGAATTCAGATGCCAGAACCCATGACAAGAGCTGGGTGTGGTCATGATCGTACCTGCCATCATCAGTGTGTGTGTAGGTGTGGAGACAGCAGCATCGCTGGAGCTTGCTGGCCACCTGTCTACTTCCCAGTTCAGGGATGGACCCATCTCAAGGGAAAGTGGGAGAAAGTGATAGAGGGCATTTGACAAACTCCTGTGTCCCTTACACACACACACACACACACACACACACACACACACACACACACACACACACACACACACACACACACTATACACCCATGCACACACATAGAACCCTTAACCACAAACCACTCCAAGGCTATACCTATATTGCAATGTAAGAAAGCTGCCTGTCCCTATGTCATTCCAGAAAAGGTGCTCAGCAGGCCCTGAGATCTTTTGTTGGTGTTCTTTTCTCAAGTAGCTCTTTGAGAACACAAGAGATTAGGTAGAAAGTCTCCAGAGATTTGTTGACATCAATATCCTTGAAATGACTGTAAAACTGGAGACCTCCCAAATTTCATCTTTACTCCAAAGACAGAGTAAGCGATGGAGAGTTACCTGAAGGGTGACTGGTGGCTGGTAGGGGCCAGCATCCCAGTCTCTACTAGAGGTGCCAATAGAAAGCTCTGGTCACTGTCGTTTAGGCATTGAGACACAGGATGCACAATGCTTCAGCAACCAATAACAATAGTGTCAATAACAAAATGTGTATTCAGCCACACGCCCTTTCCCCAGCTGGCTTGAGAGGCTCTAACATTCTGGTCCACATTTGGTCAACTCAGAACTCTGTAACAAGGGCTAATCGTGGTTCAAGGCTATTCTCTCTCCTTCTCTCTGGAGATGCATTCAGTATGCAAAACCACAACAAACGTCAGTAACTGATGATTAAGTGTATTGAGTGTTATGAGCTATTAAACATCGTTAGAAATGGTAATGCACCACCTTGCAGAGAGCACAGATCATTAAGCATATGGATTTTAATTATTTCAGCTATAGCCTTCTCCAGGGTTGGGAGGAGAGGGTGAAAGCTAATTTTATATTGTGGTAGCCAGTGAGATTATCAAGCTGCAATGTGGCACACTTCCCAAACCAGGCTTTTGCAAAGACCTGTTAAATATAGCGATTGCTGTGTTCCATAAAAAGGAGATTATCATCCGGGGCGGGAGTGCAATAGAAGACCATAACCTTGGAGATGTTAAATAGCAATGTGTCAACCTTAATAGAAAAATGGAATTCAGCAGATAACTAAATAAGTTGCATAATATTTCATTGTATATACATACACATATGTGAACATCTTTGTGACTAGGTACGTGTGTGTGTACCATGGTGTATACCTGTGTAAGAGTGTATGTGTGTTTTTAAATGTTGGAGGCGTGTAGAAGTCAGAGGTCAGCATTGGATATGTTCTGATGTTATTCTCTGCCTTGCTTATTGAGATAAGTTCTCCCCTTAAAGGTGGATCTCACCAGTTGTGTCAGACTAGCTGGTGACTAAGCCTCATCGAGGCTGCTGTCTCTGTCTATGGAGGACTAGGGATACAGGATCATTCTGGAGGACCCAGCTACAGATGGGAGTGTTTGGAACTGAACTCAGGTCCTCATGCTCACACTGCAACAAATATTTATCAATTGAGCCTTCACCCTAGCCAGTCAGATTATATTTTTATAAGCTAAAGAGAAAATAGGTGACAGATATACATTTGATGGTGGAATAAATCCATTTCTACAACAAGTAAGCTATAAGGCATTTTATGTACTTTTATTGAAAATAATAACTATTATTTAACTCTGTTCTGATCTGTTTACTCTGTCCCCACTCCTCCCAGATTTTCTGCACCTCTCCACCACCCAACTCCAAGTCCTCTCTTTCTTTCTCTCTAGAAAAGGAACAGCCAAATAAACAAATATAATTTCTTGAAAAAGGAAAATGTAGAAGAAACACCCATATTTATGCTATAAATGATTTTGCCCATCTACAAGTATCAAAAATGAACACTTGTACACCATCCAACTTTTAAACATCTGAAACATGTAAAGCAAGATCATCTATAAAAAGTATGCTGTTGACGTATTTACATTCCTGTCAGTAAAGATTTCTCAGGCTCTGCTTTCCATTCCTCTCACAGTCATGACACAAATCAAACCCATTAAAATGTCAGCACCCTGGTAGCAGTGCTCCATAGCTGGTAGATGAAGTGCGCATGGAGGAAGGAAGACGCCCGCTGCGGCTCCCCAATATGATGACCACGTGGAAATACTTAGATAAGTAGAAGATGGGTTAATAATTAAGACAGAGCTAGCCCATGAACAATGATGGTAATTGGCCAACAGGATTGTATCAAATACAGAGTCTCTGAGTGTTATTTGGGGCTCACGTGGCAGTGGGACCGTGGCGGCAGGACTGGAGGCAGCCAGCGGGAAAAACCTGCTGTAACAAGAACCTTTGACTGTGATGAAGGAAGCAGGGAAGCACACCAGTTTACATCTGAAATATACAGGTAAAACAAGGTGAATATCAAAAATGCTACCCAGCCCAAAAACCTGAGTTTGGTACCAAGAACCACATGATAGCAGAGAACAGACTATTTTTATTTTATTTTTTTAACTTTTTAAAAGAAGTTAATTTAGAAACTATATTATTTTACATATCAGTCCCAGATCCCTCTCCCTCCCATCCTCCCATGTCCCTCCAGGGACTCCCCATCCCACCCACTCCCCAAAGGCAGTGAGGCCTTTCATGGGATATCATCAAAGTCAGTCACATCATTTGGAAGAGGGCCTAGGCTGTCCTCCATGTGTCTGGGCTGAAAGAGTATCCTTCCATAGGGAATGGGCTCCTAAGGGATAAATACAGTTCCACTGTCAGAGGCCCCATAGCCTGCCTAGGCCTCCTAACTGGCATCCACATTCTGAGGGCTTTGTTTGGGCCAATGCTGGTTTCCCCAGCATTATGACTAAGATCCATGTATTCTCACTTGGTCAGGTTAACAGTTTCTGTGGGTTTCTCCAACACTGTCTTCACCCCTTTGCTCATCTCTCCTCCCTCTCTACAACTGGATTCTGGGAACATGGCTCAGTGGTTAGCTGTGGGTACCTGCTTCTGCTATTGGATGAAGGTGTAGGTGCCATCAGCCACTGGATGAAGGCTCTAGGATGGCATACAAGGTAGTCATCAATCTCATTATAGGGGAAGTCCCTCTAAGGCAGCCTCTCCTTTACTGCCTAGATTCCTAGTTGGGGTCTTCTTTGTAAATCTCTGAACATTTCCCTAGTGCCAGAGTTCTCTTTAAACTTATAATGGTTCCCTCTACTATGCTATCTCTTTTCTTGTTCTCCTTTATTCCTCCCCCAACTCAGTCTTCCTCATCCCTCATGTTCTCCTCCTCCCTCTTCTTCTCTGCTTCGCTTCTCCTTTTCTTACCTCCCTCCACTCTCTCCCAGTGCTTTCAATTTGCTCAGGAGATCATGTCCCTCTTTCCTTCTCCACGGGATCATATACTTTTCTCTTAGGGTACTCCTTTTTTTCTAGCTTCTCTGGAGGTGTGAATTATAGGCTGGTGATCCTTTGCTCTATGTCTAATATCCATATATGAGTGAGTACATACCATGTTTGCCTTTCTGTGACTGGATTACCTCACTCATTCATCTTCCAGTGAATTTCAAGATTTCATGCCCCTCCCCCCACTGAGTAGTACTCCATCGTATAAATGTACCACATTTTATCCCATCCATTCTTCAGTTGAGGCATCTAGGTGGCTTCCAGGTTTTGGCTATTACAAACAATGCTGCTCCGAATATAGTTGAACACATGTCCTTGTTGTATGAATGTATACCCTTTGGGTATATGCCCAAGAGTGGAGTTGCTGGATTTTGAGGTAGACCAATTCTCATTTTCCTGAGAAACTGCCATACTGATTTCCAAAGTGGCTGAACAAGTTTGCACTCTCACCAGCAATGGAGGAGTTCCCCTTTCTCCACATCCTCTCCAGCATAAGCTGTCATAGGTGTTTTTGACTTTAGCCATTCTGAGTGGTATAAGATGGTATCTCAGAGTTGTTTTGATGCCTCTGGAAGTGCCTGTATTGCACATGGTTGTTTTGGCTATCCTGGGTTTTTTGTTAGAAGAAGTCAAACTTTTACTATCTGCAGATAGTATGATAGTTTAAATAAGTGACCTAAAAAATCTACCAAGGAACTCCTACAGTTGATAAACACCTTCAACAAAGTGGCAGAATACAAGATTAACTAAAAAAAAAAAACTCAGTAGCCCTAACATGTAGAGACAATAAAGGGGCCGAGAATGAGATCAGAGAAACATCACCCTTTACAATAGCCACAAACAACACAAAATATCTTGGGGTAATTCTAATCAAACAGGTGAAAGACCTGTATGAAATTAAAAAAAGATACCAGAAAATGGAAAGATTGTCCATGCTCTTGGATAGATAGGATCAACATAGTGAAAATGGCAATCTTAACAAAAGAAATCTCTAGGTTCAATGCAATCCCCATCAAAATCCCAGCACAAGAAAACAGACTCTTATAAGTTGTTCTCTGACATCCACACGCACGCCGAAGCATATATGCTTACGTAAATATAAATACACACATGCATATGCACACTCACAAATGCATACAAATACATACATCCAATAAATGAGTGAACTATTTCTCAAATGTTAGTATGTACATCTTCCTGGTCTCAACATGTCAATGTACTATGGTCAGTAGTGACACTAAAGATCAGTTTGAGGCTGTACCATGTAAGGGGGTGGACTTGGTGTCTACATTCTAGAATGTCAGCTGACATACATATGCCTGTTCCCATGGCATAAAACCAACTTAATTTACAAACATATAACGAGAGCAAAGTAGTTGCTCTCGGGATCAATGGTTCTATAAAATTTCGGCTCAAAGGTCTGCAAAATGGCTCTGTGTGGCAAAGTGTTCTATTCCACAGGCAAACTTATAGCAGAGGTCAAATCTACCTACCACCCACAGCACAGAAAAGCCTTCATTTTCACAGGAAACATTTCAATTAGAAATCTAAGGTGCCATTATTGTTCTTTCCTTTGTTTTTTCTTTCTAATATTTAGTATTTCTATGCCCTCATAGAGCATGTATAAATTTATAATCTCCTTTATATCCGGATAGATCTCTTGAGAAAAGGCTTCATGCCCTGCAAGGAGGAGAGAATGGATTCTGATGGGGCATTTCCCAGGAACGAATGAGGTTTGTGTTAGAAAAGGAGTCAGGAATAGAAAATTGGAGAAACAGCTCCCCCAGGCTTCTAGGTCTTCTGAGGCAACATTCGAGCCGCGATGATTGATTTGCTTTTGCATGCCTTTAAGCCCTTTGAGCAAACAAATGCATGGTATTAAATGTGTTCCTTGTTGGCTTTGGATGGAGCAAGGCTGGTTCCTGGTACATGATGGAAACAGGAGAGTTGTAAGTCCCTCTGAGCACCTTCAGCATCCGAACTACATCATACATCAGAAAGACTCTGGCTGAGTCTAGTGATGGATTCTAACTCCTCAGTTTTACAAGACCACTCCCAGGACCTTCGAGTCCAGCTTCATCAGGCTAACTAGGGGTGGGGCGTAGACCAGAAGTTGGGTCTCTGACTGTTGGCTTCAGATTCATGCATATGCCCACTGCACTTCTCCCGAATAAAGTTCACCATACCATTAGAAAAGACTTTCTTTCATGTACTTTTATTTATTTATTTATTTATTTATTTATTTATTTTACAAATTCATAGCTGACTTTCACCATGTCAGTTCTTACAATTGAAGGCATTTTAGATCATCTTAGATGTCTTGGTATTATGATTATGTGGATGTATATTTCAGTTCCTATGGCATCAGTGTTGTCATTGGTAAAAATAAACAGCACTTCTGTCTATGATCTCATGTCTGCTGATTTATATATATATATATATATATATATATATATATATATATGTAAATGGAAAGCAATCCAAAGCACATTACATAATTCACATTATACAAATTCCAGCTAGATAAACTGGTTTGGAATCGCTATATAGAAAAAAAAATCAGTGAACTTTACATTTCCTAATGTTGTTGTCTTTGGCAAAGAAAATAAAACAGGAACAATTCCAAAAATGAGAAATTTGGTTAAAGACAGAAAATTCTACTTTCCATTTCACATTTCAAAATTAGAAACAAACCAAAACAAGACCCAAATAATTTCTCTCACCAGCACCATTAAGAAGAAAACCAAGCCAGGCGTTGGTGGCGCACCCCTTTAATCCCAGCCATCAGGAGGCAGAGGCAGGTGGATCTCCGTGAGTTTGAGTCCAGCCTGGTCTACATACAGAGCTAGTTCCAGGACAGGCTCCAAAGCAATACAGAGAAACCCTGTCTCAAAACAAAACAAAACAAAACAAAAAACTCAGATTATAGGCCAGCAGGAGGGCTCCACGTTTGCCATTCCACTCTGACATCTTGAATTGGATCACCAGACCCACACGGTGGAAAGACATAAACAGATCTCAAAATTTGTCTTCTGACCTCTACATTCTTACTATGATCCACAAAGCAACAGTAAAAAATTAAATACCAGCTTGGTTAAGCTATATTTTAAAATGTGACATGAAAAATAAATGATTTTATTTACTGGTTTCATCTAGGATTGCATTGTAATAATCTCTGTTTTAATATGTGACTGCCACTGATTTTTTTTCCCCATTAATCAATGAGAAGGCAGACTCTTGCATATGATTCCATGTCTCTTTACAGATGTGACAAGAGGTGACCATCATTTACATTCTGTTTATCTACACAGATGCATGTAACATCTACACCCACATTGGGACATCAACCATAAAGAGACTGACGGGAGATGTTATTCTGTAAATATGTTTCTCATACTGGTTAATGAATAAAGCACTATTGGCCAATACGAAAACAAGATAGGAGGGACTAGGAGACTAGGAGGAAAGAGAAAGTAGTAAGGAGGAGTCAGCATGGAGAGCCTAAAGAGAACAGCACACTGGCCTGCTCTCCGGTAAGATGACAATGTGGAAATACTTAGATTAGTAGAAATGGGTTAATCATTAAGACACAGCTAGCCGATAAGAAACTAGTACCTGGCCAACAGCATTATATCAAATACAGAGTCTCAGCGTGTTATTTGGGGCTGGCGTGGCAGTGGGACCAGGCAGCCAGTGGGGAAAACATACTCGTTACAAGAGACAGCTAACCAAAGTATATGCATAGAGCAGGAGGCTCCAGGTAAGGAGGATGAAAACCCTCAATCCAAAGCCACAAACAACCCAAGGTGCTAATCGATGCTGTATCGTCTCCATGATCAATAGTTCATCTCTGTGGTCATGACAGATCCCAAAGAACCTGCCATCCTTCCAAATCAAGAGTAAATTTTTTTAAAATAAGTGAAGTAAGGTTTAAATAAACTGGGAAGATAGGAAAGATTCCAAGAAGTTGACATATGGCCATAAGTGGAAGGAAATCTATAGTCTTGGAGGCAGGTGCTGATCATACTCTGCTGGCTTGGTTTGCAGACTGGAGAATACAATCGTGTCTATAGATACGTGGTATGTGTGCAGTAAGAGAAGGGATATATTATTCACCACTCTCCTGGTCATCCTGTGGGTAAGTGTTAGGTGGCAGCTATGTAGAAAACACTTATTAGGTCCAACATACTCAAGATGAAGTTCCAGTTACCCTCTCTACAAGCTTGTAGCCCAGTGATCCTGAAAGGAACCAAGGATCATCTGTAGAGAAATGGCCACTTAGTATTTGGAAATTAATAAAAAGGGTGAGTGCATTTTGGCAGTTAAAAAACATAAGTGTGTAAGAGTGTTTAGTCAGTTCAGCTCCAATAGAAGGTAAGAGCAGATAAAGGTGCTTATAAATAATATATGCCAAGCGAAGTTATTTTTTCCTTTTGCACTGTCAATATGGCTTCTAGCTGCAATTTTGAGTGTTGTCAGGACTCAGTCACTGGCTTCTCCACTCCAAGCTACACTGGCAGAAGCAGCATGCTGACAGAAATCTCCTGGACAGCCCTCCATCATGAAGCACGTCTTTAATGCTCATTGAACCACCCTAATCAATTGCCCAAAGTTAGGTCGATGCAACTACTCCTAATAGCAAGCCTCAAATGAACAGTAGGATTAAATTGTGATGCCCTATTCTGTTTTTCATTACCTTTTCCCAAAGATAAAACAGCCTCGTTTTTAAAATCACACAAGTAGACTAAAATAGCAGGAAAGGGAGGAGAGGAAAAGAAAGAATTAAGATTACTCCCTCAAATCAATTAATTTTAAGTCTCTCTCTCCTCTCTCTCCCCCTCCTCCTTTGTCCTGCTCCACCTTACTCCCTTGAGATAGGGTCAGTTTATGACCCTGAGGCTCAGCTGACAGCCAGCAAGCCTCTCCTGTCTTGTCCCTCTCTACCCCAACAGTGCAGAAGAGATAGGTACAGTGTTCACCATGCCCAGCTTTTCACATGGATTCTGGGATTTGAACTTAGATATTCGTGTTTGTACCACATGTCCTCCTAGCCTCAACCAAAATAAGATAAGGTATAGAAAATGTCAGGAATCATAGGAGAAAATTACTTTTTAAAACACGCTCATCAAATTTTCAAGTCATAGGCACAATATTTCCCCACTGATCTGCTACAATTTATTTTTTACAAAGTACAGTGAAATTGAAGACAAGGGTCCAGATGTTAACTTTGGTAGGACAGATATCCCATCTGTTTTTTACGTGAAGACTTCTTAGACTCGCTGTCAGATCAGGTTGAGTCTCTGAGTCATTTTCCTCTTTAAAGCCGCCTCCAAGCAAAAGAGGCCCCACTCTCTTTGTTTCTTTCAGAGGAGAGAGAGAGAAAACACCAGTGGATGAATTGGAAACTATGAGCTGCGTGCCTGCTAGTTAGAGTAGCAGTACAGTCCCTAGGTAAGCGTGTTTCTTTCAAGAAATTAGTATGCTCACAGCTAGAGGATAATATACTGCTAATATACATAACATACTTATATATACTTAATATACATTTGTCTGCCTATGGGGGAAGCAAATGCAGGTCATGACAAAGTTTAGGAACTCAAAACCTAGTGTAGGTTTTCTAGCCACACACACCTGGTTCCTGAACATTCTCATCTGTACATTACAGCCAGAGTTCTAGTGACTTAGCAGCCAGTGCCTTGGGATAGTGCTTGCAGGTGTCAGGCTGCAGTAGGTATAGGGACATGTCTGGGCATTAAACGGGTTCATATTCACTCCTACTTCAGATAGCTGGTGACCTTTTTCACTCAAAGGATTAGAAGGCATGGGCAAATCAGAAACAGTACCAAAGAAGATGCTAATGTATTAGAGAGCAGAAAACTGAAGTTACATTGAGCAATACCTGAGCCCACTAAGGTATCACTGTTCAGAGACACATGGTAAGAGTCAGACACCCTGGCGATATTGACAGTGGACAACAGCAAGCCAGGTTGACCCAGCCCAAGACACTGTCCTGTCACACTAGTCTCAGGATAGTACTAGATAAACAGTGGGGGAGTCAACTCAGGAACAAATACAGGTTCAATATGTTTACCAGATGTCTTTGCTATCAACACAGAATTCTGTAGAGTCCTGTAGGTATAAGGTGAGATATGCACTCATGCCACAAAATACTTCACCAAAGTGTACCCTGGCTAGATTGTTCATTTGTGGCTTTTGGCATTGGAAATGAGAAAACACATGAAAAGCCATTTGTAGAACAGTGTCTAAGGATCCCTTTGCTCCATTGTGCTTACCTTGAGAATCCCCAACCTTATATCTGCAATAATGCCAGATATGGCAACCCCACAATCTCTAAAATGGCAGCATTGCAAAAGCAATTCTTCCCCTTAGTGTGGATCTCTTTCATTTGAACCAATATGAGCCCCTCACCTCTATTTACCTTTAGTGAATTACCTCTTCCCCAGATATTAGGAATAAATGAAATGCCAAAAGCATGGCTATATATTGTTGAAGAAGAAGATGTGAATGATGACTACATCAACTGACATGAAGGAAAATTTTACAACATCTCATCCCTGGATAATAGCTATAGGAATTGAGTGGCAGCTGGGAGAAACAGTTTTCTTTAAGGACAATTCCTGATTGGTTTGTCAAGACTAGGGGTCAGCATGACAATACTGGCAACACTAATAGTACTCAGTAGGGTGTGTGTGTGTGTGTGTGTGTGTGTGTGTGTGTGTGTGTGTGTGTGTGTGTGCTGTATATAATAATTACAGAAGCCATGAATTTCAGAGGAGTAATGAGGAGACAGAAGAAAAACTGGGAGAGTATGGATGTAAATGTTGTAAACACAATGTACTCATGTATGAAACTATAAAAATTAAAATCCAATATTAATTTTAAAAGAATAAATTAATAAGCATCCCAATTATCCCTTCCTAGTCTAGTGTTACAAATAGCGGTGTTAGGGACTGAATATGTGAGTGAGAATGAACCATGCACAATAGAAAGCATTTTTTACATAAGAGCTCTCAATGAGATAGATGCTATTTAGCTTCAAAGTTTAAACAAAACAAACACTATGGCTTATCCAAGAAGATTAATTAGTATGTCCAATGTCATACAGCTACTCAGCCTCAAGCCTGAGACTGGGGTCACCTCTTTTTAACAGTCCATGTTTATACAAAGACATGAACCTATGTAGAAGAGTAAGAGCAGAGAGAGCTGCGGCCTCCATAGTTCTCCATAATGTCAAGCCGTCAGCTGTTTCCAAATGCTAACTCCTCAAAGGGCACTTTCTCATTCCCAACGCTGTGTGATGAAGTGATGCTATGACTCGTTAGGCACTGAGGAGTAAGACAGAATGAACGGCACAGAGAAGAAAACCATGGGGTTTTTTCTGCCTGCAAAGTCCTATTCTCCAGTACCTATGAAGATGATCTTATGTAAGAAGGGTCTTTTCTGGTGCAATGAAACCAGAATGAAGCCTTATTCAACCTGGGTGTGGCCTGATCCAATGTGATTGGTCTCACAAGAGAAGAGACCACTCATAGATACAAAAGCATGACAACACTAGGCGAAGATGAATGAGGGAGTATTGGGGATGGGAGTTCAGGAACAGAGCTGGCAGCAGATCATCAGAAGCAGGGAAGCATCAGGGGAGGACTGACACTTTGGCTTTAGACAGAGTATGGCTCTGTCAGTACCTAATTTTGAGGACTTTGGACCCTCAGATTTGTGAGAACAAAGTTTGGTTGATTTTAGGAGCCTTGCTGTATTGGTGTGTCTTTACAGAAGACACATATCATGGGGGCATACATACACACTATTTGTGTAAGATGTTATACTTATATCATGTATTATACATACTCTGTCCATCTCTGTCTCTTCCCCCCTCTCTCTGTGCATGTGTGTGTGTGTGCGTGTTTGTGTGTGTGTGTGTGTGTGTGTGTTTGTGTGTGTGTGTGTGTGTGTGTGTGTGTGTGTGTATACAATTTTATTTGAACCAAAGCCATGACTCTTTGTTGCATTTTCTGTGGCAATTTCTGTCACACAAGATTAAGAATTACAGTGGAGATAAAATGGCAAAAATATTTTTATATATTTTTACTCTCAAGTTGTTAGACACTGAAAAATCACTCAACCACCACTAAGAGTTTGAGAAAATGGTATTAAAATTGATACTTGGAAAAATTGTACTGCACCGAGGACAAACTTTCAAGAATGTTTGATTTCTCTAATGACTCCTGACTTGAAATTGCTAAGGATAAAATTGTAACCAATTTTGTGAGAGGGGAGGAAAATAAATACTCTTGGGTGCTTATGGAGGGAGGGGTTAGGACAGGATGGAGGGACGGAGGGTAGGAGGGCCAGTACAGAGGGTGTTTGCTAATAGGATCCAATGCTCCAAAGGCTAAACTAAGTGGGTCTTAAGTGTCTGATTGGCAGGAACTGTCTGTGAAGTCTGTTTCCATACAAGGAAAGGAAATGCACCATAGGGGCAGGAGATCCAGTGGTGCTGGCCAGTGAGCAGTGGATAATGTAAGGTGCAAGTCACAGATGGCAGAGGAGAGAAAAGGAAAGGCAATCCAGGGGTCAAGGCGTCTCTGGTCCTATTATCTAATGAGGAAATACAGGGGTGTCAAGGCGTCTCTGGTCCTATTATCTAATGAGACCACAGAAGGCTTGGGTCAACTCTGTAGCACTGGTAGGGACACATGCCAGGAGCTACTCCCTAGAAGCTGCTGAAATCCCAGCCACGTGGGCAACCAACATACACTAAGGGGGGAAATCAAACACCCCATAGCTTACTGTTTGGGGTAACTCAGGTAATGAGTTCTGCAAGACTGGCCATGAATGAAAATGCTCCGTCATTTTTCTTCCTGTGGAGCTGAGTGAGTCTACCTATAAATCTCAAGGCTGCTTTACATGTGAATAAAACCAAGTTATACGTATGCCATAAAATGAGAAGGCAGAGACATATTTACATTTTCCACCCACAATGAGAAAATAAAAAGACAAAATTTAATTACACATTATTACCCTTGCCTCCCAATATCAAGTAACATAAATTTGTAAGTTGTATTTACCTTTTGAACTGCATTGCTTAACGTCATTACTTCTAGGACTATGTCACGTGACAGTGTTATAGCTGGTCTATAGGGTGATGCTCAGCTGCTGGTTCTGGAAAAACAGTGGAGCCCTCTACCAAATCCAATATTAAGAAATGATCTGGGGCTACTAAGACAAGCCTGGATTCTAGCCTTTCAGTTAGGAAGAAAATTCTAATTTAGTAAATAACATGTATTATATAATATCATCAATGTAATTATCAAGGAAATTCTGAACCATGGGGTATATTTACATAGGTACGAAAATTAAATCAAAGGACTCAATGACAAAACTGCTCTATGACAGGGGTTAAGGGATAGCAATAGATCTTTGCAGGAAATCTGTTTGTGTTTTATTATTGCTTTCTGTCTGGCAATAAAAAGATGATTTGGGGTGCAGCAATATGAGAACATTGGCTTTTCTGGATGGCAGGCAATAGAGAGCATGAAATCAAACCTCAACTACTGGAGGGACTGCCCCTCCCTCCCATCCCAGGAAGGTCACCTTCCATCCCTGGGTTGGCTGCAATCTCTCTTTGCAAAACTTAGACTTGAAGTGTTTGAAGACTGTGTTGTCTGGGAAAGCTAACAGTTTCTGAAATCAGTTCCTAATTTAAAAGGCCCACTAAGATCTTCGAGAACGAGAAGGTGGCTAACCCACTGTGTTTGTTCCCTCAGGGATTTTCACAAGGATGGGGATTCCTGTATCCTGAACGGAAAAGAAAAACAGTACAGCTGAGGATGTAGAGAGCTAGATTTGCACATGCTAAAACCCAGATAGGGAGGGAGGGAGGGAAAGAGGGAGGGATGAGTAAACTAAGGTCTTTAGCTATTCAGAATATGGAACAGTGGGCAAAAACATAAATGAAGCAAATGCCTAAGAGACAAAACTTACATGTCACATGGCCTAAAACACACTGTGGAACCAGACAGCCATGAATTCTTGACTCTTCGTGCCTCTACCTCCTGAAGCATGCATTATAAAAATGGCCACTGTGGTGCTACTTTTTAATTGCTAATGTAAAACACTCTAGAATGATCTGGGAAGACGGTCTTAAAGAGAGACTATGTCAGGTTGAGCTGGGGATATGTCTGTGGACATTACCTTCATGGCACTGATTGGGACTGTCCAGCCCAAGGTTGGTGTCACTATTCTTAGAAGTCTAAGAGATCTTAAACCATGTAAGAGTGGAGGCTCCTGTTGAGCAAAGGAGTGTGTACATGCATTCCTCTCCTGACTTTGGATGTAAGGAGACCCGCTCTCCCAAGCTTCTGCTCTTGTTACTTCTCTGTTATAATTACAACCTGGAACCATACATTACAATTAACCTTTGCTATGAAGGACTGTAAGGTAAAATTAACCCCTCTTCCCCTAGGTTGCTTTTATTGTGGAATTTCATCTAATCTGAAAATGAAGCTTAAAAAGTCAGCATGCACAGTTCTATGTAGTTTGAACATCAAAAACCAATGTCTCATGCATCCTAGGCAAGAGTTCTCCCAATGAAGCTACATCCCCATGTTCCAGCCTATCTTTTAGATGTAACCCGGACTTGAACTACAGCAAAACCTGTGACAAATCAGTGCAATTGAGTTCATTGCTAACATTTGGAAAATGGAACTGATGGTTCCAATATATAACCGATAATACAAAATTTAAAGAAATGCCACAAAATTTGAATATACAAATTCAAAGTATTGTCTCCATTATAACATGAGAAGAAGGTACATTCCATTTATTTGTATTGATGAGACTTCTAGCTTGCATACTCATGACTCTGTTTAAAAATTCACCCATCTTAAGGTTTAGAAATACTGAGCTAATGTTTAAACCAGGTTCATTTCTCCTGAACCAAGTAAGGAAAAAATGGTGGTGGTGGTGGGGGGGAGGTTGATTTTACCTGGCAGCAATAAAAAAAAAAAACAAGTAAAGTTTCAAATTTGTAAGGACAGCTAAAAGATAATGTCTGGTGGCTCAATCTAGTATGCACAGGCCCACATCCGGCACAGGGTCTCATGCCTTATAGAAATGGCTCCCCCTTTTTAAATCTATTGTCTCAGGGGTGCACTGGAGGGGAGCTAAATGCTGCAGTGAAGTTGGGGGCAGGGCTCAGAATTGCTGGGTTTGCTGGGTTATGTGACAAGTCAGTGGGGAATGGAGTTTTCTGGATTAGAGGATGCTTTACAAAAACAGTCAAGCCTTAGTCCAAAGTCAGACTGTTCACCATAGAGAATTAACCCTGTATTGTTTCAGATAATAGCTACAGAGCACTTTAGTCCCTCTGGGTAATGGAGGAGTGCTTCCATTCACGGTTTGTTGCCCATCAAACCTAGCCATGGGCAACATGGGCCAATTATTGTACAACTTTTCCAACTGATAAATGAGATCGAAATGGGGAGTCTGTAAAAGTGAGTTAACAGGCAACCCAACTGAATGGCTTAACAGGAAGATGGCCAGAGGCAGCTAAGTTTAAGGGCAGGATTTTAAGTCAAAGCCAAATAAGTGCTTAAAGGAACACATGAATTAGGCTATGGTTCTGTGTCTCAAAAACATTGCCGCAGAAAACTGAAAATGCTGACGTACAAAACGGAAAAACAAAACTGAACAGAAAGCAGAACTTGTTAATGATGTCTCCAAAATTGATTGGAGTATTTGTTATGCATCAGAGGTCAAAATGGTCAAGGAGAGTTAAAGGGAGCATTTGAATGCAAACACTTCTTAAATTTCAGGGTAGAGAAAAGCAAATTGCTCCCGAGATGGTTTTCTCTTAAGAGCATGCACTCCCAATGAATACACACGGAGAACAGAAGAATCTGTCTAGGAAAATGACAGCTGCGCTTGATGAGGAGGCACAGAAAAGAGCTGAATTACAAATTACCTTCCAATAAGCGTTATGAAGAAAAAGCTGGACCATTATCCAAATGAATTAGCATAGTTCCTGATGCAATTTCAGAATCAAATTGTATTAAGGAAGAATGGTGAAAGGGAGCCGATGACTCCTATGCTATGCAAACACTGCAGACAGAAGAAATACCTTGTTTATGTAAAAATACTGGAAAAATGTGGAGGTGTCTGCAAAGAGAGCCTGAGCTATTCACGTTAAGGCCTTGAATGATTCAAGATGCTAAAATGAAAACACTGTAAACATGATTATGTTGCTGGTAGCAAAAAGAGGAGAAAATGAAAATCAAGTTAAAAATAACTGTGATATGCTATGTACCTGAAGGCAAAAAAAAAAAAAAATGCATTTTCCTTTTCAAACAAATGTCAGCATTTCTCAGTCTTAAGACTAAAAGCAAAATAAAACATCTCTTCTGAAAGCATCTTAGGGCCAGAGAGATGGCTCAGCAGCTGAGTGCCTGCTACTCTTGCACAGGACGCAGGTTCAGTTCCCAGCAATGTCATCCGGCGGCTTACAACATTGGCAACTATAGCTACAGGGGATCTGACACTTTGTTCTTGCCTCTGTGAGCAGAAGTTCTCCCACAGCCCACACTCCCCATCTCTCATGTATGCACAATACACAAGATAAGATGCTTTAAAAAATTAAACAACAGGTAGTTATAAATTTGTTTAAAAAGTGAAATATTATAATAATTTTATTTCAAAAATTTAACCAAGTAAAATAATTTGGGCCATTAAAGTTCATATGAGTTATTGGTGTATGGTTTTTCAAAATCTGTGCATTGAGATGAGAGTAAATGTAGGTGGTCCTAGGTATTTTGTGACAGCTTACCACGATTATAATTAAAAGCAGTCAAAAGCATGACATCTACACCAGCTCCTTTTCCAGCCATCAGGAATTAATATGCTAATGTTTGTGACACATCCTGTGTTTTGGCAGACCTTGCATAGGTTGTTTTGGGGCAGCAATACAGGAGATTAGCTCTGGAGAACCCCCGAGGAAACCCTGTGGGAAGGGCTGGTACCCAGCAACAGGAGTGGGCACTGCATCAAAACCGTGCAGGTTGCATCTGATTCAGCCCCCATAAACACCAGGACCACCCCGTTTACAGCCAGCATTTGTCAGTTTGAACGGAAGCCTAGGACTCCAGTTTTCTGCTTCCTACATCCAGACAAGCTTGTGCGACACCTCAGGTGAACAGCCATGTTGCTTTCGTTATCATCATTGGGTAGATCACAAGGTCAAATACAGGTTGGTGTTAAACTAGGGTTCGTGGATGACGAGTGCCAGCACTGTGCCTGGGAAAAACTGCTTCCATTTGGGAGTCTCGGGAATGGCTCTCTTTAGAATTCTATTGCACTGGGTTACATAAGGTCATTTTTGTCAAAGTATACAGTTTACTCTGAGCATCTGTCCTCTGGCCTCCTATAAGACTGTTCCCAGCAGTTCCCTTAGAAGACTCTGCTTCTATTTTCAGGTCTTCTGCACATCGGTGATTTTAGGTATCTGTTAAGCTTAGGGTCCACAACTGACAGAAAATATAATGTTTGCCTTTCTGAGAATGACTTCATTTCCTTAATGCAATTATGCTCGGTTGCATCTATTTCCCTGCAAAAAGCAGACTTTTATTCTTTTACATTGCTGGGAAAAAATAGGATGCACCATGAATATAAACCATGTTTTCTTTACCCAGTCCTTGTTTCCTGAACACCTAGGTTGGTTCCACAACATTAGCCATGGAAAATAATCATGCAATCAAATGTCTCTGGCGTGCTGAGACATTTGTCCTCCTTTGGGTAAATAATAAGGAGTGATTAAGCAGGGTCATTTGTAGGTATCTGAGGAACCTCCACGTGGATTTCCACGTGTGATCAGACTGGGTCACATTCCTACCAGCAGTGTGTAAGATGTTCCCTTGGTTCAAGTTCAGAGCATTTATTTTCATGATGACTGCTGTTTTGCCTGGGACTCGACAAAAATCTCAGTGTAGATTAATTTGAGTTAATATGATTGTCACCCTCATTTCCTTTACTGCTTCCTCTGTAAATCAGGCACTGTCATGCCTACCTTCTTCTTTCCCTGCATGGTATGGCGCATGTCTTGTCAGACAGGATGTTGTTATGGAAACTCTCACTTCTGTTATATCCTATATCACTGAATTCTCAGTTATATTCAGAAATCATTGCTGTCCCCTACGCTTGCCTGCCTGTATCTCCAGGGCCCCAATAGGCTTTCCTAGTCTCATTTCCTAACTAATGGAATTGTTCTAGGTTTCTTGACCAGAATTAGCTTTTTGGGACACTGGAACACACATTAGGAGGTAATAGATCCCTTACACCACAGGTGACATGATTATGTATTTCTTAAGAATTAGCATTTTAAGCACCAAGGGAATAGAAACCATTCTTTTGAAAGCAGGCATTTAGGGGCTAGAGAAATGGCAGTTAAAAGCACTTGCTGCTCTTGGAAAACTAGAACCCATTCCCAGTAGCTATCTAATGCCTCACAACTGCCTGCAACTCCTGCTCCATGTGAAACACAACGTCTGGAATAACCACAGGATGTAAGGGCCATGAAACATTAATATATTAATCCAGGGCAACTGGATAAGGACCTATGTAGATGGCCCGATTTGAATGTTTTTAATTAAAAATGAAATGAATTGGTCCTCACCCTCTTCTACTGTTCTCTCAGTGTAGAAATTTGAAAGCCATTCATCAGTGTTATTTTGACCCACACAATCTTAATAGACCAAACTACTTTACTTGGCTTAATGATTTTATTTCTGGAAAAAGAAATGATTCTATTTCCTCCTTGTAAACACATGTGGAAACATCTCCAGGTTTATAAGGGTAAGTTTTCAACCTGGCTGAAAGGGTGTCATAATCCAGTAAAATGAGATAATCTTGTTACCTGCAGGCTGAGGATGATGGATAGCCATCTTCAATCTAGACTCATAACCATTCATTGTAGTAAAGACAGCGCCACCCCCTCACACCATGACATAAATAACACGTTTCAGACAGTCATGTTGTGAACATAGAAGACTATGAATTTTACAGTGCCATCATGGATTTAGGATACTACTCAAATAGCAGTTATCTATAATGTAACTACCTTATCATTTCTAAACAAAGGTAAATAATGAAGCAAGACATTCACTAGTTATAGAGACAGAAATGACCAAGGGATGTTATACCTGTGACCTTCTACGGCTTGGGGTAATTTAAGACAGGAAAATGTTCAAACAGCAGTGGGACAGCATACAGTTCACAGATAGGCTATGTGTCAAGGGAATTTTGTTCCAAGTGTTTGAAAAGGAGCTGATCTCTGTAGCCAGCTGCGATCTCTTCCTCTTTTCCTCTCTCCCTCTCCCTCTCCTCCCTTTCCCTCTCTGTCTCTCTGTCTCTCTCTGTCTCTCTCTCTGTCTCTCTCTCTGTCTCTCTCTCTCTCTCTCTCTCTCTCTCTCTCTGTGTGTGTGTGTGTGTGTGTGTGTGTGTGTGTGTGTTTGTCTGTAGCTAGTAGATGGATAACCTTGGGTGACATCCTTAGAAATGTTATTCATATTTTTTTGAAACAGCTTTTCTCATTGGGTTGAAACTGGCCAAGCCATATAAGCTAGCCTCCAATGAGAAATAAGGACCCACTTGTCCATACTTGCTCAGCACTGGAATTATGATCAAGTACCACCATCCTAGGTACTATGTGGGTTGTCAGAATAGATTCAGGTCCTTCAGCTTTTGAGCCAAGTGCTCTTCCTGAATGAGCTATCCTTCCAATCCAGTGTTATGCCTTTAAACATTATAAATGTCCTTGGATCCTAGAAGACCCAGGAATGTAAACTACAGTGGCTACATGTGATCTAGGAACCTGTGAATTTTTAGTCGGTTGAGGCCAAACATCAAGAATGTAGATTCTGATAACTGTCCACTAATCCAGGTACTGGACAATGGAATTTTGGGGGATGCTGAGTATAAACAGCGTATTTATTTCTTATGTAATACATTCACATTCTTTCCTTGCATTCTAGAGAGAAAGACTCCCCCCCCCCCCACCACCATGATTTAGTTTTTATGGGCACAAGTGAACTTCAGAATGTAATTGTCTCTGAAAATAACACTTATGAAAGAGATACACTGTGTAGATTGAGGACCACTGAATTCCCGGGACTAAAACAGCCCATCTATTTTTTCTTTTTACTTTGTAATGGTTGTTACAGATACTCAGAGTAAGAAGCAAACTAAGCATAGTTAACTTCTACTTTTATTTGTAATATGTTGTAGAATATTAGTTGACGATATGTTACAATTCTTTATGCTGTGAAACATTTGTTTAATGATGCAAAGATGTGTTGCATTCTTTTAAGTACCATTTGTTTAACTCTGTGAAGCTGTGTTACTTTGCCTACCTAAAACACCTGATTGATCTAATAGAGTTGAAAGCCCAATGGTTAGGCAGGAGAGAGGAACAGATGCGGCTGGCGAACAGAGATAATAAATCAGAGGAGAAATCGGGGAAGAGAAGATAGGAAATGAGAAATAAGGAGGAAGACATCAGACGATACCCAGACATGGAATAAGAAGGAAAGGAAAGGTATACAGAAATAGAGAAAGGTAAAAGTCTAGAGGCAGTAGGTAGACAGGATAATTTAAGTTCAGAAAAGCTCGCTAGAAACAAGCCAAGCTAAGCTGGGCATTCATAAGGTAGAAAAATGTGTATTTGTTTGGGAGCTGGGTAGCAACACCCCCTCCCAAAGAGCAAAGAGTAAAGAGAAAAACAACTCAACCAACTATAGCAATACATTTGCCATATGCCATTTTATGTCTAGGATATATTTCATAATAATTTATTACTTTTCATATTTTAGGAAAACTATTTCAAGGGATTCAAAGAGCACTTTGCAAAGTGGAGCTCTCCCATCATATCACGTAGAGCACAGCAAGCAACATTTCCATTACTGTGGCTCCACTCTCTAGTTCCAATTACCTGTGTTCACAACTCCAAAGTAGTAAATGGAACGGCACCAAAAATAAAGAACTCATGATTTTAAAGATGTGTTTTTGTCTCCTTTTATTGATGGATATATGCACACATGTGTTTGTGTGTGGCTTTGAGTGTGAGTGCGTATGCCTGTGGAGGCCAAAACCCTGCATCAGATCCCCTAAAAACTGTATCAATTACTCTATCTAGAGCAGACTTACACCATACACTGAGCATGCAAATGCCTTCTTCCTAAAAGCTTTCCTGTTCTGTCTACAAGTGGTTCTGTCCCTGTTCCTGCCATAACTGGCTCCCTCAGTCTTGAGATTCCCTACCGAAACCACCTCCTAGGTGGCCATGCTTGCAAGCAACTCTCCCTTGTTATTCAAAGTTACAGTCGCCCCATTCCTTTTCGTCACTCCATTGATCACCTGATGCTGCTTACTCGTTCATCATCTGTCTCTGCTCACCTGGTCTCCAGCTCTTGCAGGGTAGGATCCATTTGTGTCACAGTCATCAGGAGACACCTTTCCCGGAAGAGTGTTCAACATTCAGTCGACACTTGAGAATGAATATCTCAGAGTAATGAGTATGATGGCGGTAATCACAAAATTATCAACATGTAAGCATACCTTAATGGAAAAAGTCTGTCTTACTGTATAGTGGATCTTAACTCGTTTAAACAGATATGTGATGATATATTATCTATGATTTATTAAAGCTTGCCTGAGGATTGAGAAAGCAAAGCCAGCCTCAAGCTATAGAGATCAGGCAGTGGTGGTACATCTTTAGTCCTAGGACTCAGTATTAAGAGGTAGATGGATCTCTCTGAGTTCAAGCCCACCCTGGTTTGCATGAGATTGAATCAGTAAGGAATTCAACACTAGAGACATAAAAAGATAGGACTAGGGTCTTCAGTAGTCAGCCTCGGCAATCTCTAGCCACACTCAGGACAGCATAGCAGTTGGAGTGAATCTGAGGAGCAGTGTGAGGATCACCCCTTTAGTCAGATCTGCGGTGAGACATAAGAGCTAATAGCCTGCTGCTTTGTTTTTCTGGTCTTCAGATTGAAACTTGAGTTCTGACATCAGTCTCTGTGTCTTTCCTTTATCGCGTTACACAGAATATTGCCATTATTATGATCATTTTATAAGGAAAGACAACGACCTATAGAGAACCTGAGTGAGTACTAAGTCATGATGCTAATGAGTCGCTGGGTAGTGGTTCAATTCTTCGTCCTCCAGCTCAGGTTTCTGGAAATGTTTTCCATTCATGGCTTCCTTTTTTTGGCTGCATAAATTTTCATATGAGCCTGAGAATGTTAGGTATATAAAATAGATGTACAAGTCAATCACATGAATCATAAAGAAACTTATTTCAAGGCAATTTTAGTATATATTAAATTTAATATTTAATATTAAATTATATATATATATATTCCTGTTTGTTGAAAAGACACAAATTTATATGCTAATGAGATGAGCATGCCTGTTTTTACAGGAAGGATTAAATCTTGACTGAATATTTAAGACTATAGGACATAAAGCACCTTTAATGCTCTTCACGGTTCACCAATGTTTTAAATTTACAATCACCAATGCTGAGAGTATCACTTCACACAAATACACTCTACAAACTTGCAGTAAAAGCTTTAGACCATTTCAGAGATTGCTAGAAATTCTGTCCTATTCTCAAGTCAAACTTCATTTAATGATCTTTTAAGGGATATTCTTTTAAGAAATTAAAACAGAAACATTCATAACTAAACATTCTAACAAAATTCTATCTGAACTTATAATAATTTGATGTCGACAGAAGAATACGGGAGGCAGAAAGTCAGTTTTCTGTAACTGAACCATTTTTTCTATGAAAGAATTAATTTTTTTTGTACAATGAAAACACTGCAGCTCATAACACAGAGCATGCAGGTATCTCATCCTGTGCTCCTATTGTGTGTCCAGATCTGAGAGGACAGGGAAGTCACATGATAACAGCATGGGAACAATGCTTGAAACACCCCAGATTCAGTATGCTTGGTTTTCAGTTAATTTAACTGACTACATATTCAGAAATGGTTTCCTCTTGCCAACTTAGTTGTGCACCCAATATGAGTGAATCATTCAGCATCATGGCCCAGTCTGGAACCCTGGTCCAGCCTCCCAGACCCTGCTGCTAGTCATAAACTCTATAAACATAAACACGAGGGGAAAGTAACAAATCCAAGGGTAGATAGATTGAAACCAAAAAGCAATCCAAAGTCATAGAATATAAAACCAAAACCTGAGAATAATAAAATATCAGTGACATACAAGCACAACAATTCTCGCTAATAATTGACCCGCTAGTGATTTCTAAGGTATATCAGGGTCACAATGCATCTTCATGTTTCATGACAATTACTCAGCATACATTCGAAAATAGAACAAGGAATACATGTGTGCAGTCTCAAATGATTCTATGAAACATAGTCAATAAATATGTATGAGAACATATTTACATTAAGTTTCATTTTGCAGAAAGATTTCAGGTTGAGAAAGCACCTGTCTGGGAAAAATGAGCCATGTTTGGAGAATATGGTGATGATAGAAATAAAGAATCCCTCCCCGCTCACCTTGCAGTACAATCTGGAAATAGGAGACATGGGTCTTAGCATTTTCAAATTGTTGTCTAATCCTAAAGTTGATTGAGGATCCTCTTATAATTATTTACAATACAATACAGAGCTAACTCTGTAACTACGATAATGATGAAACTGGCAACATTCGCCCATTGGTGCAGTACTGGTATAAATGTTATGTGTTAACAAGCCATTTTCTGATTGGATTTCAGACATTCCCTATTCCATGTTGAAAATGCATGTCTCATACTATAAAAGAGGCAAGGACTCAGTGGCTGGGCAGTGCACAGGCACTATGGGAGAGCCTACTACTGTCAGAGGGCTCAGTGAACTTAGTGTTATACTGCCTTCTAACTACTTGATCTTTTGACCCACCGACCACTGCAGCTCTCATCAGAGAGATTTTTATTCCCCTCTGGTTTTTGTTTTGTTTTGATTTTTACTTTAGTGGATGGTGGTTACTCCAAATGCAATTGGAGAAAGTGCAGAGAAT
Source organism: Cricetiscus sungorus (assembly GCA_030556225.1). Lineage (NCBI taxonomy): Eukaryota > Metazoa > Chordata > Mammalia > Rodentia > Cricetidae > Cricetiscus > Cricetiscus sungorus. The sequence goes on along the minus strand of JANBXA010000202.1, from coordinate 5,384,522 downwards.
CAGTGTAAAGGATAGAATATTCAGTCAAAACATGGACAATTACACCACAACCACAGCCTCACCAGGCTTAAGGAACTCTGTAGAAGAGTCCTGGAAGAACAACTTTTCTGCAGAGGTGTGGCCACTAGTTGGTTGTGCATGCTCAAGGGGATGCTCCTCTGCTCACCTGCATACAGGCAACACTGACTACTCGATAGGATTTTATAAAAAAAAATTAAAAGAAACGAAGGTGGGCAGGACATGTGTTGAGAGATCTGGAAAGAGTTGTAAAGGATGAGAAGGTAGTGGACATGATCAAAATATATTATTGTATACATGAATTGAATGAAATTCTCAGAATATATATATATATGTGTGTGTGTGTGTATATATATATATATATATATATATATATATATATATATATATATCTTAAATCAACATTGATCCCTATAGGAATACAAATTTATTAACTAAAGATACTACTAAAAGTTATTTCTAACTCTGGTGACCTGTGCCTAAGGCTGGGTCAAAATAAACTGACTGCAAAGTAAATTGGAAAAAAAAAGAAAAAATGAGAATGATACTTGGCTTGTGAGTAGTTCTGAGAAAGCCTATCTGGCAGGAGACAAGTTGTGAAGACAGCATTTATCAGCATCAAAAGCAGACTCCAGGGGAGATCTGATATAGACACCGTTATTTTGGTTCTCAGAAGTTCAGAACTTAAAGCAGAGTAGATTATTATGGAAGATAAACACTGGGATATGCCTCCTTTCATTTCCCCTACATGCTTTCAGGATCTTATCTAATTTCTTTTCTCTCTTTTAAGTATGACTGTCTTGAATTTTGTGCTGTTTGGCTTCTGAGAAGTCTTTATATCTAATCTTCAGGGACAAACAGACTTTTAAAATCTAAGAAAGTCTAAATGTAAAATCTTATCTGAAGGCTGTTATCAACCCAGAGCAATTGGTGACATTTGGAACGTGGGGTTGGGAAGGTGATGGGGAAATGGCACTCAACTCTATTTCTCCTTTTTCTGTTAGTGGTAACTTACACAGTTGCACCTCAGCATTGCTAAAATGATGAAGGTATAATGTATTTGTAGCTATATGGTGACATTTTTCAGAGTCAGTGCTAAGCCTACATAACAGTGATTTTTTAACAGATATATAAAATGCAAGCCTCAATATTTTTGCCTATTGGAGAGATATACTGTATATACATACCATGATATGATTCGTTTCTGTTTGTTATGCAGTTCATGATCATAGGTGTGCTATATATTTATTTTAAAGATTCATTTATTTTTATGTATGTAACTAATTTGTTCACATGTATGTCTGTGCATAATTTCTGAGACTGATGCCTGTGAAATTCAGAAAGAGGACATCAAATACGCTGCTACTGGAGTCACATGCAGCTGTGAGCTACCACATGGATTCTGGAAACTGAATTCCATCTTCTGTAAGTGCAAGATTTCTTAACTTCTGTACCAAATCTCCATGCCCTTGATTATAATTTTTAATAAATCATATTTATAATTTGAAGGCATATTCTATATTAATTTTACGTACTATTCTTACAACTAGTCCTTCATATAGGCAGTAAAATAATAGTAAACAGAGACACTGTTAGGGTAGATCTTGACCCTCCTATCTACATAAGTACAAAGATATACATACCTATACACACACACACACACACACACACACACACACACACACACACACACACAGAGAGAGAGAGAGAGAGAGAGAGAGAGAGAGATAATCAAATGACCAAATTGGTTTCATGAACTGTTACAGACACAAGCTACACTACTAGAAGGATGTAATGGTACAATCTGAGCCAGATCGGGCTGTCAAGGAACATTTTCAATAGGAAGTGACATTGTATAGATGAGGTAAGGAAAACAGCAGCAAGCAAAATGCCAGTCCATGAAAGGATGCAGACTGTAAGTCAGGCATGGATATTTTCTGAAATAGTGCCCTGAATATGATTCTGTTGGATTAGGGGTAGTTAGAGGGACCAGAAGAAGACAAGTTAAAGGTAGCCTTATTCGAAGAGCACCTAGAACCACATCTAGTGTTTTCAAGCTGGCAGTCAGATAGGTAATATGGCCTATACCTTGGAAAGAGCCTACAGCAGCAGTAGAGAGGAGCCTGAAGGGGCCATAATGAATGAACACAGCCTTGGCATAGACTATTACTATTTCCTAGGGCACAAAGAGGGCTTTGGACCAGGGAATACGAGAGTGGCCATTTAAAGAAGGCATATTTCTGAGGCAAAACAAACCAGATATGGGGGAGAGTGAAAAGCAGGGGAGGGAGAGAAGGAAGAATCAAGAGTTGTCTTTCAGAGAATTCCATTTAAATAGAAAAGGAAAATCATATATGCACACAGAGAGATGTAGTTTGCAAACTTATTTTATTGGATAAAAATGGATCGAAGAATTTAGCTGGAACCAGTGTGCTAGTTAGATTTTGTCAAGTAGAAACAAACCACAGTTACCAGGAAAGAGTGAACGACACCACATTGCCACACTTGCTTGTGGGTAGTGTCATTACTGGGATGCACTGGGACACACACACACACACACACACACACACACACACACACACACACAGTGGACATGTCCTCCTGTATGCTGTGAAAACGTTTCTCTCGTTGGTTGATAAATTAAACTGTTTTGTTCACTATCAGGCAGGATGTAGCCAGGCAAGAAGTATAGGCAGGGCTACAAAATGAAGAGAAGGCTGAGAGGGGAAATTCATAGTGAGATTTGCCATAGAGGAGCCATGTATGCTGCCAAGGAAGAAAGACATCTGAGCATCATTGGTAAGCCAAGACGATGTGGAGATACACAGATAAATAGAAATGTGTTAGTAATTAAGAGAGAGCCAGCCAATAAGAAGCCTGAGTCATTGGCCAAACATTTTACAATTAATATAAGTCTCTGTGTGTTTATTTGGAACTAAAGGGCGGTTGGATTCTGCGGGACAGAATCACATGCACACATGCACACACGCAAACAGCACACACACACACACACACACACACACACACACACACACACACACACACAGCATTTTCCATGGGCTCTGCTTCAGTTCCTACCTCCAGGTTCATGCCTTCCACATCTGCCCCAGCTTCTCAAGAATATAACCTGGAAGCTGAAACACAGTGTTTCCTCCTTCAGTTTTATTTGGTCATAATATTCATCACATCAATAGAGAAGCAAACCAAGATAAGCACGAAAGGCAACAAGCTTGTTCACAACAGCTCTGTGAAAAATAGCTGATGGGAGATGTTATTCTGTATATATGTTTCTCATACTGGTTAATAAAGCCCTGTGGCCAATAGGAAACAAGATAGGCAGGGCTAGGAGACCAGGAGGAGGAAAGAGGAAGTAGTAGGGAGGGTCGAGATGTAGCCCGGGGAGGAAGGAAGACGCCCCCGCTGCGGCTCCCCAATAAGACGACCACGTGGAAATACTTAGATAAGTAGAAATGGGTTAATAATTAAGACAGAGCTAGCCCATAAACAATAATGGTCATTGGCCAACAGGATTGTATCAAATACAGAGTCTCTGAGTGTTATTTGGGGCTCACATGGTGCCGGGACCATGGCAGCAGGACCTGCTGCAGCCGGTGGGAAGAACCTGCCGTAACAAATAGCAAACACTCATTCTACTGTGTGAAATTGTAATATGTTTCTCTAGCAAAAGTTGTCTTTCAATTAATCAGCCAGTAAAATAAATATCTTAGAATCAAATATCAACACCCAATCAACTAGCAAACGATTCTCATTAATGTAACTAAAATGTTCAAAAATAGAGCACAGAAAAAAATTTTTTTTTGACATAAAATATCTGGGTGGATGAAAAAACAAAAGTGTTCTTTTAGATAGAATAAATTATAATTGAAATAAGAGAATAATAACATAAGTCATTCAATGTAAAGATATTAACCATCGACATACTTTCTTTTTATAAAGAATAATTTAGTTTTTTTACATGTATAAGTGTGCCTGTGTTGCATGTGCTCATGTGTGCAGGTGCTCACCAAGGCCAGAAGAGAATATTGGATGCCTTAAGTTACAGTTACCAGAGATGAGTTACTTCATGTGGATGCTGGGAACTCAACTCAGGCTCCCTGAAAGAGCAAATTGACCTCTTAACTAACGACCATCTCTCTAGCCTGTTAAAATTTCCTGAAGTTTTGAGTTTATAAGACAGTATGGGTTTCTTTATTCAAAGATCCTTACATTCAAAGGTATGGCCTTTATGGTGGCATTATTAAGAGAACACTTGGCAAGTAGGTGGGGCCTTATAGGTAATATGTGGTTGAGGGTATGACCATGATGGAGGTTGGGAAATTCTGGTTCGAGTTTTCTCATTGCTTTGTGGCCTTGAGGTTAGCAGGTTGTTCTGCAATGTCCTTCATCTGGAATCCCTACCACAGTCTTAAGCAATAGGTCTTCTCAGTCTTGTAATAGTATATTCATAACTAGGATCTAGTGCATCTTTTATAGTTATTAAGTTAGTTATCTGAGTTCTTACATCATTGTGATGGAAATCTAACAAATACAGGTGCGTACAAGGCTCACTGCAAGTTCTTTGCTTTCATCTAGCAAATTCTGTCCCAGGATACTTTCCAGTATATGAGGTGTATAGGGTTTAAATAATAAATGTTAAGAGATAATCCAATGAAAGTGTTTGTTTCTTATTTTCTCTATGTGCCATATACCTTGCCTGTCTGTTCTGACACAAATGAACAGATGCCTTGAACCCTATCTTTCTTGTAATAATTTAAATATTAGCTTAAAAAGGAATTATAATGCCAAACTCAAAGGTGCAGAAATAAACCCACAGAACAAAGCCGATATGGTCTTGAGTTAGGTAACTCTTTCAAAATATATAACCAAAATAATTCATATAGTTAAAATTGATAAAAGCCTGTTTCCAGGTCACAAACAGACTTTGCAAAAATAGCATAAGCCAGTCGCTAACTTGTGACCATTTGTGCTCAATGAATAATCCTCAGAGGACAGTTTAGCACTGGGACTTCTACTGGCTTAACCAACTGCTGTACTGAACTGTACTGCAGACAGTCCAAAGCCTTTGCCACCCACCATGGCCTTCCTCCAATTTCTGCTCCTCCTCCCTTCACTCCTTTAGGTTTCATACATGGAACCTCCAATTGGTGTTTTTGAATATCTGCTTCTAGAGAACACAGTAGGCACTGACTCACTGCCTGTATGTTTTGTCAAGAATCAGCAGACACACTGCCAATGGGGAAAACCATCAGAAGGACCTTAACTTACACCCATCAGCATTGATTACAAACACAGTGCTTTATATGCTAAGTGCCCAGCTGAAAGTGCTTCCTATGTAAAAGCACAGTTGATATCATAGAGTATAGTGAATCCCTAATGGGGTTGAGAGTAGCAAGCAAGTACTAGAGAAGTCTGAGAAGTGTTACAATGTTGCGAGTTTGCTTTACCAGCTTCTCATCCTTGAAAACAAAGTAATGCTTTACAAATGTGAGAGCACAGGAAACACAGCCACCAGATCCAAGAGTGTAATTTCCTACTAATATTTTTAGCTTCCCTTTTCACAGAACAATATCGTATTATTTAGAGTTCACATGGTAGCCTTGTGCTTTTTAAAGCCAAGAGGGACAGCTGTTTCTTCAATAAAAGATGTTAAATGCATCAGCACTTTTCATCTTTACATATATAATGAAATCACTACTCATTCAATGTAAGGACTTTAATTCTTTCTTAAAGAAACTTTGCCAGTTTTCAAGGCTCTAACGTACTGTTTGAACACAGAGCAGTAGGTAAATTCAGTAAGCCTTAAAGCAACTAATAAATTTAGAAGAGTATGAATTCACTTCCTGGGAGCAACCTAAATTCTTTCCAAACAGACAAAAATGTTCAAAACTAAGATGAGGAAATATGTGTGAATATGTGAAAGCTACATATTTTGAGAAGAGAGTGATTTAAAAAACAATAACAGAAAATCATAAGCTTGGCTTTAACTCACAATAAACAGGACCTTTGTTCTTACACGAGTAGGAAAGGGGGATTAAGTAAGACATTTTTGTTGGAAGGGACAGATGGGGGGTTAGAGAGTAAAATCATGAGTCTGCAGATAAGAGAAAAAGAAAGGAAACGAAAAAAAGTGTTCTGAATCTTGTAGAATAAATGAGGAAATGAAGGTTTCCCTGAGAAAAATTTATTAGAATGATGGCAGAAGGGAGCTGGCTTGGAAAGCTGAGGTGACGTGGAGAGAAGGGGGCAGAGTCAAGGCTCACTAAAGAACTCACTAAAGTGTTGGAGCAGGAGGAGAAGCAGAAATGGAGGAATGGGTTGGGAATGTGGGGAAGAGGAAGAGGAAGGAGGAGAAGAACTAGAAAATTAATACTTGAACTTGCAAGTTGTTCAGAGCTAAGATACAGATAAGAAAGGCACTTGAATTAAGCATACCAAAGACCTTTGTCGTCGTTGAATATCTGTTATAACATGCCTACGGGGAAAAATAAACAAAACTGTAATGCCAATTCAACAGTACTTTTGGGACAGGGATACTGTAGCTTGCAAGCAGAAGGTAGAGGTGAGATTTAGATCCATCATCTTCTACGAGATGATAATTCTCCAACAAAGGGCTCAGCTTGTTAGAGGAGGCAAAGCCAGAGGTGAGGACAGAAAGCTGGTAACAGGGTCTGGAGACACAGGTGACATGGGATGATGTGTTGTATATATGTGTTCTGTTTGCCCAGACTATCCCGGAGGTCCAAGGAGTCTAGAGAAAGTTTGGGGACACCAGCGGAATGCAGAGCTCCTCCATTCTTCCTCTCCTATTCTTTTTAGCAAATATTCCAAAGTATCACCTGCCTCTTCATCCTTTCACTTTTAGCAGTAACTTCATCATTTGTGGCAAAAATCAAGTTTCCTGTGCATAATGCCTTCTGAAACATTCACTAATGTCTCTCCTCCATGTCCCCTTTTTATTGTTTCCAAACTTGTCATTACATGAAGTGCAAGCCCACCCCTCAGTAATGTCCATTTAAAAGCTTCCTTATGCACTCAAAAATACTTGCTCATTAAAAATAGGAACTCCAAATAGGCACAGAAGCCTACTGCATAGCCTTAGCTTCCTCTGTGTCCATCAAGAATTTAGAGTATTAACTATAACATCATCTGAAGCTCCATTTAGGAGTAGTCACTCACATCTACCTAGGTAAAGAGCTTAAGAGGAGCAAGAAGAGAGTTAATGTTGACATCACATGGGCAACCAACATGAGAAAAGGCATGTCTACATGACTGCTTTTTAACTCCCTGTTCTATGAAAACCATTGCCCACCTTAATTTATGCATATTTTCCTCACTGAAGTTTTTAAGTAAGCAGAAAGGAGTCAAATACAATCCTCTTATCCTCTTTAAAATAATCTACCCCCATGGATTAAGTTGAACTGCAAATTCTATTCCTTTGCTCTTTTCATCTCTTATTGAAACTGACTCAAAAAAAAAAAAAAAAAAAAAAAAGCCATTCATTGCAGTGGGAAAATTCAATGGCTCAATGTAAGAATGATACAATTTTGTTAGGTTTCTACGCCTTCTATCAAGCACCTCGTCTCTTTTATTGGAATGCAAAAAATACGGGAAGAGGAGAACAACATAAAATGCAGTCTGTGTGAAAGAAACAATGTAAGAGAAATTTGATTACTTGAGAATGGAAGATATAGTACAGGAATGCCCATAAAAACAGCACAAATAAGTGCAAATGAAAGGGAACCTCACAAGCACCAATAAATCACATATTTTACTGGTGATTCATATGTAATAATACATTTACATAGAGTTTGCTTTTCTATAGCTCTGAACTTCTCAACATGTTTCAAAGCCATTATCTCATTTCATTTAATTTAACTGGTCTTAAAAGATAATTTCTGATTTTCTTATTTTGCACAGTAAGAACAGAGATAAACCACATGCTTACTAACTGCATTCTAAATACTTCTCCTTATACCCATGGATAAGTGTAGCTCCTGCCTCTCTGATGTCAAATTAGCTTCTATGTGCAATGGAGGAAGACATTATAAAAAGCAATAGTTGGTCAAAATGCAGAAAACCAACTATAGATTGCCTCTCCCCAGTTGATCATCTTCAATATAAAACCTCTACATCTGTGGTTTAGGAAGCAATTTGGAAGGGGGATAAGGAAGACCGTAAGAGCACCATCCCATGCTCTGAAGTCCCAGAGTAAATTCAGATGGGAAGGGAGCTAAGTACCAGAATCCATCTTTTTCAGCTTCCTTGTTGATGATGCAATATAGTATAAGCAGATGATTCATGCCTTTGCTGCCATGCTGGACTCAGCCTTCAAGCTGTGAGCCACAATAACCACACCCTTCTTCAAGCTCCTTCAGTCAGGTATCTTATAACAGCAATGGAAAAAAGTAACTACGCTTTTCTTTGTAAGACTTTTCCATGGCCTCCAAATGATCAGATGCAGATAATTGTCGGTCGATACCACATTATAAATAATAACAATAACAGCAACATAGCAGCAGCAATAATAATACTCACCATTCAGACTCTGTCTCCAGTTACCAGAAATTGTGGAATCTACTCCTTTATCTCTTGTACTCCTGCATAAGGTTCACTGAGTTCACAGTGGACAGCCACCAGCATGCTCTGAAGAACCAGAGTCCCTTCCTTTACGACATCCTACTTAGCTAATGGAATTAGCCTGAGGGTGGCAAACTCCTTTAAATCCCCAGAGACAGCAGTCTCTTCCACAAGCGGGAATCCAGTGTCAAGACCACAAGAGCTGATACTTTGGAACATTTCCTGAATCTGTCAATTTTGGCGACACTGTCCTGAGACTCTAGCATGAAGAGGTCAAACTGATAGCAAATGAGATTCTGCAAAAATCCAGTTTTCCTTCTAAGAATCACATCCCACCACAGCAGAAATGCACTCTTCTACACCCAACAGAGTATTCTTTCCTGGACCTTAGAAAAGAAGTGAGGATGGGGGTTTGTGAGTCAGGAAAGACCATGGTGAAAGGGTGCTTGATTCAATATAAACTCCATGGGGTGGTTTGAATTGGAATGGCCTCCATCTCCCATATATTTGACTGCTTAGTCACCAGGGAATGGCACTGTTTCTGCATGTTGGGAGGAGTGGCCTTGTTGGAGTGGGCATAACCTGCCTTGTTGCAGGAAGTATGGCACCAGGGGTGGGCTTTGAGGGTTTAAAAGGCCATGCCAGGACTGGACACCTTTCTCTCTGCTGCCTGTAGATCAGGATGTAGCTTAAGCTTCTTCTCCTGCTCCATGCCTGCATCACAGCTGCCATGATCTCTGCCATGTTCCCCACCATGATGATAATACACTCCCTTCTGAATCTGTACGCAAGCTTCAGTTAAACGCTTTCTTTTATAAGAGTGGCCCTGGCCATGCTGTCTCTTCACAGCAATACAGTAATGACTAAGACACTCTGAAAGAGAAAGGGTCAAGCCATCCTTCACAGGAGCACAAGTCAGGCACATGCCCAGCATGACAGACCTTGTAAAGCCTTTGTTTCTCTCATAATAATCAAGCATCCCAACTTTCCAAAATTATATGTATATATATATATGTATGTATATGTATGTATGTATATGTGTGTGTGTGTGCGTGTACATGTGCGTGTGCGTGTGCGTGTGCGTGTGTGTGTGTGTGTGTGTGTGTGTGTGTGTGTGTGTTTATGAGGTTTCCCTGCTGCTGGTCTGGTCCTGCTGCCACGCCAGCCCGCAATAATACGCAGAGACTCTGTATTTGATATAAAGCTGTTGGCCAGTTACTAGTTTGTTAACTGCTAGCTCTGTCTTAATTATTAACCCATTTCTACTTATCTAAGTATTTCCACGTGGTCATCTTATCGGAGAGTGGCGGGCCGGCATCTTGCTTTCTCCACGCTCTATATGCTGACTCCTCCTAACTACTTCCTCTTTCCTCCTTGTCTCCTAGCCACACCTATCTTGCTTTTCCATTGGCCAACAGTGCTTTATTCATCAACCACTATGAAAAACATATTTACAGAATAACATCTCCCATCATATTGGCATTTAATTTCCACATCTGGATGACAATCACCACAGCCCACATCTTCAAGAATTTCCTCTCACAATTGATTTGATGAAGTAAATGGCATTCAGCAAAACCTGGCCTGATCACATAACCCAGACTTTAATTTGCCCGTGTACATGAAACCACATTAGAAAGAACCTCATGTGTTACCTGAAAACAAATATGAGTCATTTGTCCACTCAAGTCACATGACCAATTCTCCTTCAGTACCTACCCGCTCAGTTCCACATCCCTGAACTTATCCCTTTTGAGGAAAACATGGTATTATTATGCTGTTCCATAGAGTGCACTATTACCATGGTTACTGACCTATATCTGTCCAAGATATTGCTAGCTTCATGACATATGGAATAAAATACATTTTCATAATAATTACTACCATAACCCTGTGGAGAAAGAACTTACATACAGTTTAAAGAATGAAAAGATATGCTAATGTGACATTAACACTGTGAATTTGAGGCTCCTTTCGGTGCGGAGACGCTAAACAATTTTAAGAAAAAAAAATGTAAAAGCCATGTTAATAGTGATTTTATTTTCTCTTTCCTTATATTTTGTTATTTGTTCAAAAGATATATTAGCCTAATACCTCCAAATCTTTGTTATATTCAGTGTAATGATGGGAGAATTAACATTTCTGTAGCCTTTAAGACAGCCTATATACCATGCAATTCTTCAATTCAATTTTTAATGAAGCTTACTATATGCCTTTCAGCACAAGGGTAGCTTGGGGTAAACCCTCCATCCACTGAGTACAAGAAGAAGGTTCTTTTCCAGTTGTCACTACTGGGCTCCACACTCAGAGGGTCAGTATTCCAGAAAGGGGATTCATCTTTGGGATTAAAGGAAAGTCTGATATGAGATAACATCTGTGTGTAATACAGTAGGCTTATGTTTGAATGTGTTTGTGTGTGTCGTTCTACATATACAGTATTTTATTGCATACAAACAAACCAGAAAAGGGGAAGTAAATGTGGGATTTTATATTAGGCTCTGAAATACTTTTAATATGTACATCTCAGAACAGACACATAGACCACTGCCTGCAGTTGGCCAGAACCAGACCCAGAAGCTGTCTAGGAAAGCTCTCATTTCTTCTAATGTTCTAATTTCATGTGTCTAGGATGGAAACATTGGTAATAAGAAGAGAATGAGAATGTAGAATATGACTGAAATTCACCAAACTCATATTGAAGGACCAGTCATCCAACTACTTATTCTGCAGCTGGCAAGCTAGTGCTCCAAACCTTGAAGGAGTCAGACTTGCCATGGACTCCAGTCATTGTTGTATTCTTGATTTTCTGTCAGTTAAAACAAGTTAACTGACCGCCTGTACCCGAAATGTATTTATTTATATATTCATGTACTTGTTTATTTTTTTTGGTAGTTGGTTTATCTATTCATGATAGAGGTGAGATGGGGCCCGAAGTCTCACAGAAGCTAAGAAAGCACTCTACTTCTGAGCTGAAACCAAATTTTCTTCAGAAAAGTCTTTGTCGCTCAAGGCTGGTATTCTTGGAGATCTTCCTGAAATTCCTGTCCAAGCTCTCACCATGTAGTTCATGTCAGAGATTCCATTGTTCATCTGCTGTTCATCAGTGACATGACACTGGGGTCTTCCAAGCTGTCAGTTTGTTCCCTCATTTCTCTGTGTCTCATGGTACCTCCCTCTCCCTTCTGTGGTCTAATAAAAACAATTTCTCTTATTGTAAAAGTTAGGTGTTGTAGAATGTGTTTCCCATAGCATATTGGTTCCTATACTATATTTTACATTAAAAATTCTAAATTTGGAAGATGGCTCATTAGGCAAATGTTTACTACAAAAATCTATGACTTGACTTCTGCTCTGACATGGTGACACAGGTAGGAATAATTCAAGGACTCCTATACGGCAAGGTAGAGACAGAAAAATTCTCCAGAGGACCACAGGCCAGCTAATCTCCCACACCAGCTGTGAACTTTAACTTATCCTGATTTCTTTCTATAAATCCAGAAATTTAAATACAGAAGACTAGAAGTAATTTTTTTCTTGAAAGATGAGCTTCTCTTTACAAACATTTAAGTTTTCCATTTAAACAAACGAAATAAGATGAATGTTATTGTCTTTCGAGGATCACTGTTCCAGGCTTCTGCTGATGTAAACAACATATTCCACTGGATGTCCCCACCCTTCACTGGGACTTCCCCAAGATGCTTAGGCGCTTTCTCTTCTGTCTTTCTCTAAAATTTTGTGTGTAGGGGAGGGGACCAATGATGAAAAGCCCACCTCTCTACATTCTAGAATTGATAACTGGTATTGGCAATGCTTTACATTTTTGATATGCTGTGTTTTGAGCATTATTACTTAAAACATTATGCCATGCCCCTTTTTCAATTAATTTTTATTTAAAATACAAAACCCAGTATCCAGTGTTCTTAATGGGAATTTTGACGACAGGGCTAAAGGTAAGAGAGAAAGGAGACTTTGCTTTGGGAGGCTTACAAATACCACTGAGAGCTATCAGTTTCCATAATGCTTCCTCCCCCTCTTCCACAGACTTCTCTAATGTCTACCTAATGTTTGGCTGTGGGTCTCTCCATCTGTTTCCATTAGTTGCTGGATGAAGCTTCTCTGATGAAAATTGGGCTAGGCAACAATCTATGAATACAGCAGAATATCATTAAGAAACATTTCATTGACTTCTTTTTGTCTTTTGCCAGTCATGTTTGGTTCTACCCTAGGTCTCTGGGTCCTGGCCCTCCAAGCAGTGCCAGGCATGGGCCAGGCTCCCTCTCCTAGTATGGTTCTCAAGCTGTGCCAGAAATTGATTGGCCACTCCCATGATTTCTGGACCACCTTTATGTCAGCGTATCTTGTAGGCAGGGCAAATTGTACACCAAAGGTTATGTGGTTATGCTGGTGTCTCAATGCCCCCAGTGGAATTCTTGCTTGGCACAGATGACAGGTTCAGGCTCAGTGTCTCCCATTACTAGGATTCTTTGATAGGGATCACTCTCATGGATTCCTTAGAGTTTCTCTTGCACTGGGTTTTTAGCTCATCACAGAGATGCCCTTGATTTCATTTGCCTTCCCCAGTACTCTCTCCCGGATCCTTCCCAAACTAATCCTTCCTGTTTCCAGGCCCACCCCACTCCCTTTTCAAATTCCTCCCAAACAACCTGTGATGCCTATTCTGTTTCCCCTTCACGGTGAGATTCATGTGTTCCTGCTTAAGCTTGCCTTGTCATGTAGCTTCTTTGGGTTTGTGGACTATAATATGATTATCTTTTATAGCTAATAGCCACCTATAAGGGAGTACATACCATGTTTGTCTTTCTCAGAATGGGTTACCTCACTCGGGATGATCTTTTCTAGTTCCATCCAATTGCTGGCACATTTCATGATGTCACTTATTGTACAGCTGAGTAATACTCAATTATGTAAATGTATCATATTTTTTTCATCCATTCTTCAGTTGAGGGACATCTAGGTTGTTTCCAGTTTATGGATATTACTTTGGGTCATGGTTGAGCCAATGTCCTTGTGGTATGGTGAAGTATATTTTGGGTGTATGCCCAGGAGTGGTATAGCTGGGTCTAGAGGTAGGTCAGTTCCAAGTTCTCTGAGCAATTGCCATATTGATTACGCAAGTGGCTGTACAAATTTGCACTCCCACCAGCAATGAAGGAATATTCCCCTTGCTTCACATTCTCTCCAACATGAGCTGTTACTTGTGTGTGTGTGTGTGTGTGTGTGTGGTGTGTGTGTGTGTGTGTGTTTATCTTAGCCATTCTGACAGGTGTAAGATGGAATCTCAGAGTCATTTTGATTTATGTCTTCCTGGCAGCTAAGGAAGAATTATGGGAAACAGAGGTACTAAGGACGCCACAAGAAAACCCACAGAATCAACTAACTTGGCTCACATAGGCTCAGGAAGACTAACTGCCAACCAGAGAGCATGCATGGTCTTCTTATGGGGCTCCGAACCGTGATAGCAGAGGCTGTCTCTGACTTGTTACTTGCTTTGGGGACCCTTTCTTCCTACTGTGTTGCCTTGGCCAACCTTAATAGGAGAGGAGGTGCCTAATCTTACTGCAACTTGATATGCCCTTGTCTGGTTGATATTCACGGGAGGCTGGTGCTTTTCGCAAAAGAAAGGAGGAGAGGATGTGGCAGAGGAGGTTGGGGGATGAACTGGGAGGAGAGAAGAAAGGGAAAACTGATCAATCTAGGAAATTTTTATTAATTTACTAATTAATTACAAAGAAAGTGACTGGTTTCTCAAGTACAACTAGACTAATCCTCATGAATTGTATGTTTCACCCTCCCCATAGTCTACATTTTAGAGAGCGAATTCTGAACTCCAACCTATGCTAGAACATGTAATATGAGAAATAAAAGACCCAGAGACAGATATTGGGGTTCAAGTTTCAAGCTGAAGATCAGAGAGGCAAAGCAGCATCAGGCCAGTATCCCTTACCTCTACCTATGCTCAGACCAAAGAGCAGATCCTCAGACTGCTCCCAACTTCATTGCTCCTCAGATTCACTCAAGACTGCCATGCTCTCCTCAACATGGCTAGAGACTAACACTCAGACTGACTGTCTCTACCTTTTATACCTCTGAAATTCTGAGATTAAAGTCATGAGATCTGATTCAATTTCTTGTAGCCCAGGGTGGTCTTTGACTCATAGAGACCCATTTGCCTTTGTCTCCTGGGTCCTGAGATGAAAGGTGTGTGCCACCTCTGCCTGGATATATAGCTAACTAGCATGGCTAGCTTTGCTTTCTGTACCCTCAGGCAAGCTTTAATAAATCACAAACATATATATCATCACAAGAATGGTTGTTGAGCTTGGTTTGACTATGTGCTACTGGTGTATAGAGATTTCAGTCTAGATTTGTATTCCTAATAACACACTCTGATCATACTTTAGCTATTTTTTAAGTTAATAATATGTTCTCCCTCACTATTTCCGGGCTTGGAACTGCATTTATTGAGAGGCCTAACATCTATCACTACCACCCTTCTGCAAACTATATACACCTTCTCTGTGGGCTTGGTCCCTGCCCACAGGGGGCATGATTGAGTCTTCTCATTCTCTGTATTTGCCCCACTTGTGGTCCTGCATTCTACCCAAGTATCTCCCCTAGCTTTGTTTCTCTTTGCTGTTGGTTTTGTTATGAATAAAAAGGAAGCATTTCTCTATTAAGAAATTCTTCAGCAACATGGGACTAATTTAATTCTTCTCAAATTTGCATTCCCTACTGTCATCCTGCTTTACAAGGTCTGCTTGTACTCATGAAGTATTGAGAACTGGCCTTGATATACTGCCTCAAGCACCTCAAATAAAAATATAAACATGGAACTGCACCAAGCATTTAGGATTGTGTGTCTAGTGGTGCCACAATGAAGCCTGAAATAAAATACACACTCTGCGATGGCTAATACCGACTGCCAACTTAAAAGATTCTAGATCACCTAGGAGACAACATTCTAGACATGTCCTTGAGAGGGTTTCTAGATTTGAGCAACCGAACGTGGAAGATGCACCTTGACTGTAGTGTCTCCATTCTGTGGCCCAAGGTCCTGGTGAGTGAAAAGGAAGAGAGTAAGATGAACACTAACGCTCACCTCACTCCTACCTGAACACAGATGCAGTGTGGTCAGCTACCTGACTGTCCTTGGGCCATGCTTGCCCAGTTTTATGGATGGTACACTAAAACCTGGAGCTGTAGTAAGCTCTTCCTTCCTCAAGTTGCTTTTGCCGGGTATTTCTTTTTCTTTTTTTTCACCAGGAGAAAAGTAAGTATTTTATACTTAGGTTAAGCTTTGCTAGGTCCCTTATTTTCAAAACAAAGGGTGACTCATCAAGTATTAAGTAAGCTTTTGTGTTGGTAGAAAGAGGTGTCTCTCTTGAGGACTCACAGACTTAAGGAGAAAGACTTATTTCACCAAAAAGAAATTAATTAAAGTGCTTCCCCCCAAAAACTACAAAGAGGCAATATATTTTCTAGAAAAAAAAACATTTCTAATAGAAATTATTTTTGTTTTTCCCTTTTTTAAACTGTGGTTCTCTCTTTGACAAAATACCACTGTGTTAACTGATTTGTATGTACAGCAGGTGAATATCATGGTGAACATATCATGGTAGTCACACACTTATGTATATGTTCATATGTTCACCCGAGTTGAGCACGCTATTATGTAAGTGTTGTATTTTGGCAACGTGAAGCTTTTCAAATCATGACTGCTATTAATTTATTTTCATAAACCAATTTTACGGGCTTTAATTCAATTTGGAAAACAAAACATTTTGGTATTATTTAAATGCAACTGATTTAACATTTTAATATTCATTAAATGTATTAGCCTCTAATTTTACAAGCTCATTTAGAATATCATGTAGAAAAGCCAATTTCTAAACGTGCATCTGTAAAGTGTTTTCGGTGTTTGATAATTTCACTAATTGATCAGCTGGCTTATTTATGTGGCACTGAGGTTTGAAGCTGGGTTTCCGCATATCTTGAGCATGCACTCATTCTATATCTAATCATACACACAGTCCATATTTCAGTTAGACTATGACGGCCTTGATGCTGGCTGTCTGATGAAGGATAAAGGCCTTGATCTGGGACCTTCCTATCACACATCAGCATCTCTGAAGCTATAGCAACTTGTCAAGTCTCTTTGCTGGCTGTGCCATGCCCTGTGTTGTGCAGTTCCTCACATAAGTGTGGACACATTGTCTCATCAGTATCACAGTAAACACAGGAGATCCCCGGTCTTTGTATGCTTTGCAAGACACTCATCCAGCTTAACATGTTGATGGTATTTCACTGATACTTGTTAAGTCAAATAATAAATACATTAGAAGCAGGCAAATGTTATAAACAAATATACACTATGCAAATTGGATGTAGTGTAATATGTATACTGTGCAAATCTTGTTCTAGTACAATTATAAGGCACTGGGACACATAAATATGGCAAAATACCTGTACTTTACACATTTTATCATTAATAAGGGTCTTTGGATTTTTGTAAATACGCCATTTTGTTGAATATTCAGAATCAACAGTGTCAAGAACATCAACAATTTCGTTTAGATGATTAAGAATCTAAAGAGTCCCAGGAAAAGTATTCTCCTAATATCGTAAAACTAACTGACAATAATTGTGATCTTACAGTCCAGCATCTTTTCAAATTTTACAAACTTAATTATAAGTAAAAGTGAAGGGCATGATAACTTACTGTAAGGAAATCAGGACTGGGCAGTGTGGAAGATAAAGTGATACCACACGTCAGAACCAGGCATATCTACCTGGCATGTCACACTGCGAGGTCTCTACTGCACATTTCCTCAATGCAAACTGTATTCTGCTGAACACAGGCACAGGCTACTTTGTGAAATGAGTGCTTTAAGGATGAACGCTATGAAATACTTTCAGCAAAGCATTTCACATCCACAGGATAGTAACATGCCATTGGATTAACCCTGGCTTTGAACTGTAGCCCTAAGATGATATATGCAATAAAGCTAATGACAACAAAATGAAAGGAGAAATGGATATTTTACATCGCTGCCAATCCATAATAAGCAACAAATGTTAGACATAATTATAATGATCACTGTATTACATTAGTTAATTAATCTGCATTACAGAAGAGAAAATGTCTCCATCCCAGCCCCCTGTGTATGTATCTCATGAATGTATCTCATGATACATTCAGTTTCTTAGTACCCAACCTCTGAATCCACATGGATTTAAGCTTTTAAGCTGCTTCTCGGGCTAGTCCTTTCTCACCGAGAAACGTCCGTCTTTCTATTACAGACTAAACGAACTATCAGATCTCAGCTTTTAATGTGTACTTCACTTAGAGTAGGGAAGAATCCGGCCGGAGAGCCAGAGCCGGACCAGAGCATGAGTGGCACCTGTCTGAAGTCCCAGCACTTGTGAAGTAGAATCAAGAAGATCAGGGCTATCCTTTACAGTAATTTGGAGGTCACCCCAGACTAGGAGAAACCCTGTCTTAACCAACCAAACAAACAAGCCAAAATAAAACCATACAAAAAAAAAAAACCTAAGCAAACAAAGAGATAATACATAGATTGCTTTTTATTGATAGAATAGTAAACAAATGCAGCAACAGAATGACAGTCAGTATTTTAAGCCTTGTGTATACTTTCAAAGTAGAGCCAATATTAGACAGCAGAGGAAATCATAGTATGGTGATTTGAAAGAAAAAAATGTCCACCATAGGCTCAGCTATTAAACACCTTACCTCTCCTTGATGGTGTCTTTTGGGAGCTACTGCAGGATGGGATCAATGCAGAAGTTATTCAGCACTGGAGGTCGGCTTTGAGAACTTATTGCCTTGCCACACTTCCGGTTTGTGTGAGGTTGAGAGGAGAACCTTTATCTTCTTGCTCCTGCCACAACACTATCTCTGCCCTTACAGACAACTAGACTTTTGAAATCATAAGACAAATAAATTTTCTTATATTGCTGTCAGGCGTGGCATTTGATGATAGCAACAAAGAAATAAGTTACACGGTGAGTTACCGGAGAGAAGAGACAGGTATGGGACTAAGGCCCTGGAAAATTGGAAATGTGCAACCACTTGCAAAATAGCTTTGAGTTGTGAAGTCAGAGGTGTAAACAAGTTGAGTTTGAGAGATCTGTAAGGTGCAACTGAATTGCTGAGTCCAGGGGAGAAACCTAAGCCAATGGCCTAAATCTAAGAGTCACAAATATAGCAGTGGCACAGAAAGATATGACATAAGAACAGGCACATAGGAGACTAGTTTCTCAGGTCCCCCAAGGTCATTGATTTGTCCTGCTTTGGAGGCACAAAGACACATCAACTTTAACTTGGAAGCACTGAGATTCACAGGTCACTGATCAAGCTCAGTGTATGAGTTACAGAGCCCGCAGGAACATGCGATACACACGCTGCTTCTATAATACTTTATTGTTGAATGCACAAACTACCGCCTAATAAATATTAAATGGAATATAATTTAAGATATAAGTTACAGATATAATTTAAGATAATTTACCACCTAGATATTTTAAGATGATACAAGGAGTTGGAGACACACATTTATGTTCTCCAGAAGCCTCTTCCTGAACACAGATACTTACACTGGTAATCATCCTTTTTTTCTGAGGTTTAACAGGAAGTTTAAACTTTATACTCTTCCTTTTCCTATTCCTACTCTCCAGACATCAATCTAAATCTTAAATTTATTTGTCCCAACCACTCTGTGAATTCTCACTCTCTCTGAAGATTGATCCCAGTCCCAACTTTCTGAGAATCATCCATCTGTCTGTCTGTCTGTCTGACCGTCCATCCATCCCTCCCTCCCTCCTCAAAGTTGCTGCTTGCTGACTTCCATTGCTGACTGAACCTGACTTCCTGACTTCTAACTCAAACACTGTAACTATCTCCTACCCTTCTTCAGCTTCTATCTCCTTGGAAGCTTCTATAAAGATTGACCGTATTATTTTTTTTTTCTTGTCAGATTCCAAAAAAAAAAAAAAAAAAAAAAAAAAATTACCCTCAAGTTGCCTTCAAAGTCTGTTTTTAAGTTATTTTATTTGCAAGACTAAAGCATTTAAAGGGGAACCTGAGTTCTGGTAACAGAAAAATGTTAACTCTTAGAAAGAGAGCCAGGAGGGACTGTGGTCCTCTTGTCTTGACCACAGGACAAAGGAGTGTATTACAAAGGTACCTCTGTGTTCTTGCTGCCCTGTCTGTTCACAAGCTACAAAGGGAGAACACAGACCAGAAAATGGGTGAGGAGTCCTCTCCAGTTCATTATGGAAACTCCTCCAGTTTTAGAAAGTCCTCTGCTTTCTCTCACTTAGACCTTAGCATTCTCTGTTAGAGGTGGCTTTGAGTTTCAGGGCAATAGAATTCATGGAAAGAACAGAGGAATGGGGGTAGAGGGTCTGAAGTGCTCGACACCAGTGTGGCAGCAGTGATCAATTGCATGAAATCTAGGACGGGCTGAGACTTGAGAGGGAACATGGCAAGCCACTCTTCACACCATCCTGCCACAGGGCTTACGAGCGGGGAAGCCGTGCAGCAGTGCTCGATTCACGGGCAAGTATATGATATTAAGGGAGGCCAGCAAAGTGCAGAGAAAGTAAACTTCACTAGGAACGTGTGAGAGGTTTTACGATGGGCCCTGTGACTATGATCCTAGTAGAGACCTCAAGCCTTAACCAGAAATGGCAGCAGGACCCTGATAGCTTGGCAGTGTATGCCCAATTATTTCTTGCAATTGGCAGAGTTGCAAAGGTCATGTGACCAAATCTAATTAACTTGAAAGCCCTGTGAGCCTGTGATTCTGTGCCTGGACAGTCCTTGGCACGAGGTTTCCAGTCACTGGCAGCCAACCAACTCCCTAGTTTTCACTACGCTCCTCTCTCCCTCAGCATCTTCCCACTTCCCCATCAGAGAGCGTGTGTGTGCAGAGCGGAGTTCAGATCAATTCTGAATATTCAAGGTGACATTACAGATGACAGCTGCCTTGAAAATTACTGAGCACAATAGCAAGCAACTGGGGAATGACAATGAATGTGAAAGAGACACTAGCAGAAGAAAAAAATAAGCCTGTGAAGATCAGAGGTGAGAGCATGCCAGAGATAGGAAAAAGATGATGTGGATGACAGGAGGCCAATGGAGGCAAAGCCAAGTTTGTAAAACAGTAAATGTGCCTGCCACTGGCTATGGACCACCATTCTTCCCCTCTTGGAAATGAAGATGCACCCTTTTCTGTGCCAGACCCCAGCCTGCGGGGTAGCAGAGCTTATGTCTTTGACAGCTGCTCCCTGTGACCATGGAGGCAGCTTCATTTCACTGTTGGGCAAAATGATTCTCATGTAGAGATTGAACAATTAAGTACTTAGGCAGCCTGCCCAAGAAGAAAGGCAGCCAGTATGCTTATACTGAATTTGTGCGAGGAGAGAGGGATTTTATTTCCTGCAAAGTGAAAAAAAAAAAAAAACAAATATTTTGGACTTGAATGTATACTTTTAGGAAGGCAGGAAGCAGACCTTGAAATTATCTAAGCTCTTCCAAAGAGCACTTATTCATTTCAATTTTACATAGAAAATGAGGCAAAGGGAATGCAGAACACACATGCTAAGAAAGTTTAGAAATTTGGCAGGCAATTAAACCACTAAACCACAAAATAATTTGTCATTTTATTTCAAGCACTATAAATCCATGGACAAATGTGAAAGCAGATTTTACATTTAAACTAAACAGAAGAGGTAGAAAAGGGAAATTTGGCAGTGGAGTTATGGCTATGTTTAGACTCATTAAAATAATATGGAGTCAACAATAAAGAGAGTATTTTGTGATTTTTGTGTAGACTTTAAATTATGTTTTGAATGGTTTAAAAAAAAACTAATTTAGATATCAGTATATGCCACCTGTGTGCAGTGCCCCCAGAAGCCACTAGAGGGCAATGGACCACTGGAGCTGGAGTTACAGGCAATTCTGAGCCCCTCCAAATGTGTGCTAGGAACTGAAATAGGGTTCCCTGCAAGAGCAGCAAGAACCCTTATTGACTGGGCCACTTGCCCAGCAGCAATAAATGATTCTCTTTAAAATTCTAATCAGTTCTTCACTTTTCTTAAATTTGTTCTCTGTGGAAAGCTTTTCCTTGTTTAATTCCAATTTTGCTATAACTATCACAAAAAGTGTTTACTAGGTACTTTTTGCTCTCTCAAATAACAGAAAGTAAAACTGGGTTGTCTTTATGAAGACATTCACCATCATCACCACATTGCCAATGTGAAGCAAAGTAAGATAAGGGATAGCCTCATCTCTTTTGTCTTTATTGTAGTCAAGATGGCTCAGCAGGTAAAGGAGCCTGTCACTGAGCCTAAGTCCTCAGATGCCACATAGTAGAAAGGGAAAAGTGACACCTCTAAGTTATCTTCTGACCTCCACATGTGTGCCTTGCCATATGCATGCATGCTTACACACACATAAATAATGTAATTAAAAATCTAAATGTTTTCACAAGTTTCTTCTTGAAAAATAAATAAAAATAAAGCTACTAGATTAATATTTTTCCTTTAAGGTTCCCGAAACAGTCTGTTGCATGACTTTCTACACATGTATTTGCAAGTGAAAACTTGGGTTAAATGGGGGCATGTCTTGATATGTTTGTCAAAATATTGAAGTTAAAAAGGAGCACCTTTTCAGTTAACAAATCCCAAGGATTTAGTATAACTCATAGCAATTTCTTTGGAGTAGAATCCAGAAGAAGGGCTGCTCTAATACTCTCTTCAGATCTTTGGGTCATTTAGGGAATAAGAACTGAACATGTATTATTTACATGGTATTGGCTGCTATGGATTTGAGTGTTCCTTGGATTCTTTATATGCGCTTGTCTGGGGAAAAGGAACCTTGGTTTTCTACAGAATCCCAGATGTGCTTCTGATTCCCACACAGATAAAGTTCATTCAGTTTTGTATATACCTCAGCAGGCCAGAGGTATGGGAATCATATGTTATCACGAAGTAAGGGTGTGCTTTTATACTCATCATTAAACCAACCATCACTGTATAACTGTCATTTGATCATAGCCCACTTTAGACAATATATCCAAGATATTTGCAGATGGACTCGGAGGCTTCAGACAAATCCAACGTTGGAACATCCTGCCACAAAAATGACTGCCTAAGTTTCAAAGTGTGGAGTGACACCATGGTTTACAGGATATAAAAGGAGTGGTATAAAAGGAGTGGCAATCATGTAGAAATGAACCACACAGGAGGTGATTAATAAAGAATTGAGGACCAATGATTGAGTTTAATAAGACCATATTCTCTCATAAGCTGTAGGTAGGCTCCTGGGCGGTCTTGGCCATCTGCTACTCTCACTGTTTATCTTTGGTATCTTTGCTCAGTCCAGCCCGCACTATCTCTTCATTGCCGAGGGAAATGGGCCCTTGCAAAACCCCAGTTAGTTACCAGTCTTGCACACCCCCAAGAGACTCCCGTTTATCCCACACATCGTCAAAGTCATGTGAGGAATGTTCTTCCTAAGGAACAGCTACATGTGCAAGATCATTTCCTTACTCTGGAAAAGGCATCCAAATTATAATTCAAACAAATGAAACTATAATTTCAGACATATTCCACACCCACAAATGCACAAAGTGAAATGCAGGCTATTATAAGTTCCAATCTCAACATAGCAGCTTGTTCTTGGAATTAAACATCCATGTGGCCAGTGGGGTAAATCCCAATTATCACTTGTTTTTATAGTACCTTAAACTAAGAATGCTTTATGTCTTTATAAGTAGTGGTGGTTTACTGAAATCTCATTTATTCCTACTCTACTGTTTGCATTACATATGTGTATATATATATATATATATATATACATATATATATATATATATCCTTATAGAAGTGTAATTGGCTAATGCTGAGATAGCTCAGTTGTTAATGAGTTGTAGAGAGCTCAGCTGTAAATTCACATATACATATAACACATCTATCAAAATATGACTTTATCTAGGTCTTATTTGAGTGGCAAATGTCATTATGCAAGGATGAAATACAATAATTACATAATTCATGTACATTCAAGGTATTAAACATATCTGTGAATACACACGCACACACACATCCTTCGTTACGAAGTAGAGTGTTTTCCTCAGGAATTCTAGACTGACACAACATCATAATATTTAGGAATGTTATCATTACACTGAGAGATTAAGTTAGAAATACTAGATTCCTCACAATCTAGTATTTTATTACTAAAAGTATTTAGTAATAAAATATAATGCAAATTGAGTTTTGAAAAGCCACAGCAGAAAGGGTGGTACTCATTGTTCTGATTCATACAGGGCAGTAATCACAGGCTTCTTGGTTTACTTCAGGTTCAAAGAAATCGTTGGCTTCTATTCTTGTTTCTGGAAAAGCATGCGCACAAATGGAATGAATCTATAACTGTGGGTGTCTGGCCACCTGGACAATTCTTCTTTGCAGAGAGTTGTCTATCATGACCTCACTGCAGCTACAATAGTGCTATGGGTTAGAAAGGAAGGCTTGCATCTTAAATTCACTTCAGTGGGAGACATCAGGCTAGCTCCTCAGGATTCACTTAATACTTCTGCTCCTTTCCTTTTACTGCAATTTTGGGAACATGAGTTATGTGCCTGCATTTTAGGCTGGGTCAACACGTGATCTTAACAGTTAAGAGGTGAGGTAACCAGTTTACTGTGCAAAGATCAATGTTGTGGCTTGGCTGGGGGGGGAGGGGAAGATCTTCCTCCTTCAGAAGGAACCCTCAGGTTAGTCATTATTAATCTGTGACCATGGCAAGTCACTGTTTCTCTGTGCCCTGTTTGATCATCTGTTTTTTAATGAAAGGTTTAATTTTATTGGAATTTTGTGTTTTGTGTGTGTCTGCGCTTATGAATACAGTTGCTTGGAGAGGCAAAAGGGGCACTGTATTCAGTATAGCTAAAGTTACAGGCAATTGTAAGCTGCCTGACCTGAATTCTGGAGTCCCTTGTATGTATCTGAAACACACACAAGACCAGTATGCGCTTTAATCACTGCGACAACTCTCCTACCAACCCTCCCCAGTCAAGTATAAGGCATGTATAAACACAATATCTTACTCATAAGTTTGTAGAAAAAATAAATAAAAACACACTCCTCAACAAACACACATGGTGATTACCAGGGGCTAAGAGTCTGGTACTCATAGGCTCATCTTCTAAAGAGAAGTCACTGGGTTATATTCTCACAGAACATCAGTTTCCAGGTGGGGCACACAAAGCTCAGCTGTTTTCAGATTCCAATGCGCCTCCACTAACCCAAAGTTCCATACTTCCTTCTCATCTGGTTTGCGTGTGCTTTGTGTGCTATTATGTTTGAAGAGAAAAACGATTTTTACCTTTTTAAGTGGCTGTGGTAAATAAGCATCTACACAATAAAACCATTGTTCCTTCCAGTCCTGCAAGTGTTTCATTATTAACATCTCTTCCCAGAAGTACAGTTTTATTAGTGCTGAGATAGCTCAGTTATGAGCACACACATACATGCACACATACCACATACACACTCACAAAAACACAACCCTTTCTTCGTCTTATCTGAGTGGCACTTGTCACTGTGGGGGGAAAAGAGCTTTGGATTCATTATCAAGAGCAGAGCTTGGATGAGAAAGCTCAGACACTGGTTCACAGCATGCTTAACCCTAGCTGGAACACAGGTGGGTTTCACAAACCCAGTCGGGCCAAGCAGCAAAGATCAACCTCTGGGCTAATCCTAAGGAGAACTTTCATTATTTTTAGAGAGCTAATAACAGAAAATACTCTTCACTTCTCAGGGGGGAAAAAGTAGGATTGTACCTTTGTGACTAATCTCCTTAACAAACGCCATGTGGCTTTGGCTCAAGTAAGGGAAAGAGTTGGAGATTAAGGTAAGGTTCTTTTTTTTTTATCTACTAGGATGCATAATCAGGAAATATATTGTCTATAGAGTATAATCCAGCCATCTGCTCTCAATTAAAAAATACACGATACCATTACAAAAATGGGATGTCACCATCTCAGCACCTTTGAAATATGACTGGCAAAGTAGAAACAGTTAGATATTTAGCTGGGATTTGGAAATTATGCTATTCTATGTATACTTAAATCCTGCATGAGAAGATATATTGGATAATGATTCTCTTCCAACTGAGTTGTTAATGGTTTTATGATCTCTTAGTTGTCTAAGTGATCACATTTGTCTTACATGGTGGTTTATTCCTGATTATTATGTACTTGACTTCCCTTAGGTTTTCCAGGTAGCTTTTAGAATAATATAACTCTGAAAGCTCTTAATACTACAAAGCTGTTTTGTGCCCACTGTCATGGAAATAGCTTTGGTGGTGTCCATGCCACTTTGCCAAGAAATATTGTACATCTCTGATATGGGATGTCCTTCTGTCTGCTGAAAATGTGTTGTTTTCATTAGTAGTTGATGAATAAAGCTGTGTTGGCCAATGGCCAGGCAAAGTCCAGCCAGGTGGGAAATCCAAACATTTATGGAGAGAAAGAAGGTGGAATCAAGGAGATGCCATATAGCCATCAAAGGAGTAACATGCCAGAGTATTACCAGTAAGGTACAGCCTCATGGCAATACACAGATTAATAGAAACTGATTAATTTGTAAGGCAGCACTGGCCAGTAATATTTGCTAGTCATTGGTGAAGCAATTATAATTGATATTAAGCCTCAGAATGTTTTTTCATAAGCGACTGTGAGGACCCACTGGGCAGGAGAGAAACCTGTCCACTGAGACCAGGTGAGATAGAAAAAAACTTCCAACTACACATCTCCTATTTACTTTTCTAACTTGGACACTCATACTCATTGTTTAAAATTGCCAAGAATTTATGAGATTGCAAGGATTTCTTTAAGAACTCGGCTAATCCATAAACTAATAAATATATGCACCAAGCCAAACAGGTCTTGTTCCAGCCCTTAAATAACCTGGATGAGGGCATGGTTGCTTCCACGAATTCCTTAAACCAGGTAAAGACAGCCACGGGATGGTCAGTTATTTGAAGATACCGCACTTTGAAACTTAAGGTAAATAGAAGTATATTGTTCTCCTTTAGTCTAAGTAGAATAATTTTCTCTTCAAATAAACACTGATTTAGAACTTCATTCCCCACATCTGGAGCTGAATAGAGAAGACTATAATTGTAGGGCACTAGTCTTCTCAATGTTAATAAATAATGGACAGATGTCTACTTTGATAAGTTCCTTCGCACCCCACACCCTTCTTGACGTTTTCTTACTCTTCTTAGTACACAAAAGAATTTACTATATTTCTCTAGAAACATTGGGAGCCACGGTGAAAAAGAAAGTTACTCCTGATCCCTGGACTGGCATTTAACACTGGTGGTGGGGACGTGACAGAAGCTAGCTGTTACATAAAAGCAAACTGAGAAACTGATGACGAAGGTAAGAACAGTCGAAACAGCACTTCCACTTATGTGCAAGCCTTGAAAATAACCTCAATCCCAAGCTTTCTGTACACACTGTACCTCATAACTTACTTTCTGTGTGTTTCTGCGTCCACTAGATTTTAAAGGATTTTAAAGGATTGTTTTAGATCATGTGTCTATGTGTTTATGGTCTGTAGGTAGGTACACTCAAGTGCAGTTCCTGTAGAACCCAGAAGAGAGCATCTGATTCTATAGAGCTGAAGGAAACATGGCTGTGAGCTGCTTCACATGTATTGCTGGGACCAGACTCTAACCTTCTGCAAGAACGGTGCATATCTTAATCACGAGCCACCTCTCCAGTTCCCATACACAATATTTTTAAATGTGAGAATTTAGTTATGCCATCTTTAGTTCCCCAAACTCTATAAGTTTCTGTACTTCCCACTTTGAGTTGAAGATTATCTGTTTAATGGAATTCCAATGCTGGCGATGCCAAAAATGTAACAAATATTATAAGTAGATTTCTATACAATGACATCATGGCTATGAAAACATTAAAAGCAGTATCAGTGAGGTGACTCAGTAGGTGAATGTGCCTGCTAACAAGCCCAATAAACCTCAGTATACAGTAACCAAGAACTCCATGGTGGAACTCAAGAGATCATCCTCTTACCTCTACTTATGCTCAGCGTTTTACACACACACACACACACACACACACACACACACACACACACACACATGTGCATGCATGCACACATGCACCCACACGCACACACACATACACATACACCCAACACAATGCATCCACAAAATAAGTAAAAAATATAAAGAAAATTTGAAATGGACATATAACTGCAAGCTCTACAGCCACGCTACAACCAAAATGCAGAATCTTGAAAAGAGAACCTCACAAGTCTTAGGGCTTCAGATGTTTTATAATGAAAACCTGTTTCTAATTGCCATCCATGACACATCAGCCATGCAAAATGAGGGAAACTCAACACTGCCAATCTGTAGCAGCTGCTGACATTGTTAGGAGCACTGTGCCTTCCTAAGCAGATCTCTAGCCAAATAAGTTCAGGAGTACTAAAGATACTGTCCCAAATTGATGACTATGAAATATTCATTAGAGATAAGCTTGACCCACAAGGTCATTGATGCAACCCAGCATGTAGGTAAACTTCATTTTCTAAAGTTACACATATACAGGTAAAATAAAATTATTATTCCCATCCCACTACGGCTTAAGAATCTACCCCCTTGGTTTTAAAATAGCCTCTATTAGACAGAAAGATACCCAATTATCTACTTGAGAACCAGCTTTAATATGGTGAAGGATTTTCTTTTCTTTCTTCCTTTGAAAAAATAATTTATTAGTTCTCTTCTGTGTATATACAAGGTTGAAATATGCAGATGTTTCTATTATTTTATTTTCTGTCATCTTTCCTTCTCTTCTTCTCATAATATTTCCTGAAATTCTCTCACTAATGGAGACTTTGTCCTCTACATACTATTACCTAGGGCATAGCCTTATTCCTCTGTTACTCCATCCCTAGGCTGCAATGGCAAAAAGGATATAACAAGTAAATCTTGCTGAGGTAAAATTAAAAACAGGGTGAGGATGTAGCTCAGTTGGGAGAGTGCTTGTGCAGCATGTAGGCTGGGTTTAATCTCCATTACTACACAGACAAGGTGGTCCATACCTGTCATTTCAGCACTCAAAATATGGAGACAAGAGGATTGGAAGCTGAAAACCATCCTTCGGTATACTGTTAGTTTTAGATACTTGAGATCCTATCTCAAGTATCCAAACATTTCTCAAATACAGCCTTTATGTAACTAGTTAATAAACCAACCACCACCATTAACAACAAACATGCTCACAAATTTCAAGGCTTGAAACAACAACAGAGAAAATCGTGAGAGGGGAATGTTGCAGTGAACTTACTCAGACATCCTGTTCTTTCTCCGTGTTAAACAGACACATATGGCCAAACGCATGGTTAGCAATTTGTTCTGGTGTTGGATATGGTGGAGGTGACTAACAATATCTCTACTTCTTTAATCTTTCAGGTTGGATCTTCATGCCTCATAGCAGGACAGTAACAAAAAGGGATGGCTTCAGGCCTTAGTAAAAAACCCCCACTTGGCTCTATGGGTGGGTCTTCATGCCCAGACTCAAGGGAAAGGGAAACAGAAGCAAGCTGCAAAGAAGAATTCCCACATTGGTGCTAATGTGGGAAACAATGGGGTTCCATCTTTAAATGAGCAAAGAAACATCAAATCAATTCTTTCACATATCCTACCACCTTCACCTTAACAACAATATGCAGAAAGACATTGGTAAAGATAAGCTAAAGTCATACAAGGTGTCTTTTAATGAGGGATAACCAAAGGAAGTTCACTCTGACCCACAGGCTTTAATTTGTTTTCTGATCCCTACCAGAACTTAGCTCTTATCTTTATGAGGTTTAAGAAAGCTTCCCAAAGCACACTAAGCAATCATGCCCTGTTCCCATCCGAGGCTTTGATCCATGTCTCTTCCCAGCTTGGTAGATGGCATGTAAGCCTTTATATCCTTATCCCTATTAGACTGAGAACTCAGTGAGTATTCATACTCCTGGAATCACATTCTGATTTTAGTATAAGGGTTAACGAAGTAGAAACAAAACAAAACAAAAATAACAGCAACAACAAAAAAGCAACACTTTTAAGATCCTAATCTCAAAGTTCAGGTAGACATCTGTCATGGCCAGCCACTTCTTTTCAGTGTTTGTGGATTACATAAACCCACTCTGTTCTGTACCTCCAGAGAATTGACCTACTTGTGCTACTTGTGAAGATATATATATATATATATACACACACACACATATGTGTGTGTATGTGTGTGTGTATTTATGTATGTATGTATGTATGTATGTATAATTGTCTGTATTACATCAAGGGATGACCTAACTGTTGAGAAAAGAAAAGGATAACCACATATAATATAAAGGCTAGCATCAGTTCGGGTGTGCTCACTCTGATGGAAGTCACCAACCTAGAACCCCAGCATATTAAATTTTAACCATCTGAAGATCAGGGAGGCAGGTTTAGCTAATCTCACTAGGAGGTATCTGTATGGGAGCACTCTCAGACTGTAGTCATGGAGGAGGACTCTGTTGTGAACAGGTTTGCACACACTGGTCAATCCTCAGTAAACATTCATACTTGGACAAGAGTAAGGCATTGGCATTTCTCTGAGACTCATCTGGAGCAGGCTTTGCTACTCCCATGGTTCTGAGCCAATGGCTCCTTGACATGACTGTGCCCATGACAACAATACATATTCACTCGGAATTTCATCTGCTTCTCACACAGATGTACTTTTATGACTTTAATGTTCACTGGGAAAAGGTCAAGATCCACCACAACACCCCAGTCAGCTAGCAAAATGAAGTTTCTTTCTTCTTGTCAGGGTATAAGGAAGGACAAATGTGAAGGTAAAGACACAAGGCAGCAGAAGGGCTTCATGTCTTTTGCCATTTGTGGTTTCCACAGAGTTATCCTCACCATTTCACAGGCAACTGTGAAAGCATAAGATGCCACATGTCATGTCCTGGGTCTTACCCAACTGCAGAAAAGACTGGAGAATAGATCACACATCAACAGAGAAGGAAAACAAAAATATTTTGA
Source organism: Cricetiscus sungorus (assembly GCA_030556225.1). NCBI lineage: Eukaryota > Metazoa > Chordata > Mammalia > Rodentia > Cricetidae > Cricetiscus > Cricetiscus sungorus. The sequence goes on along the minus strand of JANBXA010000202.1, from coordinate 5,353,747 downwards.
AGGCAGATTCTGCCATACACTGTAAATTTTATAGTTCTTACTGTGCATTTTTATTATAAATCATTTTTTTCTCCAGCTGCCTCATTACCAATTTCATCTTTTGTGCATTCATGCATTGGGCATATTTTTCAACACTATTTCAGCCTACTTTTCACATTACTAGAGTTTGACCTATGTCATAATATGTCTTAGCATCCTCTGTACCTAACTACTGCTAATGTAAATGCAGAATTTATTGGCTGAATGATATTTGATTATTAATATTTGGATGTAGCTCAAAGGTTTTGAAATAATAAAAATACTGCTGAATTAAGTAAAATCAAACTACTGCATTATCTTTAAATTTGGGAGATAATATCATTTAAAATGAACTCTTGATTACTAAATCAAAGGTAATTCCCAGAAGGTGCAACCTTAAATTGGCTCTAAGTTGTTCCATTAATTCCACAAACATCCCTTTTCTTACAGCAATGTGGGAATTGGTGGAGAAAGTGACAAGGTCCCTTCCTACCCCTCTCCCTCTAAGACAGCATAAGATGCAAGCTGTCCGTAAAGCCATGTCTCATCAGAGATTTGTCATGGCTTTGTGATGGCCACTTTTTCCAATCCTTTACCTCCAGGTGAGCGGAGGTAAAAAGTGTATTGCCCATTTAACCCGATTCTTAAAAAGCTGCATGTACCACAGAGTTGACCCAGACTTTTACAACAGGGCTCATATGAATTTGGAATGCAGATTGAATAATGCAAAGGTGAATTGATACAGTATAGTCCTGTTTTCCTTGAATGAGCTATGGAATTCAGTGAACAATTTCTATAGTGTAGCCTAAGAGACTAGGGTTTGAAGGTCCACAGAGGAGCAAAACTACTTCAAGTTATTTTTGTTTGTTTTGTTTTGTTTTTTTTTGTTTTTAGCTTTGGGATAAAGACTCACAGACATGATTTGAGGGTCATTTTATTTTAAATTATTACTTTGCAGTTCCAATTTCCTTGCTCTAATTGTCTCTAATTCTCTTTAGTTCTAAATCTCTGATCCAATTCTCTATCTTCCAATTTCTTCCTTGATTCTTTGTTTACCTAGGTTAAATACATTTTTACAGGAGGCTCGAGGCAATAAGAAAAAAAAGACTATAAGAGTTACATCTCATGGTCAAAGTACATTCCTTGGGTAAGCAATAAGGAACAGAGACATTTACCATGGTAACTAACACACAGGCAGGGAAATGGTACTTGGCACATTCCTAGACAGTGGCATTGAAAATAACCCAACCCTGAAAATATATTCTCTTATCCTGTTTATAACCTTAGAACATAAAAAAGTGTGTATGGGGAGCATCATTTGCAAGAACAGTCATCCTTTGAAGCATATTCTGAAGCTTGACCTGCAGTAGCTGGACATAGACTAATCTTCTTTAGATTTGGTAAATTGGTTGATTGTTATTTGGGACCCAAAAAATAAACAGTTAGTTAGCTGATTTTTGAGTTTACTATCATAAACTGAGATTAGGAGTTTGTGTAAAGTATTAGTTGCTAAGGAATTTAGTACAGAGTGGCTCTTGGTCTTTGTTACCAGCAAAGTTTAGTTAGAGAAACTGGCATAGTACTTTACGATGCTTTGTGTTAATAACCTTGGTTGGACATCTGTGACTTTGTCCTTGTGCATAGCTGTAACGTTCTTAACTTATGATCCGAAAACATTTGGTCTAGTTTGAACTTGCTCTGAGGGAAAAATGAGCTAATTATGTGTAGCCTGTCTTAGACTAGGGAGAAATTGTTTTCCTGTGTTAGTCTGAGTAAAAGACCAAGGCAGACTTTTAAATGCCTTACAGTACTTATGGAACAATAAAATTCATCATGAAGCATATCCTAGTATATTTTCTATATGCCAAAATTATACAATTGATGAGAAATCTTCCTCCTGACTATCCACAGATATATGTGCCCATAAGACTGAGATGCACTCATGACATTACATATACGTATCATATGAGATTACACACTACAGTGCCGGAATTGGGGAGACACCATAGCTGCTTTTACACGTGTGAAACTAAAGACAGATTATATTACAGAGTCAGTGGCCCTGCAATCCTTTCCTGAATGGGATTCCCCTCCATCAGAAAATAATTCGTCTGGTGGGTGGACATCTGAACACCAGTTGTCACCAGCTGTAAACCCCTATGGCCTCAGACATTTATAGGAGGCATATTCCGTGGATTCAGAACTTTAGCACACAGGACAACCTCCCAATTTCTTTACTGATAAAAATCATATGACTGTGGCTGCGACTTTCTTACAAAGCTGATAGATGGGATTGTTAGATGACATTAAGTGTGAGGATGACTAATGCAGATATAAGAATAATATTACTACCTAGAGATCTTAGAAAATAATATGAAAATAACAAGTAATGTTTTTATTTCTACTCTACCTTTTCCCTTCCAATGCCCTCTGAGATAAAAGAGAGAGATGGGATATGAACTGACAATATTGATAGTCAGGATGAAAAACAGTCACACAACTCATAAGCACCCAAACTGTTATTTTTCTGGATGGAAAAGGCAATAGAAGAAAAGCTGCAGAAAAAGAGGCTGGGATGAAAGTGTGCAATAAATCCAAACCAATTGCTGCCTCATGAAAGAAAAATATCAGGGTCTGTGCAAGAAGAACATAAAGCTGAATTATTCAGAAAAACAGGAAAGATATATAACCACATCGGTCTCATGCTATACCTGGAAAGCCAGGTGGAACTTATAACTCCATTTTCACAGGAAGAAATGCAAATCGGTGGTTTTGTTTTTAAAGACCAAAATTCTACATTTAGACTTGATAAGTAACAGTGTAGAAACTGGAAGGGACCAAATTATAATGTCCACTGTTAATCACAAAAATGTGAAATAGCCGGGTTAGCCTAAACATCGGCATATAAGGAAATGGCATAAGACCACAAATAACTGGGACATGAACATGTGAGTTCTGATATCTCAAATTAATTATTGTCTGATCACGAAAACTTTTATCATTATCCCTGGAGACACCTGTAATGTTCATTGCTATTTTTCCATTAGTACATGTGATTTGACAATGAATATCACCAAAGTTAAATTGAGAATCATTATTAAATTAAAAAAAAAAAACCTGCCAATTTCAGAGTGCTCAGTTCTCATGACAGACCGACATGAGAACAAAGGAGAGGGGGTTTCCTAGTGCTCTGATGATGACATTTACTTCAATCTAAGCATTACAAACGTAGACACATGTGGAAAATGCCAATTTTAACTACACCCTGCAGGAAAAATGAAGGAAGCCCTTCAAGCTGAGCTTTATAACTTTTCATCTTTATCTTTAAGTTCCATACTTGATAAATTCTCATCTTTAATCTCCGGCACATTTGAGGAAAAAAAAAGGTATTTCTCTCAGAATTGCAAACAAAACTAATAAAAATCATGTGTGATCTGCATACTGTCAACATGATAGTCTGCTTTCAATGTTAATATGAAAACGTTGAGAGACCTTCTCTAGAGGGAACTGCTCCTGTTTTGAAGATACCCTTGTGTTGATTGACAGCTTTTCCAGTGTCTTCCCCAGTGTCTTTAGCTCACAATGAGAATGAAAACTCTCTGCCCTGATTGATCACTCTGAACTATTCATCCACAGATCTGAACTTGTCTTTATTCTGCCTTTTAAAATTTTTATTTTGTAGGAGAAGCAACTCATTGAAAAAGTTCAGATAACAGCAAAATATTCTTCTCAGTGTTAGTGTATTTTGAGACCTTATAATAAAGGTAAGATGGGAAATACCAGTAATGGTTTAGGTCTTGAGAAGAGGTCAGAACCTATACTATAGTGAGAGACTAGCAAGGAGGCAGGGGTAGAGACTGGGTTGCCCTTATCTTGTCATCTTCATCACCTTTAGAGATAGCTGTTCCGGATATGTGTCACCCAAAGACAAGGGCAGAGTCTGGAAACAGCAATCTGAAACTGCTATTTATGCCCATTTGATGATAACCAGCACTTTTTCCTTAAGAACTTTTGTTTATTTTAATATATATATAACATATATATGTATATACTAGTTTTTTCTTATTTTTTCTTCTCTCCCATGCCTCCTGATGCCCCGCTCCAGTCTACCACAGGACCCAGCAATTCCACTCTTAGGCATATACCCAAATGATCCACATACATGCAACAAAGACATCTGTTCAACTATGTTCATAGCAGCATTATTTGTAATAGCAAGAACCTGGAGGCAACCTAGGTGCCCATCAACTGAAGAATGGATGACGATGTGATACATTTACATAATGGACTACTACTTATCGGAAAAAAAAAAAAACCAATGGAATCTTGATTTACAGGCAAATGGATGGAACTTGAAGAAACCATCCTGAGTGATGTAACCCAGTCGCAAAAATAGGAATATGTTATGAACTCACTCATAAATGGATTTTAGACACAGAGCAAAGGATCATCAGCCTATAATTCACAATGACAGATAAACTAGGATACAAGGAGGAACCTAAGAGATTCATACAAGATCTCCCGAACATATTGGGAGTGGAGGGGTCAGTGAGTGGAGAGGGAGTTAGAAAAAATAGAAGGGGAGGAGAGAACATATGGTACCAGGAAAATTGAGTTGGGGGACCAATGGAAGAGAGCAAAAAAAGAGATACTGTAACAGAGGGAGCCATTATAGGTTTGAAGAGAAAACTGACTCAAGAGAAATGTTCAGAGACCTATAACATGACCCCAACTTTCCACTGAGCAACAGTAGAAAGGCTACCCTAAATGCCCTTCCCTGATAATGAGATTGATAACCAACTTATATGCCATCATAGAGCCCTCATGTAGTAGCTGATGGACACAGAAGCAGACACCCACAGCTCAACCACTGAGCTGAACTTCTGGAATCCAGTTGCAGAGGGGGAGGAGTAATAAGTAAAGAGGTCAAGACCAGGCTATAAAAACCCACAGAGACGGCTGCCCTGAACAAGTGGGAGCCCATGCTCCCCCAGGCTGATAGCTGGGAAACCATCATTGGACCAACTCAGACCCCATGAATGTGGATCTCAGTTAGAAGGCCTGGGCAGTCTATCAGATCTCTGACAGTGGAACTAAGATGTATCCCTGGTGCATGAAAGGACTTTGGGAGCCCATTTCCCATGGAGGGATACTCCCTTAGCCTAGAGGCAGGAGGGAGGACCTAGAACTTTTGCTTTTACATATTCACTATTTACTGAAGGTCAAGCCAAACAGACACCTTTGAGATCACAGCTGGGGTGTGATTCAGATGGCATACTGGGGTACCAGTAAGCCTCCAGACTAAGCATCAGACAGTGCCCTTAGGACAGCCTGGCATGCACATGTCTACATTTGGAAGCTGGTGGAATGATCTGAAAAGAAGATAAAGGATAGCAGGGTAAGGACAAAGGACAGCATTTCTTAGGCACACTCAAAGCAGAAAACTGCCATCTGTAAGTGTTGCAGCATAGATGTCTCACACAGACATGGAGACAACATTTTGGATTGTGAAAGCAATGTACACATTATGAGAGTACAAAAGGATTCAACCCTAACTACACCAAAATCAAAACATAACATAACCGGATAAATCAAGGAACTTAGCAAATAAAGATCTTAAACTAAATAATTCTTGCAAGATATAAAAAAAGGTTTCTTGGCACAATTACCTAATAACACCATAAATATATCTTCTCTACTACAACCTTGCACAGCAGTCACTACAACGTTATACAGGAAGTACTTCTACAAACATACCTGCCAGCACTAGTCCAATAAACTTCATTGATGGCAATCTTGTGCTAGAAACTGGTGTGATCAATTTTGTCTTTTGGAGCCTCCCCTCGTCTTAATCTCTTTTACTGCACCCACACTAAATTAGGGATCTCACATTTCCATTACATTGTTCCATGACTCCACAACAGATAAAGTTAATCTTTGGAGGATCCCTTTGTGTTGGGCTTTTAATAGACTAGCATATACTTGAAGTTGTAAATCTCACTCTGAGAATGCGTTCTGGCATCTGCTGATCCCATGGGGAAGAGGATGACATTCCTGCCCCTGACCTCCTACCAGATGAAAATCACATGAATCTGGCTACCAGTCCTGGTCAAGTGCGAGACTCTTTTTGTTTACAGTTGACTGAGATGCCAAGGCTTCCTATTATGGATCCCATAGCCTTGCTGACTTCTCTCCTGAGACTTACAGTGTGTGACAGCAACTCATAGATGTAAACTCTAGTACTGTGAAACGAGGAGCCACAGAGACACCCTGTCTCGAGGTTTAGCCTTATGTCAATCAGTATGTCTGGCAGCAGTGAAGAACTTCTCCACATCCATAATCCTGGCAAACGCCTCTCCATCAAAGGTCTTATTGGACTGGTTCCTGCTGTGCTTGGATTGCAGGGTCTATGGCCTTACCCATTTTACATAATCCATCCACAAACCTATCAAACTAAAGAGCTAGACAACACATAGTTACCTGTAGCCAGCCACTTACAACATCAGAATGAATGGCTTTCCTACCTTGTACTACTAAGAGAGCATCAGATGTCCCTGGAATGACTTGTCCAGAGCTTCTTTCCTCACTGGGAACTACCAGAAATGTGGCTATAGTGTTCACCTTTACAGAATGTGTCTTTATGGGTCAAGAAGAGATGATGTAAGCCTTTAAAGCCAGTCTCCTCTATGCTAAAACTGGACACACTTTGAGACATTCTGACCCATTTCTGCCGGCTCACCCACTCATCCACTGGCACCCCATAGTAGCTAGGGATCCCTCACACCTCGGTTATCTTTTGGAGTCTCAAGCTGCCCAGCTAGATGCCTGTAAATACTCACTTGCTGAGGAAGCAGGGGTAAGTGTGGTGGTTCTGAACTACTGTGTGGCCTCTTTAAGTGCTACAGAGCCCCCATCCCAGCCAATCTTTGTCTTTCATCCTTCTGATTCCATGGAGAAACACTCTGGATGGCCACCTGGTTTACATATTATTGATAGACAATCCTACCTTCTACCACTACATGAACAGAACACTCATGGAGGACCTTGTTCTGCTGGCTTGCGGATTTTTAAGAGTAAAAATGGTGAACTGGAGAGAGAGATGGCTCAGTCAGGACAATTTTGGCCTTGCACACATAAGGAACAGAGTTTACTCTCTAGAATCTGCACAAATTCACAAATATCCAAGCACTAATGAGGTAGACACAAGAAAATTTCTAGGATTCTCAGGACAGCCAGCTCAGCCTGTCCAGTGAGTTGCAGTGAGATGCCTTGTCTCAAAAAAAGGAAGACAGATATCATCTGAGGAATGAGAATTAACGATGTCTTCTGGCCTTCGTACTTATATGGGCAACCCCGTTTCCCTTCTTGAAACACAGACACAACCCCCCCCACACACACACACACACACACACACACACACACAAACACACACACCACAGAAAGAAATTAAAGAGGTTTTAGAGAACAACTAAAAATGTTTCTTAGAGAAGAAATTAAAAGCAGAGATTAAAAGAGGCCATTGCAGAAAAGCAAGCCCATTGCATGGTGAGGCTGTGTTCTGTTTCTACCAAAGGAGAGAAAGACATCATTTTGTAGTTCTCAGGATGTGAGTCTATGAAGAAGAGCATCTGTGCCTGTTTAGAGTCCCAGGATTGAGAAGAGGAAATTCTAGTGATGATATATTTTGACTTAAAGGCCATCTTTTAAGTTTATCAGGTAACATTACAGATGACTGCTACCATTTCAATGAAAGCCCTTAGAGAAATAGGTCAATATTTTTAATTGTGACATTTAAGAAATTACCCAAGCAGTGAGTTCATAAAGCCTGTGGTTGGAAATAAACCAAGTAATTCCTCTCCCTTCTGCCTTTACAAAAAGATCACAATCTAATAAATGTAAATATTTAATACTTCTGACCTTTCATCCAATAAATACTCCCCTATGAATCTGCATTGGAACTCCAAAATAGAATTACTACAAGGTGAAACAAAGAGCAGCACAATCTAATACAAAACATGCTTTGTTTTTTTTGTTTTGTTTTTTTAATAGCAATATTACTAATTTTTTTTTTTTGGTTTTTCAAGACAGGGTTTATCTGTGTATCAATGGCTGTCTTGGCACTCACTCTGTAGACCAGCCTGGCCTCAAACTCACAGAGATTTGCCTGGCTCTGTCTCCCAAGTGCTGGGATTAAATGCGTGTGCCACCACCCCCTGGAACTAGATATTGTTTTTTTAGGTTTTAAAATGTTAAAGCACGAACATTATTGAGCAAGTGTCGTTGTGGTATAACTGACCATCCTTGGGTATATACCCAAAAGTGGGTCTTGAGGTAATATTGATTCCCTATTTTCTTAGAAACCACCATACTGATTTCCAAAGTGGCTGTACAAATTTGCACTTCTCCCATTAATGGAGGAGTGGTCCCCTGACTCCACATCCTCTCCAACATAAGTTTTTGATCTTAGCCATTCTGACAGGTATAAGATGGTATCGGAGTCATTTTGATTTGCATTTCCCTGATAATTAAGGAAGCTTAGCACTTCCTTAAATGTCTTTTGGCCATTTGAGATTCTTCTGGTGAGAATTCTCTGCTTAGATATGTATCCCATATTTCAATTGGGTTATTTTGTATTTTGATGTCTAGTTTCTTGAGTTCTTTATATATGTTGAAGATCAGAATTCAGCTGATATGGGGTTGATGCATATTTTTTCCCATTCTGTAGGCTGTCATTTTATCTCATTGACAGTGCCCTTTGCCTAACAGAAGATTTTCAGTTTCAGGAGGTCCCATTTATTGATTCTTGCTTTAAGTGTCTGTGCTACCGGTGTTATATTTAGGAAATGACCTCCTGTTCCAATGCATGCCAGGGTACTTCCCACGTTCTCAACTACCAGTTTCAATATAGATGGATTTATGTTGAGGACCTTGATCCACTTGGAATTGAGTTTTGTACATGGGGATAGGCAAGGATGCTTTTACAATCATCTGCATATTGACTTCAAGTTATGTCAGCTCTATTTGTTTAAGATGTTTTCCTTTTTTTCACTGTATCATTTCTGCTTCATTGTCAAAAATAAGTATTCACAATCCAGTCAAAGAGAGGGAAGAGGAAATATATGAGCAAGGGGGCCAAGATCATATTGGAGAAATCTACAGAGATAATTGAACCAAGCTTGTGGAAACTCATGAACTGTAGACTACCAAGGGACTGAACTAGGCCTTCTGTATGTGGGAGACAGTTGTGAAGCTTTGGATTAGATGAGGGGCCCTTAGCCGTAGGACCAAGATACAAACCTGTCACCTGAGCTAGTTAGTTTGAGCCCACTCCCTAATGTGGGATGCCGTGCTCAGCCTTGATATATGGGCCTGACTCCTCATGGGAGCCATGGTCTGTGAGGAGTAGACTGGGGGTGGGCTGTGGAAGAGGCAAAACGAGGGTTGGAGAAGATGAAGAGGGATGGGAAGACCTGTGGGAAGTAAAACTATAGTTGTAATATAAAATAATAATAATAATAATAATAATAATAATAATAATAATAATAATAAAAGTCTTCCTGATCCTTCACAGGAGCTGAGTTTAATTTCCTGCACCCAGTTCACATGGTTCACAATTCTCTAACTCCAGTTCCAGAAAATATGATGCCCTCTTCTGGTTCCCACAGGTATCTGTACTCACATTAACATCTGCACAGAGTCACACAAACATATTCATAACTAAAAGTACAATAAACTTTTTCAAAGGCAGTTGAGGAGGTTCTGAAGGAAGTTCAGTCCATAAAGCACTTCCTGAGTAACTGAATTAGACCCAAGTGCCCACCTGTAGAATCCAGTAGAGACACAGCATGCCTGTAAAATCAGTACTTCAGTTAGGGAAGGGTTTCCATATGCTTTCGCACACAACACTGCTTTTTGCAGTGCTCCTGTAGCAATGAAACACTGGACATTTGAGACTAAGGTTATCATCTAAACAGAGTTCCCTACAGCATGGCATAGGAAAACGCCAACAGCCCCAGTGTGAGGTCTGTCGACCAGAAGAAGTAACATTCCATTTTTCCATTTTACTGTTTAACTGAGGAACAGGATAATAAACATACATCGTCAGGGACATCGAAAAGAGGAGAGCTTCTCTTTCTCCTCCAGCCCACCCTCCCTCCTTTCTTGTCTACCTATTTCTTATCGATTTTATCCAGAAGCCCAGCATCAGCCTCTAAAGACAGAGACTCCTACGTAGCCCTACAAAGCTGGGGTGGCTTCTCCATAAATTACTGTATTGACTCTAAGACGATCCACACTGGGGGTCCTCAGGGACTTTACGTTAACAAGCACTTAGCAGAACGAAGAACGGTTTGAGAAGTATGGTTTTCCCTGTGTCGTTTATTTTCTTACTAAAAGCAGTCTAATTTAGAAGCATGCTCACTGAAGTCTCCCTTTCTTGGGGGGGGGGGCTAATGAAGACAGTCTGGCTTATATCAAGTCACTGGCATAGATCATAATTAGGGAAGCAGCCTTAGCTTGGAAGCTGCATCCCCATTAGTCACAATGTTATGCCAAATGCATTGTTTGATTGAATTACAGACTCCGCTCACTCAGAAAGCCCTTAGTGACCAAGTGTCTTTATGTGCTAATGCAGGCTGCTTTCTTTTATCCATCCTGGGATCAGATGGTTGGCTTAAGGATGTTCCTTCAGATAAGGGGAACACATGGAGGACATGGAGGAAAAGTGTTTTGCGGAAAGCGGTCTGTGGGAGTGTTTGCCTAGCATTCATCAGACTCCAGGTTCAATCCCCTAGCACTACAGAAACAAAACAAACAACCACCCACATTTAAGAGGGGGGAGGGGGAGGGAGAGGGAGAGGGAGAAGAAGAGAGAGGGAGAGGGAGAGAGAGAGGGAGGGAGGGAGAGAGAGAGAGATTCGAATGAAAAAAAAAGTGAATGAGTGATGTGCCTGAGATACGACAAGTTTTATCACGAGCAAGCTTTACAAACAATCCTGCAGAAAGAGCAGCAGCCAGATCTACGTTCGCAGTGGAGCAATGGTGAAACGTTAAGGGCCCCACCACCGGATGTCTCCACATTGCAGTGTTCTGAGGTCCATTCGGCTGCTCTTCACCTAGTGTCTGAGGGTGTACGTAAGCTGGGGCCTGCCAGTGAGCTCCTAACTCAGAGAAGCCAGATGTTCAAGTCACAAAGCTGATGCATCCTGGAAATCGACAGACCTGGAACTTGAAAATGCCTCCACAGCAGAGCTACCTGTTCCTTTGCAGCACTCTAAGGATACATGGCTCTACAGAAGGCAACAGTCTCCCACCATTTGTGTGACGCTTAAGTGCTTTCCTGATACTATCCAGTGCCTGACCTTGATTTTCTCTACCGCTGTCTGAAGACTTCCATCGTCCTTTGTTCTTACTTTGAATATCCCAATCTCTTCTATCCTTACTTTGTGTGTGTATGTCAATATAGCACCATTATCTGGACGGACATTTTTCTTTTTATCTGAATGAAGAGGGTTAGAGGAAACAGGTCTCTATCAGGGATATTCTAAACTAGATTTCTGAGCTGTAGCCATGCAGATCTGCAATTCGTCACTTTGTATCATGCATCACTTAAATAAGTCAGTTGCAGAATAAAATCCCATCGGTATTTTTTAATTCATCCTTGCTGCTTCCGTTACGCATCTCAACCCAAATTACTATACTCCCTCTTCTTGCTGCACCCAGTTCAAGTAATGAGGCATCAATACTGACTCATAAATTGTGGCAAACAAACCACAAGCGTGCCAGGTACTGATAATGCAGACAGTGGATATGAAGTATACAGCAACTGTTACTACTGTCTGCGCAAAATCTGTCACTGCAAAATTATTCTTAAATTGTTCATAGAAAAAATGGGACATGTGTAGGTACCTTCATGTACATAAGTATTTACAAATCAAGAAGTTAATATCCAGGGCTATACCATTTTCATGATCATGATTTTTTTTTGTTTGTTTTGTTTTATTTTTCACAAACATGCCAGTATACATTCCAGAAAACATGGCCATGTCATCTCACAACCACCTGTGTGCATTATTGCTCACTCCGTGGCACTGTCTGGATGCATGTTAACTCATTTCAGAGATCTTAGGAAGTCTCACGGTTTGTATCACTGTCCTCAGTCACAAGAACGGAAGCGTTATTCTCTATGCTCTTTTCCCATCTGCACACCTCCTCTAATGACGTTCCTGCTCCAATCATTCCTTTAGCTTCTGGATTAGGTTGTTTTGACCACTGTTAAATTTTAAGAGTATTTGTGTTATTACAAATGAAAGCCTTTGTAGAAGGAGAAGTAGGATACAAATATTTCCTCTTAGGGGGTGTCTTTTCTTAATTTTATTTTAAATTTATTTTCTATCACGTAGCACAGATTTTTCCTTTTCAAATGTTATAATTGTGTGTGCATACGATGTGTGAATGGGGTGGGGGTGCCCAGGCCGTAGAATGTATGTCAAGGTCAGAGGGCAGTTTTCTGCAATTGGTTTACTCCTTCCACCATTAAAAGAGTCCCCGCCAGGCCACCCTGGCTTCTCCTTTAATTTTTATTGTAATAGTAAGCTCTACTTATCACATTTTTTCTTTCCTTTCATGTGTTAGGTTTTTTTTTATTTATCAAACCATGATTATGCACTTGGAAATCACTAACCTATATAGTATTTCTTATTAATTTTTATATCTCACCTCTGAGTACAATATTGCTACAGGCAAAAATTGTCTGGCTTCTGGTTTTCTGTTGTTGTTGGTTTTTTTTTTTTTTCATATTCTCAGCACACAAAATAGTGCTTCCAAGAATCAACACTTAGACATACCTTGTGCAATTATACATGGCTGATTTATCAGAATAGCATCATTGACTAAAGAATATGGCCAGTAATCCTCTTGATGGCTCACAAAATGACGTTGAGAGAACATATTTAGCGCCTGACAAATGGAGCATCAGTATATAGGTGGGAGTAAATGTTGTAACTTTTTTTTCTGCAGGATTGCAGCCTTCCCCAAAGCCAAGAGCCTCAGAAAGAGAAAGACGTGAAAGAATAACCAGGCTTCCCTCCAGCTCTCTTACAACAACATCACTTTGTGGACCTGGAACACACCTGGGTCCTGAGCTAAGTCAAAGTTGACCTACAAAGTGTTTTAGTTAATAAAATATGCAGCAGTTAAAATCCTAGAAAATGGTAACATCTGCATTAAGGTGAATCCAAAGGCATGTGGCATTTTCACGGGGACATATCTCTCATAATATTTTCACACCCTCGTCCTCTTATCTGCCCAATACTACACTCGCATCTGAGTTTCTTTTTGAAATTCTGAGGTAAAAAATTCTGGAAAGCGACTCCTGGGCTGCTGAGATCTGTTTCTGTGGTTTTGACTTATTTCCTCTTTGTTTTGTTTTGTTTAGTGTTCTGGAGAATAAAGCCCAAAATCTTATGATTTGAAACAGTCACTAGACTACTAAACGCCACTCCACTTCTAGCCCTGATTACTTCCCTTTAAAAGCAACCAAATCTAGACTGGGCTTGCAATGTGCTTTCCATGCAAGAGGTACAAGGATCTGAGTTCTATTCCCAGCATCCCATTGAAGGATAAAAGCTAAGAGTTGTGGTCCACACACAAAATCCCAGTGGAGGGTAAGCCAAGCCAGGCAGATGGTTTCTTGGCTACCCAGGCTATCCAAATCAGTAAGCTGCCAGGCAATATGAGACCTTTTCTCAAAAATCAAGGTGGATAGGCCCTGAGGAAAACAACACCTGAAGTTGACCTCTGGCCTGTAAACACACATGCATATACATTTATGTGTGCCTGCACATATGTGCATCCCTACACATGAACATTCACACATGTAAATATACATCACACACACACACACACGCACACACAGATCTATATTAGTTAACAGTGGTATTCGAACCAAACACATTATATTCATGTACGGAATTTAAACAGGAAAAATAAGCAAATTTTAAATTATCTTGAACAAAAGCTGGCATTCGTAGATATGTATTAAACTTTTGCCATTGTTACTGTCAAAAGTGGAGCCTTAGCATCCACTTGGGGTACCACCCAAAAATAAAGATGTCTATGGTCTCTCAAACCAAGTTCATCATGTGGCTGTAGACTCAGTTTTTATACACATTTCTGTCATACCCCAAGTATTCTGACACAGGCTGTCTGTGAACTGCACACTGAGAAACAGTTGCAACAAGAAGAGCAGTAGTCTGTCAACAGAGAGGAAGCTTCAGGTTTGCAAGGCTGTAGTGCTGTATCTGAAGATTCCAGCTCAGCTGCACTTCTAATCTGAAGAAGGAGCCCCCTACCATCCCAGCTTCAATGTGTGTCCTAGGTTCCCACAAATGGACACTTTCTTCTTTCTTTCTTTCTTTCTTCCTTCCTTTCTTTCTTTCTTTCTTTCTTTCTTTCTTTCTCTTTTCCTTTTAACATATCAATCCCAGTTCCCTCTCCCTCCCTTCCTCCTTCCCTCTCTCCCTCCCTCATATGCACCCTACCACCCTCCCCTCCTACCCACCCACTCCACATGTAGGGTGATGCCATCCAAGAGGGGTCATCTAAATCTGTCAAGTCATTTGAAGTAGAGACTAGGACTTCTCTCCTGTCTCTAGGTTAAGGGAGTATCCCTCCATGGGGGATGTACCCTCAAGGTTCTTCTGTGCACCAGGAATAGATCCTGGTTCCACTGTCTGAGGTCCCTTAGACTGCCCAGGCCTTCTATCTGAGACCCATATTCAGGGGGTCTGAGTCAGTCCAATGCTGGATCCTAGCTATCAGTCTGGGGGCCCATTAGCTCCTCCTTGTTCAGGTCAGCTATCTCTGTGTTTCTGCAGCGTGGTCTTGTCCTCTTTCTCTCTGCATCTGTATTCTAGTTCGACTCAGTGTTTAGTTATGGGTGTTTGCTTCTGTTTCCAACAGATACTAGATGAGGGCTCCATGATGGTGGATAATTTAGTTGTTGATCTCATTATCAGGGAAGGGCATTTATGGTAACCTTACCAATATTGCTCAAATTGTTAGTTGGAGTCAGTCGTGTAGGTCTCTGGACATTTCTTTAGGTTCAGTTTTCTCTTAAAACCTATAATGGCTCCCTCTTTTATGCACTCTCTCCCCCCCCTCTCTCTCTCTCTCTCTCTCTCTCTCTCTCTCTCTCTCTCTCACTCTCTCTCTCTGTCTTGCTCTCTCCCTTCTGTCTTCTATTCCTCCCCTGACTCAATCTTCCTAGACCCACATGCTTTCTATATTAAAGTTGACAACACATATCTGAATCTTTAGAACATACAAACTCAACTATTGAAAATCATTTGAGATTAGTTATCCTTCTACTGAACATGTGCAGTATTTATTATTATTCTCCCTAAATAGCACAGCCTAACAATGACTTCCAGTGGACTTAGCATCACAAATGCTGTAGAAAGTATCTGAACACTGAAGGGCGATATGCACAAGTTATTTGTAAGGCACTGTGTGTGCTATTCCATGTAAGAGGCTTAAATTTTCTGAGCATTTCATGACCTGTCTCACAAAGATTCCTCAGAACACCATATGCTATTTGATAATGCTATTTTTCAAAACAAATTATTTAAATGAAGCAAATCTAAGTTCAAAGAAATGAACTTAGTGGAATAGAATCTGCCCTCCCATTCAACAAGGAAGGCAATTTTACACCATTGCAGGAGGACCACATGGACACTGGCAATGAACGATACCTACACAGACACTCAAAGACAGCAAACATGCAAGACAGTAAAGCACAGTGTCCCGTCCCTGCCAGCATCCAGAGTATGAAAAGTAGAAGCCCAATGCACTAGAGAAAAGGGACACATGAAATAGGAAGAACATCTTGGCAAGATACCCTTTCCACAACATCCTGCTCAGAAATACCCATCCTGTGGAAAGTTGAGCCAGAGAGAGACTGCCTCTTTCCACATGGGTGGTTTTATCATTTTTGGAAAGTCAGAGGTGCAATGACAGAACCATGTGACAGTGGAACCCTTTATACCAGGTTCTGAGCAGCTCTCATCTATCTGGGCCACACAAATGATATCAAGGGCAGGTTCCTTGAACTATCCGATCACATCAACAGCACCCAAACAAGAGGTGAGACAGAGTTATCAGGTGACGAGCAGGCAACCACGTATCTTCTGGAGGGTATGAAAGCATTCTTTCTCCCTCCCTCTGCTTTTGCTTCCTGTTATCTCGTCCTTTGGATAACAGTTATGAAATAGGTGTCCACTGGGTAAAAATAAAATAGCTGCATGACGTCAATCTACCAGTTCACCTGCTAGGTTAGTTCTAACTGGAGAAAGGACAGGGCTTTGGCAAAACTAATGACATGCTGTGCCATCACCTTCTTTTAAAAATTGGCTCTGTGAAAGAAGACACCACTTCTTTTGCCTGTGCCTGACACTTTGAAGCAAGATTTTAACATTAATGAGGGGTCAAAGTCACTTATGTCTTGGCATCCATCCTATTGATGTCAGGGAAATTTCGTAATGCTTTTGATTTGTAATTGCCCAAACACAGTTGGGTTAATAAGAATTTTGAGTTGGGAATCAAAGTAAGAAAGAAGATCCAGGACACTGCTCCCTGGCTTCAGAGGAAGTGGAGATGCAATGATGGATGGTCAAGGGAGAGTTCTACATTTCTAAATGCTGAGGCATAGGAACCAGACGGTGTTGAACCACCAAGTGAATTTGGCATTGAAAAGAATGATAAGAATGATGAATTTTAATATTCAAAGCACAGTTTTGGGGTCTACTTCAAATCTAAGAAAATTCTTATAGAAATGCTGTTGTATATCGAAGAAACAAAATTTCTTAAACAATGATGATTAAGCCTACTATAAGTTGATATGTTCTACAATGTGCAAAGGAGCAATAGTATCAGTTCTTTTCAGTAAACAAAGAAAGGAAATCAGATGGGAGAGTTAAACAGTAGCCAACAACAAACATGCCTATTATACCTCTCCAAATAAATATTCATAGTCTATGAAACCCATCTCTCTCATTGTTTGTAAGAATTAGGTAATTAGGTAATTTTACCTGGTGAATACAACTCATCTATAATATTAAACACGTGTGTGTGTGTGTGTGTGTGTGTGTGTGTGTGTGTGTGCTGTGTGTATATGTGTATAAATTCACACTGATATGCGTTTATGTGTGGGAGTCCAGTTTTACGTGGCTATGGATACCTACTGAGCTGCCTCCCCACTACTGAAATGCCTCTCTAGATTTTCTCTCTGCTTTTATTTGATTTTCATATGAAGACAGATTCCTTATACGTCCTATGTTGCTAAAGGTTGAGCTCTTTCCCTTTATATTTGCAGTTATGGCTCTCCTCTCTCTCTCTCTCTCTCTTTGATTTAGGCTATAAGATATAAACAAGGAAACAATTATACCCAACGTTTTCTTCTAATGGTTCTCCATTATTCTTCTATTGCTTTCCTGCCACCCCTTAGTAATCAACCAACACATCTATTAAATGCCACTGTGTGGAAGGCGTTGCATTTGTTCCTCTCTCCAGAAGATACAAGGTAGCGCACAGTCATTCAGCTATGTCCCAAACTCTCTACAGGGACAAAAATAAGTATAGTAAATAGCTCAAGAGCAATACAGGCATACTTAGTTTTCCTGCCTAGCTCAACTATTACACCATCTACTCTAACTTTTAAGCATCTATCCGCAGGCACTCTTTTCTTCCTCCCTGCTCTGGCATTTCATTTGTGAATGTTGTGGACATGTGTGTATGTATGTGCATTTATATACATGTACATACAGGCACCCAAGGTCAATACTACCTTCCTTTACATGCCTTTCAGGGTTCCTTATGTTTATAGCCAATTTGTTTGGCTAGACTGCCTCCCAGGCCTCATGTTCTATCCTCCACATGCGTTGTTTTTGACTACTGTCTTTGTCACTTTCTGAAAATGCAATTTTAAATATAACAGATGCCACCCTTATTGCAAAATCTAAAGTGTTCATGGTCTTTCATGTCAGAAAAATTCAATATGCTGACAGCATCCTAAGGGTACAGATGGATCATTATCTCCTTTATTAAAAGTCCCATTTCTTCAGATTTTAGGATTCTGTTATTTATCTTCACATTTCATAGCAGCTTTCCCGTTCTAATTTATTTATGTCCCATCCTAAATTCCAAATGTGGACTGTCTTCCCAAATTGCACCGTCATCCCTTCCCTCTAATACACTTCCCATCATGTAATACACTTACTCAAAGGACTAGTATATCTCTGGGATACTCATTCGTCAACTCCAGTCTCCTTGTTTTGCCAGTGTCCCATACCCATAACATCGCCATCTGCTAGGGAGAAGTCCTCAGTCCTCATTTATCAATGTCTAAAATCAAACTGATTTCAACTCTGGTCCTGCTGTCCTTTAAGACTTCCCAATCACGTTGCCTGTGGCCATAAAAGAGCAAATGTTCACTCCCACCTTCTTTCAATAAGTGGGAAGGTATCGACTTCTTTCCCCAATGATTTTAACACTCATTTTTTGTTTCTCTTCCCATGGCTACAGCCACAGTCTTGGATCATGAAAGCACCGTGCTTTTGTTTAGCTTTGCTTGCTGTGGTGACTACACACAAGCCATGTGTTTGCACCAAATGTGTTCTGATTCAGTCAGCGTTTTACAAACTTGGTGATCCAGCCAAAGTTCAATTTCCAATAAGATACACCATGACCATGTCAAATATTGTAATGGACAACATTTAATCAGGGCTGCCTGACAGTTCAGAGGCTTAGTCGATTGTCATCACGAAGGGAAACATGGCAGCACACAGGCAGACATGATGCTGGAGAAGAAGCTGAGACTTCCATGCTGGTTGACAGGCAGTAAGCAGAGTTCCACTGGGCCTGGCTTGAGTTTATGAAACCTCAGAGCTCCCTCCCTCCCAGTGACACAGTTCCTTCAACAAGGCCACACCTACTACAATAAGGCCATATTTCCTGAAGACACTCCCTAAGCCTTCAGATATGTGAGCCGGAGGGGGTCATCTTATTCACACTCCACACTTGGCAGGTTGATCTTTCAACACACCCCTGTGGAGGTAACAACCAGCTACTTATCAGCTTCTATCTCCCCACTCCTTCCATTGTGTTGTACATAATAATGCTATTTGGCCCAATTTCCTCAGTCTTGACACTCGCCACCATCTCAGCATAGCTGAAATTGTACCTGCATACAAAACTGCTCATCACGTCAGATCTTCTCAGGCCATCCTCACTTATCCATAGCTTTTGGAAATGACCTGAAATACTCTGTTCAATATTCTTCACAAATTGTCCATCAACGTTTACCTCTACCATCATTTTTTCCTCATGAATTTCGTCAGTGCAACTTTCTTTTCTCTGAAACTTAACATTTAACTGTCCCATAGACAGGATTGCTAAATACCTTCTTATATATTGTCTAAGAGGCTGTCATGCATCATGATTGCAAAGTCCTCCATCATAAGGCATTACCCATCCATTAAATTTATTGTGAAGTATCAGGTTGGCTTTCTCATGTAAGTTTTATGTACCTATATCTAAATAAACTACAAAGTTTGAATCGTTGCAAAATACCTTTGAGATTTAAACCTTGCTTGAGAAAATGATGAGTACTTGTTGAAATATTTAATTTAAGACAAAACAGGCACTGTTGAGAAACACATACACTTAGCATCGATCAATCGACTGCATCTCCAGCTAACAGAATCTATTGACCATCTATGTGCATGCAATGCAGAATAAGAAACTTAGTCCATTTGTTCAGATATAATTTGTACAAGAGCATCAAGTGTAGAGCTTAAAATATTGATGCTCAGGTCATACTCAAAGAATCTGATTTCTCTGGCAGGAAATAAATGTTAAGCTTTAAAAGCCTCTCAGATGATTCTGATTCTAACCGAAGTTGAAGATGGCTTTCAGTTCAGAAGGTCCTGGTGGGAAACTCTATATGCTTTCAGCTTTCTGGGCACTTCAAAGCAGAAGTGTATGGCTAACTGTGTCTGTGTTCTCTGCTTTTGACAAGTCTTGCTGTGTGCATCTATTCTCTTGTGACATGCAGTGTCTACACACAACTCCCACAATCTCTGACTCATGCAGACACAATCAGTTCTCGGAGAGACCACTGGATGGTACCAGGCTGCCTGAGACAACTCAGGCTTGTTAGCTGATAGGCAGGAGATGGGGTCTACCAGCAGTTAATGCATACTGGGAGGGGAAATATCATTTTATTCAGTGGTGTGACCATTGGTAAGTTGCCTATGCTTCTGAAAATGACCTCCCATTCATTCTCCTGTAAGAGCTACAACTTAATTCACTAGCTCACCAAAAGTAAAATCAAGCAGGACAGTAATTCCCAAAGAAACAGGAAAAGACAACAAATCATAACTTATAAATCTACTGTGGCATTTAAGTTTTTACTTTCCCTTGCTTCCTTCCTTCCTTCCTTCCTTCCTTCCTTCCTTTTGTGTGTGTGTGTGTGTGTGTGTGTGTGTGTGTGTGTGTGTGTGTGTGTGTGTGTCTGCAAGCATAAACCAGGGTTTTAAGATGTGCTTCTGGAGCATATTCTACCATGTTAGTCCCAGGCCTGGTGGCAAGACCTTTTACCTGCTGAATCATCTCATCCAATAGAAACTTAGTTTGTAAAACTCCTTTGACTTCTTTGAAAACAGCCACCTAATGTAAGCACAGTCATTCTCTATATCTAAAAACTAGAGAGCCTGACTCTGAGTATACTCAGGCGACTTAGTCTATATCATTTAGTTATTTGTCAAAGTACTTCCACCCTTATCCACATTTTTTTTTCTCATGGGTTCCTTTCCTTTGATCACTCTGAAAATCAACTCAGGCTCTACACTGTTGATAAAAGATGGAATGAAGAGCCAATATGAAAACTGACCAAAGCCAGATGGGCTACAGAGATCACACAGTGAAGACAGAGCTGAGTTGTCATCAAGGAAAGGGAGAAAGGAGACAAGAAAATCTGCAGGCACAGTAGTGGACCCCTCTGCCTGCAAAGAGTCACACACTGACAGCTGGGAAGCATCTAGAGTGTGAGCGAGTATCCAAAAGCAAAGAGACTAAAGGGGGAGATGTGAGCAAGCATCTTGGTAATTTGACTGCTCCTTTGTTGCATGTTACAGTAAGGTGTGATTGAATGTGACACTGTTCAGAAAAAGGAACACATGGCCACAGGGTTTCAGAGAGGTTATTCATAAGTATCAATTCTGTAACAGGAGATGGATAACACAGAGTATTCAAGAATTCTCAGAGAAGTAACCACTGTGCAGTCCTAAATTACAACCTTGCATTCTCATACCACAAAGGCAATCTGGCCAATTCTATTAGAGTTACAATAGACTGTTGCATATAAACTTCATGACAACCAAACATCCAGATTCAAATACTGCAACTACCTTAGAAGAGAAAAAATATGAAGGAAAAGCAAAGGGTCTGCTGTGGAAAGTAAACAGGAAAATTTACTAATGTAAAAGACAGATGGTTAAGGAGGTGGAGACCAAACTCTTCACCATAAATATGCTCAGTACCGGGAACACTGTGTATTTCACAGGCGCACACAGATGACAAACAGAACACACCTTGCATTTTTTACTTGTGCACATTAGTATACACAAGAAAGCAACAGCAAGAAGCAATTATCTAGGGCACAGATGCATGAAGGCAAGGAGGTGTCTAGCTATACTTCTGAAGAACTCCAACTTCCAAGTGCACTTCAAGACATGGAGGTGTTCATACTTTCAGAACACATACACACTCGTGCTCTGTTCTCATTGGGTGTAATATGGAAGATTAAATATGTCCAGTGCAGTAACAATTTGAGTCAGTGACATAAAAATGAAGTTAAAGTTTAGGAGAAAGGCAAACAGATTAAAGGCATGGAGTTCACTCAAAAGCTGGGAAGACAGCTTAGCGGCTAAAGCTCTTACCACAAAAATTCAAGGACTAAAGATATAATTTCCAGAAACCCATGTAAATTTTGGGTGAGTGTGGTAGCTTGCCTATAACTATAACCTTAGAATTTGGAGACAAGGGTTCCACACAGGAAGCAGGTAGGAAAGACTGGTTATATCAGCACACCCCAAGTTTGATTGAGAGGTCCTGTCTCCTTGAGAAAATTGGAATATCAAAAGAGGATGACTCCCCATATCAAACTTGTGGCCCACAAACATAGATATGAAGTACATGTGTGCCCACCCACATACAAAGAATATGTACACACATCTATACACCACATCCAAAATAAATGGAGAAAATTTTTGTGTTTTTGTGAAAGGAAGGATTTAAATTTAAGATACTAAACATTCATCTATAATGGAAGATGTTATTATGTAAATATGTTTCTCATACTGGTTAATGAATAAAGCACTGTTGGCCAATAGGAAAGATAGGCGGGGCTAGGAGACTAGGTGGAAAGAGGAAGTAGTTGGGAGGAGTCAGCATGGAGAGGCTGGAGATAGCAGCTCGCCAGCCTGCTCTCCGATAAGATTAGCCACGTGGAAATACTTAGAGTAATAGAAATGGGTTAATCATTAAGAAAGAGCTAGCCTATAAGAAACAAGTAACAGGCCAACAGCATTATATCAAATACAGAGTCTCAGCATGTTATTGGGGGCTGGCATGGCGGCAGAACCAGGCAGCTGGTTGGAAAACATACTCATTACACATCTATGTACAGGAAAAGACAGTAAGTTTGCACAGAGTATTTAATGAATTTAATGAAACATTGATGGTAGATGTTATTCTGTAAATATGTTTCTCATACTGGTTAATTAATAAAGCCCTGTTGGCCAACAGAAAACTAGATAGGCAGGGCTAGGAGACTAGGAGGAGGAAAGAGGAAGTAGTTAGGAGAGTCAAGATGTAGACCGGGGAGGAAGGAAGACGCCAACCGTGGCTCCCGGATAAGATGAGCCATGTGGAAATAACTAGATAAGTAGAAATGGGTTAATAATTAAGACAGAGCTAGCCCATAAACTATAATGGTAACTGGCCAACAGGATTGTATCAAATACGGAGTCTCTGAGTGTTATTTGGGGCTCACGTGGCGGCGGGACCGTGGCAGCAGGACCGGGAGGCCGGCGGGGAGGAACAAAGAGTAAAACCTGCCTGTAACAAAACATTCCTTTAGACATTACATATCAGTGTTCAATAAATACTTTGGCATATACTTTCATTAAGTGACAGTATGGCAAGATAGAATGTCATTTCTACTTTTGGTACAGTTCAGGATGTCTTTCTCCAGAAGGATTTGTCTTTCCACATCCATTAATTTAATTAAGGCAATCCCCTATAGAGCATCAAATATACACTCTCTCAAGTCTCTTTATCTGGGTTATTTCAAGTTGTTTCAAACTAATAACTAACCTTAATCATCATATATGTGCTTACTTACTTAAGTATAATACAATAGTAATTTTGTTCACAAGAGCAAATTACTGAATTTCACACAAAAATCTGTGAGCATATATGCATATATATATGATGGACTATTAGTCATGGAAAGCTAAAATAATGGTATATGCTACAGCATGTATAGTTGTTGAAGACATTGCACTTAATGAAATAACCCAGTCAGAAAAAGGCATGCCACAGGTACCCACTTCTATGAAATATCCAGAGTTGTCAAACAGATGAAGACTGTGTCACAGAGACTTTGAGAAAAACATATGGGTAGTTGAATGAATGCATACAGTTTTACTTTTCTTAGATGAAAAACATCTAGCAAGAACTTTCTCAAAGATGTGCATAGGCTCGCCAACACTAAACTGTAATGAACCTTAAAGAAGTTCAGATGTTATTTTTATCTTACATGTGAAATATGTTCAAAATACCAAACAAACTATATGTTAACTAGATAGATGTGTGAGAAAAGCTGTGAACTAAAAATATAACTAGAGAATCACATTGAACATTTGTTCTACATGGGTTTGCACCCGGCTTTCCTATCATCCTCATAATACTATTTTTGGGGCCATTTTACAAAGACTGTACCTTCCAAGTCCATACCAAGGTGTGAGTTTGATAGGAGAATTTGTTCTCATCCACCAAGAGCAAGAAATAGGAAGATTTCTAAGTAACAACAAAAGTGTGGAGTTTGGAGCCATGGCCACACTTCAATATTGAAACACCTATGCAACTAATCCCAGCAAATATTGCAAACTTCATGTGCAGAGAGCAAGCAAGGTAAATTCCTTTAAGTCTAAAGAACAATATCCCATTCATACAGCAACCCTCAGCATCAGCACCATCTTATTCCACCTACCTTGCTTCCTCACATCCTCCACAGCAGCCACCAACTCTTCTTTGAGGTCTTGACTCTCCTTAGCAATCTGTTCACCCTTTTCCAGGAAATTCTGAGTAGCTTGTTCTACTGATGCTGCTAGCACATGGGCTTTCTTTGACCTTCCTTTCTTCTTACCTGATGGACCTTTGTTGCTTGTGTTGACAAGTGTTGTTACCTGAAATACAAAAGAAAACCTATGAAACCACTCTGTAAGATTTTCTAAAGGTGGGCTATTGGCTCATAATTTCTAATTATGCATTAAGACCAGGAAAAGCTGTTGGGTTATTTAGAGCTATTGTTACAGACAGTTGTAAGCTGTCCAACCTTGAGTGCTGGGAGCTGAACACAGAGAACGTCTACAAGAATAAGTGCCCTTAACTGCTGAACCATAGCTCCAGCTCTAACTCCTTTATACTATACCTTGAACTTATATCTCAGTTGTAATTTATCTCTCACTACTGCATACAAACCACTACTTATTTTGTTAATAAAGCTTTTAATGTCTCTCAAACAATGTGTTAACCCCTATAGACACTAGGCCCTTTATTCTGTGCCAGAGACAAATCAGAAAGGAAGAAATAAGTTAAGGTGTTTTACAATATGTCAACAACTGCTGCTATTTTTTTTAATTACTATTGGACAAGGAACTTATCAGCTTCCTAAAAGGGAGAGTTTTGTAATCTGTTTTAATTTACACGTATGATAGTAAGAACCATTAAAATTTTTCTTTCAACTATTAAGGAAGCCAGTCAAAATAAAATTCTATCAAAGGATAAGTTTTTATTCATTATGTCCTCATTACACAAAACTTCTGCACATCAGAAAAGCAACCCTGTGACAAGTCGGCCTTCCTTTTGGTGATTTTTCCACATTGCAGGGACTGAAAAGACTGGAATGTGACATAATGAAGACATAACACGCCACTCAACCAAGAAGACCAAGGATCTGGATGAGAGATCAAGGCTCTGGGAACAGCGTCCACCCCTAACAAGCAGCAATGACCACTGGAAAAACCTCAGGTTGGTCTGAGCACATTTCACCACAGGAGATATTTGCTATTTTCATTTATCCACAATGCACTCTTATCAAATATGTAGTCCGGTGAAAATTTGTGATCTATGTTGTTATACTTCTACAATTAGAAAAAGAATAGAACGTGAAAAGAAATATTAACTTTAGGTAGAATGAAAGTTTTTAAGAAGTTGGAGCTAACCATGAAGCTACCAAAATAGCTGAATGTCTATATCACATCTCCATCTCTTAGAAAGGTAAACAAATGTCAACTTTTCTACTATGTCAGTGCATTACTGCATAATTTAGAAGATACTCATAATAACAAGGCTATGTTAGTTTCCTTCATGCTGCTGTCATAAAATCGCCTCACAAAAACACTTTAACGAAGGAGAAGAAATCCAGGTCCATCATTTTGGAGAAGTCAAAGTAGCTTGAAACTGAAGGCGTTAGTTTTACCGCATCTATAATTGTCAGCAGAGAGCAATGAATTAACACGTGGCCCAGTGCTCAGCTCTCTTACCCCACTTGTACAACCCAGGATTTGCTGCCAGGGTTTGGGGCTGCCCACAATGAAGGGGGTTTCCTATGAATCTAGATTCACACTCCTGCATGAAGGCCCACAACCAACCTAATTTAGATAATACTTATTAGAGACTTCATTTCCTGGTGATTGTTGGTTGAATCAACCATCCTTAAGGGAGAACAAATAGTTGTTTGTATGGACAAACGTAAACATGGGACATGATCTGATAGCTCCTAAAGAAAAGGTGATCAGTTCTAAGAAAAACCTATTTAACTTTCTTTTAGTAAAAGCTCATATTTACTCACTAGTTAAAGGGGAGAGAAGTGAATTAAGAGAGATGATAGAGAATGATTTATATGCTTAAAAGCATATATGTCTTCATCAGTTAATAAGAAAGAAACAATTACCCATATTTTTTGTTGTCACCTGTTGCTTGATTGAGGGGCAAAATTGGCAAATTAGGTAAACAACATAAGTAAGTGATATAAAGGATTAGAAAATTAAACATTAAGCTATCTCATTCAATTTGTAGGCAAGTCTGTGCTGCTGAAGGTAAGTCATATACACTTCAAACACAGGAACTGGAGGTATCAGGCTAGATTTCATCAGGAAGCCTCCTCACTGAGTTCTAGATGTATCCATGCTGTTGATATTGAAGGAAAGTAATCAGCAGCCACACCAAGCTGTAATGTCTATGAATCACAACAATGACCAGAATGTCAAGATACCCCAAAAGTACAATAGTGACTCTTCTCTCTGTTCAATAGGAAGGAATCCATGAGAGCAGTGTACAATTACCAACCAAGTATAGCTGCTGAGGCCTTGGAAACTAAAGAAAAATCTCCCACTGCTAAATTCCCAAACCAACATAATCTCTAACAGTGTTTTTAATATCTACCCTTATACACACAGATAAGTGTATCTCTCACTTCTCATTAAAGAAACTTTTTTTTTGTATCAGACACAGAACATTAAAGAAAACATCTGATAAAAATACAAAGAATATTGACTGTCTAGCCCTAACTGATACATCTGTAACACAATCCCTATACCTAACACTCTGGAGGGGGGCACAGAAGAACAGATAGAAACATTATAAGAGCCAGAAGCCAGACCATAAGCTGTGAGATTGTATCGTCTGTAAACAATACAGAAGCTACTCCCACAGATTCTTAGCACTATGCTACCTAAAGACCACCTAAAAACTGGCGAACCCAGCTGACATTCCAGTGTGGACAAGATACATATCACAAGGCTAAACCATAGATGAAGACCTACAGGCAATTAATGACTGCCGAGAATAACTTTTCTTCAAGTCTAGGCCCCTAATTGGTTATTTAATACCAAGTCATCTGCACTGAAACTTATACACATGAGCAACACTAAATCAACATCAACTCAGCATGTTATACATTTTGTGTGTGTGTGTGTGTGTGTGTGTGTGTGTGTGTGTGTGTGTGTGTGTGTGCGCGCGCGCGCGCTTGTGTAAAAGTAGTGATTAAAGAAAAACTGAGAGGATCGGGAGACAAGACAGGAAGACAGTCTGGGATGATTGTATTGTAGTACCCATACATACTTTTATTTTTAAAAAGATTCTCAAGAAAATGTGAAAAAATAAAATTAAATTGAGTGTGTGTAAGGAAAAAAATAAAGTTGATTTTAAATAATTGATAAAATCACTTTAATAAATCTAAGAAAATATCAGTAACCCACAAGCTCTGAGACAGGTAGCTAATACATCTGATGCACTCAAGGCTCTCATAACTTTGAGTCTGTATTTCCAGAGATATCTCCAATATAATATGTCTACTGTTACATAGAGGAAATGATAGCATTTGATAAAGAACATTTAAGATAAGCTGCACAATTGATTTCCGCCATGCTCCTGGAAGCACTAAAGACAGTAAGGGTATATATTTTTTCATGGTTTAGACTTCAAGTAGCACATCCTAAATATCATACGGTAAACTAATAAGATTCTCCTGAAACAATGAGCTAGACTCAAGCCTTCCCCATCTAAGTTGCTTCTGTCAAGTGTTTTGTTACACTATGACAAGGGTGCATTTAAGGGTCTCACATTAAACAGCAGAGTATAGGAAAGACAAAAGCATTTCAAAGATCTTGTCACTTCACCTTAATGGACAGAGAAGAAAAGGAAGGGATTCCTCACTCATAAGAACAAACAAGCAAACAAACGAACAAACCAATGAAGTTCTAATGACCAGGAATTAAAGAAGTGTTACAGACGAAAGGCACTACTTAGCCCCAAGGATACACTCGGCATCTCTCACAGGGAATTTTGAGATTCACCACCTTTTGCAGTCAGCATGCCTATGGGAACATAGTTTGCTTCCAGGGGTCAGAGCAGCAAGAATATGTTCCGATAAGAAAGTGGTAACATGAAACTGATGTGTTCCCTATTCACAGGGCTGCATATCCAGACTGGCATGGTCTTGGGTAAATGATGCTTTCAGATATTGAAATGTCCAGTAACACCTGAGGAGATTCCATGGGAAAGACTATGCACATCCTACACCAAGCAGGTATTCTCAAACCAACACTCTAAATTTTCATCCTGGGCTCACTGCACGTATTGTGAGCATAAAAATAAAGAAAAAAAAAACAGAGACACAAGAGACATAAACAATCAAAGTGATGAAAGATATTTCTTAATCTAGAGAGCCACTATGGGGTCAGGGAGAAACATGATGCTAAGGTCATTCTTAAAAATCCACAAAGATGACCCCAGCTAAGAATCCTAGCAGTAATGGAGAGGATACCCTACCTGGCCTTCACCTGTAATCAGATTGGTTAATACCCCAACTATCATCATAGAGCCTTTATCCAGCAATTGATGGAATCAGACATAGAGATCCACAACCAAGAACCAGGCCTAGATCTGAGAATCCAGTTGGACAGAGGGAGGAAGAAATATATGAGCAAGGAGGTCAAGATCATGGTGGAGAAACCTGCAGAGACAGCTTGAGCCAAACTTGTAGGAACTTACGAACTCTAGACCGACAGTGGTAGGGACTACAGGGGTTCGAATGAGGCCCTCCCTATGTGGGAGACAGTTGTGAAGCTTGCACTATCAGAGAGGACCCTGACAATAGAACCCTGACACAAACCTGGTACATGAGCTAGCTTGTTGGAGCCCACTGCCTATTATGGGATGCCATGTTCAGTCTTAATCCATGGCACAGGGGCTTGGCCCAGCTTCAACCTATTGTGTCAGACTTTAATGACTCCTCATGAGAACTGTTACTGGGTTTGGGTGGGTGGGGTGAAGTATGGGAGGAAGAAATGCCGTTGTATATATAGAACATTTTTAGTTGTATTGATTGGTTTTCATTAATGGTACAGAAAAATGGTTTGTGTTGTGATGTTTTCATACAAGCATATTTTGAAGTGTGTGCTTGTTGACTTGGTGTGTGCCTCTATTCTCAGCGGGAGCATGCCACCACCAACTGGTGTAGGGATCTCAGTGCAGATTCCAAAGAGTTACTGATGAGACAGTCTTCTAATGACAAATGGGTATTTCTATGGTATTACCGCTAACATATTGGCACTTCCCTGAAGCAGGCTCAATCTTGTCTCTTGACCACTAAATTTGTAATAATTATGAATTATTTTTATGACTTGAACAGTATTACAAATCTGTGGACCCTACATGCTAGTCTGCTTCTCTCATGCTGACTCCCACAGAACAACCGACTAGTAGTTGTAAACTGTACCATGATGTTAATTAAGTCGGTTCATATCCAAACACATGGAAGCAATAATTTTTTATGCAAATATCACTACAAACAGAAGTAACCTCAGTGACCCTTGATGTCACCACAGCAGAACGTCCAGGCAGGATCGATCTCTCAGATCCATTTGAATCTGTGAGATTCGGTGCCACACATACTCAGTGCTCATCACAGTGTCCTTCTGTGGCCCAAAGCAGCAATGCCTTTTTCTCAGCAAAGCAGCAAATGTTTTGAACAAGAAATGTAAAGTGAGTAGGAAGGCATTTGTCTTTTAAAAATCTTTAGTTGTTTAGTCACCAGCACCCATGACAGGAAACCCATGATGTCTACAAAGTCCCTAAAATAATTAGGGAAAGACTCCACTGGAATCATGATTCACTGTTTTGCATTTACAAACTTTAAAGCAAAACAAAACCAGACTGTTCAAAGGAAGACTAGAAAGAAAGCTGAAACCAGGCTAAGTATAAAATATATTCCAATCAGCTCTAATTAAAGAACTCAGTTAAGCCAAGCCTGCCTTCTCCTAAACATCATCACTGGCCTGAGGAGATAGTTCTGTCTGTGGAATGATTGCAGGCCAAGCTGAGGGACCTGAATTTCATCTCCAGATTCCATGCAAAAGTGAGGGACAGAGACAGGCAATAGTAATGCCTGCACTGGAAAGGAGACAGGGCATTGCTGGATCTTGTTTACCAGCCAGTCTAACCAAATGTGGGGTTTTGCCAGCCTCACCTGGAGATGATGTGGTTAATTTACAGACATGAGACAGTGCAATGTGTGGGTTCCTCCACTTGAGCTATTACTATGACCCTTCCAGCAGTTTTGGATGCCAGCTAGTGAAGATAAAAATGCCAGAGTTAAAAAGGAGACTCTGGTCTTAAAGTTTCCCTTGGAACCATGGATTAGAAAAACCTGCGTGGACATTTTGCAATAAGAGGAAAATCTGCTATATGTGTGAGATTTTAATGAGCAACCTGGCACTGTAGCTAATATTAACTGCATTTGCATATTATCTGAAGTTAGTAAATATCATCTTGAAAATTTTAAATCATTCTTATTAAATATCTACACATGGTTTATGAGGTATATAATGGATTTTAGTAAAGAAATGAACGGCTGCTAAATAACTAATGTATTTCATTCCCATATTTGAAAATAGATTTGCTTACAAAGCATTTGCTTATTATCACAGACTACTCATGTACACACATGTGCACATACCCAATATACAATGCATTCGGTTTACTTTGGTGTTTTAGATTATTATTTCAATATTTACATGTTAACCTTAGGTAGATTAAATCTTTTAGGTTTGCTGGTAGTATTTTCTCTTTTCCTTGAGACAATTTTAAGTGATCATGACTGTTCGTATACAGCAAAAGAAAACCATTTTTTTTAAATCATATTTCAAAGGCCTAGGTATACCTTGATTGCTTCTGAACAGTGTTTCATACAACAGGATGTGTTTTCAAATCTACAGCATGGAGACACTAACAACAACTCTAAAATCAGATATAAGCTTTTTCTCAAGGCAAAGTTCTTATTACTGAATGTACGAAATGTCAATTACACAATTTCAAGGAAGGTGATTAAGAGGAGACTGCTGGTCTTGCAGAGGATTAGAACTCAGATCCTAGACCCACATTGCTTTCATAACTGCCTGAAGTTCTAACTCTAAGGGTCCCACAGCCCTTTTCTTTGCCTCCTCAGGCACCCCCCTCACCTACACAGGGAGTGATGCCGTGAATAGGTATGGCCCCCATAGAAACATGTGTTTGAATGCTTGGCCCACAGGGAGTGGCACTATTAGTGGCCTTGTTAAAGCAGCTGTGGCCTTGTTGGAGGAAGTGTGTCACTGTGGAGGCGGGCTAGGCCTAGTGACATTGTTCCCTTCTGCTGCCTGCAGATCAGGATGTAGAACTCTTAGCTCTTTCTCCAGCACTATGTCTGCCTTGGTGCTGCCCTGCTTCCTGCTATGACAGTCATGGAATAAACATCTGAAACTGTAAGACCCCCTCTGTGAAATGTTTTCCTTTATAAGAGTTGCCATAGACATGGTGTCTCTTCACAGCAATAGAAACCCTAACTAAGACACATGGCCTGTATTGATACACATACACATAAATAGAAATTTTAAAATTATTTGTCAATGGAGAGATGGCTGAGCAATTAAGACAATTTACTGCCCTAGGCAGGACCTGAGTTTGGTTCCCATCACCTACATAATTACATTCAACAGTCAATAATCTTAGTTCTGGAGAATCCAATGCCCTCTTCTGGCCTTTCTAGGTACTGTATACACTCTATGTTTATTATCTTTTAGTATTCTTACCATCATTATGTTTTTAAGATATCATTTCCTGCAGTGCAGACTGACACACTTATGTACATACAGACAAAATACACACAAAAATAAAAGTAATTAAATATTTTAAAAATGAAGAAGCCAGCTAGCATCTGTTATCATTTGTATTTTAAGTGTTCCTCAACCATCCATAGTTTGCAGGCCTGGTGCACTTATACAGAAATGCTGCAACTGTTAAGAGATTGTGCCAATCATGTGTCTGTTATTTCTGATCACTCCAAAGATTAGGAAAACTATGAAAGCTGGAAGAGAGGGAAAGGGTTTCTGAAATGCTATCTTCCCAATAATACTTAGCTATTATAATCATGAACTTTCAACTACTACAGAGTATTACATTGTGTCTGTCCTAAAATGAGCCCATTAACAGCAAGAAAAGGACAGAAGAGGAATTCAGGGGGCCCTGCTTCTCACTGTTGAACTATTTCCTATGGATAGATTCGCTGAAGTGGGGAGTCACTGTCTATACCTGTGTTCACACAGATGACCCTGATTAAAGGTAATGGATAATATAACAAAAGGAAAAGTCATGCATTTCAGAAGGGAACAGTTAGGGAAGATGTGGTGGGAGTTGGTAGGGGTGCACGGGAGATAAGAGAGGATGGGTGGGGAGAAAAAATGGATTCCATTATGTATGTATGTGAAAGTCTCTAAGAATAAATGAGTAAAAGTGAAAAAATTATTCCTATAACTAGTATTTATAAATAAAAACAAAGTTTTCTCTTGCTAAGAAATTTACAGTTGTCCCTTTTCTTTGAACTAAAATGATCAGCAAAACTCCATGACTATCTGAACACATGAGTCAGAAAGGAGTGAAGGGATGGTTCCTAAGCCTTTCTTGTCACTTAGACCTGCTATGTAGAGGACTGGCACTCTACCAGCAATGTCAACAGAGATTATAGTAAACTTGAAGGATCAGGAACATATCAAACAAGTCATTGAAAGGTGATGAGAAAAATCAAGGCTCCTGGGGATGGTACCAGGAAGGAGCTGCTCTAAATAATCACCAAAGCCATCGGGGCAACATGAGTGAACGACATGCTTTCTTACTTGCCCTGTGTACTATTATCTCACTCGTAAGCCATTAGTTCTTACTTATTACATTTATCAATTGGAGGCAACTTTCAAAAGTGGCAAACTCCACAACAAAGAAACCTTCTTGCTAGTGATTAACAAAACAAAACTAGTCTTAATGTGCAATACCATGCTCATCTTGAGATAAAAACTCACCAGCTACTTCAAAACAAGGGTGCACAAGATTAATGACCTTAATAATGTTAAATGTCTTAAGGAAAACAGCAGCAGCACAGCACAACCATAAATACCATTTTGACACAGTGAGATGTCTCAGTATTTAGTGCTGCTCTTCTGGAGGACCCTATTTGGTTCTCAGCATCCACACAGGATGGCTCACCGTTGTCTGTGACTACAGCTTCATGGGAAATGACACCCTTTTCTGGCCTCTGTGTGAAACTGTACTCAAATACACAACTGAAAATAAACAAAATCATCAACTCATCGGACAACAATAATGTACTCATTTCCTTACTTCAATATAAACAAGAAGTGCTCTCTCTCTCATCCTTTAATAGAAATCTTTGCCTATAATTTTATGTCTGTGTCTGTGCCTGTGCCTTGATTTCTACAGCTTTGTTATTTGGCATATATCTTAAATATATTTTTTGTAAAATTATGATAGCTAGGATATATAGAAAAGCTGAATTTCAAGTCACCTTTTTGAGAGTCAAACGACTTTTAGATTAATAAATTCAACAACAACAGCTGAAATTAAATATAAAATTAACATGTGAATATGCACATGCACATATAATCAATTATTATTTCCTGGCATGGAGGCAACATCACTATTCTCACATATAGTGTCTGACACTTGCAAACTTGTGAACCTGACAACTAGACAAAACCTAATGAGAACTACATAAGTAGCCACGTTTCCCCATCAGCACACACAGAAAATTTCTCACAAAAACAATGACTAGAAGACTTTTCCAAAATACTAATCTTCCAGAGACTTATTTTAATTCTAGATTTTCTCCTTGAGAACGAAGCATATCAAATGATTAATAGTGACACTTTGTCCATTTTTAATGGAATCCAAATACACAACACTCTCCTGTTAGTCCCAGCCCATTACACATAGTGTGTTTGTGAATTAGGAGCAGAAAGTACTGTCCTTGTTCCTATGATAAGGTCTTGAATCAACTGAAAATAAACTGCATGTTAGAGAATGTTTTTACTATCTGCTCTGAGGCTTGGGGATCAGATCATTAAGGACACAGGGCAGAAAGAATTTTGAGCCAGAAGGGGATCAAAGCTGTAAAATTCTATCTTGGGTCCTTGCACTGACAATGCTCTCACAGTCTCAGAGCATCTCTGGTTATATGAACAATACATATACACAAGATTGAGCCTACTGAGAGCCCACCACAGACCAGGGAAGTGCCCAGTGGGCCTTAACTACTGGTTACTTATAGATTATGGGGGAGAAACGGTCACTGTATTCAGCTTTATAAACCCCATGTCACCGACAAGATTCCAATGCATAATTCCAAACCCACAACTATGCAGATAATCCCGAGTAAACACAGCAGGCCTCAAACCAGAAATGAATGATTGAAAGGGAATTGTAGAGAGGAAGTGTTTAACAGAAGAGGGAGGAAGACTAGAAAGGGGAAGGGCAGTAACTGATTGTAATTTATACATGAAGAGAATTTCCCAAAAACAAATTCAAAGAAAGATTTTTTAAAATGCATTGGAGGCTGCAGGGTCTTTCAAAGTCTAAAAATTGAAGTTCTGATGTATCTGATATATGCTGTTTATCCCTTAACCCAATGCTGAGTGTAGGTTTGTCTCATTAGGCACATTACATAAATATATGAAGTGAAAATCAATGTTCTTATAGCTAGCTGTTGTGTCTGCAGAATTTCCTCAGAGCATGCATGACATACTCTATTTTAAAAGAATCCCTAGCTTTTCAAAAAGATAATTACATAATCCGCTGACATTTTCTGGATTTGATATGTACGTGTACATTATTGTTCTCCCGTTAAACTACAAGCTGCTGGTGAAATGCCAAAAGCATGAGAAAAGACCACATTGACATTTACTGTGGGTCAGCGTCACGGACAGAAGACCCTGCCTTCCTTCCGCCTGAATGCAGCGCCTTGGCGTGCACTGTGCTGCGGAAGCATTGCTTCTCTGAAGGCTCTGGGGAATAGTTGTTGATAGGAGGGGCACACGAGCAGGATGCAATTATACTTGTCAAGATTCTTCTTCTGAACCTTTATTTGGACAATTCGTAAAAAAAGAGGCAGCTCATTTTCTATCTAAAGACATCATTTCCCTTTAAAACCACTACTGCACAGAAATCACAGAATGGGTCTTGGGTGATGAGGATTGACGCATTGTTAGGTGAGAAGATAGTAAATGGGAGAAGCATGAAGTAGGGAAGAAATAAAAAGCTATGGAAAAAGCTGTGTGTGTGTGTGTGTGTGTGTGTGTGTGTGTGTGTGTGTGTGTGTGTGTTCTGTGTATATACATGTGTGTGCAAATGGATGCCAACCATTAGGTACTTACATAGTTGTTCTCCACTTCACTTTGTAAGACAGTTTCTCATAGAGCCTAGAGGTGACATTCATTCAACTAGACTGGTTGGTGACAAGCTCTGGGATTCCTCCTATCTTTACCTTCTCAGATCTAAGATAATAGCCACATACCAACATACTCATATTATGTATATTACACTCACACACACACACACACACACACACACACACACACACACACATATGTATGTATTCAGTGGGTTTCAAACAAGAAAAAACTGACTGAAAGGGAATCGTAGGGAAGAGAGGCTTAACAGAAGTTGGAGGACACTAAAAGGAGACCGTAATCAGAATGCATTTTCTACACGAATGGAATTGCCAAAGAACATTATATATCTTTAATGGTTTTATACCCTATATATATTGTCTCTTGATCACATTCATGTCTAGATCCTCACTCCATGTCCTCAGACCCCCACCCCCTAATAGTAAGTGTCCTTCCAACTTTCATGTCTCACTTATTTTTAAGTCTCTTAGTTTGGGCTTCCTGCATGAATATGAACAACCCAACAGTTGTACATGGAAACATAAAAGACTACAAAACTGCTATACTTAGTCTACAGCTTGGACAGGTCTTGTTTAAGTAGCCATAAATTCACCATCACTTCAACAGCCATGTCTTGTCTAGGAGACAGCATGTCATAGACTCCTTCCCATTCCCCAGCTCTTGACTCTTTGCAACTCTGCCCTGTTCCCCGAGCCTTTCAGAGTGAGCTGTTATAGATGTCTCATTTTGAGGAAAGCACCCAACAGTCACTTGTTCTCAGAAAACTGGCCAGCTCTTTGTCTCCACATCAGCTGCTGTCTACTGCAAACAGAAGCTTGTCTGACTAAGGTTCAGAGTAGTGCTAATCAACAGATGCAAACATAAAGAATCAACAGGCAGTTTAACAGCATGTATGTCACAAAACAACAGTAGTCGATGTCCCCACCAAGACCTATGATCTGCCCAGTGATGGTCTTTGAGCCAGGCTTGTCATGCCAGGCATGGTTTCCTCCTTTGGAATAGGCCTCAAATCTAATCAGAAAATGGTTGGTTTGCCTTCCAACAGTCTTGCCACTATTACACTTTCCTGTCAGATCAGTGTTGTACCATGCATGCATGCATGGTCCACTGCAGGATAAATCAGTTATGGCTTTTGTCCACCAGTAACCTGCATAGCACCTTTGAGTGCTGTGGAATCCAGCCAGTACATCTGAGTTTTTAGGTGAGTTTTGGAGAATCTACCTCAGGCCCTCAGCCATTTCCCCAGGTTTTGGGGCCTTCCACTTCTTATCTGGGTGGGAAAAGAATGAGTTTGATATTCACTTTCCTGTTTTGAGATAATAATGGCATTGAATTCACAGGGAGATTTTGAATTTTATATTTTTGGTTGTGAGCCTGGCCTATAATGGCTGAGCCATCTCTCCAGCCTGAGATTTTGCATTTTAAATGCAGCAATTTATCTGAGACACATCAGCTCTGTAACTAAAGTGACATCTACTACAATATTGAGCATATAATCAACAACCATATGGGACAGAATCTTGACATATAAGGTCAGGGAATGTTTGGATGTGAGCTGTGACTAGCCATGCATTTAATGTGTGGTACTGAGACCAATCAAACCCTTGGTGCTTCACTTTTTTTTTTCCAGACGTAAAATACAAAGAATCCTCAAGAATCTACAAACTGGTACTTTCTAGAGGATGCTAATCTACAAACTGGTGCTTTCTAGAGGATGCTAATCTACAAACTGGTGCTTTCTAGAGGATGCTAATCTACAAACTCATGCTTTCTGGTGCTTTCTAGAGGATGCCAATCTACAAACTGGTGTTTTCTAGAAGATGCTAATGATGCTGTCAGCATTTGCCTTTAGATTGGCTGCCTGACTGCTTCTTCCGTATCACATTCTATCATCAGCGGTTATAAATGGTTCCCGGTTTTTGCCTTTGAAGACTAAGTACCCCCCCCGCTCACTTGCTGAAAAGGTAAAGGCTTTCTTGTCTGATCTATCTGTATTCCTGGCAGCTTCTCCTGAGCCTGCCACCACAGGGCTATTCCTGCCTCTACTCTACTTCCAGGCAAGGATGAAGTCAAGGAAGAGTTGGGGGACTCAGAGGAGGATATGATACTTGGTGCCTTTGACAAATCCTCTGAAAGCAACCAACCCAGTTAGCTTACTTTGAGAAATATGGAAACAATATCTTACTTCTTAAAAAAAAACGGGGGAAAAGCTCACAATTCACAAGTATTTTCTTTACGTTTTTTTCATACAGTATTTTAAGACTAGTTCCCCAACTTTTCAAATAAAATACTTCAATTTGGAAGTTATATTTTTAGCAGTGTGCTAGTCATATTAAGAGTGGTGAGTATTCTAAGCTAGGAAATCTTTGGCAGGTGTTTAATTGGACTAATTAGGCAACGTGTAGTCACTTCCGGTTTCCTATGAGCTCTTTGTGGATGCAGATAAGCAACACAACTGATTGCCTAATTAGACAACTTAAAACTGGCTTGTTTTTTTTATAGCCAAGACTTTTTATTTTTGTAAACTCACAGCTACAAACTGAAGCATGTTATGTGTTCTGAGGTCTTCCATTTTCTTCTTCCTCTAATCAGTGATTTAAATATTAATCATCACTCCATGGCTATTACTGAATATCTAAAACCACACACATCAATATATATTGTATGTATGTATGTATGTATGTATGTATGTATGTATGTATGTCATAGGAAATTCACCAGAAGTTCATCTTAGTGTTTTCTAATAAAAATAGTTAAAGTTACCTAGAGCCAAAAAATAAAAGTTTTTTTTTTTAAATATTAACAACCACAAAAAGAGTTATTTGTGGAAATCTATAAACTGTTGGCTAACATTTATATGGCTTATGCATGTTTCACTAAATTCTTTCTCCAGTAGAGAGCTAAACAATGTCTATCCACCTGTCTCCCTAAGGTCCTAAAAAGAAACTGAAATATGATTCCACCAAAAGTCATGCTTGGGCACTAATGAGTTCACAAGGCATACTTACAGAGGAATGGATGAGGGAAGATAGGCAAGAATGTGAGTGACCTTAAAGAGATAACTGGGATTGATATGTAAAATAAAATTGTTTCTAATTTAAATAAAATTTATTTTTTTATAAAAAAAAGATGTAACACTACAAGTTCTGAACCTGCATGAATGATAACACATCCAATGCCACATAAATAGGGCCCCTTCCCTTAGATCCTCCTTGACTATATATTCAAGCCCCAGCCCTGAATTGGGATTTAATTAGTGTAGAGCTTGATATACATTTGGTCAAAAAAAGTGGCTAGATATGAGGCCAGGTCTAAAGACCCTCCTTGCCCTTTCTCCTTCAGTGGAGAAACAGCAACAGTCAACACGCCCAGTTGCAATGATCTTTTACAAGTCACAGAGAAGATTTGATGAAGATAGTGCCAGTTTGACTTAGAGTATAGTTCTGTATGGCAGAATGTTTTCCAAAATTAGCCTGGCCTTGCACTCCCATGTAAGGGAGATACAGGCGAATGGGTCCTCCACCCTACAGCAGCAGTGAAAGGCAACTGGGTTCACATTTCCTTCATTAGCAACACCATCCACTCATTCAGTAGCTTTGACTACTTCTTCATTGGCACACATAACAACTCAGGCATCAAGGGTGGAAGGAGAACCATGGGAGGTCCACGTTAAATCCATGAATAATGGATATTTTAATGGAAAGATTACCAAAGGCATTAAGGTGAGGAAAAAAAAAGAAACAATTCCAAATGGTGAACTGCTAGATTAAAAATGAGTACAGAGGCTGTTCTATCTAATTCTCCCAGGGATGGTTCTAGAACAAACAACAACCTAAAAACAAGAGAGCAAACAGACATTCAGGAGTGTGCAGAGCATCAAACCATAACGTAAACTTTAGGGTTCCCTGCCCATGGTCATTCCACGAATATGTACTGTATAAGCCTATCACAGTATAAGAATGCAAATCAAAAAAAAAAAAAACCCTCTGAGATAAGTGAAGAGTGAGTGGATAACAGACTCAGAAAGCCAGATAGAGAGTGATGCTGTTGCTGCCACTGGCCTTTGTGTACCATGGCATTCCTGGATTTCACAAATTTCACAAGACCGAAGTTAGTCATAACCCATGGACCAGACTTTGGATAGGGGTTGAGGCAATCCATGCTATCTATCAGTGGTGACCCAGACTATGCAGCCATGCTGATATCCCAATGGTACTGGGTGACCCACCCATCAGAAGCAAGGTGGAAACAAGATCCACATCTGCTGACCTAGTAAGAAGAAAACACAAACAGGAAATTCGCACAGGTTCAGGCACACGGTCCCTGAGTTTTAGTCTAAGCTTCAGTACTATGAACAGCAGTAGAAATGAGTTGATGCTTAGTCCTAAAAGTCAAATCGGTGTAGTAGGAGCTACTACTGCTAGAACACTCATGAAGGCATCCACTGGGGCCAGAGAACACAGTGAGGAGCCATCAGCCTCAGGTGGAGGAAGGCCTGTTTCAAGCATGCTTTCTGCTCTTCGCAGGACTAATGTGGAAGCAAGGTATGAATTCACCCTTTAGTTATGCCAACTACAAGCAAGCCCAGCCTTCTCCAGAAAACCAGAGCCATACCATGTACAGCACATAAAGAGCTAGCCACTTGCTGAGAAGTGGGCTATTGGAAGCTCATTTGATAGAATGTTCGTGTATATTTCAATCACAGTGTCAAAACAGGAAGACAGGAAGATATTAGCATCCTGAAAATGTCTCATTATTGTTCACTGTCAGTAGTAATAGTGATGACAATGGGATGAAAGCAATAGACATTCAGAAGTGACATTTAATAAACAAAGCAAATTAAAATCTTACAAGACAACGGAAAGCCTGTGAAGTTGTTTCAAGAGAGCCCCATATTGAATCTTTTCAATGTTTTAAAACTTCTATCTCTCCAGGATCAGCAGAGTTTGGAAAAAATAAAGGATGATGCAAAGCCCAGAGGTAGAAAGATGGATATTCATTGACAGCTTACTTCTCCTGCAGATAAGTTTATGTACATGCCAGGAAAAATAAAAATTAACCAAGGAGGCTGAAAATATAGATATTGAGCACATACTGACCTTGAGAAGATTCAAGTTCAGTCCCTCATACTCACATGGTATCACCTCTAACTCCAGCTCCAGAGGATCCAAGGCCCTCTTCTGGCCTCTATGGGTACTGAAGCATGGGCATATTTCCTCAGCACACACACACACACACACACACACACACACACCACCATATATGTTATATGTTTTAATTAATAAAAAAGGCCTTTGCAAAGACTACGAAACAAATTTTCCTATTTATTCTTGGCTTTCCC
This sequence comes from Cricetiscus sungorus, assembly GCA_030556225.1. Taxonomy (NCBI): domain Eukaryota; kingdom Metazoa; phylum Chordata; class Mammalia; order Rodentia; family Cricetidae; genus Cricetiscus; species Cricetiscus sungorus. The sequence goes on along the minus strand of JANBXA010000202.1, from coordinate 5,312,752 downwards.
TCTCAATCATTTCTAATAATCCAAACTTTCTTTGAAAGAGTCAGACCTTAACATCTGAGTTTCACATACATGCATTCAACTGAGGTTTGAAAAAAATTAATTCTTCTGTCCAAAACATGTGCAAACCTTATTTTGCTATCATTTCCTAAACAATATAGTATAGAAACTGTTTATATACACATTTATGTTATGCTGGGTGTTAGAAATAATTTGAGATGATGTTGTCAGTAGATTATACAAACAGTTTTTAAGCATTTTATAGAAAGGATTTTTGCATCTTTTGGAGAGTAAAGGAGACAATGGATCCAATTTTGATACCAAGTGGCAAGTGAATTGATACATAATTTTCTTAAAATAACAATGATGGGCCCCCGAGAGCAGACTCAGTCAATAAGAATGCATATTGCCCTTGCACAAGACCCATGACTGAATTAGATGGCTTACAATCACTTAAAATCAGAGGACTATGGATTGAGATGTGGGGCAGTGAACATGTTCAGGCAAACAAAAGAAGGCATTGTCTTTCAACTGACACCATTAAGATTAGATGAGGGAGGAAAACACTACCATTATAAACCTCAATAGAAGATGATACTAATCTTAGCCAGTGTGATAGGGAATCCTGTCCTCTGGACAGGCTGGAATTGAAGGATTCTTTAAAGAGAGGCCATCAAAGATGATTACCTCAATTATGAGACTACAGACTCTATGAGCACCACTCCAGACCAACAGCTCCTTGAGATAATTGAGGATATCTCCTTACTCTACTGTGTTTGTTAACCCGTCCATATGAGACATCAATGTATCAGCTAATCACCTGGCCAGTTAGTACCATGAATACTTTGAGATTACAATCACTCCCATTTTTTGCCCCCCAACAACACAAGAATAAGCATGGCTCCTATATCAGCCAATAATATTCAGACTATCTTTTATAGAAACTTTTTACTACTCTCTTTTAGACATGAATGGTTTAGTAAGCATTTTTAAAATTACCCCTCCGCTTTCTCTATCTCACACTGTGGTGTACATGTTAATACATATAGGAGTTCTCATACTATGGCACATATGGCACATAGCAGCACAGAGGACAGAGGACAGAGGACACCTTTTGTTTGTTTGTTTTGTTTTTCAAGACAGGGTTTCTCTGTATTGCTTTGAAGCCTGTCCTGAAAATAGCTCTGTAGATTAGGCTGACCTCAAACTCACAGAGATCTACCTGCCTCTGCCTCCTCAGTGCTGGGATTAAAGGCATGTACCACCATCACCCAGCAGAAGACAACTTTTTATATAAGTCCTTACCCTCTACTTTGCTGGAGACAGGCTTGCAGTGAGATATCCACCCTACTCACATCTATTGCACTGACCACCATACCCATTGGCATTAAGGGATAATATTCATCTACATAGAATTTGTTTTAGTTACTTAGGGTTGGGTATAGAAGGTGATGCTCAGACTTGGGTATGTCTTTTAGATAAATGCTGGGTATGGTTTAGATGGGATATAAGTAGATTAACTTCTTGTCTTCTTGTGAATTATCTTAGCAATTATTAGTTGTATACAACTTACATTGTTGTAGATTTTTATATGTTGTACTTATGTAAAATTATGTTTGTATTACTTTCTCAGGTAATTTGTATATTATAACTTGTCATATTGTATAAGATCTTTCTGCACAATTCATTAATCTTATTATATGTATGTATACCTTTACATATGTTCAAGATATTTTGTATATTGATACAATTAGGATATTTTTATCATGTTGCACTATACAGTTCTAATTCTTTTCAAGACATTTCAATTCTACCTCTGTTTTAGAGATTTACACACACACACACACACACACACACACACACACACACACACACACATATATATATGTACAGTTATATTGCTAAAATTATTGTCCTTGCTAATTACTTAGGGAAATTTCAACCATTCTTATAGCTAGGTTCCTGAGTATTGAAGATTATCTTCACCCATGTTTCTTATACCAATGAGATTAGTCAGATACAGATGTTAGATCTTCAAACACTTCAAAGACCTACAGAACATGACATTTAAATGTTTTAGTATTAGTACTCCATTGGCATGAGACACTATTGCTCCTGACATAGCCGATCATTTCCCAAGAATATGTTAGACACTGATGTGACTCCTCCTGGAGTCCATCCTCTCCTCAGCCTCTTGGGCAAAGAACTGCCCCCACCTGAACCAATGACTTTGGACATGCTATCTTACTGTGCTTGCAGGACACAAACATAGAGAACTGCTGAAGCTTGCCAAGTCAGGGTAAGATAGCCTTTCTACCTCCCTGCTTCTGTATTGGTCTGTCAGATACTCTAGGCCTTAGCCAAAAATGGTTGCCCTGACGTTGCTGTGAGACTTTAGGTGACTGTCCAGGTAGCCTCCTGTTTCTGTCTTCGCTGTACGTTTTGGAAGCTGCTCACCTGCACTTCCTGCCTACCCTAGTATTGTTATCTTCCTTCTCAGGTCTTTGAAGAGATTGAAGATTAGACTGTTACAAATATTACTCTCTCTTCCTAGATAAAAAAATTAGGTACAAGACTTAAGCTTTCTAGCCTAGGACAACTCTATAGGCATTCTAGGCACGGGAACTTGCAGGCAGTCATTTGTTTCTGGTGTAAGTGATTTCTCCCTGAATAAAAATCCACCAGCCTATTGTTTCCCAGATTCTTATTTATCTCCGAGATACAGGACATCAAGTGGTTTACATTTCATAGGCTAGCATGGCCCATGAACTTCCAGGGCTTACCTGTGTCCACTTTCCATCACCTGATTAGATTGAAGGTATGTCCTACTGCATCCAGTTTAAGTGTGTTGTGGGTTTAAGTTCAGGTGTGTAAAATCACTTCACCCTTTGAGCCACATCTCCAACCCTTATTAAGCATTTTAACCTATCATGTCTTTTGATGAGCTCAAATCTCATTGCTCATCACTATGTATCTAATGGCCTCACTCAAGGCATGGCACCCTAAAACTATGATGACTGAAAGAATAAATAGCATTACATACTTCTACCACGTATTCATGTGATTTACTCTACATAAAGCTTTATACTTAAATCTTTATACTTAAAAACTGTAGACTTAAATACTTAAGTATAAGGATTTATACTTCAGTTTCACATAAAAGCAGCTTCAAAAAATTCATTTGAAAACTTATATAAGAAAATGCAAGAGAAATATTCTAAACAATTTATATCCATCCTCTCTCCAGATTTATTGGTGCTAAAACTCAGGTCTATCTCACTATACTGATATAGTAAAAATTAAGATTTTGTTTGTATTACATTACATCATGCCTCCAAAACCAAGTTGGTGTCCATTCACATCAAAGATATTAGGTAGAAATACAGAGGGTAAAATGATAATAGTATGTTTTCCTGAAGAAGTACTGTGATTTGAGTACTAAGTTTGACATTCAGTAAATTAGTTTAATACTCTTAAAAAAACACAACTTTGTGTATATGGACAGCATTAATTAGATCCAGGGGGTTACTTATGAAAAAAAAAGATATTATAATGTTAAAAAGGAAATGAAGTGGTAGCATTAAAAGGAGTTGTTGGGAGGAGGTGGTGAATGAATATTAATAAAAATATTTATATATGCTTGAAATTTTCAAATAAATAAAAATACTTAGAAAATAAATAAGACAAATTTTAATAAAACATTAGCCTTCAAAAATATGTAATACCTACTGTAAAGAACTGATTTTACTAGGTAATATTTAGGGAGTAAATGTGTATGTGTTTATACATAGCTATCTAGTGTTATTGTTCTTTGCAGACAATTTATAAATTCAGCAAAGCAGACAGACACAGGATCTTAAGCTTACCATTACAGGATGATTTTCTAGCTATTGAGTGGAGAAATGACAGACTGTGAACATCATAAGCTGAGTTTAATCATGGAGATCATGGCTCCAAACAGAAGGATAATATGGTGAAAATTTCCCTTTTCTGAGCCAATAAGAGAATAAATGAACAATTTTGCCTCTAAGATCACACAATAATTAACACATAAAGTTCTTATTATAAAACACATATGTGCTATTTGAATTTCCTTCCCTTTGTTCATGTAGTGTTAAACCAGTGAATGGAAAATGTCCTAGCCCTTGTGCCCTCTCTGTCCATTACCAGCATTTCCACGCACAAAGAAAAACAAACAAACAAAAAACCACTTAAAATAAAGATGGGCCTTCTCATGCATTTTTACCTTGTCCTACTTTAATAATTTATTAAAGAAGACAATATATGTTTTAGAATATTTACTTTTACTCATATGTATGATTTTGCATGTGCATATGTGTGTGTGTATATTTGAGAGAAAGAGAGAGAGAGAGAGAGAGAGAGAGACAGACAGACAGACAGACAGACAGACAGACAGACAGAAAGTGAATTATACATGTAGGGGTACTGACAGAGACATTAAAAGGGCATTAGATCCCTGTGAGGCAATTTTAATTACACTAAACTTGATACTTCTACAAGAGTAGCAAGTGTTCTTAGACACTGAGTCATTTTCCAGCCCTTTCTATACATTGGGGGGTCTTTTTTTTTTAATAATTCATTCCTGAAGTTGAGGAAATGTGTTGGTAGACAAACTTTGAGGACCATATTTTGGATATATGGATCTGAAACACTAGTATAACTCCTAACTGGGCCTGGTGGTAACCAGCAACCTCAGAATATGAGAAAATGACAGAAAATCTCTGCAAAAAGCTGTCTAGCTAGTGTATCTGAAATAGAAAGTTCTAGATTCAAGTGAGAGATATTGACACAATGAGATGGAGAGCAATTGAGAGAGTCACCCACTGACAACCAGGCCCTCCAGATGCACATGCCACATAAGCATGCATGCCCCCAACATACATATCATGTCCATACATCCCATCCCTCCACACATACAAACATGCACAAGAAAAAAAAATAGAGAAAATAAGTCCCACCTGCTGCTTTATCCAGAATCTCAGCCCAAATTACACAAGCTTTCTTCATTCATCAAAGTAATCCAAAGTAATGGATTCATAGAACAAGATTTCTAATGTGGGCAAATGTGGAGAATGAAAGCCCCCTCATTCTTGTTAGTTACCTGACCCAGGAGATCTAATTTGTATTTTAGAATTTATTACCCAATTTCATGGATAGTTAAACTACGCATAGTATAAATTTTATTGTAGACTGGTTGTAAGTAATATAAAAATATGTTGAACATGATCACTTCACTCTCTTTCGTGTCATTAAAAAAAAAAGAGATTGCAATCAGGAAGCAAGGCCATAGCTTAGTAGATTCACTTGTTAATTCCATCTGAAAAGCAGTGAAGACAAGGGTTTTGCTTTACCAGAATCACATTGTAATTGGGGGAAAAAAAGTTCTAAATTTGCCTAAGTTACCACTAGTTCTCAAAAGATTGAATTAATAATGTCATATGCAGAATGCCTTTACAGATTAAATGATGGAAGTATAAAGTACTCTGCTGAATGACAAGCAGAGATAGAGTTTATACGTGGTAGCTATTATAAGTGTTGTCAGACCTTCATGCCCACAGGTATGTTCTTTCTATCCCTTGCTGGACAAACTATGGCTGTTAAGTCACACAAAGTCATCACTTGCATTTTTAAGGTATACTGATTGCTTTAAAAAAGTAAAGATAGTAACTCACAACACAGGAATATTACACAGAATCCAAACATCCTTCAATGGAAACACAACCATACCCACATATTTACTAACTCTCTGTGGTTGTTTATTCATGACACCAGAGTTAGGAATTTAGTACAGAAATTTATTAGCCAATTACCGAAAACGTTTCCCAATCTCTGCCATGAAACCCAAATGTTCTGATGAATGGTTCCTCACCACTCAGACCCTTGTTTCCCCCTTTTGTCTTATTTGTTATGTACACATTTTACCACTTATTGGCAAAGAGATAAAGAAAGTGCAGACAGAGGAGAGACTGAACAGTGAGCTGTCATTACGATAAGTTATGGAGATCCTTGAAGCATCTTCCTCAGTATTTATTTACTTACTATAAATTTATTCTTCCTTTGGCCTTGGGAAAGAGGGAGAAATTAGGCCAATCAAAGTCCAAGAGATATTTATCTGATGAGTCTCATAACCTCCTTGTGTATATCTGCAATCCAAACAGTGCAACTACAGAAAGAGATGCAAGGCAACACTGTTTAGCTAAACATATTGGCTGTCAAGAACAGACATCACACCACTCTGTCTTCAGTCCAGTCTCATTGCCCACTAGACAAGGAAATAATCAATCAAATCATACCCATTGAGAGATCAATAAGATGTTCTTGTTTCAAACAAAGGTGAAACTCAGCTAGACTTAGCATCTCATCAGAAGTAGCCAGGGCATGTGCTTTTGTTTAATACCTCTAGAAACTACATAAAGCCTTTCTTAGCTAGATCTCTAATGCTGATAAACACCAAGACCAAAAGCAACTTAGGAAAAGGTTTAGTTCATCTTACACTTCAAGTTAACAGTTCATCACTGCGGGAGGGGAGGCAGATAGGAACTAAAGCAAGGCAGGAATTGAAGCAGATATCAACAAATGCTGCTCAGTGGCTTGCTTCTCATGGCTTGTTCAGCTTACTTTCTTAGACAATCCAGGACCACTTGTTCAGTGGTGTGGCCCCAGCCATATTTGAGCTGGGCACTCCTACATCAATTATTAACTCAAGAAAAAGCCCAACACTTTTCTCTAAAACAATTCGATGGAGGCCTTTTTCTCAATTGGAGGTCCTTCTTCCCAAATGCCCCTGACTTGTGTCAAGTTTTAAGAAAGTTAACCAATGCATACACAGCCTTTAAACCAAAAATAGTTAAGTGAGAATACTGTAGCAATACTGGATCTCTTTTTCTTCTGTGTGGTAGAAACACCTACACCATATGAGTACAGAAAGTCATCTCACCACCACAGTTACCTCAGCCTATAGAGACTATAGGTAAACAGTAGCTCAAAATAAAAGCTAAATAGAAATAATAGCAGTAGAGGTATGGAGCATTAAGGCATTTCACAGAATGCAGAGGATGCAGGTTGGGAACTTAGAATATTTGCATAGTGCATGCAAACCTTTGTGTTCTAACCCCAGGACTAGGAAAAATAAAATGGGGGGGGTTACATGTTTGAGTAAGTGTGAATATGTGCAAGGCATACAATTGCAGATCATACAGAAACACACCTATATTGCTCAATTTCAGAATTTTTAATAGTTGCCATATTAGAATATTTACTGTGAAGTAGCTGAAATAAATTTAAAAGCAACTTTAACACTTCCATAGAATCTCTTATTGAAAGAGAAAAAGATGGTGAGGGTTTAAGGGCTCTGACTACACACAGTGGGCCCTCCTACAACTCAAGACACCAGCCACTCCATTCACTGGTGACATCTTTGTGAAGAGTCAGAATTGTGCCATTTCCTAAGAGCAAAGGGGAGCTATATTAGCTAAGTTTTTATAATGATGTGACCAAATGCTGGTTAAGGAAATGATGGCTTACTCTGGCTTACAGATAAGGGACAATCCATCACAGGGAACATGAGAATGCAAAGGATGGTGTTTTGATTCATGTTCTCTCTTTTTTTTCCAGCTCTACATCCCATCGCACCCTAATTCTGGTTTGAGTTTCTTTTTAACACGAGAATGCATTACCAATAATAAAAACCCAGGGACACATATTGGGGTTAAAGCTGAAGATCATAAAAGCAAAGTGGCCAAGCCACCAGAGAGCTCTTATCATTACCAAGACTTGGGAGATCCTGACCTCAACATGGCTGGAGACTAATTGCCCTGAGATGTTCTTATATACCTCTCTAGTGCTGGCATTAAAGGAATGAGCCCTGTTTCTCTGTTAGACTGCTTCACTCTCATGTAGCCCTGGGTTGCCTTAAACTCACAGAGATCCATCTGTCCCTGTCTCCTGAGTCCTGGGATTACAGGTGTGTGCCAGCGCTGCCAGCTTCGATGGCTGTCTAGTAGGGCTGGCTTTGCGTTCTGATCTTCAGTGACTTTATTAGATCATAAACAGTATATCACCACATCAGGGCAGGTTGCTGCAACCAGCTCCTCCCTTATTTCTATCTGTATAAGCAGGTAGAAAAATACAGTATCACAGCTGTTCAAATACTCTCAAATCGGATTTCCCGTGACTGCAAAACAAAGACATGCATGACCTTACTCAGAGGCCAACTATTACCAAAGGTAAAGTTCAGGAAGTCAGGCTCATCTCTCCCCCTCCATCATTCCTCCTCCTTCCCCCATCTCTTCTTCTTTTTGAATCCCAAACACCCCATCTCATGAATCCAAATTCTGATAGTGGCTCTTGGAGACTTGCATCTTAGTCTGATTTTCTTGTAAATAATAATTAGCTTTAGAAAAATAGTTCTTTCCCACCATGTTTTGCAGCTGAAATGCTGCACAGGCTCTCATGTTTGAACACTGAGCATCCAGCTGGTGCTATTTAGGAAAGGTGCTATTCACCTTTAGGGGGTGAAGCCATTCAAGAAGAACTCAATGACCAGGAAGCTTAAGAGTTTAGAGCCCAGCTCTTCTTGTCTGCTCTTCTTGCTTCTTGAGGGCAGGTACAATGCAACCAGAAGCTTTTCCCTGTTGCTGCCAGGCCGTCCCACCACACTGGACTAATAGAACAAACAAGCCCTTCCTTTAATTGAGTCTTTTCAGGTACACTATCACAGTAGTGAAAAAGTAGGTGACATACCCATACTTCCAACTTACTCCCTGGCAAAATTTTCATATTCTTACATATTTTTTACATAGCTATTTTCTTTCCCCATTTCTTTCCATTATAATGCTAAATCAGATAACACTGCCTTTCTGGATAAATTCTTCATCTTCAGATAGAATGGTCTTTGAATAACTGTTAGAAACCTTGCCAAGTCAGGTTTTACTGTAAGAGCTGCCACCTTATCCAGACAAGAAAGCTCCCTATTTAAGAAAAAGATGGCACTTCCCTCACTTATATGCTAATTAAAGGCTCCAGATCTAATATATAACAACCAATGAAGGGAAGAGAATTCATTTCACTTTTCAATTTTATTCCACACAAGCAGCTTGGCAGAAATGGAAGTCCTCACGTGAAACACTTAAAATGATAATAGGTCAAGAGCGCCAAGGACACTCTCCAAGCTCTCCACCCACTTTGCACAGGTGAGACCACTCTGAGCAGAGGTAAATAGCGCATCATCCCTGCTGGTCAGCAAGACGAAAAGAACTGCTAACACTGCCCTGAGTCTCTAGAGAAAAGCAGATATGACCGCAAACAAAGTCTTCAGGAGTTGAACTGTTTTTGTTAAGATGAAACCCATAAATACTAATTTGTAAAAGTTGTTACCAAAATGACAGGTGGATGAAAAGTGCTTATTAAAACAATGTGATTTTCTGAAAAGGATTTCTTATTGTTTAGAAAATTGTTCTAGTATAGTCTTATAATAAGAATTACACTACAGTGACAAAATTTGAGTTACATGAACATCATGATGGTATGTACAAATTAATTTTTAAATTTATTTTTGAGACATTTTGCATGCTTTATCAACTGGAATACGTGCGTGAAGAGAGTAAATTTTATAACATTTATGTAACACACATGTAACAAGTACAAATCATGAGAAACTAAGAAATCATCTTATTAAAACTAGAGAATAGGACCAGGAAGTGAGAGAGCTCAGCAGATAATGGCACTTATTGCTAAGCATGATGATCTGAGTGAGCTCCACACCTGGAACTCATAATTTGGAAAGAGACAACAAAGTTTTAAACATTGCCCTCTGAATGCACACACACACACACACACACACACACACACACACAAAGGAGAGAGAGAGAGAGAGAGAGAGAGAGAGAGAGAGAGAGAGAGAGAGAGAAAGAAAGAGAGATGGGGAGAGGGAGGAATGGAGGAAATGCATATTATCATTCATAAACACAAACAATAATTTTAAGAACTATAGTAAGATGGAAATACTGGACACTGAAGTCAAAACAGAAATAAGGTTCTACTCAAAATCAAATAAAAAGGAAAACCACCAAACAGGCATGCTTACCTGCCTATGGGTATGACAAATCAAGATACTATAATCAAGAAACGAAGCCTGACATGGGAGATCAGTCTCACAGCTTTCAGAAAAACAATGCAAACACTTTCAGAGAGAAAAGTGCTGAAAGAGGCACACCCATTGTGAAAACTTGCTGTGGAGATGGGAGGGCACAATCACACCTACTGCACAACCACGCGATCTAATGATGTCTAGCGAGCATCCCTGTCACCCTCCCACTGGGCTCCTTGAGTTCTATTATTTCAGCAGTCACACAGAGAATTCATCACTTAACACTTAACACTGGCTTGGTTACAGCAGACCTCGTGATATGATTTCTTTAACTTCCTTATACTATTATCTTTATTCTGAGACACAATACACAAAAACTGGCAGTCGTCACAGATCTAAAGAGCACACAGTGAGCTCTCAAATGATGGATGACCGTTAACGGATAAAGTAAACTCCCACAAAGCTTGAAGAAGAACACATCCTTGCAGAAGAGTGACAGTTCTCTAGAGCTAAGTCCCCCAGGACAAGGTGAGATGGTGTCCTCCCAGCCCATGTAAGCCAGAAAGTCTCCATGGCCATCAAAAGGCAAAGCTCCTATTTGTGAGCCCCAGGTATGAAGGCAGGGATGGAACTGAGTGTTTATAGATAACTAATAGGAGGGAAGGCCATGTCCCTCCAAAATCTGTACCATTCCTAAATGGTGCTGAAGGTTGAAACAGGATACCAGACTGAAGTGATGTGGCTCGATCTATAATAAAGAAAGGTACAGTACATGCGTGTGTAAGGCAGACAGGGTCAGAGGCATTCCTCTGGGAGATGCTATTCTGTAAATATGTTTCTCATACTTGTTAATTAATAAAGCCCTGTGGCCAATAGGAAACAAGATAGGTGGGGCTAGGAGACAAGGAGGAGAAAAGAGGAAGTAGAAAGAGGAGTCAAGATGTAGAGCATGGAGGAAGGAAGACGCTGGCCGCAGCTCCCAGATAAGATGAGCCACGGGGAAATAATTAGATAAGTAGAAATGGGTTAATAATTAAGACAGAGCTAGCCCATAAACAATAATGGTAATTGGCCAACAGGATTGTATCAAACACAGAGTCTCTGAGTGTTATTTGGGGCTGGTGCGGCTGTGGGCCCAGACTGGCAGCAGATGGCAGGACCGGGAGGCCGGCGGGGGGAAAAACCTGCCATAACACTGAGGGCAATGAAAGCCCTCCGTGGATAATGGAGCATGTCCATGCAGTTTCATACAGACTGGGAGCTAGGAAAGTGTCTACATGCCACCATCTTAATAAGAACTTTTGACAGAGTGATGATGAGTCCAGCTCCAGCCCTACTCTTTCTCTCACTGGAAGTGACCACATCAAGGGCACATTACTAATCCTGCTCCTCATTTCACTTTTTTCTCAGCACAAACACATCAAGGGAGTAAATGGATATGATATGCAAGCGGCACCCCCACTTTCACCAAGCTAGCAGCCATAGTCATTAATTAGTCCTACTGATGGGAGATGTCATTCTGTAAATATGTTTCTCTTATTGGTTGGGTTAATGAATAGAGCCCTGTTGGCCAATAGCAAAGCAAGATAGGCGGGACTAGGAGACCAGGAGGAAAAAGGCAGTAAGAGGAAGGAGATACAAGATGGAGGACTGACAGAGAGAACACCGGCCCCTCTCTCCAGTATGATGACTACGTGGAAGCACTTAGATTAATAGAAATGGGTTAAATTTAAGACAGAGCTAGCTGATAAATGCTAGTAACAGGCCAACTGAATTATATCTAATACAGTGTCTCTGTGTGTTATTTTGGGCTAGCGTGGTAGTGGGACGAGACTGGAGGAGGGAACGTACTCATACAGTCCTACAATAGTTTCTGAGCAGGGAGCGAAGGGTGTCTTTTCCTGATTCATAAAATATCTTAAATGAGCTAATGCCAACTCAGATTCTTGCTCGATAATGTCTGAGTTATCAGTCCTGCTAGGGACACATGTTAAGAGTTTATCTGTATCAAAATGTCTTTCATTAACTATCTCTGTACAGGTGGTTAATGAAAGACAGGTGGCTGAGGGACCGCTCAAGATAAGTTGCTTCCCTTATAATACTGTAAATTTAACCTGTCAAGGCAACTATGGAAAAACATAATCACAAAACAAGTGTAATAATCATTAAGATTCACACTCCCATAATTACCGAAAGTTTAGTAATGAAACTATCCCAAGCCTGCCACTCAAGAGTTTATGTCGAGAAGGAAGGGTGGTAGGGCCAAATGTCTGCCTTTAACCCAAAATTTTCTTATTCCTTTATGTTTCTGGTGATGCCACTCTTCTTGTCACTAGACAACATTATCACTGTGAGTCACTTATTTTCATAAAAAGTAGTTGGATATGTACTGTCCTCTGAAGGTACTGTAGGGTCCTGAGGTGTCTAGACACACTTTTCTTGCCATCAATGGCAGGAAAAGGATCTATTTTTAAGCCAGAGAGAAATGATTTTCATCAGTGAATTTTCAAATGTTGTAGCAAAGAAGTTTAAATCTTAAATACAGAATAGCGTTCTCTCTTGACTTGTGTTTTGACCTCAAATAATTCCAATAGGCAAATTACTACAATCTGCGCTAATTATTTATCAACACATAAAACTTATGCATATTTGTAAGATTCAGTGTGATAATTTGACACATACATTCCCTGCATAATGATCAAATCAGAGAAATTAGCATTTCTACATCTTTAAATATTTAGAGAGTTCCAACTCTTCAAATTCTTAGTAAGCTATAGTTACCCTACTGTTCTAGAAAACACTAACCACTAATGCATACTTCAAACTCACCAGGGATCACTATGCTAATCCGTGCTCTGAAAGCACTCACTTTACCCTGCTTGGGGAATCAAGAATTCATAACATCTCTTTATCTGTGCCTGGCTTATTTCTCTTAATTCCATGTCTTCCAGTTCCATTTATGTTGCTTCAAATAGCAACATAATTTCATTATTCATAATTCATAATTTTCATTACTAATTACTTATATGCTTTGAAATTCCATAATGTATATACTACCTACTCATTACTTTCCTCCCCCATGCTCTTTTCCTCCCATCTGATAAACTACACTTGACAATTATTTTAATGCTGGAATAAAATTCCATTATGTGTATACCCACAAATGTCACATTTTCTTCAACCGTTCTCCCACACACAGACATCTTGGTTTACTCCATACATTTTCTGTGGTGCTTTTGCTGCCTTAAATACAGGACTACAGATTTCCATTTCCACTTCCTATGATTGTGATGCTTGGTTATAACTGTCAGCTTGACGCAACCTAGAATCACCTGGCAAGAGAGTCTCAACAGGAGTTTTCTAGACCAGACTGATAGGTGGGTATGTTTGTGGGGATTGTTGTGATTGTATTAATTGATGGAGAAAGACACAGGCCACTGTGGGTGGCACCATTTCTTAGGCAGGGGAGCCTAGGTGGTGTAAGAGCTGAGCAGTAAGAAAGTACACATTAACTCATTTTTCTTTCCTATTGTCTGTGGCTATGACATGACAAGCTGTGTTCTTGCCATCTTGGTATACATGCAATGATGGACTAGGGCCTGGAATTTAAACTAAAATAAGCCCATTATCCCCTAAGCCTATTTGTCAGGGTGTTTTGTCCCAGAAACTGACAATGAACCTAGGGTATGATGTATGCTCACTCATGGAATACTCAATCACACTACAATATGGTCCTCTTAAGAGTTTGCATGATGGCACTCTGATGTTCTTTACCTCTTTCCACCTAGAAAATTCCTACTTATTTTTTTTACATACCTGATTATGTGTTACTAATTCTCAGTAGCTTAAAGATTGTTCCCTATGTCAACTGTGGGCGTGATCATTTCTCAATTCATCTGCATTTACAGAGCATTTTAAAAAATATTTTACAGAGTTACTTTTTGATTCTGATCTATTTATCTCTCAGTCTCCCAGCTGTATAGCTCTTTGCAAACAGTGTATTTCATTTTAATCTTTGTTACACTGTTAGCTAGATGACTGAGCAATTTGTACTGCAATGAAGAATAAGACATGTACTATGCCTTATCTCATTTACATTTTGAAGACATTATTATTGTTTCTGAGGGATTCTTAGGTAAACAACCAATAGCATAAAGTAAAGAAATTAGAAGACACTGTCATAAAATAAACTGTCTCTGACAAATCTGCCTGTCATCTTAGAACTCAGCAACAGTTCTTACCTTTGGCACTATGGATATTTTGGGACAGGGTGGATTACAGGAATTGTCCAGCACAACCTGGGGATGCTTAGCAGCATCCTTGGTCTCTTGAAGCTGGTAGTGTCCATACAGGTACGGGGCTAAAAGAGCTTTATACAATGATCAGTCTCTCATGGTGAGATGCTTCTGATGGGACTAGATTTATGGGGCTATGCAAATGGGTCATTACTTAAAGTCCTTGCCGCAAAAGCATGAGTATCTGAGTTCAGGCATCAACTTTGATATAAAAATCAGGTATCATATCATATGCCTGTATCCAAATGCTGGGGAAAAGGAGACAAGTATGTCCCTGAGGCTTTTTGACTCACCAGTCTAGCTGAATCAGTAGGCCTCAGGTTCAATGAGAAATACTATCTCAAAAAAAATTGTTAGGATTGACTGAGGAAGAAGCCAGTGTTTAACACTGGCATGCACACACTAACATATACCAGTCTCTACGTAAACATGTCTTGACACATAAAAATAATGAGGGTCCAGGCAGGAGACTTACAGAAGGTGAGTTGAAGCTGAATAAAAAGGTCTAAGGACCAATGAATTAGTTCATACATGCATCATTTTTCTCATGGTACTTTTTTCTTTTTCAAACAAATGATCTTCCCAAAAGTTCTCTCTCAAAAAACTCTCTTTAAGATTTCTCCTTAAAAGTGTTCTCTAATGTAGCAGAATACAAGATTATCTCAAAAAAAATTAAGTATCCCTCCTACTTATCATTTATAAATGATAATGGGACTGGGAAAGAAATCAGATAAACAACACCCTTTATAATAACCACAATTACAAACTGTCTTGGGGTAACACTAACTAAACAAGTGAAGGACCTGTATGACAAGAACTTTAAGTCCCTAACAAAAAAAATTAAAGAGGATATCAGAAAATGGAAAGGTCTCCCATGTTCTTCGATAGGTAGAATCAACATAATGAAAATGGCAATCCTACCAAAAGCAATCTACAAATGCAATGAAATCCCCATCAAAATTCCAACAAAATTTTTCACTGACCATAAAAGAACAATACTCAAGTTCATATGGGAAAAAAAAACCCAGAATAGCTAAAACAATCCTGGACAATAAAGGAAATTCTGGAGGCATTACCATCCCTGGCTTCAAAATCTACATAGAGTTATAGTAATAAAAACTGCTTGGTACTGGAATAAAACAGACAGCTGGATCAATGGAATCAAATCAAAGACCCGGCTATCAATCCACATACTCATGAACAACTGATTTTTGACAGAGAAGCCAAAATGGTACAGTGGAAAAAGGAAAACATCTTTAACAAGTGGTTTTAACAAATGGTTCTGGCACAACTGTATGATAACATATACAACACTGAAAATAGTTCCTTATCTACCACCACGCACAAAACTCTATTCCAAGTGGATCAAGGACTTCCAGTTAAATCTAGCTATATTGAACCTAATAGAAGAGAAAGTGGGAGGTACCCTGGCATGCATTGGAACAGGAGACCACTTCCTAAATACAACATCAGTAGCACAGACACTGAAAGCAACAATCAATAAATGACACCTCCTGAAACTGAAAAAGCTTCTGTAAGGCAAATTACACTGTCAATAAGGCAAAATCATAACTGACAGAATGGGAAACGATCTTCACCAATCTCACATCTGATAGAGAAAATTTATCAAGAAAGTAGACACAAAAATACAAAATAATCCAATTTAAAAATGGGATACAGAGAATTCTCATCAGAAGAATCTCAAATGGCCAAAAGACATTTAAGGAAGTGCTGAACATCCTTAATCATCAGGGAAATGCAAATCAAAACAAGTCTGAGATACCATCTAACACCTGTCAGAATGGCGAAGATTAAAAAATATTGAAGACAGCTTATGTTGGAGAGGATGTGGAATCAGAGGAACACTCCTCCACTGTTGGTAGTAGTACAAACTTGTACAGCCACTTTAGAAATCAGTATGGTTGAATCTAAGATAATTTGCATGTCTACCTCAAGATCCAGTGATACCACTCTTGGGCATTTACCTAAATGAAATTCAATCATACCACAAGGACATTTGCTCAATAATGTTCATATCAGCATTATTCATAATAGCCAGAACCTGGAAACAATCTAGATGCCTCTTAACTGAAGAATGGGTAGGAAAACATGGTACATTTACACAATGGTGTACTACTCAGCTGCAAAAATATGATGACCTCATGAAATTTTCTGGTAAATGAGTAGAACTAGAAAAACCCATCTTGAGTGAAGTAACTCATACTCAGAACGATGAGCCAAGTATATTCACTCATAAGTGGATATTAGTTGTAAAGCAAAGGATAACCAGACTACAATCCTCAGATCCAGTGAAGGAGGTCCCTAAGAGGGACACATGGATCACCCTGGGAATGGATGGAAAGTAGATGAGATCTAAGGGGCAAACTGGGGTGGAGGGTGTTAAGGGGAAGGGGGGGAATGGGAACAGGAGAGAACAAGATGGCCAAGGTGGGGAAGGGCGCAGTGGAAGAGCATTCAAAGAAATAGCTTAATAGAGAGAGCCACTATGGGCTTAGGGAGAAACCTGGTGCTAAGGTAACTCCCAAGAATTCACAAGGAGGACCACAGTTAAGACATCTCGCAATAACAGAGAGGATGCGCAAACTGGCCTACTCTTGTAATCAGATTGATGAATACCCCAGTTATCATGATAGAGCCCTTATCCAGTAATGATTGGAATTAGATGCAGAGATCCAAATCTAAGAACCAGGCTGAGCTCTAGGAATCCAGTCAAAGAGAGGGAGGAGGGAAGATATGAGCAGGTGAACTCCAGTTCATGATGGAGAAATATGCAGATACAACTGAACCAATCTTATGGAAACTCATGAACTCTAGGCCTACAACTATGGAGACTCCAGGGGACCATACTAGACCCTTCTCCGTATGTGGGAGACAGTTGTAAAGCTTGGACTAACTGAGGGGCCCCAGCAGTAGAACCTGGATCTAACCCTGGTTCATGAGCTAGTTTTTGGAGAAATGAGGTGAGAATGTGTACCCTGAGTTCTTCCTCTCTACTCCTGACCATGGATGTGATACAACTGCTGCCTCCAGTTCTTACTGTGGTGATATCTCCAAAATCTCTGACACCTGAAATTGTGAGGAACAATACACTGTTCCTCTCTTAAGGCTTCTTCAATGTACTTTTTATCACCACAACACAAAACTAAATGAAGACAGAATTAAGTGCCCATTTACTTCTTCAGATATGGAACATCATGTGTCAAATGTTACAATCCCATTTAAAATTTTATTTTTAATTTTTAGAGATTAAAAATTTTAAGCATTGATTATTTTATGTTATCAGACATGAGAGGCTCTAATGCAAAGTCTTTAAATTTGGTTGGCTAATATTTAAAAGTTGATTTCAAATATAAAACCTTGCCAGCATTCAAACTCAATAAAATATTCAGTAAAAAGTTACTAAAAGCTTAGTAATTCTGATGAACTAGAATTAAAATTAACATAACACAGCATGGTTGGCAAATGCTCCTAATCTGTAGTCAGCAGATAAAAAACTCTGCAAGGAGAGTTCAGTTTAAAATTCTCAGAGTACAAGCAAAGAAAATATGAGTTAGTGTTCTTTTGAGGACCAGAGCAGCTGAATGCTTATGAAAGGGAAGGCTTATCTTTGCAAAGGGAAGTATCATTATGTGATATTAATGAGCAGAGGGAAAGATCTGGAAGATCTCCCTCCTTAACTGATTAAAATGATTTTATTATAAATTTGAAACCAACTTATCACCAGTTATAATCTTTAAGGCTACTGATAGCAAGGAATAATATTTGAATCTGTGTTCCAGCCAGATGTTTGCTCCCTAGGCAAGCAAAGTATCAAAATATATAGGAGAATCCGACCTCACACACCTGTCAAGTACCACAGAAAAATTGCCTTTCTGTTACACTGCAGAAAGGATAACTGTCCCCCACAGAGCTCTGACAAGCCCTCTTCATTCCTTCTCTGATGGAGAGTCTAGGTGTCCAAAGTTCATGCCCCTGCTTTTATTTCACAAACACTTCTCTTCAGGGGATTTGTTTCTGTACAGGTACCTGCAAGGATTCTTGAACAGTACAGTATCACAGATCCCTGCATTACCAGTGTAAGGTGGGGGTGTACCTGGGCATGTTTAGGGAAAGGGAAGAGAGAATTGTCTCTTAAAGAATTAACCACTCAACATTACAATTGTGGGCCAGGGGAAATGGCTGGGTTAGTAGAGTACTTGCCACGCAAGTGTGAGAACCTGTGTTATCTCAATACCTTTATAAAACATAACAGTAGCAGCATAAAAGTGTAATCGCAGTGCTGGGAGGCAGAGGCAGGTGGATGTCTGAGCTTTGTTATTATTTTCACTAGCCTACTTCAGGAGTCTTACATCCCAGTGAGTAACAATCTTATAAAACAAGATGAATAGCTCCTGAGGAAAGACACTCAAGTTTGATATTTGACCTCTAGACACATACACACATATATACAAACAAACAAACAAACACACACACACACACACACACACACACACACACACACACACACACCCAGTATAGACTTATATGCACAGGCAAGTAAGAGCTAAAAGTAGGTAACAGTAATTGATTGCCAACCCCTTCCAACATGAAGCCTCTGAGTTTCCTATATTATGAAAGCATGCTTAGTCCCAGAACCCCGGAAGCAGTCTAATGAATCAAAGAATGTCTGCAGGAAAAAAGAAGTTCTCCAGAGTTTTAAATCAAGAACACATGACATGAGAAAAATTTCAAAAAAAAAAAAAAAAGATCCAGCAAAACTTCTGAGATCTGTTCTATAGAATACAAACTATTGTCCCTTACTGTAAGGACATTACTTTGGTCTTCATGCTCCAATTGCATGCCAATATCTCAACTCATGTAGCAAGTGTCAGCAAACCTTTTTTGGAAACTTTTGGGTCAGATAGTAAATGTGTTGTATGTCCCATATACCATGTGATTCCTGCCAAGATTACTCCAAGTATCAGCTGTAGCCTGGAGGAAACCATACACAGTAGCAACACAAAAAGTGTATGATCGCATTCTGGTAATACAGAATCATTATCTGTATTTTACTTTAACTGTACATGATGCCAAATTAAACATTTACTCTGGGGGTTGAAGAGATGGATCTGTGGGTAGGGAACTTACACATACAAGTGAGGGTCTGGGTTCAGATCCACTGCATGCATGTAAATGGTGTCCACACTTAGTTCTCTGCTGACAGTCCCAGGGTTCAAGAGGCAGAGATGGGATCCCCAGAGAAATGCTAGCTAGACAAGACCAATCCACAAGCTCTAGTTTCAAATGCTACACCTTTCTTCAGTGTTTAAGTGACAGACAGATTTAGAAAGATACCTGATGCTAACTTCTGGCCTCTACATATGTATACGCAAACATCCATATGGACACAATCTTGTGAGCCCACACACATGAGCATGTATGCCCACCACAAGCACGCAACTTTGCCCGCTGATACTGACATTTAAAATTTGAATCACATGAATTTTTACATGTCACAGAGTACGGGTATGATCTTGGTTGCAGACTACGTCTGAAAACAATTAAAACCCAAACAGCTGGGTAGGTCTCTGAGGGATTTTCTTGATCAGATCATTTTTGATGAGAAGACCTACCCAAAATCTTGTCCAGCGTTCCTGGTGGTAGCCCACATGAAAGTATATGCAAGGAGGAAGCCTTTGTTTCTTGACTGCTTACCCTTACTCTTGGTGTTAATTTCATCTATCCTGATGCTAAGGCATTCCTTTGATTGTATTAGAACCAAGATCTTTGGGATTTATTCACAGAGTTCCCAGCTCTACTTTCTCATGGTGATGACACACAAGCAGAAGCTTGGGATTTTCCTTAGCATTTCAAATTTTGTGCTTCCAAATGCCCAAGATGGCTGATCATTCAGATAGAAAGTCTTAAAAGAGAGCTAGAGGCAGGCTGCTTGCCTCACATGAAAGCTGGTGCCCCTGCTCTAGTCCCTCAATGTTCTGGACAGCTGAAATCAACAAGGCAATCACTCAAGAAGGATCAGGGACCACTTACATCCTTATGATCTAACATGTTGACTCACAGCCTTCCAAATTTGCATCAATTTCTGTGATAATTCAATCCCTCTATGTTTCTATCCATTCTGTAAAAGACAGACAGCAAGCCTATGTCTATAGGATTCCTGATCCCAAAAAGGAAACCATTGTAAGTATCAGGCAAGGCAATAGAAATGGATAGATCAATATAGCTGAACACTGTGAAAACCATCTCTTGCTGCAATACTATTATTATCTGTCCCAACTGTCTTTTATCTTGAATGAATAGAATAGTCTCACATCAAAAATGCTATGAAGCAAACCCTATGGTTCATTAGACCAGAGGAAAGAAAAATGAGATTCCTATTGCTAAAACATTTAAATAATTTTCTTTCATGATGAGGCATGTGTCACCTAAAAAACTATGATAATTATTGCATGTAAATGTTACATTCAGAACAAGACACTATAAAATTCTTACAAGCAAGATTAGGTAATTGCTACCATTGCAAATGGATATAAATTGGTGACTGATTACATTTGAATAATGTAATATGCCAAGGTCCTCAGCAAAAGCTTCTACCATACAATGCAACCAAAAAACCTACCATCTTCAAGAACAAGTGCAATAGCATCCTCTTCCTTATCTGTCCCTATGGATGGATGGATGGATATATATATATATATATATATATATATATATATATATGAATATATATACATATATATGGATATTTGTGTGCTTGTATAATTTCATATCATCTCATATATATATATATTTGTGTGTGTTCCTATATACTTAACATATGAATATATTATATACATAAAATCATTGAGAAATGCTTCCTGTCCTTTCTCTTAAGGTTCATATTGTTTTAGTCAATTTAAAAAGATATAATATGAGTCATCCATTCCTGATAAAATATCAACCATCAGGGCATGTTTTAATAGTATAAGAATAAAAAAGGGTTGATGAACAAAATTTTTAAAAGACACTTCCTAGCTTATTTTTATATTACATTTTACTTAATCTATGTGCGTTAATTTGTGCCTATGAAAATCTGAGTGTAAGTATTCTCATACTATAGAATAAATGTGGAAGTCTTAGGATAAAGTGTTGTCAGTACTCCAATTCCAACACTTGGGCTTGAAGAATCAAACCCAGATCATCAGCTTGGCAACAAGTGCTTTCATTGCTGTGCAATCTTATGAGCCTACTAACTTGAGTATATGGAGACACTAATTTTCTAATAAGTATGCTATTAAGTACTGTAAATCTTTGTACAAATATTTTACTCTTAAAAAAGGTTTGATGTTCATGCCTATAAGCTAATATCGATTGAATTCCTACCACATATTTCCATAATTTTCAGATTGTCTACGTGTATACTTCATTCCTTTTGTGTTTTTATCCTTCCTATCCATAAAGAATAGAAGCAGATAAGTGAAGTAACCTCTAGTTCCTGGTGACAGTCAATGGTGAGCTCTGTTTTTCTTCCTTAGCATTCCTGAGAGTATACTTTTCCTATTTCTACTCATAATTTGCGTTATTGCTGTAACTTTAGTAAACAAGGCATCAAAACTACTATGTCACCTATGTCCTAACACATATGATTAGTATAAGTTCTAACACAAAATTTGATCTGCTAAGGAAATCCCAGTCTTCCAATAAGTGAAAAAAATATATCTGTTTAAAAAGTTCCTATTCACTGTTCACTGAATTTAGTTACATAGCAAGACAGTAACAGAATTAAAGGCTTTTTATTAGCTGTTGATAAATCCAGAAAATTAGGCAGCCCACTTGTCAACTGCCTTTCACCATTGCACTGCTAAGGCACACATCCTCAGGGAAGCCACTGAGCCTGGCTGAACTTAGCTTCCTGACTTCAACACAGGAATCACGTATATCAGGGTCAAATTGTAGGATGAGTTCAGTTACCTCAACACAACATATAATACACACACACACCATTTTGGTATTCAACTCTCTGGTTTCCCCAAACATTCTAAAAGAGAAACATATGTAAAGTAGACAAGCATTTCACTAATATTCTAGATGTTCTAGGAAGAATTGCCTCCAAGCATTACCTATGCCAGCCACACGTCTGACCCAAGTAAATTATAATTTTTTTTTTTACTCAATGAAAGTACATCCTGCAACACATCTGTTATTTTAAATTCTAAACACAAATACAACTCTTCAGATGGCAAATAATGACAGAGTGTAGAGACCCACGTTCACTTTCATTTTTCTTACAGTCCGGCACCATTGCCATTCGCTTCCAATTTATTATTTAATGTGGAGCTGGAGGGAATTACAGATTCCAGAGCCAATTGCTACATTCTAAGAACCCAGCAATCCCAACTTGTTAAGGACTATAATAGTTACTTTTGTCTTGTGGTAAAACACCATGACCACTCTCATGAGAGTTTCTTTGGGCTCATACTTTCATAAGCATGGCAGATAGCAAGAGGCAGGCATGGCAGCTTGAGCAGGAAGTTGTGAGCTCCTATCCTCAAACACAAGCCACAGACAGAGTGAACTGGAAGAGGCCAGAGGCTTTAACCTCTCAAAGCCTGACCACAGTGCAAGACTTCCTCCAGAACGTCCTAAACTGCCTCGAACAGAAACATCAACTTGGATCAAGTGTTGAAATACTCGTGTCTATGGGAGTCTTCTTACTCAAACCACCAGAAGGCGTTAACCTGAGGCTTGAAACAATTGTATCATCTATGAGCCATATATAAAACTGAATGATATCCAAATACATCTTCCATAAACAATATAGTATTTAAAATCTAAAATGTGATCACTTGAATCTTAAACACACACACACACACACACACACACACACACACACAAGTACATATTATGATTATAACTCAATAAAACCTACAGCATCTTCTAAGAAAATTCACAGTGAAGGGCAATTTCTAGGCAATATTTGTTCTCACAGTTGTACTATTTCAATTAATACAGTGCTTATTATAGAAAACAGATCAGATTTGTCGTTAGCACTGTTTTCAAATTGCTACAGTGCACTTCCCTATTATTGTTACCTATTCCAACTACTAAAGTATGCTAAAGTTCTGAAGAAAGTTAGCTGTTGGATTCTAATAATATGTGTTGTCAGTTTATAAATTTTTATAACAGAACAGAAGGAATTTATTTTTAAGTAATATATCATAGAGGAATGACAGGATCTTTTCTAGGAACCATGGCAATGGTTTAGTATTGACAAAGTTCCTTGAGGAACTGAAGGAGTGCTTGCTAATGACATCACGCCTGGTCCAGGTGGCTTTGGGGAAACTATAAACGCAGTGGAGGAGAACAGCAATGTGATGAAAATATCAATCACGCATTTCAAGATGATCTGGGTTTCCTTTGCAAAACATTTGCAAAGACAACTCAGACACACAACTTCAAGTTGCATGTATGAGCTGCATAGCCAGAAAACTGGAAGGCAAGGAGCTTGATGGTTTGTGTTGACAGAGTGTCGGAACTGCAGGCAGCTTCAGGCAGAACATGTGGGAGGGTGATACACAGGCAATGGAGCTGCCCCACAGATTCATTTCCAAGGGCGTTTCAGCAGCAGGGACAAGCTGGAGACAGCCTGTATGATAGTCTAGCAGGGCCAGGCATTTCATGAACATGGGAGAAAGATTTTCACACTTGCTCTACCATTTGAGTGATTCTGGGTTTTAGAGATTAGATTTCCTGTCATATTTGCTAACTGGAAATCATTTTAAGGCATTCTCAGTATATATCCCATAATCTAAAATGCTAACAGCTTAACTTATTGGGCTTATGACCTTGGTCACACCAATTCACCTTGACCCACAAATTTCCTCCTTTATAAAAATATGCGTTTTGACTTAACAATCTCAGATCTCTGTTCCTATAATTTTGAAAACTATACTTTTCATAATGAAATTACATATGAGGTAGTTATTAAGATCTCTTGAGTGCCCCACTGTTAAGAAATCTGAAATTCAGTGCGTACTGCCTATTATTATTTAGCTGAAATAATATACTGATGAGCCAGCATGAAGGTAGAGAGCACATGACTTCTGACAGAGCACAATGATGATTCTCATTTGAGTCTAGGATTATTTTAAATGGCACAGTGTGGTTCTGCATACAGTAAAGTGTGTTCAAGACAAAAACCTGGTCCTAAGCTGAAGTACTTGTCCATGAATGTAAATGAATCCATGACCTTCAGAACATAATAGAATGTAGATTAGAAGTCGTTAAAATTCTAAGTGTGCTTAACATTTTTCAATTGCGATTTGAAAAAGACAATGTAAAAAGACCATTATTTTTTCTTGGCCAAAATTACTAAAATAAGTAAGGCTGAGTTTAATATGGCCCTACAGATTCCGCTACGATGCTGCATCTCGGGGCTGTAAAGTGGGTCATGTTCCTTTAACAACAACAGGTGACGTGGGTTTTTCTTCCTTGAGTTTGGTGGGAACCACTACAGGATTCAGAGGAGCAGAAAGAAGAGGGCATTTTTCCGCATCCCATCTCCATTGTTAATTCAGTTCTTACAGCCAGAAGAAGCTGTAATAAAAGGTATTTGTTCTTTGCTTTCTATTGCTTTTCCTCCAGGGGCACATGATAAAATTTGGAACAACAACATTCAAATCTATGCAGAAGAGAAGCAGAGACTCTTTCTCTAAAATCATCACTGGCATTCATCACTCAAGTCGATCATCACCCTGGCAAAAGGGTAGGAAATCAGCTTTCAGCTTGATGATTTGTTAATTTGGGGATGCAATACACATACTGCACCTCAAAGAAACTAAGAGACAACACACTTTGACTCAAATATGGGTTTAAGTAGCCCACAATGATATGTTCCCAATGGGGAGTGGCTCTAGAAACATTCTACAGAAACAGAACCAAAGAAAACCACAAATTGAGTCCTTTTCCAAAGCAATACATGGATATGGCTGGTGAATAAGAAATCTTTGCCTCAGATGTGGTCTACGATATTTTACAAAGGTCTTCTCTGATGGTAAAGAGAAAGTTAGATATCATAAAAAAAGTGGACAATGAACGACTCAGTAATAAAACTAGGTAAAGATAATTTAGGCTCGGGATATGCAACATTCTAAATACACTAATGATTTAACAATGCAGAATGGTCGCCATAGGCATTTCTACACACATACACACACACACACACACACACACACACACACACACACACACACACACACCCATATTCATACACACAGGCATATACATGCACATACTCATGAGGACACACACACAATGACATACACACAGGATGGCTGAGTATCTCATACTACTTGACATTCCCTGTTCACATATAAAATCATTTTCTAATGTAAGTGAACAAAAATGAAACCTAAATAAAAGGCTTTGTGGGCTATTCAGTGAATTTAAAAGAGTTGTTCAAGAAAAGAGCCTACCATTCCTTATCCTGCCTCAGATAAAAATAATTTCTTCTAAACAGTGTTTTGCTTAAAATTTCTGAAGATGAATGGAGATGGCATAATTATAATCAAAATGCCTTCCAGACAAGCAAGGTCAGAGAATCAAATGGATGAATGTTCTCTTTCACACTCCATGTTTTCTTTGCTGGATAGTACAAACAATTTTTTTCTACCTTTTCAAACTTTATTTAGCTTAAATAAATACTAGGAATAAAATTTCCCAGCTCATGGGCATTTCATGTCTTTGTAAAAATTGATATATTTTCATTTAACATTCATAACTTAGTGATGGGAGATGTTATTCTGTAAATGTGTTTCTCAAACTGGTTAATGAATAAAACCCTGTTGGCCAATGGGAAAGCAAGATAGGCAGGGCTAGGAGACAAGGAGGAAAGAGGAAGAGTAAGGAGGAGTCAGCATGGAGAGCCGAAAGAGAGCAGATGCAGGCCTGCCGCTCTCCGATAGGATGACCACGTGGAAATACTTAGATTCGTAGAAATGTGTTAATCACTAATACAGAACTAGCCGATAAGGAATTAGGAACTGGCCAACAGTATTTATATCAAATACAGAGTCCCAGCGTGTAATTGGGGGCTGGCGTGGAGATGGGGAAAAAGCCTACTTGTAACAAATGGTGTCAGAAGTGGAACTGAGAACTTTCACTTAAAACTTAACAAAAGCTTTAAAAACGGGTTTTAGAAACAAAAGAACAAAGACAAGCAAGGCTTCTTGCTAACAGCATTTTTTTTTTTCAGTTGGGCTCTGTTTTGCTAGAGACAAACAGAGATTTGCATGGCTCCTTTAAGGGAGGTTTCCTGACTCAGCATAAGTGGCAAAAAACTGCACCGATTTTAAAGAGCTAGGATAACAATTCATTGGTGTGTATGAGAGCTGGCAATGGCAGTGACCATATCTCCAAGCCAGCACCATGCTTTTGGAAGCAGCGCAGACCAAGGTGGTGAGCACAGCTCTCACTGCTGGCAGTAAAATAGCTGCCACCATCTTGGAAAGACCGGAAAAAGAAAAGAAAAAAAAAAAAAAAACAAACAAAAAAAACCTGTGGCCTTCATTTTAGGAATGTTGTTTAGCAGATAAAAGACTTGTGGCCAGAAAAAGATAAAGACAGATTCACATTAAGAAAAACTACTAAAGGTTTACAGTGTGTTTTAAAATATACGTAGGCGTGGGAGGGAAAGAGAAACAGGATAAAATGGTATAAAAAAAGGAAGTAGAGTAACTGGGTGTGGTGGCGCACGCCTTTAATCCCAGCTCTTGGGAGACAGAGGCAAACAGATCTCTGTGATTTCAAAGTAAACCTGGTATACAGAGTGAATTCCAAGACAGATAAAAGTTACACGGAGAAACCCTGTCTCAAAATATGTAAAAATAGAAGTAAAAGAAATAGAGTAATAAAAAAGCCAAGTAAAGATGCAAAGCACAGAGAAACTTTGGATACTATATGCGATTCTGTTGCCTTTAAATTGTTTGACTGCTGAGGAAATAACTACTGATAAAAGAAATGCTGCTGGATTAATTCAATTTATATATTTTAAAAATACTTTGACTCCAAAATGTAAGCCTAAGAACAAGTTACTGGGGAAAAGGATTTCTATTCTTGTTTCCACAGAGAATGAAAAGCTGTGGAATCCTTCCAGACTAATGTAGTTTGATCAAGCCAGAACCCCAGAAACAGCGCCACAGGTGATCCAACATTCAAAACAGTTGGGACAAGCAGTCTTGCAGACTACAGCCAAGATTTCTGCATCTTCTTAGCATCCCCATGACAGCACCAGCAAGAAGCAGTTTGGAAAGAATGACGCTCAAATTCCCAAATATTGTTTATAAATGTTTGTTTTCATTTAAGCGGGCTTGGTTATAAAAGGCTAATGACCACAAGCAATCTTTTTAAAGGTAAAAAGGGAATTATGGTATAGATATGAATGCTTTGTTTGAAATGGATTTTCACTTATTGATACAATTTAAAGTCAATTTTGTGATATGTATATTTCTCCTCTTGTTTAGGTATTGTGTTTATATAGCTAAGTTAGAAATGCAATGTATAATTTAGTACAGATTATAGCTAGTTACCTATAATAGTCAAAACTTATAGCTAGCTGAGTTAGATTTTCTAGATATGTACAGATGTATTTTAGATGAATAGGCATTCTTCAAACCTTTCAAAGACCTACAGAATATGGCATTTAAAATGGTTTAAGATTTTCTTGACAGTGAGACACAACTGCTCCTGGCATCACCACCTTCATCAGAAATGAAGATGGACATTGAAGAAATGCATTACAATGTTTTCTTTCAATATGGCAAGACTAGCCATATGGACAAGATACTGCTCTTGTCTAGACTGTTTTTTCTTTATGCTGTATAAACTGGACATGCAGGACCCAAAGGAAAGTGACTGCTGGTACAAGATGGACAGTGCTACAGGGTTCCTGCTTCATAAAAGTCTGCCAGACACACTATGGCCTATGGGCTGAAGATGGAACATTACAGAACTTCAGGTGACTGACCAGGCAGTGAGTTGTCTCTGTCATTCTAGAATTTATTTATTATCCTTCTGTGGTCTTTGAAGGAGTTGAAGACAGATAGGTATGTTATAGCTTTCCTTAGTTAGGATTAAAGATAAGTTACATATAGGACTTTAGACTCACAAAGAGAGGACAAATGGTATTTTCTTTAAGTCTTACAAAATGTTAATGGACTAAATATTGTTAACTGTGATTCTTATTTGATAACTGTTGTGTGATATATTTTGCTATATTAAGGTTAAAACCCTGGAGATGATGGAAGATGTTATTCTGTAAATATGTTTCTCATACTGGTTAATGAATAAAGCCCTGTTGGCCAATGGGAAAGCAAGATAGGCAGGGCTAGGAGACAAAGAGGAAAGAGGAAGTAGGAAGGAGGGGTCAACATGGAGAGCCCCGAGAGGTAGAACACCAGGTAGCCGCTCTGGCCGGTAAAATGAGCCATGTGAAAATACTTAGATTAGTAGGGATAGAGTTAGCTGATAAACAATACTAGTAACTGGCCAACAGCATTGTATCAAAAACAGAGTCTTGGTGTGTTCCTTGGGGACTGGCGTGGCGGTGGCACCAACCAGCTGGGAAAAACCTGCTTGTAACAACTTAGATGAGACAACCTGGCAGCAATATGTATGTGTGTGAGATAGAGAGAAAGAGAGAGAGAGAGAGAGAGAGAGAGAGAGAGAGAGAGAGAGAGAGAGAGAGAGAGAGAGAGAGAGAGAGAGAGAAAGCTTATGGTTCTGAAGTTGTCCAGGTCCTCAGAAGTGATTGCCTATGTCTTTAAGAAAAATCCCCTGAAATCAGTTATCATTAGTTTATTTACATATGTGTGTACAAACTCTGAGTTGCAATGTCTGAAGTTATGATACATTTCTTTTTTTACCAAAACTTCTGGAAACATACATAACCACCAACATCAAAAAGTCTTTAAACATAACTTAATAACCTATTCTCAGTATCCCACATCTTCCTATCATCCTCCATCTGAAAACCGATTCTAGTACTGCTAAATTCACTTTTTAGTTGCTATCTCCTTCAAGTTTGTTTAATTTCTGGAGAAAAGAGAAGTGATGAAAATTTTTACAAATGCCAGGCCATTGCTGTCTACTCTTGTGCATCAGCCTAACATTTTACTGTTCCTACATAACTGCTTTGCTAATAGACAATCTGAGTTCCTACACGCAGCTGGGACACAACTTTGATTTCTCCCATGATTCTATCCAATCTTGAACATCCAAACACTTAGTTTCACTGGCTGCCCAAACTTAGAATCATGAAATAGTTTTTTTTGTGTGTATTTTCTCTTCTCAATCATTTTGAGTGCAAAACTATGAATCTAACAACATTGCAATATAATATGAAAACTCATTGGTTGGCATTAAAAACACCAACTAATTGATCAAAGATGATCAATAATAACACCAATACAGCAACATAGCGGAAGGGAATGGGAAAAAAGTAAAAGGTGGCTATCTCCATCACATCCTGGACAATGGAAGAATCTTTAACTTATTCCCATCACTGCTTAGATTGTGTGTGTGTGTGTGTGTGTGTGTGTGTGTGTGTGTGTGTGTGTATGCGCATGTGCATGATTGCTCTGACATTCCAATTATTTTTAATCTACAAAATTTATTACACTTCTATATTCTAACCCCCATTTGTGTTTGTGACTATATGGAGTCTTTTCTCTGCATTCTTTTCTTTGTGCTTCTACCCAGTGCAATTTTTCTTGCTAAGAAAAAATGCCTCCAGCATTTCTTTCATTGTAAGTCTACCACTGCCAAGCTTCAAGGTTTAATTCACATGGAAATACTCTTGTTTTGGAATAGCATATGAGTAAAAGTATTAAGGAATGATAGTTATTTTCTCTCATAACTCCAATTTATTTTTTCCTTTCAATTTGGCTTTCATATTTCTAAAGAAAATAATTGGTCAATGATTTTGACCAATTAAAAGGCCAACTAAGTGGTGAATATAATCAAAATACAATGTATGCATGTATGGAATGTATGGAATTCTCGAA
Organism: Cricetiscus sungorus; assembly: GCA_030556225.1. Classification (NCBI taxonomy): domain Eukaryota; kingdom Metazoa; phylum Chordata; class Mammalia; order Rodentia; family Cricetidae; genus Cricetiscus; species Cricetiscus sungorus. The sequence continues at coordinate 5,282,291 of JANBXA010000202.1, read as the reverse complement.
GGAAATATATATATATATATATATATATATATATATATATATATTCATTCTTTCTCCTTCTGAAATCCTATGATCACTCTACCCACACAACTTTATGTTCTTTTTTCTCTCTAAAAACATCAAATATACCACACAGAGAGAGAGAAAAAAAAATGGGCTGGGTCCCCTCTCATAAACACACACACACAGACACACGCAGAGAGAGAGAGAGAGAGAGAGAGAGAGAGAGAGAGAGAGAGAGAGAGAGAGAGAGAGAGAGAGATGAGAGTTTAGTTGGTAGAGTGCATGCCTTGTAAGCAAAAGATTCCAGGTTTAATACCCAGTAATAAAAAGGGTAGCAACAATTACTACATAATGCTTTGGATTTGGACTTGAACATAATGGTTGAAGAATTTATGTAAAATCCAAGATACCACTTGGTCCATTATTCAGTATGGTAAAATATGGATACAGTGTTGCCCACCAGTGATCCTAGCACTCCAGATATGAAGGTAGGAGGACCAGAAATTCATTTCTACCTCAGGATGGAGGCCCAGAAGTTCAGTGTCTCCCTAAGATGAAGGAGCAGAGATTCAGTGTCATCCTAAGATGCACAATCTGAAATGTTATCCTTGGCAACACAATTAATCAAAGGCCAGCCTTGATTGTAGGAGAGCCTGTCTACATGAGTCAATAAAAAAACATCTTTAGATATTGACTGTTATCTCAAGTTTTGTAGATTTTTTTTCTTTTTGTTTTCCTATAATCGTGTATGTTTTACTTTGAAATGTCTCCATGAAACTATTTTGTAGTGTCCGGCACTTTGGAATTTGTAACTCAGTGTCTTTCCTCAGACTTTACAGATTTTAGCAATTCAAGTATTGACTTTGCTTATAGATTTCTCTATTAATTTTCAGGGACTCTACAGATTAATATGCTATAGTTTTTTTATATTTTCAATTGTTTTGTCTCTGTTTTACTCTATATAATGATGCAAAATTAACTTGCATTTTATTCTTTCTTTATATGGGTCTGATATATAGCACAATATATAAAAGATCCAGAGACTGATATTGAGGACCAGAATGTATAATCCAAAGAACCAGGATGTCTGTGGTGAGACAGTGTCTCCTACATAAAACAACAACAAAAAAAAAAGGTACTCCTATGAAATCTCAAAATACAGTCATCTAAACAAAACCTGAATAATAGTTACACGGGTTTACATGCTTACTTCATTGGCGGAAATATCAAAGCCTGAACTGAGAGGTGAAAAGCTAAGGTCAATTGAAGGCCAATTGATTGCCAAGAGAGGGAGAATCAGTCTTCTCTAGTTATAAGACCTGTGACAGGTTATAATATATAAATATTTAAATATATAATATATAAAGAGGTCAGATCTAAAAACATAAGACCAGAATGAAATTGGCTTAGCATACAGGAATAATTACAGAATATGAGGTAATAATTTGAGAGTGAGTGTAGAACACACACAACTTGGATAAAATAGAGGGAGGGTAGAAATGTTATAAATTCAGTCCTCATACATGAAATTACAGTTTTTTTTTAATTTCCATTTTGTTATTTGATTTCTGTGCCATATATAAATATACCAAGGCATACTTCGATTACTTTATAGTTTCTTGCTGGACCCATCTGGTAATTTCAATGTTTATATCTTGGGAGGATTATATTTTGTTGTTTTTACATTTACTTAAGCCAATATTTTTGCAATGTTTATTAGATTTGATCCTGCATCATAAACAATATATTGACTTCTGAATACATAATATACATAAGATTTTTCTTCAAGGAAATGTGTGTTTTAAAAACAGAATACCATGGTATAGATACACTATTTTTATGTATTATGTTAAAACACTGAGAAGTTATATGATGTGAGATTTCAGTTTCTGTGGAGCCTGGAGTTTTAGCCATCCCAGAACCCAAGACAAAATTCTGAGTAACGTGTAATTTTATTTTTTAAACACAGCTTCAACAACCTGTGTCCATTTTTCATAATTCTGCCCATGCCTTCTGATCATTTTTGTAATACATCATGAGACAAAAACGACAACAAATTTCTTCTGTTTCCTCACGGGGATTTTAAAATTACATGTCATTTAGGGTGTGTGCATGTGTGTGCCTATGTGTGCACATTCAAACCACATGCAAATAAAAGTCAGAGAATTATGTGTGGAGTCCTTTCTCAGATCATTAGGCTCAGTGACAAGTGAGTGCCTTTATCCACTGAATCACCTTGTTCAGCCTTCCATGTGACACAAATGCTTGAAATCCATCCACCATGATGGGGGAAACCAAAGTAAGACAATTCAGAAATGATAAATGGAAGCAATAGAAAAACCCCTGTGTTATGGTGAGGATGGCCAGCATTTACAGCCAGTAGCAATCCTACAAAGATGGATTCAAGCGAACATTTGTCCCGATGGTTGTAGACCTCAGATGTCATGTTACTCAGAGCAGTGCATTCTTCTTACAGAGACTTGAAAGCTCATGGAACAGACATACTTCTACCTTGGTGTGTGCTGTGACCTCACTGAATCCACAGATCTCTGTTATAAAATCAGTTATTCCACAACATGGCATTTGGGGCTCTCTGTATGAGCCTGTGGTAACTGGTGTTTTCTAGGCAGTTTGCTCAAGAATTTCAGTTTACTCTCCTAGATCAGGGAAGCTACCCAGGATTTTCTTCGGTTTCACGTTGCAAAGTTGATTGCTCTAATTTAGAAAATTCTAACTCTTGGGGATTGTTCCTGTTTTCTGAGTCCGGTCCTTTAAAGATTTTGTGCATTTGTAATGTTTTCTTGGGGGAGGAGCATCTAAGGGTTTTTTCTCATTAATATTTTAGTTATTCTTGATTGAGAAAATTCATCCGACACAATTTACTTCTCCCATTTGGAAGCAGAGTTACCTCATCCTGTTTAAATTTTTAATGTATATCACTGTAGATATGTAGTGATTTATATGTGCACATAATATATGTACTTAATTTCTAAGATTTATTTCGTTTAATTTTACTTATGTTTTGCTTCTAATATCTTTTTATTGCTAACATTTTTATTGCTTCTCATAATTCTAACACATAGCACCAAAATTATTTTTTTTTATTTTTATATCTGGTAACACCAGTATCTGCAGTTTTCATGGGTGTGATTCTTCTCCCGTGTGTTTGTCTCTTCCACAGCACACACTTGGGTTTCACCGATTCTTTTTGCCTTATGCATGTGTTTCTTAAAATATATCTGTGGAAAATATTTAAGGCCATATATGAAGCTTCATACTACCATGAAATTCTTTTCTAGCACTGAATACTTCACTATCAGCCTGGAATGATATAAATTACATTTTCCATTTGTAACTGGTTCATAGAACTAGCACGGACTATACCTATCAGGCTATGCAGTACCAACTCAAAGTTTGTAGAAACCCACTATTTTGTTTCACTTTGATTTATTTTCTCCACTGGCATTAAAACTGTCAAAGGTAAGATGTTATCACTTCCTGCTGACTGACAATTTACATTTGCTCTTAGTGACTAATACACTCTTAGAAGAGTTTCCGATTTGCTCCTCCTTTGAAAGCATAACCTAGATTTTAGGTCAGTTCCAGTCTGGGTAGTATGTTTTTCAATAAAAGACACACTAGTGTTTGCCATGAACCCTAAAGAAAGAGGCATGTTGTGGCATCTAAATGCCACAACATCAGTCGGAGGCTGACTGATTCCATTCAATTCAGCATTTGGGGATCATTTATTTTCTAGATCACAACACACTCCCAGAGTGTTTCCACATCCCATACAGCTATTCCCGTTATTTCCAGTAAAAACTAGTCCGTCTACCCAGTGCTCTTCTGCTTAGCCACAAACACAGCAAGACAGCCCAGACTTACATGCTGTTCATGAGAAATAGTGAATGGTAAAAGGATTCCAAGGAAAATAGAAAAAAAGACTTAGTTCCGAGGAATGTCAGTCCTTGCCCTCTGTCCGGTGCACATAAAATTAAATTCTAGGAAGACAAGTTATCTCAGGATGCAAATACAGAGGCACCAAGTTAAATTTTCTGGTTTCTTGATGCCGTTCAATACTGTTCATTTCAACGCAAATTCTGTTTTGCATACTTGTAATCTTTAGAGCCTATCCTGCCCCAAAGAAATAAGACATGAATAATACTTCAGTGAGTTTGATTTTGGAAAACCCATCTCAACTTTAATAGGACAAACAACCACTAATATGGTAAGTGAGCCAGGAACATTATTCACTTAACACTCTTCATTGCAGGTTCACCAAGCAACTTCCTTATTCCAACAGAAGTCTGTCTCTGAAGAGAAAAGACAAGGATCATACTGGTATGCTATCTTTAGGGTGGGTTACAGTGATTTCTCTCATTGAAAGCATGTGTGACTGTGATTTGGTTTTATATTGCTTGCCTAATGAGCAACAAAAGCAGATTAAGATGACAGGGACATACCTACTGGGTATAACCATTGCATTCTTCCCATTAGTGGAATGCTACTCATGGTATTTCCCTATGGCATTTTAAGTATCTATTAGACCTGTCTCACCTAGATGTTAATCAAATCGGTATTTGTTTATTGTTCTTTTGTGGAGCTGTGAAATTAAGAAAATAGACAGGAATATGTTTCAAGTTAAAGACACCATGCTATAAAGTATAGGAATATAACAGACACTTAAAGAAAATACCAGGCGTCTCTCTGTCTTTAAGTCTTAACCATCAATATGAGTCACTTTCAGTTTCACCTGGTTTGATATTTGCTTACAAGCAACTTTAACTTAGGTGTCTTACCTGTAGGTTGTGTGCAGTGATTATTCTGAGCATTCCCTGTGTGCTCAGCATTCTGCACTCTCCCTGCCGGAGTCGGGACTCTGCACTATCCAAACATTTACTAATGATTCACAACAGCTACAAAACCAGTTATGAAATATGAGTGCAAAAATTTTATGTTTGTGGGTCACCACACCATGAGGAGTTATTAAAGGGTTGCAGCATTGGGAAGGTTGAGAACCACAGCTCTAGGACCATCAAGGAGAAGCAAATGACCATCTCGCATGGGAGTCAGTCAGTCAGCATAAGCAGATCTCAAGGGAAAGCACTCCAGCCAAAGTAAGATGCCAATCTTCAAGAATATTGGGTGTGTAACTTGCATTTCACCATAATATCATAAGGTCAGACAGATTATTCTTATTTTAATAGCATATAAGTTGATATATGTGTGAATGACTTAAGCAATCTAAAATTACTCTTACTTTCCAATAGAACATCAAAATTTTCCAAAAACTCCTTCGCTAAGGAAAAATGTCTTTAAAGAGTAAATTAACATAAATAGATATGCTTAGTTGCAGAATAATGAATTTAACATCAAGGTTCTGGCTTGTATGAATCCCATTGGTACAGACTAAGAAATATACCACTCTCGGTCTGAAAACAGATGAAATGGAAGAAAGTGATGTGCTTCAGAGAAGTCATGCTCATTCTCCTTCTGACATCACTGATTTCATCCCCCTTGCTCAGGGAAAACTGTGCTCCAAATGGTTAAGTCAAAGGTCATTGCAGTGGGGAGATGGAAAGCAAAGAATTTAGGGCTATCTGCAACAAACCCTGTTTTTCTAATAACATAAAGAAAGAGAACAATGGACTAATAAAATGTGGGTAATATTTCCTCATGAAGTTTATCTAAAACAGTTATCTGCCAATATTTTTTCAGTTTTCTTTTCAAATAATCCAACATAGTATAGTAAATAGTCAGACTAATAACTTTTGCTTCATAATAAAAGATTTCATGTCATCTCACAACTTCCGTTATTCCTCAACTGTATTATTGTTCAAGTATCTTCAATAAAATCAGGAAGAAAATGATGTTGTCCATACTCCCTACTCTTGTTCAACATAGTCCTTAATGTCCTAGCTAAAACGATAGACAAGTGAAGGAGATAAAGACGATAAAGTAGGAAAAGAAGAATCAAAGTATCCTCATGTGAACATGACATAATTTCATACATAAAGGACTCTAAGAGTCCATGAGAAAATTCACACATCTGATAAACACATCCAGGAAAGTAGTAGCATAGAATATTAATGCATAAAAATTCAGTAGCCTTCCTATATAAAGAAAGGAAGGAAGAAGGAAGGAAGGAAGGACAGAATGAAGGATTGAAGGAAAGAAGGAAGGAATGAAGGAAGGATGGGAGAAAAGAAGAAAGGAAGGAAGTAAAAAAAGGAGGGAGGGAGGGAAGGAGAGAGGGAATTAGGGAAATAATACTATTCACATTCTCCTCAAATCCATATGAAAGCAATATACTAGATCACTACTGTCAGGGTAGACATGAATTATTATCAATCATGACTATATATACTCATAATAAAAATAAACTAGTTTTTCTTTCACGTTCCAAGTCATCAACTGTTAGTAGGTTGCACTATGCATTTAATCAATTCAGATCAGACAGTATGTTGAACTTTATATCATATAATTTATGCAAGAACAGAAAGTGGCAGAAGAAGGTGGCATAGAAGCTGGATATGGTGATGCCTGCCTCTGATTCATCATATATAAAGCCAGTCTTGTGAGTTTATGTAGTGAGTTCTGGGATAGCCTAGGGTACATAACCAGTTCAAGGCCAGTTTGAGCTACAAGGAGATGATATTTGTTTGTCTGGAACAAACAAACAAACAAGACTGAGTGGTGGCAAGACAGGAGGGGAGAAACAAAGGATGGAGGGCAAGAGGAAGGGAAAACCAGAGGGGGAGAGAAGAAAGCAAGAAAACTGGCAACACATGAAATACACACAACTAATGCTTCATGAGCATTTATCTTGATTACATTCAAATAAGGGTGGGCCCGTCAAGAAAATTTTAGAACTTCGCTAGTACAAGTAGTCCTAACTTGAAGTGTTCCAATCCAGACTCAGTCTGTACACTAATTCTCTCATCAACCTGAGGCCAGCCTTGTCCCCACTCCACCCTGCTGAGCCCTGAGTGCTGCCTGGCTTGCTAACCAGTGCTTTCAGATTGTTCCTGCTCCTTGAGTGCTATGGAGGAAAGATTAGCCCTTGGCCAAAGGCTTTGAGAGATGGCACTCCCACAGTGACAGCAGGTCCCATTCTCGTGGCCACTTTCTGTTTTCTACCAAATAAAAACAGGCCACAGAATGGCAGTTAAAAAACATCAAATGCTTCCTAATTTCCAAGCCTGCTCCTTTCATCCCCAACTCCACCTAAGTGGTTTCCTTCCTTTGCATGGGTCTGTTTAGTCAGTTTAGTCAGTTTGATTTTTCTAAACACTAGACCCAGTGAGACTCTCTGAAAGCTGTATGTAATCAGCCCCTCTCTAGCCTGTGTTTAATGTCAGCCATTAGATGGAAATTGACAAAGGGGGACTGAGATGGCAAATGGGAAATAGAGACATTTAGCAATTTAGGATCAAGTATTTTTGTGGCTAATATGTGCCAGTGATTTCTTTTTTCTTTTCTTTTGTATACCTTAGGAAGAAAACTGCTCATATACTGGTCCCTGAAAAATACCTGGGGAATAGCTATACTTCATACAAACAACCACTTCTAAGCAAAAGAGGATAGTATATGTCTATTTTTAATTTATATTACAACATCAAATTATCATATGTTGTATTTCAAAGATGAATTCTTGTGCAGAAACTGTGGCAGGACAAAATATGTTGCTTCAATTTCTACAGACTGAAGTCATAGAACCATAATGAAAAACAATATTCCATACTATTTTTTAACAAGAGTCTAAGAAGATAAATAAATCTCTTGGAACTATAGTTTCTCCAGGTAGACCAAGAGACCACCAAGATCAAATCACCTAGAGTGGGGAATGGGCTGTTCTCAAGATAGATAAGACATGCGCCCTAAGTTCTAACTGCATAAAGAATATTGGATTTAAAGGCTGAACTGTCCACCAAAATGCAGATGTCTTCTCCAACAAGACAATCTCTAAACAGCAAATAGCCTGCAAGGTCTTCCAAATGTCACCAACTTTCAGAGACTTCAGTGTGATGTTTACACATCAATGCATGATCTTTATGCTTTTCGAGATGATTTCCATAATATCTTCTAACAAGTATGTGAGAGTGAAAAACAAATGATATAATATCTTCATGTTTGCTGAGATTATTTTTTTCTGTCAAACACAGACATATTTTTTCCTTGAGGCTTAGGAACATCTAGAAACAGTGAGGAGAATTTATGAAGATGCAAATCAGAAATCAAAACTCACAAAATACATTTTCCTATCTACTCTTTCTTATATCAAAGGCAAACCCAGAAGCACAGGGCTTGTGATCAATTGTAAAAATCATTCAATGCATTACTAGCAGAGAGCTATGAGGATTCACATATGAATCCATCCACACAGGGGTTTCTCTCCCTTATACTTTGTGACTCGTTTGCAAATCCAGATACTTGAAACATTTTTATATGTTTTATTTATGTTATGAGGTTTGTGGGCAGCTTTGCAATGATAAAAGCCTTACAGTCTTTTTCTCAGGCTTTATGTCTTCGGTCTTGCCACAGACTGTAACAAGATCCAAACAAATTTAGGTTCAGAGTTTCCATACAAAATCTTAGCTATAAATATTCAGCCTGAAAAGATTATCGTTAAAAACCAAAACCTATTTCATAAGACAAACATCAAGTAGATGAGAATTGGGCAGAATTCATCCTTGAAACACTGTCCTTTACTTGAATTTATTCATCTTAGTGTTTTAAGGTATAATGGTGATTGCCTTTCTGTTAGCATTATTAGCAAATGAAACCCCAGAATAGGCCATTGGAAGAGGTCAGCTTCATAAAGACACACGAGGCAACAGTCTAAATAAACAATTATCCTATGGCACACTGAGATTCCCCAGAGTATCCATTTTCTTACCCTCTGAAGAAATTCATTTTTTCCATTCTCCATGCCAGGTTTCCTGCACATAGTAAGTCAGCACATTGGCATGCAAGCTGTAATATGTAATAACCAGTTCAGTGAGAAAGCGAGGGTTAGAACGTCATCCCAGCTGGGGAGGCTTTCACAAGAAATAAGCCAGAAGTTTGCGGCAAAGAATTTTTACATTTATTTAGTTAGCCTAGGTTCAAATATGGAGGTCAGAGGACTATCAAAGTGAGTCAGCTTTCCCCCAAAGACCAGACTCAGGTCATCAGGCTTAGCAACAGCACCTTCAATGCCTCCATCCTGCCAGCCCTGAGGCAAAGAACTTTGTGTGAAGCTGACCTGCCCTCTTGGTTTTGCTAATAAAGCCTTCAGATTTTTCATGTACATTCACTTTAAAGACTATGCTCTTCGTGTTCATCTCATTTGACTTTTACAAAACCCAAAAGTGTGTCAGCACTGTTAGTGCCATCAGTGTCCTGGAAAAAGACCCAGAAATCTGAGCTCAGGAAAGGCCGATGGCCCTATCATGCCCGAAACAGTGTATACAATCGTTCTGCTGGTGAGACCCAGCATTCCCACTAAGAAAAGGAAGGAAGGCAACATCAAAGCATGGAAGTCCTCAGAATGGCATGCCCTCAAGGACTGTACTTTGAGAGAGAGAAAAAAACAATCTCTCAAAAAAGAATGATTAAAAAGTATTCAAGGTGAAAGAAGCTGAGGAAGCAAACCTTGTTTTAAAGAACGATTTAAGTCCACCATCTTCTGTTGTGTCCCAGAAGTCCCACAGAGCCTGAGGTCTCAGATAGCCCTAGGCCAGTTATTCAGAAGGAAAGCTGAGTGTGCCACACTTGCAAACCCTTGCTCTGATTACACACCAGTTTATCTAATTTCAGAGTGTCATGGTGACCCTTGGCAGGTAGGCTAATACTGTCAGCTTGACAGGATGCAAAATCAGCTACAAGAGAAAACTCAGAGCGGGTATGTCAGTGATGGATTTCAGTTAAGGTGGAAAGACTCAGTCTGGCTGTGGGTGGCACCACTCCATAGAGGAAGATTCCAGGCTTCAGAAAAAGGAAGCCACCTGCTTTTCCACTGTGAATGTCCCTATTGTGGCAGACTGTAACTCTCAAAGAGTGGACCAAAAGAGAGTCTTCCTTCTTTAAGTTGCTTCTGCCAGGAAGTTTGCTATAACAATCAGAAAAGAAACTAATATACTAGGTGGGAAAGAAAGAGGAAGAGTTTAGGAAGAAAAGAGCAACTCCGCATTTCATAAACATTTGGAGGAGGAACATTCAGCAATGTTCTTTTTTGTTATTTAAATTAAAACAATCTTATTAACATACCAATCCCAGTTTCCTCTCCCTTCCTTCCTACCATCCCCCCATCATCACCCTTCCCACCCCATCCCCCACCCACTACTCAAGGAGAGTAAGGCCTCCTTTGAGGGATCATTAAAGTCTGTCAATCAATTGGGACAAGACCAATATATCTAGGCTGAGGGAGTATCCCTACATTGGGAATGGGCTCCCAAAGGCCATTCATGCACTAGGGACAAATACCTGTTCCACCATCTGAGGCCCCATAGGTTTCTCAAGCCCCCCCAACTGACACCCACATTTAGGGAGCCTGGTTTGGTCCTATGCTGATTTCCCAGTTGTCAGTCTAGGGTCCATGAGCTCCCACTTCTTCAGAGCAGCTGTTTCTGTGGGTTTCCCCAGCATGGTCTTGACCCCTTTGCTCATCCCTCTTCCCTCTCTAAAAGTAAATCCCAGGAGTTTGGTGCTGACCTGTGAATCTCTGCTTCTGTTTCTATCAGCTACTGGGTGAAGGCTTTATGATGGCATTTAAGGTAGTCATCAATCTCATTATAGGGAAGGGCATTTAAGTTAGCCTCTACTGTATTGGTTAGATTCTTAGTTGGAGGTCATCCTTGTGGATTTGGGGGGATTTCCCTAGTGTCAGGTTTCTCATTAAGCCCATAATGGCTCCCTCTATTTAAGCTATCTCATTCCTTGCTCTCCTTCTCTGTTCTTCCCCCAACTGGACCTTCCTCATGTTTTCCTCTCCCCTCCCCTTCTTTCCTCCTCTCTCACCTACCTTCCTCTCCCCTCCCCCCATTCTCCTAGTTTACTCAAGAGATCAACTGGCCTGGAACTATTCTGAGTCAGTAACCAGCATGTTAGGTGGCTTCTCTGTAACCTCAGAAATGCCCAATGTTTTCCTACTCCTTCAGACTCACAATGGTGTGGAGGGAAAGGCCCATTTCTGCAAGGTTAGAACCCCAATAAAATGACAATACATTCAAGGACTTGATTTCACTTTATGCACACAGGCTGTGTGTGTGTGTGTGTGTGTGTGTGTGTGTGTGTGTGTGTGTGTGTGTGTCTGTGTGTGTCTGTGTGTGTCTGTGTTACACACACACACACATATATATATATACATACATATATATATATATCACATGAATATTTTTATCTGTGTAGGTATGTGCTAATGTGACTTCAGTTGTCTGAAGAGTTCAGAAGTATAAGAGATTCTATAGAACTGAAATTACAGCTGTTTCAGAGCTGTCCTGGCTACCTTTGATGGGAAATGTTATTCTGTAAACATGTTTCTCATACTGGTTAATGAATAAAGCCCTGTTGGCCAATGGGAAAGCAAGATAGGCAGGGCTAGGAGACAAGGAGGAAAGAGGAAGTAGTTAGGAGGAGTCGGCACAGAGAGCCAAAAGGGAGCAACATGCTCCCTCCTGTTGCTCCCCGATAAGATGAGGCCACGTGGAAATATTTAGATTAATAGAAATGGGTTAATAATTAAGACAGAGCTAGCCAATAAGAATGATAGTAACTGGCCAACAGAATTATATCAAATACAGAGTCTCTGTGTATTATTGGGGGCTGGCATGGCAGTGGGACCACACAGCAGTCAGGGAAAAACATACTCGTTACATACATTTTATGTCAACTTGACACAAGCTAAAGTTATGTGAGAAGAGAGTGCCACATTCGAGAAATATTATCAGGATGTAGGTAAGCCTGTATTCTTAACTAGTGATTGACCCACGTTGTGGGTGTTGCCACCCTGGGCTGATGGTCCTGGGTTCTATAAGAAGGCAGGCTAAGCAATCCATGAGGAGCAAGTGGTAAGAAGCTCTTCTTCATGGCTTCTGCATCAGCTTCTGCCTCCAGATTCCCATCCTAACTCCCTTAGATGATGACCAGTGCTGTGGAAGCATACACAATAGACCATTTCTTCCCCAAGGTGCTTTTTGTCATGGTGTTTCATCACAGCAATAAAAACACTAATCAAGAAACCATCTGAGAAGAGTGCCAGAAACCACAAACACTGGCCCTCTGCAAGCCCAGTCCATGCTGTTGACTACTGAGCTACCTCAGCAGCCCTAGTGATTCTCCTCCCTCCTGGAAGCTCTGATCCATGTGGGAGCTAAGACACACTAGTGATGTACTGTGCAAAGAACTGTCCCATCCCTTCATAGGAGGCCAATGAAGGAGCAGAAATATCTGCATCAGCAAATGACTATGTTGATTGGCCTCAAACTAAAAATAAAACCAGAAAAGCCTACCTCTTCAGTAGAATGGAATTAACAGGATCTAAAGTATAAATATTCATGAAGAAGAGCCATCCTAAGAGAGATAAATCTCTAAATCCCTGAGATTTGTCTGTTTCCTTCATGTGCTGGCTAGGTTAAAGCAACAACAAAACCAGGAACTTCCACACTGAAAGTGCCTGCCAAATGCTAATAAAGGCCTCTCCACAATTAAGAACAAAACCAAAGTTTTCAAAGGACAATGGCAGTTTAGCATCCCTTTCTTTTCTGTTCTTACTGGTCATTGCCACCACCAAATTGGTTGCAAAGTATTTCAGGTTCCTGCGATGGTAGAGAAATGTTCATGTTTTAGCAGTTACTGTAGAAATAGACCCACGTCTGGCATGAACTTGGATGTGACACCAGGGGTGGGAGGTCTGCAGTAGGTTTGTGTGATGAATCCCTGCTGGGAGAAGAGATGGACAGCTGTTCCTGTGGTCATCTGATGGATATTTCCCAGAATGCGGAGAGACTCAGCATGCTCTCTCCCTTCCTGTCCATCCCTGTTCTTTCACACACCTGAACAAGCTGGCTGGACAATTTTACATTGATTTAGGAGGGAGAAGCTTTGGGGACATGGGTGGGGAAGTCAATTATTGGGAAAGCCAGCAAGTATTCACTCTCAAGTCCAGGAAATATTTGCTCCCAGCAGCAGAAATGAAACTGGCAAGGAATATAGCTCAGTGACAACAGACGTTAGAAGGGAAGAAAGGGACTATAGTTGCATGCTGAGGCAGGGGAAGGCCCTGGAGTGGGAAGCATTACTCTCTGAGATTGGTGGAAGGAAAGAATGTTCTTGGGTACATTACAAGGCAGGCAAGGACCCTAAGCATTAGGGATGAAGGTCAGTTCACACATCAGTGGGGGGTTTTATTAACTTACAATGTCAGCACCCCTCTTAGCCACCTATAGCCTGGAGACTGTGTGCTCATTTAAAAGCAAACATGTTATTATTGTATTTTCCCAACACATTATTTTCTAGATGTAAAACCAATCTTTTAAAAGAGGTTAAACTATATTTTAACACAGAAGGAAAACACAGTATTCAAACTAAATTACAACAACTACTCCAAAGGCAAAATGACATTGTTTTATAATTCAAGTCATCATTTCCCAAACTCTGTGTGTGTGTGTGTGTGTGTGTGTGTGTGGTGTGTGTGTTACCAAATAAAAGGATAAAACAGAACAAACTCCAAGCAGTAGAAATAAAGCCAGTGAATGTGGCCAGGAAATATTTTATTTGTAGGAGCACAAAACACTGTCGGATGTGCTTCAGAGTCTAAAGAGTACAAGAGCTATAAGTTCTCATTGCACATGGCCTTTCAAAGACTGTGAAGAGAAACCAATGGATATTTTCAAGAAGACCCAAGACCCAGAGAAATTGTGGTTTCCAGGGTATCTTAGACAATGCTAAGCCAGGAAGATGGTGGTCATACTTGTGTCTTGAAAGACTCAAGTAAGCAACTCCCAGAGAGAATCCAATGCTTCCCTCAGAGAGTAAACCATAGCCTTCAGCAAGTAGAAATAGGGGAGGTGAGGGTTCTGGGAGCACAGGGACACATCCTGTCATCTGGTCTGTAAGGAGAAACAGCAAGGAGACTTGAGGGTGTCTACATTAGAGTGTGATGGAAGGATGAAAGGATGGATGGATGGATGGAAGGATGGAAGGATGGATGGATGGAAGGATGGAAGGATGGATGGATGGATGGATGGTTGGATGGATGCTTTGCATGAGCTTATTGCACAATGCAGTGGCTTCCGGAGACAAACCTCTATTTCCGTTTTATGTTCGTTCTCCACTTCTGTGACAAAAGACCTAGAGAAGTAAACTGAAATTATGACAGGTTGTTTGTGCTCACAGTCTCAGAAGCTTTAGTCCAAGGTCACTCAGCTTCATTGTTTCTAGGCCTATGGTGACTCGGAATACCCCAGGAACTGCAGAGAGATCCCCCTTGCATAAGGAATTGCATCCCTACCAAACTGTGATTCCATACGGAGATTGAACCAACCAAAAGGGTGAAGCCTTTGTCAGATCACAAAGCATACGTCTGGACACTGCAACGTGGGGGTGGAGACATGGTTTCACTGGTTCCTTACAAGAACACTTTAGATTCGAATACTAACATTTACAGTCTGCTTAATAAAGAAAGTTCTATGCCAACATCCCCAAACCCAGCACCATTATCAATACAGGAAGAGGTGTGATGAGCAGGGTGATAAGCCATATTGTTATTTTGGGTTGGTTTATTAATTAATTTATTTTTTTACCCTCTGCTTTCATCTGCTCCTCAGCGAGTCACCACACATGTGGACATCTTTTTTGAGCACAGATGTCTCAGTGTCTTGGTCACTTAGTGGTTACATGTCACTCCCATGTTTTCAATTAATTCAGAATTTCTTGTCCAACTCACTAGGATTATTTCTTTTACAGATTATTTTCAGTATTATCTCCTCCATTTACTTCACTCGCCATTTAACAACAGCTTGTTACAGTGGTTAATTTGATATTGGTAGTGTGTGGAAAGAGCTTATCTGAGGTGGAAGGCGAGCTAGGCTCATTTGTGATGCCCCACCTTCTCTAAACTTGGAGTGTCATCATATGTGTTAGGACAATGCCACATACCTGGCATTTTCTACAGAAAGATACAAAAGTGACTGAGAGATCTTTTTTTTAAGATTATAAGGCTAATTAGTGATATCCTTGTGTGTGTGTTTGTGTGTCTGTCTGTCTGTCTCTCTGTCTCTGCCTCTCTGTCCATCTGTTGGTGTGAATGAGGTATGTGAAGATGTGCAAACTCACGCATGAACTGTGGAGGCATGAGGACACAGGGTGGCCTGCTCTGTCACCACCTTTTTCCCTTGAGGAAGGGTCTCCTATTGAACCTGGATCCAGGCTGGGGGTTAGTAAGCTGCAGTTATCCCATCTCTGGTCCCTACTTACTGGGGTTTGGCTGGAGATTGTAATTCAGACACTTGTGATTACAGGACCAAGTAAGTTTGTTTGCCCATTGACCCATGCCTCCATTTTTGCTCTTTTTTAAAATACACATATGTGTTTGTGTGTGGATTAATTTTCTCTTAGTGCTGACTTTCCTCAAATGTTTCTACAGTCTTGATTATGTACTCAAACATCAATTTGGGGCCCCCCCTCTCCTACTGCTCGCTATGTCCATTTATACTGTCCACTTGGTGAGGCCTGAGCTGGCTTCTTAGTGAATTATTCATAGACCAGCAGAGTCTTGTTTCTGGCAATCACTTTCAGAGCTAATTACCTGGGTGGCAATACTTCACAGGCTTCGGATACTTATTAACCACCTCCCTCATATCACCCTTGCTTGCTGAAACCTACATCTCATATCTGCTGCTCTCAACTGAACACAGGAAACCAGAGCATGCTGGACAAGAGTAAGGCATGAGAGCTAGACCCTGCTGCCTCTTGAGTCTCCCCGAAGCTGCCCACGGCAGATGCCTGCAGAGCCTTAAACTGCAGCTTCCTTCTGTATTTCATTCTTGTTTTCAGAGGATTCTTCACAGTTACAGAATCTCTTTTTTAACTTGTCTATTTACACCTATGCCACTATTTATTTAAGATATCTCCTCTTTTATTTCTAGGACTTTGAGAAGGAGAATGAGCTTCAAGGGTACTTGGCTGGTCACAGTGAAAAGAAAGCTAAAGAGCTCACTCAGCAGCAATCCATTTGCATGCTTGCCCCTGGGACCCTCCAGGCCAGTGAAGCCCAGGAAGCCTCAACATGTAAACCACTTTGAAGTCAGGAAAATATACCCAATATTTGTTGATACATAAACTCCTGAGAATGTGGACATAACTCCAGTGCCTTCCAAGGGAAAACTAGAATTGAGTAATAATATATTTCTTTTCCTCCATAGAATAACAACTCAGAATAGAAGTCAAATTTTGTTAATGAAAAATAAATTATGTTTTACATATGTCAAAGTAAAGTCAGGAACAATCGCTCATTCTGAAAATTTCTACTGAATATTGACTGCATGCCACTCTTCTAGGTTCTAAGGGTCACATTATGAAAGAGAGCCTTCCATTTTGTGCCTTCCCTCTATTTAGATTGTTTAATTTAACATTTTGAAATAATATTTTAATTAGTTTACTTTCATTGTACACAGTATTGGTTTTGGGGGGGGCATGTTAATCTAGGAATATAATGCATTTTGAATATATTCTCCCCATAAACCTTCTTTTTTTGTCTTCTCAGTTTTGCCTTTAGTCTCTCTGTTTTTCTCCTAGAAAATATTTGTTTCTACTTTCTTATTAAAGATGCACAAATGGTTTTCTGTATCTATGTAAAATGTAAGATTCAGAAATGAGAGAGAATGTGCCATGTCTTTCTGTGTCTTTTTGTAACTGTCTTAATTCACTTAATATGATTATCTCCAACTCCATAAATCTTCCTTCAAACAAAGCAATGTCAACCTTTATATTTAAACAAAATGGAAGCATGTTGCTTTATATAATGTATTTTGGTTAAAAGAAGATATGCTTATCTCTCTAATGCAATAAACACACATACACACACACACACGTGACACACACACACACACACACACCAGATGTTAAATGTGTTCCGTGATCAGACAATGTCACATTTTTCCTCTATTTGTTTTAAATGACATTGATTTATTTATATGTGTCTTTCCGTGTATATACATGTCCCATGGCATTCCTATGGAGCTCAAAGGACAACTTGCAGTTGGTTTTTTCCTCTTACCATGTGGCTCTGGGTATCAAGTCATCAGATTTGGTGGCAAGCACCTTAAGCAATTGAGCCATCTTTTAGACAGAGGACAGTGACATAGCTCCAAGGCTTAAATAGCTTCCAAAGCCAGTGTCGATGCATGTATTTTCTGAAGATAATAAACAGTTTAATTTGCCATAATCTGCATATTTTTGCCCTCTCTTGATTGACCAGAAGCAGCTCTGGGTCGATTCCTACTTTAATAAGAAACATGAATTATCTTCAACCATAAAGTTAAAAGCTATAGTTTCCTTACACCCTAAATCACTACCAATTATGTTTATAAACCTAACACTACAATTGCTTCTGTGAAAATACTGAACAAACCATTCTCCTGTCTTTCTTCATTTGCAAGTAAATTGAAAGAAAACTTCTTGTTTTGAAACCTGAATTCAAGACACCCCCTCCCCACCTGCCCCAATTTCCATCATAGAACAGGAGTTCCTTCCAACTAACCCAAGATAAATAACCACAAAGAAGTTACAGAAAATTCTCAGTTGGGATTTTTAAACATCTGACTACTGCATTGAACAAGATTATTAAAGGTATAGCAGCCAGTGAAAACTTGTATTATTCCAAAGTCAGCCCATGTGCTCTGATTGTGCTGTGTCTCAAGTGACAGTTTCACATAGAACCTGGGAAACATTCCCATTCTGGTCATTTAGGGACAGACTAATGGTCATTTAGGGACAGTCATTTAGGGAATCCTTCTCTGATTCCAGTTTGGGTCAATAACATAAGTGAAAAATACTGTGAAAATGGCTTCAGTGCTCAAGTCTTTTAATGATATTAGCAAAAGTAAATCTTCCCCTTACCAGAGACTCATGCAATTCTGAAATTTTGTTGTTGTTGTTGTTTGTTTGTTTGTTTGTTTTTGTTCCTGTAGAAACATATTCCCTGATACCTGTTCTTGAGAAAATATAATGAATGCCTTAAGGATAGCTGCTAATGGGCTATGCCTTCTGACACTTCAGCCAGGAGCCAAAAGTCTGTTCACTATCAAGGGATAGAACAGAACTCTGGCCTTGATAGCTTTCAACATGTAATTCGTAATTTGGAAATAATTTTATTTTTTTTACAGAACATAGCTATTAATATATATATATATATATATATATATATATATATATATCCAATTAATTTGCCTGTGTTGTGTTTATCTTCCAATCTCCATGAACTGTCTGCCCACCAACCCCCACTCTCCTCTTGGATAATAAAATCCACCGGCCTCCATGATCCATGAGGTTTCATTCCACAATAGCTAGAAAGACAACAATGTAGAAATTTAACCTGCAAGTATTTGGTGACATGCTGCTGAAGTCCACGTTTACCCTGTTTACATTGGAAATCCTGCGCAATTTATTTTCCCAATAGTGTCAAAATGTGTTCATCACTTACCATGCAGCAAGCTCTAGGAGTTTCCCAAACCTGAGCTCATTTGTGTCACACTGCTTGTTCTGAGGCACCAGAATCCACACCTTTCTAAAGGGAAGGGTTATAACACAGTCCAGCTTGCTTACATTCTTCAGAATGTTCTTGCCCTGCTCCTTTTTTTCAGTCAAACAAAAATCTAGTTCAGAACTATGTTCTTTACTCTCAGGAGATTCCTGTTATTTTAAAAGTTCTTTTCCAAGATGGCAAAAAGCATTTATTAGTAGGCTTTACCAGTGGAGTGTGTGGGATAACAGATATAAGAACCTGAATGGGAAGCCAGGCTGGATGACAGAATGCATTCATACACAGCCTCTACCAAAGAAGGAATCCACTCCATTCTGTGTCTGCCACCTACTGCATTAAAATTTAGTTCTCTTTTATTCTTGACTTTATAATATAAAATTACAACATCGCCCTTTCCTTTGCTTCATCCAAACCCTTCCTCATACCCCTCTTTGCTCTATTTCAAATTCATTGTCTTTTTTCCATTAATTATTAATTATTAATATATTTGTGTGTGTATATATATATGAATATATTCCAAAATATTAAAATGTAGCCTGTTCAGTATATTAAATGTTACTTGTGTATATAAGTTTTCAGGGACAACCTATTGGTAATATATAACTCCAGGAAAGAGCACATCTATGTCATGTTAATACAATACGTGTATAAAAAAAATGAGCCCTTGACCAGCAGCAGCCCTCTCTTCCTAAGGAAGACCACGAAGCAAGCATCTCTTGAGGTCTGGCGGACTTGCACACCATACCACAGTGCACCACAATCCCAGGCCGTGCAGCAATTACTTAACAAGGAAGTTCTTGCCTCTCTGAAGTGGGAGCACAGGAGTGTACAGCACTAACACATACTTGAGTTTTCAGCTTTGTAGTCTATTCATAACCCATTCTTAAAACATGGTTCAAGACACAAGAAAACATGAATGTACTACAAAAACATAAAATGAAGCCTTTCCAGTCAAAAATCGATATCCTAATTGTGCTAGCGATCAGAACATGAGAGTCAGAAGTATTTCAAGGTCAAAATGACTGGCCACAGACTCAGAGTTAATCTACTGTGTTTACATTTCCTAAACCGTAGTTTTGCCATAAAGCTAAATACTTGTATCTCTGCATGTGTGGAGGGGGAATATGTATACGTGCATGTGTGTGCACCTGCCATTAGTCCTGGAAAGTGGTCGGTCAGCCACTCTGAGCAAGTCAATCTACAAGTCCTTACAAGGGCACCCACATAGCCTTCAGCTACTGATAAGTGTCTCATCTGAGCCAAATGATATACTCCAGCCCCATAGAACAGTCTGGCATTGAGGAAATGCCTCACAGTCTTGTTCAGACCTCACAGAGTGACCCTACCCCAATTAAGGCATTCAGAAAATTACAGGCAACTCATTCATCCTGCCACACTAGCTGAGAAACCTATCTGAGCCAACCAGAAAAGCCCTACCCCAGTGGAGACTGGTGAAATGAAAAGATCCTTTGGATCTGCAGCTGGGTGCATGTTGCTTAAAACTGTTGCTAAAGCTGTCTTATTGAGGGAGAACTCCTACTGTTCGGGTTAATGGAAAATGCACGGTGTTTCCAACATTCATCACAGCTGACGAAGATGAAGAAGAACTATGCTAAATCCCATGCAGCTATGCATCCAACCCATAGGGCTCATAGACAGGAAACAGTCTTTGACTATGAAGGCAAACATAAAATTGGTACAGGTAGCTCCTATCTCCTATGCAGAATTATTGACACAGGAACACAAGCAATATGAAAGACCAAGGTGATGCAGTATCTTCAAAGAAACGCATTATCTTTCTAGCAATGGAGCTCATAAATGGGAAATGTGTGACTTTTCTGAAAAATAATTCAAAATGAGATTTCAATAAAACAAAATTAGTAAAAACAACTCATAATCTGAGTGAGAAGTTTGCAAAGAAAATTTTTAAAACTTTCAAAAACCTCTTAGAACTGAGGAAACCAATAAGCAAAATACATACGATGGTTGAAAACTCAATAGCAGAATATGTAAGAATGAAAACAGCTATTTTGAAGTAACTTAGAAGGGAGAAGACAAAGAAGAGGAGAGGGGAAAGACAAGGGTGGATGCCTATTTTAAATTGTGGTGTGCCATTAAGTGGACAGATATCTGAATTTTGAAACTTTAGAAGGGGAACGGGGGAAGAACATACCAAGAAAATTACTGAACAGATTAATAGCTGAAAAGTTTCCAAATATTTGGTCCAGAAATTGCATGGACCAAACAATATTTTTAAGACATATGCTAGCTAAATTTTCAAAGATCTAAAACAGAATTATATAAACAGCAAGAGAAAAATGTGTCACATAAGATTGAAAAGCAAATTTGACCTGAAATCTTGTTTTAAAAAATACAAACAAAATGTACAAAATAAAAAAATGTGGAAAAAATGAAAATGCCATTTAATATCTTTCAGAGCCCGGAATGGTAAAGAACATGTATTGATCTTCCAGAGGACCCAAGGTCTGTTCCCAGTATCCATCCGTTAGCTCACAGCTGCATGTAACACTAGATTTCTGGTATCTGATACTCTCTTCTTGCCTCTGAGTGTACCTGCACTTACATGCATTTAAACAAATAGTCACACACATACATATACATGCACACACTAAACTTACAAAATAACTCTTTCAAAACTGAAGAAATAAAGATAGCATAAAAAACAAGCAAACTCAATAATTCCTCATCTTCAGATCAGACTTAAAGAATGTCAGTAAGGATGTCCCACAGCTTGAAGTAGGCAGGATGACAGCTACCATAATGAACTCATAAGAAGTGTAAAATAGAAAAGACTTGGCCAGCACAGCAGACCCATTAAAAGGGTCTCAAATGATGTGAATATACAAAAATCCAGCTCACATGAGTGAGTGGGAATCAAGGGCACAATTCTGTGGTTGAATTTATTTGTTAAGTGTTTTACCATTTCAGCTATTTTGAATGGGCTTTTTCCTTTTTTGGAAGCTCACTATTGGTGCATGAAAATGTTGCCAGGTTCTATATATTTATATTGAAAGAACTGTATTTGCTTATCACTTTAAAAAGATTTTAAGGTGCTGCAATAAAACACTGCTGAGGGAAACTAAAGAGGATACAACATAATGCAAATAATAGCTCATGTTTGTGGACTGCAAGAATTAGAATGGTTAAAATGTACATATTACTAAAAACCATGTATGGATTTAAAGCAAAATAAAAATACCAGTAATATTTGTCACAAGCATTCATTTAAAAATCTATAAATTCATATGGAAAGAAAAAAATAAACAACTCCCCAAATAACTTTGATTTTGAAAAGGGAGAAAACTGGAGTCATCAAAACAACTGGTATTAAAATATCACACAGCTATTACCAAGAAAATTTACTGTGCTCATACAAAACTTGACTGCTTAAAGAGAAAACTCAGACATAAACACATTTGTAGTATGTTTTTCACAAAGACACAAAAACTCACACAGAAGAAAGGGTCGAGGCATCAGCCAACTGGAGCTGAGGAAGTGGAACGCCCATGCGTGTACACAGCTTAAAGGTAGAATGCCCATGCGTGTACACAACTTAAAAAGAACCAAGTGATGGCCTGAATTCGGTCCTGGCATCCACATGGTAGAAACAAAGAATGGACTCCTACAATTATCCTCTGTCATGTACACATGTACTCATGCACACACATGTAACAATGCAAAATATAAGTGTAATAGCATACAAACACTAACAGAATTTATAAACAGGATTTGTGATCTACAGAGTGAGTTCCAAGACAGCCAGAACTACACAGAAAAAAATTCTGTCTTGAAAAAAAAAACCAAATGATAATAAGCAAGACAAACAAATGAAAACACAGGTAATTTAAATAAATGGCCTGATGAACTAACTTCAAATATCTTGACTCACAAGCATTTCAAAAGTCAGCCTGGCTAAAAAAAAAAAACCAGGGAATAAAACTCTATGATTTACCAAACTGGTGTTAAAGAGTATAGATAGTACTTCAGAATAATATATGGTTCATTAAAATACTCTAAAATCATGCTTTAAAATTCAATTCTCTGGCCCAATAGTTTTCATGAATGGACTTAATTCTGTAAACCTAAATAGTGTCTTCTGGAAATGACTCAGTACATAATAGCCATTCAGATTATGCGTCTACATGAATAGCCAGTAGTAAAATGACTTGCTATTAATGTATAAATGTGAGATTCATTTCCCTGTTATAGAATACTATGATGGAAATGGGGATCGGCAATTCCATTTTGAGACGTTTGCATGTATTTCTATCATAAATTTTCTAGTCTTAACCTGTTCCTGACAGAGAGATAGAATTTCAGTTATTTAAAAAGTCAACAGGCCCTCAATGAGTTAGAATCGTGAGCATGTGTGCTCTGATGGTCTCCAAACAATAATGACAGGAGTGGGAGAGATGGTTCCTTTGGGAAAAGACAAAGTATCAGAAATTTATTTAAATTGATAAATTGATCTTACTCTAAGCATGACCATAAAACAAGAGAGAAAGAGAGAGAGAGAGAGAGAGAGAGAGAGAGAGAGAGAGAGAGAGAGAGAGAATGAATGTCAGTGCTGTGTCTCCCCCCACAGCACGTTTATGGTGGCCCACTAAGGATGGTCTTAAACCATGGGAGTTGATAGAACAGGCGGTAAAATTTGAACTACTCTTCTACATAAACTGTTCAGTATATAGACATACTTACTTTATACTTAAAGTCAATGCAGCCATGGAATCTAGACAAAGTTATTTTTATGTTGTGGATAAAAATCTTTTCTGAAACAAGCCTGGTCCGTGCTAGTTGTTCAGGCTCTCAGCTTTTTCTCTCAGACTACTTACTTAGATTTCTTCTTGATGATAATAATAATAATAAAAAATTAGAGTTGAGGTCTCAGCTCCTTCCTCCATGTCTGAAAACTTCTATGGGTCATTCTGATGGATGAGCAGCCATTGTAATCTTCGTGATGAGCTCAGGCGCCAAACAGGACCTGTGATCTTCACGCCTGGCCAGTCTCAGCTTTGGATCTGATCCACATCCATATGATCTAAGCATACTTCCAGACAGATTTTCACAAATACAACCGAAATAGTTTTAAACTCTGTGGTTTGGCTCACCCATTATTTTCAAAGCTCCAGGTGCACGAGAACAGTATCTATAGAGTCTAAAGGAATATGTAAGCCAAATGAATAACCCCCCTCCTGCCCAAAGATGATGAGTGCCTAGAAGAGAGAAAAGAAGATATAATTTGATTTGGTGCCTCCTCATTTCCTAGACTTTCTATACCTTTGCATAAAATAACCACCGTGAAAGGCTCATCTTGATGGAATAACATCACTTGGGGGCATGCTTTCAAAAACCCCTTCATGTAACCTGAGTGCCACACTGTGATGCATGGTAGAATATAGGTCTTGCCTCTCTAGCTAAGAGACGAGGAGGTAGGTGTTCTAGTTTCATCCTGCTGCCGTTATAAAACACTTGGACAAAAGCAACTTCTGAGAAGAAAGAACCCATCTGGCTGACGCTCAATCACTGAGGGAAGTCAGAGAAGGAACTCAGGCAGACACTGGAGGAATGCAGCTGGCTGTCTAGTGATGGGAGATGGCATTCTGTAAATATGCTTCTCATACTGGTTAATGAATAAAGCACTGTGGCCAATGGGAAAGCAAGATAGGTGGGGCTAGGAGACAAGGAGGAAAGAGGAAGTAGTAAGGAGGAGTCAGCATGTAGAGCCTGGAGAGAGCAGATGCGGGCCGCCACTCTCCGGTAAAATGAGCCACATGGAAATACTTAGAATAGTAGAAATGGGTTAATCATTAAGACAGAGCTAGCCAATGAACAATGATAATAAGTGTCCTACAGTTTGTATCAAATTCAGAGTTTCAGCGTGTTATTTGGGGCTGACATGACTGCTGGACCAGACCGGCAGCAGCAGCGGCAGGGGAAAAACGTGCTCATAACAGTCTAGCCCACGGGCTCATGCTCAGATGGCTTTCTTTATGTGCAGCTCAGGGCTGGCTGCCTAAGAAATGGCACAGCACACAGTAGGGTGCACCTTCCTTATGCGGTTAAATAATCTGCCGTCCTTCACAAACAAGTCAACTGGATACAGTTTCTCAGCTGTGACTGACTCTTGGCTGGTTACTCAAGGCTTTATCAAATGGACTATTAAGGCTGACAGAGACACTAGCCCTTTATGTATGCGTGTGTACATACATGTATTTACCATGTTTTTCTCCGTGATTAAGACATTTTGCATTGAAGCTGACATCATTTTTCAAGCTTCATGCATATACATACACAAAATACAGTCATAATCTCAATCAACAAAAATGATTAAAATATAAATTATATACTATGAACATGTATCACTGCTCAAGAACTGAGGCTGGGCTGGAGAGATGGCTCGGTGGTTAAAGAGATCCTTTGTGCAAGCAAGAGAGCCAGAGTTAAGATCCCCTGGATTCACAAAAATGTATATACAGTAAGTGTGACACATCCCCTTTATAATTCAAGCCTAGGGAGATAGTATCGGCAAATTTGATTGGCTGTGCCTCCATGAACATGATAAAAGGATGGTCAAAGATGACTCCTGATATCAAGTTTGGGTCTCCATATACTACTAGTATACATACAAACATACATATATACATACATACATACATACATACATACATACATACATACATAGATAGATACATATACACACAATATATATATATGTATATATACAAGTAAATGCACACACATGCACACATGTACACACCAATTCACATATACCCACTCAGGAACACTTCTCAAACCTGAAATATGAAAAAAACAAAAGTAGCAAGGCTTACAATACTACCTGAAGTCACAGGAAAAAAAAAATCCCTTCTTGCTCTGAATCCAGGAGGACTGGAACAAATTCCTTCCACCTTCCTCTATGGCCCATCGCAGTTTATTTCTGTTTTTTTGCTACATGCAAGCACTTTCTAGTCCTTTAGAAATACCTATAGAATGATATAACTAAGTGAGAACCAACTGTTCTTCCAAACTTAGTAATTCTAAAGTTAAAGTTAACAAAGGAGAATTAACAGAAAATCCAAACAGGACAATAGAAACATTTATGATGTTCTCAAAAGTAACAATAATTCCAGGAAGCACACAAAAACAACAATAAGCAGATTCCCAGAAGTTTGGGAATCCAAGTGAATAATGAGAAGTTAAAGGTGACCAGAATAAATAGAAAGAACACAAATGAGTCTGTCCAAGGGACCACTGACATAATTATCAACTCTAATGTCTGCATGTGGGCACAGAGCAGCAATTAGCAAAGTAAAATTAGGCATCTTCTAATGGCATCCAAACAAAGCGATCCTGATAGAATCCAAACTAATTCAAAGAAAAACATTTTTCCATGTTCAAACATTTAAGATTTATAATGTTTACTATCATAAAAGTTTCAAGAGTATGTTAAATTACACAGCATGTTCTTTCTGGGGAAATGTGCCTATATGAAAGAGAAAGCATTAGAAATCATTTAATAATGTACATGGCACCAAAATATGGCATGATTTTAATAGTTGTGGGAACATTATATTTTTTGCTATGCTTGAACAAGACAGCTAAAGAGATTTCTATCTCATCTCTTTATGAAATTCCCCCAGGGCATGAAAAAAAGCTTGAGGAGTTTCAGTCAACAGTGAAAATTGAGAGTTCATGTTAAATAAGCCATTGAAAACTACAGTTTAGGATGAAATTACCATCTCAGCCATTACCACGGGCACCATTGTGCATTGGAAATAATAGCTATATTTTGTAATAGCATCATATTGAAGTAGTTTATACCTTTTTCTTTTTATAGATAACGCACAAGCTGCGGGAGAGTTTTAAAAATGCAACCACCTTATTCCTCTTGCTATTCTGAGATGAAGAAATAACACAGCAACACGATCATAAGTCCTGGCACCACACTGGACAAAACAGCTGACCGAAAAAGGTGACATCTGCCTAAGCTTCGTACTGTTTTACAATACACCTTTAACACATAGTAACAGCCATGACATCAATGCAAGCGGCTTGTTCCGTGTGCTTAGCTTTACATAGCTTGGAGTCTTGCCTCAGTGATGAGAGAGCCTGGAGATTTCTCATTTGTAAGAAGTGGACACGCACTGTGTCAGCCGAAATCTCAGTATTCCATTCACTGGAAACTCCTAAAGTTCATTCATGTTATGCCAAGAGAAGGAGAGAAGATGGCTCAGAGATTAGAAGTCCTTGATTGTCTCGCAGAGAGCCTGAGTTCATTACCAGGACTCACACGTCAAACATCTACAACTACCTGTAAATCCAGCTGCAGGGAACTGTCATTCTCTACTGGCTTCCAGAGGTCCATATAGACATGTATACATAGATATAAATAAAAATTAAAAATGAATTACTAACTAAAGGAAAGAATGGAATCCACAGTCTTGTTAGAGACTCATAGCACACAATGTAATGAATACAGTGAAACATATATATATATGCACACTCATACACACGCGAGGAGTTACATAGTGTGGAATGACACCAGACAGGGGAAACATGGGATAAACCAGAAATATGGCAAAAGTTGTGTCAAAAAAACAAAACAAACAAACAAAAAACAAAACAAAACACCCTGGATGTCAGGCTGGAGAAATGGCCTACAGATTTAGATCACTCTCTGTTCTTACATAGAACCTGGGTTTGATTCCCATTATCCAAATGTTGCAATGAATCCTGTGCCCTCTTCAGAACTACATAGATATGAGGCACATGTATGACACACATACACATATGTGGGCAAAATACTAAACCATGGAATAAAACTGAATCTTTAAAAAGCTAGAGACAGTGGCATGTGAGGGTGCCTATTTCTAAAGGACACACAGACAGCAGCCAGTGTCAGGGACAAGGACAGAGTCCACACCTGCATGTGAAATAAGACACCTCTGAGTTCTACCTTGAAAATTCTTTGTATTGAGACTAGAAGTCATGGCAGAAGTCACAAGGGAGTGAAACAAACAGGATTAGGAAACACGTTACAAAAGACTTTGAACTTTATTTAACATGGTCAAATTTTACTTAACTAATTCTTCATACTCATGGTTATCTGAATGTCAGACCAGCCTTTACCATTGAGTTGTATCTCCAGCAAGAACGTGATCTAGGGAAATAAAATATGATATCTCTGCCTCTCCTTTCTAGCATTGTTAAAAAAAAAAAAGTGTCACATGAATTACAAAATTAAGCATATCTAGAATTTACAATCTATCAATGAAGTCAATTATCATTTTTAGATGGCATAATAATAAAAAAAAATCAGTGTGAATCCAAATGTCATCAATGTGGCATAATTCTGATGGATAAGTTTTTGTTGTTTCTTGGAAATTTAACTTTACTTAGTTGTCCTGAACTTGTAAATCTGGCTGCCACACCCAGCAGCTAGAGAGGGTCAGGTTTGTGTGGTTACTCAGCCATACACCTCAGAAGTGAAAAATGGAGCAGGGGGAGGGGCACAGCTGAACGAGCAAGCCCTTGATGTGTGAGGACGAGTCTGTATCCTCAGAATCCACAGAGGAGTTGGGTGTTTAAGGTAGCTTGACTACAATTCACACCCCGGATAAAAGTGATGGGAGGTCTCCAAAGTGCATGGCTACAAAGGGTAGCCAGATCGGTGAGCTCTGTGCTTGATGGAGAGAGGCTGCCTCATTGGTAAGGTGGATGAGTGAATGAGGATAACCCGACATCAATCTCAGGCCTCCACGTGGATGTACACCCATGCACATCAACACACATATGCCGATGCAAACACGCCCACCACACATACACATACAGAATATGGGGGGGGGGGAGCAGTGAAAAGATGTGCACATGGAATTAGCATTTGAATGCCAGTTTGACGAAAGGCAAGTTCATCATATTTTGTTAAGTTTTAATGAAGACCACTTTAAATATCATATTTAAAGCCCCCCCACACCTTTAAACAGTTATTTTAGAAGAGGAAATTTCGTTTTAATTTTTTTAAAAAATATTTACTATACATTTTGTGTGGAAGAGTGTTTCTCCTGAATGTGTGTATGTATGTATGTCTACAGCATCAGTGCCTGGTACCTGCAGGAGTCGGAAGAGTGCATTAGATATTCTAGAATTCAAGTTAGGTATGGCTGTGAGGCAATGTGGGCTCTGGAAATTAAACATGGTCTTCTAAAGAGCAGTAAATAAGGATTGGCAGTGGTGGTGCACACCTTTAATCCCAGCAGAGGAAGGCATAGATCTCAGTGTGTTCGAATTCAAGGCCAGTCTGGTCTACAAAGTAAGTTCCAGGACAGCCAGGACTGTTACACAGAGAAACCCTGTCTTGAAAAACAAACAACAAAAAATGAGTAACAAGTGCTCTAAATGCCTGGGCCACCTCTCCAGCCCCATTAAACTTCTGTTGAAAAATAATAATAAATAAACTTAATTAGTAAAGAAGATATAGATTAGATATAGGAACTTGGAAAAGACTCATCAATCTTTTTTTGTATAAGGACAAAACCATGATAAGTGTATATACATTATGCTATATTTATACTATTCTAATACATTTTATTATGCAGATAAAAGCTACCCCATTATCACTCATTTTGGTTATCACTTTTAAAAATCACACATGTAACTGTTAAAAATACCAGTGTCTTCATGAAACATGCACTGCAGTATGTAATCACTTTCTCCACTGCTTGCTAATTCTGGAAGAATGAAGAAGACAAAACAATATATGGGCATATTTTAAAGAGAGGATTTTATTGAATCACCCACAACTTTCTATGCTCATGGCAATGGAAACTAGTTGAGAACTGGACTGATGACATCCTTGTCCCCAAGAAGCTGTCCATCCAGTGTAGTATAGTGGCACAAAGATCGCATTCCACTCCATAAGACAAGTACACATGGGGGGAAATATTCAGAAGGAAAGATGAGGGTGAGAACGAAGGGGGAAGGAAAAGGAGGGGACATGGACAGAAAGGAGACTGCAGTTCAGAAGGAGCAAATAGGAAGGAAGAGAGAGGGAAAGGAGGAAGAGAGACAGAAAGCGAGAAAAGGGGAGGGAGTGATCTCAGTCTCAGTGATGTAAGTGAATGGCACAAAACTGTTCAAAGACAACAGGGCGATATAAGCAAAAGATGCCATTCTCAGATAGAGATGGAGAAGTGTCTCCACTGTCTAACACATTGACAGAAGGGCTCTCAGGCTTGAATCGGGTTACTAAGAGCTGTGTGATGAGTGTTGTTCTCAACTCAGGGTATATTCAGTCAGTTTTCACTTTATCCTTAGACAAAGCAAGTGCACCTTCTTAAAGAGGGTAGGGAGATGATAAAGTTATGTCGTCTCCAATGCACCTTGTGTAGAGACAGGCTGGCAGGGAAGAAGACCGTGCTGCATGATCTAGAAGATAGCTCTGGACACGGAAAGAGAGGACTAGGATGATTTGGAATGAGTCCTATGCCGTCAGGATAGAAGAAAAACGGGATAGTTTCAGAACTAATCTCTCTGGTGAGCTGTTTCAGGTGGGCTGAAATGGAACTCTGCCCTCAGCACTCTTGATATAATGAAAAGTGCAGTGGAGAATAGAATCCACAGGGAAGAAAATGGAGAAAGAGAAAGGATTTCCACGATGAAAGACCTGATCAAGAACATAAAATGTGTAGACAGAGAATCATGGTTAATCAAAGAGGAAGGAGACACAGCCTCTGGAGAAGATAAGAACCCCATTAAGAGGGCCTTGATAATGGCTTAGAGGCTAAAGAGCTTGTCACTTTTCAGTAGACCTGAGCTGGGTTCCCAGCACTCATAACAGAAGGCTTACAAGCACCCATAACACCAGCTTCAAGCACTCTTGTATGGCTTTTGCTGGCAACAGGTATCACACACACACACACACACACACACACACACACACACACACACACACACACACACCCGATATAACACAAATAAAAAATAAATCTTTAAAAAGGAGAGTGGCACTAGAATCGAGAAGTTTATTCTCAGAAAAAATATTTGGTTTATTTTTCCAGTGCTTTTACCGTCTTTCTCTCCTGAAGTATGCGAAAACAAAGTTTACATGTTACACTTTCAGCAGCAGACGGGAAATAGGTAAAAGAGGCCAGTGGACATGTCCTACCCCTTTTGCTCAGACACCGGAAAGGCTTTTATCAGTTTGCCAGTAGAGGTTTTTCTGAGGGAATGCAGGCATCCCATAGGCATTCCCTTTTCTTTCTTCTTGTGTCTACTTCAAGTAAGGTTTCTATACCATCTGAAGCAGGGTCATTCTGATTGCTAACCTCACATAATCCGTCCCTTGAAATTATTGGAGTAGCTCACATAAAATTTCAGTAATGCTCTTATTTCAAACACACAAAGCATTAGCCTTCTTTGGCAGGAGTTTCCCTTATAAGTTTAGTTTTAAATTCTATTTTCCCATTGAAAATATTCACTAAAGTTGTCAAATTTAAAAAAAAATCACGAACAGAAATAATTTTAACAGCTTGATTGTATTGTTAAACCAAATGTAAGACATTTTGCAAAATGGAGACATTTCATACACACTAACCATTGAATAAAAATATAGCCTTTTCCAATTTAACTTGTTCATTTGCAGGTTGAGGAATGTGTTTATAAATGGATCCATGTCAGCAAACAGCAGGCTTTTACCAGAATTAGGTAACATAAACAAGGGAATGCACACTGCCTTTCCCATGTAAGAGCTATACCACAGAGTTATACTCCTACTACTGAGTTGGAGCCTCATTTTCGGTACTGCTTTTATTGTGTGGCATGCTCTGCTGTCTCCATTCCTCCCCTCTCAGCTCCAAATTCTAACCCCTGCCCTCTCCTCTGTGAATGAATGACCCTCATCAAATTAGTATCTTCAGTACCTGTTTCAGAAAAAACCCATTTTAGTCCAACATTGAGCTTCTTCTAAATACCCGTCTTGCTTTGTTCCAGTCTTTCTACCAGATGTAGATACAATATTTACTTTACTAAATCAGAAAACTAAGTAAAAATGCCTAGAAGTCCCATGAGACTTGGGAAAGCAAGAGTAGTTTTCTACCATTTCGGAGGCTGTGTTTATCTGCGATTAGCTGCATAGTCATGGAGGAGTGTTGGTTGTAAGTTCAGAGCAGTAGGGACTTCAAAGCATGGAGAAGAGTCTAATGAAACTGGCTCAGGACACTGAGTTCTGACCTTGGGCCAGGGCCTGCGAGAGCTTTACTTGTAAGAGAAATCAGGATCAAGAGGCAGAGAAGGGTTCCGCTTGTGACGTGCTGATAACAGAAGCATGAAGAACTAGGTTTGGATCCCTGGGGTACACATAAGAGCTGGATACAGTGAACCTTGTCTTCAGCTAAGCTCAGGGAGCTTGCTGGACAGCCAGTCAGACTGAGGATGGCATCCAGCATCTGCCTCTTACCTCCATCTGCCCAACAATATACACGTGCACACACAGAGAAAAGCAAACCCTACAATACACTGCGGGAGGGAGAGAGATGGAGAAAGCTGGAGGGAGATCAGCAATGAATCAGCTGATTCCCCAGAAGCAGAGGGGAAAAAACAAAAAACAAAAGAAACAAATACAGTCACAGTCACACATATAAGAATTATATCACTTAAGACTTTTGATTTCTTTTTTGAATTATGTAATTTTCATTAAAATATAATTGCATAACTTTTCTCATTTCTTTTTTTGTCCTTCAGCCCTTCCTCCTTTCCAAACCCTTATCTTCCATGGCCCCCACTCTCAAACTGACAACATCTTTCCCTCTGATTCTTATGTTACAGATGTATAAGCATGCAGTAATATAGAGATATAAGCATCTCCTGCTGAGTCCATTCAATGCTGCCTGTGTATATGATTTCAGGCTGACCACTTTGAATTGGAGAACCATTTATGGGGCTAATCGCTGAGAGGCTAACTCCCCCTCCTGCTCCTGTCTCCAGTTAATAGCTGCCTGTAATTTTTTTTTTCATCTAGAGGTGAGACTTTTAATGTAATTTTATCATCACAAAATATAATGACTGCACTTATTCCAGACATTATTGCAAATAAATATTATACTATAAGAGAATTCAGTAGTGCCACCATTAAGAGAGTTATGATAACGGTTTACTGATTGTGTCTGGATTTCCTAGGAAAGGCAGTGAGCAGATGGTACCAGTTAACAGAGGGTATATGTGTGACAGGCACAGGGAAATTACATCACAGTGCTCTGTATATCTATCTCTAACAGTCGGAGGAGGGAGAACTCCTATTATACTCCAGGGTGGTATGTGAGTGTCAAACAAACAGCTAAGATAGAGTTACACTAACATATTTTATCATGTGCAATGATTTTATTAATGAAAAATATCATCAGTGTAATTAATGCTGGGTTTTAACTAGTTTTTATATTGTACTTATTTTGTAAAAAAGCATGCATTACAAAATTTTAAGTCTCACTTGAAAATCTCTTGTGTGTGTGTGTGTGTGTGTGTGTGTGTGTGTGTGTGTGTGTGTGTGTTTTAAAGGGCTTAATGCATTAGTCAAGTTTCAAGAAATGGCCAACACAGCTGGTCACATAACTGAAAGAGCATCACTCCATCTGGTGGCACGCATTAAAATATTGAACCTAATCCCCAAACAGAAATTAATCTGACTCTGGATGACATAGTCATCAACTCAGTCCCTATCGATGACTGTCTCACAATCTGCCCTGTGACCTCAAATCAAATAAATACTTCAATAGGACCACCTGAGATATATGTCATTTCCTGGGGAAACCTAGCAACTTGAGGTCAGTTGACATTAAGAGATGAAACTATCTGAATGGCACTAAATTTTATATAGTCATTCAGTCAAATCTTAATATAAGTAACAAAGACAGCTCTAAGTCATGACCAAGTTACCTGTATTCAAGACCTGCTATTAGCCTATATTTGTGGATACATATATTTAAGAAGAAATGTTACAGAAGTATCAAAAATCCATAAGGAGTTTTTATGTGGTTCAGGCACACACAACTTCAACTTAAAAGTACAAAAGTAGCATTTGTGAAAAAGAAAACACCACCCAAAAGTGAAAACATAATCTAGGAAGAATATACTTAGTTAACCAGAAGTGTGTGAAATGCTTAGAAACAGGTTGAAAAAAGGAAAAAATATTCTACAAAAAATATATCTAAAAGAAACTCTTTAAAAAGATCCCTCCCTGTCAGTTCTTTGACAGAAATGCATGCACAGCTGCTTATAACTTGTAGAGTTGCCATAGAAGCCACCCAAATGTATTAATCTGTGATTCTCATAATAAGTCATGAATGAAAACACTTATCAATACTTCCATCCTTTAGATATATGGAAAAGGGTGCAGAGAAGGAAGCAATGTGACACCCTTTTATATTGTTATTTTGTTGGTCGCTTTATGCATAAATTATTAAAGAGTGTTAATTGTTAAGAAGAGATAGTATGCTATGGGGAAAAGGAGGCTGGGACAGATGGCTTGATTCTTAGAGGGGCTTTCTTTATGAATGTCACTTTTACTTCTGGAATTAGGCATGATTTATAAAGCTCTGGATTGAAAATGAATCTCCCATTTTTTTTTCCATTGTAAATGCAGCTAATACTCATCCAGTCACCCATCTGTTCTGGTGCTTTTTTGATAGGAACCCAACTTTAAACAGATTCCCCACATTTGCATGGCTTTCCACCTGCTCCTGGATGTCTTTGTGTAATGGTGGTATTACTTAACACACACCCTTCCCTCAGGAGTTCTGGCATCTGCAGTGGGGGAGTGACAGGTAGAGTTCTCCTGGGCTTCCTGCCATCTCTCTCCTTCCTCACCTGATTTCCTCTCTCTTAATTCTTAAATTTATTCTTCACTGCTCCATGTTCATTGTTTGTCCCTTGAGGAGGGGGTTTCTTTACCACATTAAAGACAAATAGAATTTGAACTCATGAGAGACATTTTACTCTTGTATTCTATTTTTGTGGTTCTAGTTTTCCCAGTCATTAAATTCTGTTTCCTTAGTATCTTTAAATATCCTTTTTATTCTAATTCTTTAAATGGGATACTTGAGGCCTTTTTTATTCAGTGTCTATTGATACCACAAATGTTAATTTCTCATTCATTGGGTGATGAACGAGTAGAAATAACACACACTTCAGGTGTGTGTTTAAGTAAAATTTTGTATACACTCACATTTTATGTGTTTAATGCATGTTACATTGGTTGTTATTTTGTTTTTTGTTTGTTTGTTTTTAACTTGAGGCCTTTTTAAAAAATCTTTTAAATAGCAATGAAGAGATGAGTTCAAATCTCAGTATCCATACCAGGCAGATCCCAACTGCCAGTAACTCCAGCATTAAGCCATCTGACACCCTCTTCTGGCTTTGACAGGCACTGTACACACATATACCCACACAGAATCATATCACACAGAGATAAAAATACTAATTAACCAAACAAAATAAAAATATCAAACACATTTAATGCTACCATACTATAGTAAATGTAGCTACTAATGGTTGTGTATAACATGGAGGGAAGAATGAGTCTTTGGCATTAACTTACATATTGTCTATACTTTTTCTAAAAATTATCTGAGAGTTATTTAATTCAGATGCATAAACTGAGTACATATGTATGTTCATGTACATATAGTTTTACTCATAAAGTTATCCAATAAAGTATTTTTGATTCAGAAGAGCAATTATTGTCACCGAACACAGCCAAACAGTTTTACATAAAGTTCGGTCCTCATCCTCAATGACTCAAGGTCACAAGGTCAATCCCCTCTCATTTTCAATTTCAGGATTTAAATCATGCAAAATGTCTCCAAAAATAATCTTTGCACCTCAACACTTTCAGACAAATATATAACACTCATACACATCTTACTTCATATCAGGCAACAATCACCATAAAATGTAAGTAATTGTCAATAGTAAATTTCTAATGTCATCTCTCTTAATATGGCGAAGGAACTGACTCTGAGCACACTGACTTCTCCTTTTTGTTGTTGTTTGTTTCAGCTATTATCAAAGCTTTCAAGAAAGTGTGAGGCAGTAAAACGTGTTCTCAGGGCATTCAATTTTCCTATGAACAATATTTTATTCATGAAGTTGTATGCATGCATTTGATACAGCTGGTGCTCTGGTT
Source organism: Cricetiscus sungorus (assembly GCA_030556225.1). Classification (NCBI taxonomy): domain Eukaryota; kingdom Metazoa; phylum Chordata; class Mammalia; order Rodentia; family Cricetidae; genus Cricetiscus; species Cricetiscus sungorus. The sequence continues at coordinate 5,246,352 of JANBXA010000202.1, read as the reverse complement.
CATTTTTTTTCTCTGTGTTCTACATTTTTCTTTAAATGTCAGTTGTGGAATTTACACCTAATACTTTATGTCTCTTTTTTTCTTTCCTAAGTGTTCCAAGAACCAGCAGTCTTGTCAGTTGTGAAGGGTTCATTCCTGAGTTTGGTGTCTTTCTGTACATGCTAGTAAATAAAAAAACATCCAGCCTAGCAACATGGATGGAAGCATTTTTATAACCTTGTAGCATGCAAGTTAAAGCTTGCATGCATGGGAGGTTCTTAATAGATACTGTAGTTAGCTGCAGAGCTAAATCCCACTCAAGTCAAACAGGGTCAATATTATGATCCTTTCTGAATCACTGATTTTATCCAACAGAACATGTTTTGACATGAACTAAGTTCAAGAGCAAAATTCAAAGGTGAAAAATTTTTAAATTTTAAAGTCCATACAATTTTACTTCTGTATGGTATCACGTAATTCCACACTTACTCATTATTGCTTTATAAAAAGGGACAAATATGTTTCTATTACAGTAGGAAAAAGAGAAAACTACATTCGTTCATATTTTGGGTAATTCTAAATACAATGTTTTAATATTTCATTACATTTAGTCCATAAGCTAAATAGTACAGGTATGTATATAATAAAGGGAACATTTAACAGAAAAAGCAACCCAGTCTTCCCCTGCTTTCATGGAGGAACACATGAGATCAGTCTGCCCTTGTTCCTAGGGTATTGTAAAGTGACCCTCTATACACACCTCCTACAACAGGCCAGCTTCCCTTATTCTAATACTTCACAGACACCTTCGCGTAAAACACAATGAAAGGAGTGATTTAGTATGAAAATAATGAAAATACAAGCCCAAATTCCTGTTTATATTTAAAAGACAAAATGAATCTATCAAGTGATTATTAACAATGTTCCACTGTTAACTTTGTGCTTATTGTCACCTACTAACCAACATTTCATGGACTGACTCTCATTTTCAGATTACAAGCTGAGGAGGGAGTCAGCGCACTATCAAGGAGCTAACAGGAATCATAAACAAACTGAGAATACAGATGAAGCATTTGGCCAACTGCATATAGAGGTGTAGCCAATAAATATAATGCCTGAAGTGGGAAAATAGCTATGCAAATAGTTAGAGCATCTTGGGGCATGTGATTACCAGAACCTCATAAAATAGATGCAGGAGGATTGCAGATCAGCAGAGAAGACAAGATCTTATGAACCTGGGTCACAGGGAGTTGTTTGGAGTGGTTGGCTAGGCTGCTGGCTCTCATTTTGAAAGAAGGCAAAGAAAGGAAATAAATAAATAAATCCCTCACACTAATAAATGTAAAACCTGGAGCCTAAAGAAATGCAGCCCTACAAACACCCTGACACTAGAAGTTCTCATCTCAGAACTGTGATGCAATACACCTGTAGTTCTTTAAGCTACAAGGGATAACAGTAGTAAATGTTGGCAGCAGCCACTGGAAACTAATAGATTCTTGTAAAGAGCCACGAAGTGCCACGCCTTAAAGTGGCGCTGGCTTCCGCCTTACACCTTCCCATTGGTGAGGGTTCTCTGGCATAAACAAGCCCTTAATTGGTTAAGTCTGTTCAGCCTGTCTGCTTCTGCATTAGAGTCGCCTATCTTCAGGGTCCACGTGGCTCACTGAGGTTGGTTAGCTCAAGGGTATTTAAGCCTATGCAGGAGTCCCCCGGCTCTCTCGCGGGTCAGAAGAACATGTTTCAAGGATTCTGATTAAAACTGCATGAAGAAGATCTTCCCGGAGTCACATCCGTCCTTGCTGGCAGGGGCAGGTGCGTACAGATTCTGTCTTTGGAAAGTATGAATTTTTTTGTAGTCTTCAGATTGATTAAAGGAAGACAATGAATGAAAGAAGCATGAGGAGCATTAATCATAATCATAATCATAATCACAATAGAACCAGTGAGATGGGTCTACAGGTAAAGGTACTTGCCAGCAAGCCTGTTGATTTGAGTTACATCCCCAGACCCCAGAAGGTGGAAGGAAAGGACTCAGACGTTGCCCTCTGACTTCCATGGCCCGACACACAATGGATAAATGTAGTATTGTATCACTGACTTTCTTATTTGAAGGTTTTGGGGTTGTTTTGCTTTGCTTTGCCTGTTTATTCTTAGGTATGTCTCCTAAACCCCTCCATCCCCGCTGGTGATACTTCAGAATAGCAGGTTCATGGTGCAGGCAGTGTCTGTCATCTTGAAGACTGACTCAAACCACCATAGAGGATCTTTTTAGAAATATGACCATCAGAGATGACATCAGCAGGGGCTCAGAAAAACATCAGAATTACAGTGTTGGAAAGAAGAGTTTGCTAGAGAGTAATAGAACAGTTATGTGGAAACTAGAAGAGTGATAAACATAGGTATTTAACTGAAGTTATTTCTAAGCAAAGCCATGAAGGAATGGCTTTATTGTTCCTGTCTAGTTACTAAAAGGATGCAAAAGAAACAAGATAAACAGAAGGAAGAATTATTAAAGTTAAGAAAAAGAAATGGAAATTGATAATTTGAAAATTCTCAGCCTTCAAAGAAAGCAAAATACACCCAAATTAAAATAGTTGCTTTCAGGAAACCATGACACAGAGTGTTTAATCATTGCTTGCCTCTTTAAAACCCTGGTTACTCTAAGAGGTCACTCTAACAGTGCAGATGCCACACCTGAAGAAATGAAGTGACACCCACCCAGCCCCACCCCCTGGCTGGCAGCTAGATTAAGACACTGTTCTGTTCTGTGGATTCAGCTCCAACTTTGTGGTTCTAACTGATGCCTGAGTCCTCCATGCTTTTTGCACATAGGCTATCCCAAACGAAATCACATGATGTATAACTTCTCAGCAGCCCCTGAAAAGTAACAAATGTCAGACAGATCTGTAGTGGGATATTCACTTTATCTTCTTCTGTGGCACTGACCACACCTATTGGGGGGTGGAGACAGGGGCGGAAGTGACCCATGGAACTAGGTCTGAGGAGGAGCCTGGTGGTACGCGGAGAGAAGAGCATCTGGTTCCAATTGCAGTGTTCATCTGTCTATGTTCTGAGTTATTTCTCCCTGAATAAAGATCTATTCGGCCTATTTGTTTATCTTGATCCTTATTAAACCTCAATACAGATCATCTCTTGTAGGGTTTTCTAAACTGAAGGTACCTCGTCCTTTTTATGGTAACACCTGTCTTTCCGAGGCTCTCACTTTAAACTAACCTTCTAGGCTTCCCTTTTTGTTGTTGAGACATGGCCTCATTACATGTCCTGGGTGACTTGGAATTCACTATGTACATTCAGGCTTGCCTCTGTCTTCTGAGTTCAAGGATTATAGGTATGAGCTGCCATGTCTGACATCTTATTGAAGACCCTCCTGAGGTTTTTAATGGTAAGTCTCCCTTGAACTTTAAGGACCTACTAAGTGGCTTTTAATGCATTATTGTTTCTTTTTGACACTTTCTCAACTAATGGCTCAAACAGAAATACAAATACCTTTCTTATAACAAATCACATTCTTCAAGGGTTATTATGTATAATCCCATTTCCAAACCATAAGGCTCTTCTTTTAACAAGAGAGGAAGTCTATTGTATGATCCTATGGCCGTTTGCTAGTCCCTTATGTGAATAAACAGTTTAGCACATTCAGTAAGTAAAGGGTGTTGTGGAAAACCTAATCATGTGACATGGGGTTCCCTTGGCCACTGTAATAGGAGCATTGCTAGTACATGAGATTATTGAAGGAAGACTTTCGAGAGAAGATTGTTTAACAGAATGAATTATCACAGGAACAAATGGGAAACCAAAGGTTCTTGAAATGGTTAAAAGCTTGGACTTAAAGCACAGACCTCAATGGGATGATTGGACTCCCCAAATTTGACCTGCAGAAACTGTAGTCACATAGGCACAGGAACAATCGATGTGGCAAGGGCACCATGAAAAAGAACAAGACTTGGAGCCCAGAAACACTTGCCCAGAGGAAGCTCTACAGTTTAGGCTAGCAAAGTTTATTCTTGTACTTCCTTGCTTCTGAAATTGGGATGTCTATAATTAAGATTGTGGGTCTCTTTTACCAATTCATTTCAGAATACTATGTCATGCGTATAGAACAACTTTGCTTGACTTATCCCAAAGGGCTCACATGTGACTGGAGGCTTTAAAAGCAATAAAGAAGTGAGATTTTGAAATGCAATTGAGTCTATAACATTTGAAACATTGATAATTTGGGGACTTAATGAAAATATTCTACACGTAGGGAGGGCACAGTCTACCCCAGTCACAATGAATGATACACCCCAGTCCTCTCAAAACAGCTACCTTCTATTCATGGAAACTCTAAATATGTTACCTTAACTAGCAAAAGGACTTTACAGATGCAATTAGGTTAAAACTATGCATATTCAATGTAAGAGAGTCCTAAAGAGTTCAATGTCAGAGAGCATATGTGGATAAAGCAGAGGCCAGGGAAAGAAATGCATAGATTCTATATTGCTGACCTCAAATACATTGGAAGAGGCCACAGAAGGCAAGAAGCTTCTAGAAGCAAGAAAAAGCAAGGGCATGATTTCCTGCTCAAGTATCCAATGAGAATAGAGCACTGCCAGTGCCTTGGCATTAAAATTTCTGACCTCAAAAAACCATCAAACAATAAATCTATGTTGCTTGAAGCCATTAACTTGATGGTAATTTGTTAAGCATCCAGCACAAACCAATAAAAATAGCCTCAAGCTTCATGTGGCATAATGAATCCCTGCAAATGCATCATAAAAAGTTCACATTTTCATATTGCAGGAACATAAGAGTTCAGATCACAAGGGGCATGATTCACGAGACACTATACATTAATTCTCAACATTTAGAGACATGATGGCATTCTGTGTTCTTGACAGTCACCTTGTGGAAATGTATCAGCCCCAAAATAAAGCACCCCCACCCCTCAATTCTAATAGGATGAAGTTTGCCCCAGTAAACAGAGAGAAAGTAATGAAATAAATATTTACTGCTAGGGAACAGTCAAAAATATTTCCTTATGCATGTGTGTCAGCAAGTGAGTGGAGAATGCCTCATTTAGACAATGCATCCAGTGTTGCAAATGAGGGCTCTCTTCATCAAGGGCCCCATCTTTAATTATCTCAATAACTTTATTTTAAAAAAATGGTGTGAAAAGTTGCTGAAAAGCTACTTTAAGTGAAATAAGGCAATGAGACAGTCCACAACTATTTACTTAGTAATCAGCATGATGACATTAAGACCTCCACAGTCCTCAAAGGACCATGGAAATCACCAAATAACAAACCTCTTACCTGTGTCACAAGCGGCTCCAACAGCCTTTCCACCGTGAGTGTCCGGATTTCCAAACTTTTGGGATCCCATTTTAAAATGATAGGTGATGTTGCCGAAGTCATGCTCCCTGCAGAGACACATGGCATTCATTAGAAAAAACATTCAGGGACATATGCTATGATCATGGTGTTCAAAAGGAGTACCTCACCCATTCCTAGAAGATGCTTGAAGATTGCTTTAGGTCCAACTGTGAAAAAACAAGTCTGGGAAACCAGACAAAGTACTGTGTTGTAAAGGTCCTGGAGCTGAGATATTTTGGAAGATTACTTAGCATTCCAGTGTATATAGTGACATGACAGGTTGGACCTGTAAGATCATAGTGTTAGAATACAAACCAGAATTCAGCTCAGACCACAAGACCTGCAGCAGACCCTCACTTACAGATACTGACAGGCAGCCTACTGGGGCCATCGCTATGAGTCTGTAGCTAGACAAGCTTCCAGGTACTGGATATCCTTTCTAGTATTCTGGTTTACTTTCTATTGATATAACTAAACACTATGACCAAAGGCAACTTGGAAAAGAAGGCACTTATTCCATCTTACATGGTATAGTCCATCATTAAGAGAAGTCGATAAAAGGCTGCAAGGTAGGACCTTGACAGAAAAACCACAGAGGAATATTGCTTACTGGCTTGTTCCTGATTCAGTTTTCAATAGCATTTGTATAGCTCAGGTGATGGGAGATGTTTTCTGTAAATGTTTCCCATACTGGTTAATGAATAAAGCCCTGTTGGCCAATAGGAAAGCAAGATAGGCAGGGCTATCACATCAATTAAAAATCTAGAAAATTCCCGAGAGACATGACTAGGGATCTATCTGATAGGGAGAAAATAAGATTTCCTCTTCCCAGGTGTGTCAAGGTAGCAAATAAGATGGACTATGATACCTGGGGAAGAGAGATGGCATCAAAGGGGGAACGTTGGTAGTCAAACATCCTACTTTTCACCCCTTCCAGGCTTGCTGCTTGGGAATCAAGAGTCTGGCTTCAGTTTCATGTGAAACCACCTCTCTTTTTTGCATAAGCAAATGTCCATGCTTCTGCCTCATGGGTTATGATTCCCTTCTTCAAAGCCCCTACCATTCTGTATGTCTTTGATGGTGGGCCTCCAGCACTCTGCAGAGCTCCTACTATGTTATTGTCTGTGTCTGTCTGTCTATGACATGAATAGCTCTTCTAATATCCTACTTATCACAATAATGTGTCTCGGTGTCCCTCTTGAACCCACATCCAAGAAATTTCAAGACTCTGGTACCACAAAAAACATTCCATTCATTTAATGTAGTATGTACTCATCTGCCAGCTACAGATAAAGGCTTGGATCTTGACCTCATGCAACTTATGCTTTTGAACTAAAGATAGCCAAGTCAGAGACTTATGGCTTGGTGTGACAAATATTGTTAGGAGTACGAAAAGAACTGGGAGAATTGAGAAAGTGTCATTAAAGCCATACAAAGAGTAACTGTGAATAAAATTATATTCATTATGGTCACAAGATGGATAATCCCAAGGCATTGCAAAAGGTCAGTTGGCTGTTTTCTTCTTAACAGTAACTTCAGGATATCATACACTTTAGGGCAATAGTTCCCATCACTTAAGTAGGAAGTGTAGTTTACAAATGCAGTAAAATTTCATGGTTGAAAAAAATCAGCACTATCTCCAGAATCAAGGTAGCCTGAACAATTATAAACTAACTCCATAGAATGAGTGCCTGATAAGTCTGTTCACCTCTTTCCAAATCAACTCATGCTCCCATAAGAACAACTGTGTCCCAGGCTGCCTCCTTTGCAGTCTCCAGGAAGTCACCACAAAATATGGCTCTGGACTCTGCCCTCAAAAAATAAATTACACATTCCATCTGGGGTGTGTTTCTCATCAAGAAATTGCTGAATATATTCTGACATGTAAACACCAGACAGGCGACTTTAGATTGCAGAAACTGAATCTGAATTATTTGCCTTAATACTACCATAAATCAAACTGTTCATGCCTGCTTTCTTCTTCTAAAGCAATGTCACAATTCAATTCCATCCTTATCAATCAATACAGATGATTATTCCCACTCAAATTTACAATACAAAGAGGATCTATCACAATAGGCAACATGATGAAGTTCTTCTTCCACAGCTCTCCCTCCTATATCCCACAGCCAGCTAATTGTCTGGCAAAAAGACCCAACCAAATTGCTCAAGAAAATAAGAAAAGGCGAAGGCACAGTGTGCTGCTGGTATTTTATCTCTCTCCAAATGCCATGTTCTAAATAAACTCAGCCCAGCGATCCAAGTACACGGATTTAGAACCGGGTTCCTTTACAACAACAATAGTTGGCACTCACACGCTACTGGTGCTCAGAAACATGCAGACACTTTACAATTTCCCCATTCACACTAGCAACTGCCACAGGCAGTGCTGACAGGCAGGGAATTCTGCTGCTGGGCTCGGGGCTTCTCCTGCTGTATAGCGGTGAGGATGCCAGAAGCTCCCTGCATATGTTTTGATGTCTCTTTGTTCCATTGATATTGTTACCAAATTTGGTGTCATAGCCTGTGCCACAAGAAGCCAAATTCAGCCATATGTCCTCAAGAAGCCAATTAAACACCCAAGTTAACAGTATAAAGCTGGGACTGAGGCCATGCTAGGAAGAGGGACAAAGAGATCCAGTGACCCTCTCAAGTCTACCTTAGGACTTTAGGGATTCTAAAGTGGGGCTAAAGTATAAGTAGAGGACCATGGATGCCAACTTCTAAGCAGTCCAGGTCAAACTGTGGTCCTATCCACCTTAGTCTGTCATTATTTGAACTTCAATGTCATTCTATAAGGTAGCTTGGCAACTTGTTAGCACTGTATGAAATCTCTTTCCAGGACTCTGACAGGTAACTTTCCTTCTGTCATGAAACTCCTAGGGAAATTCCCATTTATTTGGGGTTCATTGTCTCAGTAATCTGGTAGTCAGATTTAGAGACACAAGAGTGTCCTTAGACTATCACAAGCGACCCTAGTTCAACAGTTAGCATCAAGTCCAGCACGTGGGGGACTAGCCTGAGAACTGTTTTTCAAATTCTGATAGGACATAATGGTATAGCAGGGATGATGAGGAAATATGGTGAGAAAGCCAGATTAGTGGTGTTAAAGTCACTTATCACCACAAAAGGCTAATGCTGGGGTACGAGCTCAATCGATAAAGTGTACATCAATAGGATCAAAGCTGTATACCCAGGAGCCATCAAGCATGGTGACTTGAGTTTGTTATCTCAGAACTGGTGGGGTCAGATAACCTAGGTCCATCGACCAGCTCTAGGAAAAAGTAAGAGACCCTGCCTCAAAAACAAACCCAAACAATACAAATAAACAAGGAGTGTGGAGAGGTGTGGAGATGGCTCCGAGATTAAGTGTTTACTGCTCTAGCAGAGGACTAGAATTCAGTGCCCAGAGCCGGTCTCGAGAATCGAGGCCCTCTAGTCTTTGTGGCCTATTGCGCATGCACACTACAAATATACTAAAGCACCTGTACTCACATTCACATAAAAGTATCAACACCTTTTGAAAATAGACAAGACGTTCAGCATGGGAGATAAATGTCAAACAAAGCTGGCCTCTATCCTCCACACGCATGAGTATAAACATATGAATGTATACATATACAGCCTCACATATATACACCTTGACCCACACAAATTACACAGAGGATTTCCTATGTAAGATGGTCATGCTAGTTATATAAGTTGTCAGATCAAGGAAGGCACACAGAGTCCTTTATGTGTTCCAATATAGAACTTTATAAAGTAACAAACAGAAAAAAAATAAACTGCTGGGGTGAGAACCAGAAATGCTGGCACAGTCACCTCAGATCCACTAACCTGGCTTCAAATAGAACAGAGAAATAAATCCTCCTGAACAGAACCCAGGGCTTTCTATGAGCTGAGAAACGGAGTTAGCCACAACCCAGTCCTGAAGGCCACAGGCATACTCTTAATTTAAACATAAAAGAAGAGTTGCTTGTCAAATCATTCAGTGTATTCTCTTATGAATAAACCTCAATCATTTCTTTTGCCACACAGGTCATATTGTCAGAAAAATGAGAAAAGTTTACATGGTATAAATTCACTAAGAGGAAACTGCAATGCTGTTTTTCCTAAGCGGGTTGTTGTTACTGGAGTGCTTAGAGCTGAAGCCTGTCCCTGGCTGTCCTAACAAGCTGGGAGCAACCACCTGTCCACAAACAGTGAATTAAATACAAATATAGAGAATGCATAAAGGGGAGATGTATTCAATACGGTGAAGCCACAGTAAGGTGTGGAGAACAAAGTGTCTCTGCTGCACGTCCCTCTGTAGACTGAATTCACCAGTGGTAGGCTTTAAAAGGAGGATAAGAAGTTTGCACCTCTAAATAGTACTGGTCAAAATGTAGTTCAGCCCATCAACATTATCTAGACCTACCAGCTCTTTTGACAAGTTGTCACCACTGTGTGAAATCTCTTGTAGCAGGCAAGCTCCAACTCTGGCTGGCACCAGGTTTCAGTTTATTGCTTCTCCCAATAGGAGCTTCCTGGAGAAATTCCAGTTCCTTGGGGCCAAGTGCTGTCTGGTGGCCAAAGAGACAGACAAGATTGTCTCTGCATCATAGCTTCAGCCCTGCCAAGATGCTTACACTGTTTACTATGAAGTTAAAACAAAAGGGAGGAACACCCCCCCCCATACACCACAATCTTCCCACCACTTGTGTGTCTACCTGTGGAAGCAGAGACAGAGCTGGATCAGAATATTACTATTTGATATTCCATTAGGTTTGCTCTGAAGAGAATCTAGCAGAGCCAGCCACTGAGTCTCCAATAATGGTAAGAATACTTTTTTTCATCTTTAATACTAGTATGGCCTTGACAAAATGCTATTTTCACAATGAACATATTTGCCTTGCTATTCTGAGTACCACAGTTCTATACAATATGTACTGCCCTTATAATGAAAACACTTCAAGAGAGAATGGATGGCCAGTGGAAATGCCATGAAGCAATTGAAAATGAAAAAATTATAGTTGGGTCTCCATGCCCATAGTCTTCTAGGTTTACCAACTGATTTCTGTCTCTAGAGTTCTATTGGGCACAGAGGAAGACACATAATAGAAGAATTAAGCAGACAGCCCTAACCTTTTGACATTGCTGACATCTACAAAGTACTCACTGGAGAAATGAATAATGAAGCAAACGGAGTTGACATAAAAATCATGTTCCCATAAGTTAGTAAGATTATGACTTAGTGTAGAACATCTTTGTCTAGGGCAAATGGGATCTAAGGGCTACAAGCTGAACATGCCTGCAAGAAATTAGTATAGTTAGTACATGGGAATTAACAAGTAGGCATCTGGTCCATGACACATTCAATATGGCTGACTCCTGCTGAGGACATCATCCTACTGGGACATTCAGTATTTATAAAGTATCTTCTGCCCTAGTTTTGTTTTTATGTTCCTGTGAAAAACATCCTGACACGAAGCATTTTGTAAAGGAAATATCATATTTTATGTGAGCTTACAGGTTATAGCCCATAATAAAAGGCTGCCAAGTCAGGAACATAAGCCAAAAGCCTGAAGGAGAATCCACAGAGAAAGGCTGTTTGCCGGCTGGATTCCAGGCTCAAGGTCAGCTACCCTTCTCTTATAATCCAGGTCCACTACACTTTAGATAACAATACCTATAATGAGCTGAGCTCTCCCATAATCAATTAGAAATAAAGAAAACGCTGCCCAGACATACCCACAGGCCAGTGTGATGGAGGTAATTCTTCAGGTGCGGTTCCCTGTTCCAAGTGCTTCATGACTGCTATTACTGATCACCCAATAGGTAATCACAAATACCAGTGGCTTTTCATTTAGACTGGATGTTGGAGTTTGGTTTCTAATTAATTAATTATTACTATTATTCTGTGTGTGGTTGCAGGCACATGCCTGCCACAGTGCCTGTGTGAAAGTCAGAAAATAATTCTCAAGAGTTCATCCTTTCTTCTACCCCTGATTACTAGTTGGGAACAGGTATTGTCAGCCCTTTCCAGCCAACTGTCTATAGTATAGTTTCGTAGCTGGAAAGCCCCCATTGTGCTGCTACATTCTGCCCATGACAATCAGAGAAGGACTGGGGAAGTCACACCACCAGCCAGGCTGCCACACTTAGCTATAGCAAGCCTGGTCAGGCAACCTCAGACAAACCATTGTGGTTTGAGATAGATCATATTTATTTTTTTTACACATCACACACCAGCAAGTCTTTGTCATGGGTGGTTATGCAGCAGCTGGCTAACACAATGATGTCACATAGAGGTTTTGAATTAATGCCTAGCAACTATTCATCTTGGAAAGAATGTCCAATCATTTATCTTTTCTTAGCCCCATATTCCTTAAGGAAAAATCATAATCACATGTACTTTACAAGGTCTCTATTAAGTACCTTAAAGGATAGGACGTGTACCAATGTGTCTGGAAACTGGTAATTTTTATTAATAGTGCTTATTTTCACAAAATATAATATATATTTTCTTCACCAAAAGGAATAGGACAATATATATTGAAAACAGACTCATCTAGCAAGATCAATTCTCAAAAATTTGTGGAGCTAGAGCCCCAGTATCGAATGGCTGTGTTTGAGCCAGTTTCTTTACTCAAACACAAAAGAAAGCACCGAGTCTGTAGTCTCAGCCTCCTTCATCATTTCAGCCCCAATTCTATAATCAACACATTTTATTATGCCCACACAGTCTAGGAAGTAATTTTGTTTCTTATTGATTTGAATAGAAAGGAATCTTATTTTATTTCTCACAGAGTGAGGACAATAACAAATACTGTATGTTTTCCTTCCATGTGTGGTTGCTAGGCTTTTCAAAGATGTATGAAATGAGGCATGTTTTGTGTAGGACATGTATCTGACTAGGAAGAAAGGAGGACTAATCAGAAGCAGGGAGGGACAAAGAAGGAATGGTAGATGGGCGTGTTGGGAAAAACATGCTCAATGTACATATTTCCTTAAGCATTGTCTGCAGGTAAAACAATACCATATACAATGGACATCGTCTCTGAAATATTTAAAAAGCAAGTAACCAGATGACAAGGCTGCCTTCCTTCCTTCCTTCCTTCCTTCCTTCCTCCCTCCCTCCCTCCGTCCCTCCGTCCCTCCCTCCCTCCCTCCCTCCCTCCCTCCCTTCCTTCCTTCCTTCCTACATTAGTGTTACAGAAGCCCAAGAGAAGACTCCAAGCAGCACGCACATTTGATAACTGGGATGCTGTTCTTCTTTCAAAATACTGAATTGTATGTTTATAAATTGTGATCACAGAGCTCAGCTGGTAACTTTGTGATAAATTTGGAATATCTAATGGTAATGAAGAGACTTGGGTCAGCAGTCCTTTGTCACTCACGATAGAAAAATAAAGATTAAGAGAAACGCAAAGGCAGAAGGGGAAGCGCTCCCTGCCGGCAGCGAGGGTCAAGTGCCTTGTTTCCAGGGACGAAGTCCTGACCAGGAATATCCATCTTGGGGTTGGCTGCTCCATGGTGTGTTTTAAGAGTCCCATAGGTTAATGATATGCATCATCCCTTGTAGCTATCCCCTTTAGAAATCTTCCTGGAAATTGCCTATGAGCCCCACACCCTTTCTTCATTCCAGTGTTCCTTTAATCGTCACACTGCTTTCTAATTATCCAAGCGCCTGCCCCAACCTGCTTTCCATTCATGCGCCTCCAGCCTCAGTCTCGAATCATCAAGTCTTTCTGATCATCACTGCCACTAGTGAATTCCAGAAGAACTTTTTATGGGACAGGCTAGCATCTGCTGACATGTAAGTACCAACCAAATGAAAATAAAGACAAATAGTATCTGTCCTTATTAGACAGACGTGACCATAACTACCTTTACACGTGTTTGGAAAAGTCAGTTTATTAATTTAAGTCTCTGGCTGTCACCGGGTAAACAGGGATGGTAACATTTGGTTGGGAATGGATTTGTTTGGAAAATCAGTGGAATAGTTGCAGGTGCAAAAGTGATGCATTTTCTTCTATGTAGTACTTATGGGAATTCTATGTAGTACTTACAGGAATTTGATCCTAGTCATAAAGATGTGTACTGGGATATGAGCGAAACTGGAAATTTTGCAAGAAAAGAGCCTAAGAACTCAGACTATAATGAAACATGGAAAATATGTAAGAGAATACCTCTCAAAGTGTTCAGCATTTCCCTAGAAGCAATACTGGAGAATGTATCCTATATCATATATGTTAACGTAGAGAATATAACATATAAGTTAGTGGAGGTAATGCAACATGTAGGTTAATGTACGGAATAATCATATAGTTTAATGAGATGCTGGTGTTACTACCACACGTTGTGGAAGGAGAAACTGAGGCACAATACAGTTAAAGAAGTAGCTTGGTTTTACAAAACACTTAAAAAAGTGTTTTGGTTTTAGAGTTTAAGTCCCTGAGCCTGGTAGGTGGCCCTAGAGAAGAACCCAAAGCTATTGACATCTACTCTACCTTGAGCTACTTTGAAGAGTTGGAGCTCCCTTCATCACTGTCATATAATACTGGAGAAACAGGCCTCCCCTCTCAGGGTCTTAGTCTCTTTAATAAAAGTATTTAAGAACAAGCTCAAGAGAAGCTTGGGGACAAATTTATTAGGATTAAAAACAAAACAAAAAAACAAATAGTTGACAAGTCGAAAGCCTTGTCAGCTGTCCTGAGAAGGACAATGGAGTAGAAGAAACACAAACAAAACCAATAGCTTTTGAGGTGAACCAGTGTGGAGGTTAGATACATGCTCGATAAGGAAGCACACTCCTTGGGGAAAACAGCTCTAGAGAAATTCTGACAATGCAAACTACCAGAGATGTAGCATGCATAGGCTCCGGCTAGTATCCAAAAGGACAAGAGAAGAAAGGAAAAGCTACCCCTCCTTGAGTCAGGATTCAGAGAGCAAGGAGACCCAGCTAAGCATCACAGTTTCTACAAAACAGTGTGGGTGGGGAATTCTGGGAAGGAACATTAGTTTCATTGAAGAACTGATTCTTATTCCTATGTCTTTTAAAATCCATTTTTAAGTGTATGGATGTTTTGCCTGCATGTATGTCTGTCCACCTCATGCCTGTTTTTAGGTCACTAAGGCCAGAACAAGGCAGTGAAGTTACAGGTGCTATGAGCCATCATGTGGGTGCTGAGAATCAAACCTGCGCCCTTTAGAAGAGCAGCCAGAGCTGTTCACCACTGAGCCATCTCTCCAACTCTCTTCCCACATCCTTAGCATAGCTTAACGTAGACCCGCCTTTCTGAGAGTAGTCCCTTAGACAGCTGCTGAACTGCTCATTTAGACATTGGCTTGTCCAATGGAGACCTCCTGGTAGATTCCACATTACTGTAACATTTTCCACTCTGAAGCAGTAACTGTCATTATAGTTTAGGAGATGGCTGAAGTTGGGGCATAGATTCAACCCAATTTAAAAAGAAAATCTAAAAGACCCACGTTCCAAAGCTGTTCACTAGAAGGGGTTGGTGTCTGGACTGGAATTTTACTTCCCAGCATCGCATATAGTCTCCACATGCGGTGCTTACTCAGGAGGTAAGAAAACAGAGCTCCCTTCTAGCATTTCTGGCCTTAGAATGGGAGGCATTCTGAAATTGCTGCTTTGGGAGTTTCTGCCCAGAGCTACCCATCCAGTCTGTCTTCTGTTCTCAACAGCACCTTGATGTCTGGAGAGATTCTGAGACTCTGAAGTTCCTAAGAGGAGATTCCAGAGAAACGCGTCTAAGCATTTTAACTCTGTCAACGAGAGATAATAAATGTAAGCTGCTGTATGCGGCTAAGTTTCATTGGTGTGAAAGGAAATGATCACAAATGTTTTCAAACTTGCTGTTTCCTTAAAGCTCACCTGGGGAAACATTCATACACAGATTGTTAGAACTCCTGAGGAGGGCTTCTGAATCACTACAGTTAGCTAGGTTTGGAGAGTTTGTACTTGTGTCAAGCTTCCAGACCAGGATTCCACGCCCAGCTAGAAACCTTCTTTAAGAATCATTAAGATAATATCATATCATCACCAGATGCCTTTGATTTAACACCTTCCCTTATATGGGGACTATAAAGGGGGTTTTCTAATTATATTATGTGGAATATTGTAATAGTTCTATCTTATTGATAAGGGAAAGAACTTTTCATACCCAAGTATCTTTTTCAAAAGGTTTCTGCTGTGAGACTAAGCCAGGGAAATGTATGCTGACCCTTAGCAGGCGCCTGTGTTACAGTGACAGTACATCTGAATGGAAGGGAGGGAGGGAGGTGGGATGCCTGGCCTTCTTTCTGAAGGTATTCTGAGCTAGAGAGGGTCATATTCAGCAGAGTATAGGGATGTCTTACTTACCTTCCTCCACAACTTCTGCTCATTTTAAACAGGCATCCCCTTACTTTGACAATAAGGTGTCCTTTGCATAAAAACTATCAGGGTCCTCTACATAATAACCATTCCGATATCTGGGTCAGTGAACAGAAAGCTGACCTGAGATGCAAGTGGCTGCTGCAATTACAGGATCTGTCACCATGCCCATTCAAAATTGAAATAATATGCCATTTCCAAGTATTCTTTGTTTTGTTGTGGGGAAAGGAGGCAGGTAATCTGCTGCTGTTAAAGTGAGGTCTAACACTCCCTCATGGGTGTATGCAGATTCTTTGTTGACAGTAAAGCCAAAGGTTTAACAAAATGCTAAAAGAATCCTACAAAGCAAAAATAACATTCTAGCAATTTCAAAAATCTATATAATAACACTCCATGTCAAAGCTCAAGTGTATACTAAGCAATGCATTAATGAGAGAAAAAAAACACAAAATAAAAGGATTGGACTATTGTATCTTTCTTGGTGCCTCCTTTTTCTTCTTTTGAAGTAAAACTTAAGTATGAGAAAATAGGAGAAGGAAGCTATACACTCTCGAGTCTTCAGTTGGAAAGGTAATACCAATAATTTATAGTCAAGAGGTTGATGGTTAAAAAGAACTACCTATGCCCTTGCCTTGCTAATGTGGTTTTCCAATGAATGTTTAGAGTTAGAATAGTGTGCTCACAAATTCTGAAACGATTTACTAACTTAGTAGAACTGTACTACTCCTGAGTATCCTAATAAAAAGTCAGTAATCAGCAATTGAAAATGAATTCTACTGTCTTCGTTTTCTGGCTTCAGATTATACAATCCAAATTCAGATTACACAACCAAAACCAGAGATATTAACATTCTAGATAACATTTTGTAGAATTATACTTAAGGTCCAAAAATAAGTTCAAATAAATTAATCAGACTATAACTACTTTAGGAATTAAACTATCCACTGTCCCTCTAACCTTCCATAAATTAGAATTCCATGTGCAGCAATTATATTCTTTAATCTCTCATATTTGTTTTAATGTAATCAATTCAATGTAATAAGAATTCAGCATACAGCAGAATGTTTTCCAAACTGCTCCTGTTACCTTTGGTTTTATTATATAATTCACACAGACTAATTCTCCTAAATGTTCCTTTACAGAGAACTTAAAGGATTGCTTAATTCTCTTCTCCAACAAGTTCTAAGGACTCTTTATGACCAAGCCAACGCCCTACTTTCTGACATGGCCATAAATCTTTTACATGGTCTTTGGGTACAACTGGGATGTGACCACATGATAGCACATGGTTTCTGACGCTTTCCAATGTCCCATCCGTGACAGCTTCTGCCCCTTCCCACTGACAAGCACAGAGTTTAGTGAAAAGTGTTATGGGTATTTCGGAATCAGCTTCACCATGCTGAGCCTTGAAGTTAGTGTTTATGCCGTGTGTGTGTGTGTGTGTGTGTGTGTGTGTGTGTGTGTGTGTGTGTGTGTGTGTCTGTGTGTGTAGGCACATGCAAATAAGTGTTAAAATTTAATGCCAACATTATTACGAGAAACAGGATCTTTGACTCAATGGTATAAGTAAATTGATGAGTAAATACAATGTTCAGCACCGAAAGACTTCTTATTCCAAGCAGACAAGTCCCATCCAATAACACATCACTTAAATATAAAGTCTTCTGACTCTTCCTTAATTCCTTTATCTACACATTATTCATTTGGTAGATATATATTAACTACCCAAGGCAAGCAAAGCCCTACAAGGAGGTACTGAAAACATCAAGGTGAATTATACTCACATAGCTTCTCCTGAGATTTGTTATCACTAAGTGTTTTGATGGTTGATATTCCCTGTCACCTTGAGAGGATTTAGAATTACCTAGTAGGCAAACATGGGAGGATGTCTGTGATAAGGAGGTTCCTAAAGAGCTTCTACTGAGGCGGGATGATGTTCTTGCATATGGATGACACCACTCTCTGGGCTGGAGTCCCAGACGATGGGAGATGCAAGCTGAGCACTGACTGTCATTGCTTTTCTCTTTCTAATGTCAAATGCAATGTGTGCAGTCATTTCACTCGTCTGTCCCCAGGTCTTCCTTGCCGTGGTGGGCTGTACTCTTATACTCTAAGCAGAAGCAAGCTCTTCTTTAAGTTTCTTTCATTAGATATTTTATCTCAGCAACAAAAACAGCAATTAATAACAGAATAAAAGCAAGACCTACTCAAGAGACAGGTTCTCACAGAAAAGGCATGTCTAGGGCCAGTCATCCAAGAAGACGGCCATCCTTATAGGCAAACTGAATATTTGGAGCAGACAGAAGACAGCCAAACAAAGGCACCAGAACATTCTGAAGATGTTTATGGAGCTATGTTGAGTAGACTGTTTAACAAAGTATTGGACATATAATAAATGCCCCTTTGAGTTCCAGTCAGGAAAATGTTCAAACAAAAAAACAAAACAGGTAAGGCTATAAAAAAAATTCCTTCAAATAGCTCCAGGGAAGAAAGTGTAAAGAGCACAGTAAGATAAATATAATACATATAAAAATGAATATATATAATTGAGATGTATATTGCACAGCAAAGTGGTTATGAGAATACTGCAATAGTACATAATACCTTGCATTTGAAGCAAGCCCAAGCGGACTCTCACAGTGTATTTTTAAAGGCAAAGAAATCCACAGATGTGCTGGTGACTTAATAAGGATTTGGGTTGCAGAAACTCATAGGGATACAATTTAATCCTAATGCCCTTGTCCCATGGCTTAAAGTAGCTTGTTTGCTGAACTGAATACAAACACATAGCACTCCTCTACACAATGGCAAGCTGTAAACAAATGGCAACTGGTTTTCCTGAACAGGGCTAGCACTGACACTTCCCATTGACTGGCAGGATTTGAAAGGTCACAACACATTACAGCAATTATATTTTTTTAGCAATGTTTTACTTTGAGGCTTGATATTTCAACACCAGCAGTGCTAGCTAGCATGCCCACTGCTAAATTGCCTTATTAATCTTGAGAGTCTTGTCTTTAAAAGAGGAAAACATAATAGTTTCGTTCAGGTCATCTGCAGCATTCATCTCAGTTAGTGTGTGTGAACTTAAAAATGCCTCAGGAGATCTGCTTCTGTAAATACAAAACCAGATCTGTTCCACTGCATTGAGGAAATGTAAGAGTCTGTTGTGGCTATGCATTTTGAGGTAGTTAACAATTTCCAGTTAACTCATGATGTTTATATACTGCAGTAATAGAGATTATACTGATGACCGCTCATCACTGGCAACACTTATTATCCTTGCTAATAGTTGCACATGTTGTCATCAAATTCTGGTTGTACTAGAGTAGAACATGAGTCCAGGGTCTCCTTGAATGACAGGTACACAAGATAGCAATGCAGGGTAACTAGTGGTTGTCCCATGCTCTCTACTGAGCATGATATATTTTAGGCTCTACCTTCTGTGTTCTTTTGTGACAGGACTCCAGTTTTAATGGGAAGAACTAAAACTGAAATATTTAGAGCCACTTATCTAAAATCTAATAAAACTCAATTCCAATTTGTGTGTTTCCAGTACATTTCTCAAAAAAAAATATTCAAAAGTTATTGACAAACCCTGAGTCTTTGAAGAGGAAAAGAGTCCTTTCCCTTAAGCTTCTCAAAAATTGGTGATTCTAAAATACAGTTACCTAAGGTAGCTGGAGCATGTTTACTTTTCTAAGCTTTTATCTCGATAAAGAAGACTAGACCTTTCAAAATAAATGTTTTTTTTTTTTAAGTTTCTAAGTGTTTGCCTACATTTATGAGCACCACGTGTGGGAAGTCCCTGCAGTTGCCAGAAGAGGGAGGCAGATGCCTGTGGGACAGGAGGTATACATGACTGTGAGCCAGTGCATGAGTGTGACAGGGTCCTGGTCCTCTCCAAGAGCAACAAGAACTTTTATCCACTAAGCCCTCTCTCCTACCCCTAGAGGTGCCTAGTGTTAGAAACCTGCAGTGTCCAGACCCTGTTGGGCCACCCTCAACCCCCACCTTTTTAATAACAATAAGAGGTGGGAATGTTAGGAGCCTACAGTCTCCTGACTCTGCTCCTGATGATGGGCGGGATGCCACGTCATCACTATGTCAGGCTTTACCTGGCTGAGCAGGAGACCCGGTTACGCATGTGCAAGTGCCCCTTTTAAAGCAAGTGCGCCAAGCACATCTCTCTCTTGATCTCTTGCTCCTGGCTCTTTCTCTCTTGCTCTCTTGCTCTATCTCTCTCTGGGGCCCCTTCTGTCTTTCTTTCTCTCTCTCCCTGCTTTCGGTTGGTCACCAGCTACCCCCCTTTTCCTCTCCCCTCTCTCAATAAATCCCACATGGGTGCTGAGTCTCCTGTTTGTGTTTCTTAGGCAATAGCTGCAGCAAAAGAACAACACCTAGACTTTTCTAACACCAATCTCTTGGGATTACTTAATTATATAAGGGAAAACCTGGTAGGTCAGATCTAATGTAGAAGGTCTTTGTTTCATGAGAGGTCAAAAAATCTTCAACAAATAACTCAAAACATGTGGATATCATATCTCCATTCTTAGGTGACCAGAATCATCTCAGAAGATACATGTGAGGAAAATGTATCAGCTTGTGTTTCTACCCTTACCTATTTTACAGTTGTCCCTTGCAAAATGAGGGTTATTTCTTCAATTGTACAATTGATCCTTTCTTGTCCATGATGTTTTTTCATAGACACATCTCTTCCCCTATATTCTCTATCTTTTTTTCTGGATATTTCCAATCTGTTGAAAAGAGTTGTCAGCATAGAAGACTAAAATTTACACACACACACACACACACACACACACACACACACACACACACACACACACACCCTTCTTTCTACTTCTCTTTTAAACATTCTCTGCTCTCTCTTCAGAGCAGCTAGTGTAATCCCTGTTCCATTTCCTCTCTGCCTACTCATATTCCATCCCACCACAATCTGGTTTCTGCCCTCACTCCTAACAAAATTAGCCTTGCAATGTTACAAATGATCCCCTACTGGCTTGATTTAATGGACACTGTGCACTATGTGACTAGCCAGCAAAGTCAGATTGCTGTGGAGATTATCATCATCTCTGGGAGGAGATGATAGGCAAATTCATACAGCATTCTGTATTTTTACAGTATGACCTCATTTTGTTATATATAGATATATATTTTGATGCAGAGCATATATTTGCATATACAAAAAGTCTGGAAAGATGTATCAAATGTGAACAGTAGTTATCCAGGATGATGGAATTTGGAGTGACAAATTATATACATAGTTATATGTTTATATATATATATATGTATATATATATATATTCATGGTACTTATGTAATGATTACACATTCCTTATCTAAATAAAAATAAAACTATCTGAAAATATGCAGGGGCCCCTTTCAATTCTCATCTTATTTGCCCTCACAGAAGTGTTTTGACAATTTTGTTCTATCCTTAGTTTCAAGGACACCATATTCTCTTGGTATTCCTCCACCGTCTTAGCATATGGTTCTCTTTGAGACCTCATTTTGTGCATCCGTCTCCTTAAATTTACCACATCAAACTGCATCAATGTCCGGCTCTGATACCTATTCCTCAGATAGTCTCTAGCTCATCTCCTTCCTGTTCATAAATCACCTGATGTTGAAATTCCCCAAAACTCTTCCTCTTGGTTTAGGTCTTCTGTCTGTGTTCTAGCCTCCTATATTCAAGCACTGGCTACATTTTCAAGTGCTTAAAATGAATTTGTTTTTCCCTCAAGCTGGGTCCAAATCTTATGATTACACACCGAAGGGTAGATTCATTTTTTTTTTATGAAAATCAGATAAAAAATTTAACAGCTGCCTTTGATTCCTTTTTCTCACTTCCTACACGAAAGAGCTGATCACCTGTAACAAATTCTAAGTCCATATATTTCTCCCATATTCTACTACATTGACCAAAGATTTCACAGCTTCTTCCTTATTGAAACCATTCCTTGGCTGCTGGTATCATATTCAACTTTATCCATCCTACCTCCTCTTTCTATTCTGCAGTAGGAGTGGTTTTCCTAAATCACAAATTATATCATGTTTCTGTACTACTTAAAAGGCCTCTTGAGGACAGGACTATGTACTTAATTTATTTGTACAACACAGAAATGATGGGCAGAGGGGCATCAGGCAATTCCAAAATCAGAGAGTAAAGGGAGAAGTCAAAATACAATCATTTGAACAGATTTACCTATAACATCTTACAAGCTGATTCTTCTAAAGCAATGATTCTCAACCCTCCTAATGCTGGACTGCTTAATACAGTTCCTCATGTTATGGTGAGCCCCAACTATAAAATTATTTTTGTTGCTACTTCATAACTGTAATTTTGCTAGTTATAGATCATAATGGAAATATCTGTATTTTCTAATGGTTTATGCAACCTCTATGAAAAGATCATTTGACTCCCAAAGGGTTGTAACCCACAGGTTGAGAATCACTGTTCTAAAGTAACATAAGACACAGAGGTTCACCTAAGAATATTTGTTTAACTTTAATACTGTGTCAGCTTATGGAGCTCAACGTAAAATAAAAAAAAAAATATCCTCCCTGGGGCCTAGTGAGAGGGAGGAAATTTCAGAATCTGATCCAGAGCAAATCCTACTAAAAGCATGACATGTTTTAAGCAGTCACTTTACTGTGGGTATGTCATGCTGTGAAGCAGATTACAATGCATACAGAGGGAGGAAAGTCATACTTCAGTTACATATCTCTCTACCCATCACCCATATGACTGTATAGGCAAATCACCTACCTACGTGAAACCATACAGCAGAAAACTTTTGAATTCAAAAGTACCAGTTGGTTCTCTGGATTCTTGTTAACATTAAAATAAACAATTGCGAGATTTCAATGATACTGCTTTTTCCACAAATTACCTTCAAACGTTACAATGCAAAACAAGTGGTATGGATACAACGATAGCATGCACACATGGATGGTGTGTACACATGGATGTTATGCACACATATATAACTGCCTGGGCCTTATATGAGAGGTTCTTTATGGACTATCAAAGAATGTTTTTCAGTACACTCGTCTCTTATGAACTAATATTTAAGATTTTAGCACAGATAGACAATGTCTCCAATATTTCTCCAATAATAGAGTAGTGATTGAATGATCAAATGAATATTGGCCCATGTTCTACTCTCCTCTTACTGAAGGTTTGAATTAACAGGGTTAAAGATATGGGTCAGTGGTTAAGAGCACTTGTTGCTCTTAAAGGGGACTAATGTTCTATTCTCAGTACACATATGGTAGCTCACAACTTTTGTAACCCTAGTTCTTGGGGACCCAATAGGCATGCACCTCTTGCATACATATGTAGGTAAGCAAAACATTCATATGCACAATCATAAAATAGATAAATATTTTAAGAGACATGAATTAATGAAAAAATCCCTTAGCTATTCAAAAATCAGAGGAAAATAAAGCACCTCTAATAACATTCACAATAGAATTATAATTCAAGTGTATACATGCTATATAATACAAATCCCTTCCTCTACTCCATCTCAATGCCTGGTCAATGTCCTTTCTTATTTTTAAAAACACAATTTTGCCATAATTCATTATAATATTGGTGATTCTGTGATCTATTTTAAAGCTTGGTCTGGATCACTCTATCTCAAGAACAAATGAAATCATTATTCTATAATAAATGATAAATGTGTAGAATTTTTTTTACATTTCTGTCTCTTAGCTTAGGTTTGAAATATTATGCATTGAGACTGAGATAGTATGCTGGACAGTTTAAACAAGTAATTATTGGAGAATATATGTGGATATTATGTTGCTCTTGAACTACTATAACTATGTATGACATATATATATGTATATATATATATATATAATTAATTAATTTCATGATAATAGCCAAAGGTAATGGAGTGTCCTAAGACAATAGTAGATTTCCTTAGTTATCATGGAAGCCACAGTGCGCCTTATAACAATAGATATTATGACTTTTTATTCGTAGTTGAATCACAGCAACCACTAGCATATTAATGTCAATTTGCATTCTTTGAGTTAAAATCAGAGGCTTTGTATAAAAGTGAAAAGAATTGACTGGTAACTACATCAACATGGTAGCTGCATCTTTTTTTAAAAAATAACTTTTATTAGCACATAGCTACTCTCATTTTGTGTGTGCTGTCTTCAACTAATTTTGTTCTACCACAAGAAACTTACAGTTGTGACAGACCATACCCTCCATCCAAAGCTGGTGATATTATCTTGCCTTTTACAGAAGAGTTTCATCTCTCCCTAATCTATGCCAGAAAATATCCATCCACTGAGGATGGCATTATCTATTTTATTTCTCCTCGTGTTCATTTTGTATGACCCGGTCATCACAAATGACCACAGGGCTAAGACAGAATAAACATACCCATGCCTTCTAACCCAACAGTGATGCCATTGCAAAATAATACTCATGCTCATTACAATAACTCTTTACATAACTGCATGCCATAGCTAAGGCCTACAAACTCATTCCCTGTGCAAAGCATCATGGCAAACAGTGAACTCGGGACTATAGACATACCACCTCTCTACCTGGTGCTTGGAAGCCATAGGACTAACAAAAAAACAGTATCTTGGTGTGGGAAAGCTACATACAGAAGGAAGCTGATGTGGATAGGATATGCACTGTGAATTGGCTGGTCAGTATACGAGACATGTACCCAGCTACATTCTTCATTGTTAAAAATTAGCTAGCTCAAGCATGGGCAGTCTGTCCCAGATTGAAAGTTCCTAAGATATCAAAGCAACACGAAATACAGAAGGCTCAAAACATAATACCTGACTAGAGCTAGCTTCCACTTCCAGCATCCTCTCCTGCTATTTCCCCCCAGTCTGATCATGGGTACTTTCAGTACCTGACTCCTATTCTCCCTTACCCCACTTTCTGGATTATTCACGGTGGTCTTGATGTCCTTGTGTCTGAACCATGTGATAACCTGACCTTTAACATTCTCCCTCAGCCACCAGCTATGTACTACAACCAGTAATCACCAGAAGCGGGGGCCCAGGGCCTTTCCTCTGCACTTTAACACTCCATCTAGGAGGAAAGGAGGAAGCTCATGCAAGCAGGAGGAAAACCAAAGTGTGTGTCTGTAACTTGGAATGTTCCCTACAAAATAGTATAAACAGGAGTAAACAATGGCTGAGGGAGGAGACGCTGGCCGTGTGAACCACAAAGAGAAGAGCGGACCGCATTGCTACCTGCCAGCTGTGCAGAGAGCTCCAGGGCTGTGGTTTTCATCAGTCAGCACCCATGATGTGGTTTTCACAGTGATGCAGCTGCTTTTCATGAGTCATCCTTGCAAACAGCCCCTCACCCACATTACCCTTCTTAACGCCAATAAGAATACATCGGTTCACCAAGGTGAACATTGTCTGTCACTGTCTTTCTTTCTGGTGTGTGTGTGTGTGTGTGTGTGTGTGTGTGTGTGTCTACTCTGTGATGTATCTCTCCAGAAACACAACAACCAATACCAGTAGCACTTCCAGAAGGCAGTGCTAACAATTATGCTGCCAGAGGTCCAGGTTCTTGGAAATTAAAGTAAATAAATAATCAAATGAAAGTTAAGTCCTTCTAATACTAAATAGGAAATGATTCCCAGTTTAGGACCAACTTCAAAATGTCTGGGAGAAATGGAGATGCTTGCAAAGGCATCCACACAGAAGTTCTCGTTCTTTCTCACAAAAATGGTTTTAGTATAAGCTGGCACTGCGCCTTTTAAGTTATCTTTATTAAACATTTCAACTCTTGTGCTTTTAATACCAAAAAAGCCTACTCAGAAATTTATCTTTTAGACAAGACGTATAGAAAAGAGAGTATCCTCGAGGCATTTGAAAAAACAGCCAGAGAGCCCATGTGGCTGCTGAATAGCGGAAAAGACAAGAAAGAAGGGAGCTGGAGAACTGGGAAGGTCAAGTGTGGGAAGAGGTCACAAAAAGCACAGGCGAAAGTCAAGACTTTGTTCTTAACGAATTGTGAGAAGAAAAAAAAAAAAAAAAAAAAACTACACACCCCCTACGCATCAGGTGAGACGGCTGATAGAACTGTGTTGGTTTTTATTATTTCTTTCACAGAAAGTATGGCCAGTCAGTTATATTTCTGAAAGAAAACTCTTGAAGGAACAAGGTCATGGAGACTAGAAAAGAAGGTGAGGAGAAGGCAAAGCTGTGGCCTAGCAGACAGGAATAATAATAAAAAAAAAAGCTGTTACAGAAACCTACTGGGATGGAAAAAGAAAATTAATAACGAACCTTCCAAAAGCAAGAAGAAAAGGAAGAGTCTGAAGCTGTCCAAAAGCTGTAAGAGAAAAAACCAATTCCACCAGGAGAAAAACTTCTTAACAGCCTGAAGGACCTCATAGCGGAATGAGAAGACATCCATGGAGCAAAGAGCACTTGGCCCAGACCACTTTTCCCAGAACCCCGCGAGCTGAAGGTATAGCTCAGTGGTTCCAAGTTTGGTCAGCACGCGCAGAGCCCTAGGTTCCGTCTCCAACAGCTAAAGGTGAAATACGCAGAATCGCCACCGGTTCTTTCTGGTTCCTTAAAAATCATGGGTATTTACATTTTTACTACATTTTTTTTTTGTAAAGAAAATATTTGTTTATAATTGTTTAGTATTAAAGCAATTCACAAACTTTGAAATATTGTGTTCATGAGTATCAGTGAGATAGGAATAAGCAAGTCAAAATACAAGGAATTTTCTATTGGACCGTTTCAATAATGGTTTTAAACCATAAGTGTTCTGTTTTAAAATAGCTCACAAAATAGGAAAAATAGAAAGTCAGCCCATTCTCAAAAAAATCATCTTTATCTACTATATAAAAATGTATTTCATATATATATATATATATATATATATATACATATATATATATATATATTTGGAAATAAAGGTTAATGTTTTTGCAAAATGTGACCAGTAAATATTCCTATAATAAACCATGGATGAAAAGCTTAAACTGGAACTTACTCAGGTGGAAAATTCCAAAACCACTTGAAGCACCAAAGGTTAACTGTCAAATATAGTACAGTGGAATTTCAGTTTTATGCTAACGACAGAACCTAGGATTCAATGGACAAGAGCCAGAATATACGAGGTAGACTACATGTATGAAGAAAGAATGCAACTTGTGCTTTCTTCTGTTAGGATACAACCAGAGTCAAAATAGTGAGCCAGAATTTTATGGTTCTGCCTGATTTGTCACACATGGTGTGAAATGTGTTTCCAGGAGAGAATCATCCCACAAACACTGCTTAAATCAGAGTCGACAGTGAGGAGTGCTGTCTCACAAGGGACGACTCTTTAACAGCTCTCTTCACACAGCTCTGGAAGCTTCTTCACTCCTGGCTTTCATGGTGTGTTTTTGTGGTTTATAGAAACACAAGCATCCATTGCTGAGATCACTAAGAACCATGGGTTTTTAGTTTGAAGAAACTCATTTCTCTGGCACAATGCTTCTTTGATAGCAAAAAATAAATAAAAGTTACTTAATGTCACTTACATGGCTTGAAACAAGAGTGGTGACTCCATCCTTGTTTGTGTGGTAATCTTAGAAAATAAGAAGCCCCTCTCTCAACAGTCTTCCTCTATCCAGGCTCAGCACACATTCTAATAGAACTGAATACTTGGGGCTAACTTGGAAGGCTGCTTGCCATCCTGTGTAAAATTCCACCTGAAGAATTGATCCCTGGTCTGACCTTCTGATCAGAAAAGGTTGTTGCTATTCTAGGACATTTGCCTCTCTACTATCCACACACAGCTGCTGAAGCAAGGAGGAAATCCAAGTATCCCTTATAAAAAGCACAGAAGAAATCCTCATTTCCTCTTTCCATTCAGACCGTACCAGAGAGAACATAGATGTAGTTCATGGAGCCCAGAAAACCTGATCAAGTGATAAAAGGAAACTACGGTGCTTACACTGACTACCAGCATGGCTCCCCAGCTGCTTGGAATGGGACACAGATATCTGACTATTAATGTATGGAGACGACAGGACAAGCCAGTGCTGCCATTTGGGCTGAAGGCCAGGTGTCAACACTACTATTCATGGAGCCCAGGCACACATTGTCTTCTGGCAGACTCAACTAGAAGACAGTAGGGAAGTCAGCCTCTGATCTCTCCACTGCTACTCTAGGTTTCTTCTGAGTGTGTATAAACGTCTGCAGACCTCCATCTCAGCACCTTCTCCATCTCTGATCAACCCCCAGAAAGACACCCATTTCCCAACTTGGATCTCTACCCAGAACTCACTGATGTACATCTAAATAGTTGGAACAACTGAATTCTTTTCAGGTCTCTTATTATTTTTTTTTTTTTTGACAAGCTTCATGTAGTAATTTCACAGCCAACTGAGAAGGGCCCGTGCATACTACCAATTACACAAACATTCCCAAGATCTCAGATGTGGAATTACCTTATATAAAACTATGAAGAATCATAATGACTGAGAGTGAAAGATGTCTCAGAGAATAAAATCAGCTGACTCCAACCCTGACGAACTGCAACCTAAGTTTCAAGTTTCATCACCAGGATAAACATGGTGGAAGGAAATAACTATTTCAAGTTTTGTTTAGACCTCCCCATAATGTAATGGTATTCACGTCTACACATTCTCTCTCTCTCTCTCTCTCTCTCTCTCTCTCTCTCTCTCTCTCTCTCTCTCTCTCTCTCTCTCTCTCTCTCTCTCTCTCTCTCTCTCCCCCTCTGTCTGTCTTTTTCTAAACAAACAAATCAATAAAGTTAAAATTTTTTGTGAAAAGTCCTAATTTTCCAATTCTCTATTACTACACATCCATATCACCTTTCCTTACACATTCACCATACAAGTAGCTGTTGGGTGCCATAATGACTAAGGGGTCCTTCTTAAGCTTTTTCTCCTCTTGCATGTCTCACTTGAGAAGTTCCACCTATCAGTTTTACTATCAAGCAACACCAAAGCACTTACTTTTCAACATTATCATCAAAATAAGCATGCATTTTCTCACCAAATACAACAGTCTGCAACATGACCCCCCTTCCTTCTAGACTTAGTTTTTACTTACTTTAAGAGTTTCATATGGATCTAGGGGTTCGTAGTCTGCTGTCAATAAAGCACGCATACTACCCTGATGATGAGACATTGTGCTTGGCTATAACTGTTTGCATGCCCAGCTCCCATGAGAAGAATAGAGATCAAGACAGGAGTACTAACAGTACTAACACTTCTCCCAGAATAGGGCAGCAGTCTTCTGCTCCATGAAAAACACACATATCCACAGTGGTTCACAATCCTCACAAAATTCCTGTGTATTTCATGCTGTGTTGATTTCCCCTTTTAGACTATAAACTAACAACACAAAATGCAGTTTCCCCATCAATAATTCAGGTCAATTTCAGTGCAAAAGCCATCACATTATTAATCAATAAATGAGTTAATTAAATCATGTCAACATTGGTGATTTAGCTTGCAAGTCTAGGACCAACCACACCTACTTGGTTAAAATCTTCCCGACACTACAGTACCAGAAATATCTCACAACTATACAAGCTCCCTGATTTTCCCTTCTCTCTACATTTTCTAAAGCCTTTTCCAAGTTCCTTTTAGCAACTTCCCTTACCTGGTAAACATTCTTCAATTTTAATTACATGCTTATTGTGGCTGAATCACAATTGAAGTAATTTTAGAAGGTGAGATATTTGCTAACTGTGGAAGGAAAAAAAGACTAATGAAATTCAAATATCTTTCCCTGATAGCCTTCCTTAACGAAGATAGCTATTTTCATATCCAGCTGGAACCCCAATCTCTTGTTCCCATTTAAGACCATCAATCCTCCCCCAGAAATCAGGGAGACAGCCTTTCCTTTTTTAAACACTAGTCTTGCACAAAGCTTCTCTTAACATTTGTTATGAAAAAAGAAAGAACATCTTTTGGGAGTTCCCCTGAAAAATAGTAAAAGAAATATTATCAAAACTCAAGAAGAGAATGAGAGCGGGAAAGAAGAGAGAGGGCTTTTATTTGGCTCAAGAACTTTTACAAAATGGGTTTAAATGTACTTTTGGAATTCTATTTCAGAACAAGCCTGGCAAACTAATTCATTTATCTATCGAAGCTTTACTTTTGTTTCCTTTCATTTACTATTTAAAAATAATTAGGGGTAGGGTTTGCTGATCTCAAAATCAAAATCCTCTTGACTCAGTGTCCAAGGTTGCAGGGTGAAACCACCATACAAAGCCTAAATTCAATTTGTTACATAAACATGATAGACATGGAAAACAATGATAGGCATGTGGTATCAACTTGCACTAGAATTTTTTATGAAAACATATGGCAGTGCAAAGCTTTTTTAATTAAATCTTTGTAGTATAAGACTGTTAATTTCCCCAGTAAATGTATTGAGTTATCAAAGGCATTTTATGTAAACTCCATGCAAATTTCTGGTTTGTTTTATTCCAGAATGATAGGCTTATCACAAGTCCTTGGAAAGATCAATGCTGCTTACCATTCAGGTTCCTATGCTGCCGGCTTAAGTCCCTGTGGGCTACTTGCTTCTTTAAGGGTGCATGTCCCAGTCGACAACCTTAGCCAGCCTCCTGGGAAGTTCAATAGTCACAATGGCTTTCAAGGTGAATGGATATGTATCCCTCAAAAATGTCAAGTATACACAAAGGGGTAAAAAGGTTCCGTATCCTCCCAGATACTATGGACCATGCCATTATTAGTTCCAAGTAATGAAACAAAGACTTATTATTGCAGCAACACGCATGCTGATAGACTATGATTCATGAACACAAACCATAGGCAATCATCTTCTGGAAGGCTTATTTTAGTTATTTCCCAACAAAAACAACCTTGTGAGGAAATTTTGTGAAATCTTTTGCTGACCTCTTGTGTTAGTCATGGATCATGGTCAATTACTAATGAGTTACAGGATCCATGGGCAGTTAAAAGAGTTACTATTCTCAGACAGGAGAAAATTTTCCCACTAATTACTTTTCTTCTATTATTCTAGGCATGGTATTTGGGCCGTATGTATGGGAGATTGTGAGAATCAATATCCAATGCAGAGATAGCCCTTGGAATTGCAATAATGGTCTCCAGTTCCCCCACCCTGCCTCTGCATCTGGAGGGCTGTATAGGAAGAACACCAAGGTCATGGAATGACTCAACCTTGAGATAAAAAACGTTTGCTTCTGAGTCACCCTGAACAGTTCTCTACATTAATAAAAGGCTGAGGACACCTCTTGCACAGAAATAACCTGGAATGTGGAGGTGTTTGTTTGGCATTTAGCTTGCTATAACTAGAGCACTGACTGTAACATAATGTCTTTTTACCCACTATAATTCCGTTCTTTATTCCACTATGGAAAAGAGAAAGAAAAAGAAGAAAGTCCATATTTGTAAGTCCAGATCTAGGTGACTTAACACCCTCTTCTGGCCTCTGCAGGTACTGCACACATGCAGTACACAGGCATACATGAAGACGAACACTCATAGACATGAGAATTTAAAACAATTTTAAAGTACATATTTTAGATTCCATGGCTTTACCCTAATGTCCTACTCAGTACCAGATTCCACTCCAAAGTGTCACATTAGGTTTAGTGTTCATGTCTCTCGATGCACTTCTAGCACGAGAGCTTCTTGCTTTTCCCTTGTTTTGGATGACTTTGACAGAGTTGAGAGGTGCTACAGAACACTGTAGTATGTCCCTGGTATAAGATCAGTCTGATGTTTTCTCTAAAGTAGGAGTGCCGGGGAAAGAAAAAAGACAGATTAAGAACTCTGGCTGCACTTCCAGGGGACTTGGGTAAAATCCCCAGCACACATATGGTGGCTCAAAACATTCTGTAACTCCAGTTCCAGGGGATCCAAAGACATCATCTGCTTTCCCGGGGTACCCATATTATTCACAGAAGTGTATCCCAGCCTGAATTTTCATCTTATGCCCTGGCTCTGTGGATGGTTACCAACAGTATTTGGCTAACACAGACATTCAAACTGAAGACCTGAACCCTTACATGAGTTTGAGTTTATTTTTCCATGGGGTCCTTCTAGAGGGTGAACAACCCAAAAGGAGGAGTTTGATTCAGTGTTCTTATAAATCTGCATCTGCCTCATCCTTTGGTACCCAATAGGCATATATAACTATCCTGGAGTCATGTGAGGAGGATGCTACACAGAGACATGAATGATCTTTGGTCTTTATTCATGAGCAAAGACATTCTACAGGGGGTGATATGCTACATGGAGTGATGACTATGGAAGTACGGGAGGTCTTATACATATGGTAGTACCTCCACTGTTTTGAAAGTACAAGTCTCCCATATACAAAATTAGCAGAACAGGAATACTCCACAGAACAAAAAGGGCAGCAGCCAAGGATCTCAATGTCTTCAGCACTGGAAAAGGTCAGGATGAGGACCCAAGAATTATACAAAGAGGAGGGAAGTGAGAAAGCTGTCTAGGATTGGGATAAGTTACTAAACCGTGAGCTGCATGGCAATGGAAATATATTTACTGAAATTCTTGGCTACAAACATCTTGCTGTTATAGCTACACGATCAAGGCCTATAAGGGAGTCAGCTCGAAGCACACCACATTGAGAATATTTTCCATTTAATGAGTAAATACCAAATCACAAAGTGCAGAATCTCATTCACATTATGGGATACAGATTGCTATCATTTAAATACCAGAAAAGCTTTAAAGTCTGCACAGCAAGTGAGTCATTAACAATAAAGAAAATCTTTATTATTTTTCTTTGTAGACCTCTTATCTACAATGGGGAAAATGCTCGTGTCTGGTCTTCATAAAATCATTAGGTAAATGTCCAGGCTCTCACATGAGATACATCAGGATTTAAGTAAGAGATAGAGAAAGCCACAGCCTATCTGAGCCATTTAGTGTGAAGAAAGCAGCTATGGCAGGAGAGGCATTTTGCATGCCACACCTATTGAAATATGCTATATTCCAATACCTTCTTAATGACAGCCATTCACTGGCCCTATTAAGAAGTTTCAAGGCAGGTACTTTAAATTTTTCAGATTCAAACCTTATGTCAAAACAACTTGAAGCATGAAGTGAAAATCACAATTTTGAAATGAGGAAAGGAATAAAATTAGAAATCTGTAATGAATAATGTCAGCATGGCCCCGTGCAACCAGGGTAAGCAGTGTCTTCCTTAGGCACATGTCAAACAGGCTGATGCAGGTCCCTCTGAGAGAGCTACTGTGGCATGAGCAGGAGAAGCAGGAGTTGCCATCATTCTCTGGGTAGAACCCGAGAACTACAGAGCCCTGCTTCTCACAAATCTCCTGTCACCACAACTCTAGCAGATTATTCTCCTCAAGGCAGATGATGTATGGTAGGTAGCCAGTGCTCTAACTGGTATCACTATGTGTGTTCTTGTGCACAGCCCTCCACTCCATTTGAAAAGCAAGCCACTGGATGCCTACTCTATCACCAGGGCCCCTCAAAGCTTCCCTGGTGTCCAGCATAGTGATGAGACTGTCTAAACACTCCTCACCACTTTATCCTGACTGATTAACTTTCAGATCAGTGTATAAGGACTCCACGAAACAGATGAAAATATCGATAGAAGAAGGTTGTAAGACGTATGGATGATAAACAAGAACAGGAAATGAGATGTTCCCTCAACTGCTACAAACTACAGAAGAGTGAGCACTACTTTGTGAGCTTAAGAAGCTTCAGGTACTTAGAAGTTATCTCATTAGTAAAGTAACCGCACTAACAAAGGTACTGCATTCTTTGTTTTCATTTTTTTGTTGTTGTTTTTATTGTATAAGTGTTTTGTCTACAGGTATATATGCTCACCGTGTGCATCCAATGCCCTGAAAGGCCAGAAGAAGGTAGAGGTTCCCCTGGAACTGGAGTTAGACATGGCTGTGGGTGATAGGAACTGAACCCAGTGTCTCTGTAAGGGAAAATGAATGCTTCTAACTTCTGAGCTAGCTCAATGGACGCAGGAATTTAATTCTAATAAAAATAACCTAACATTCCAATCTGAATGCAAGACAGAGACAACTCTATGAATGCTATATAAACTGAAAGAGAAAAAGATGGGCACTGTCAAGAAATTATGACTAATTTACATTTAAAAATTCTCATAGTGAAGGGGAAAATCTCATATTGAAAGAAAGTCAAACAAAACAGGAACTTCTGAAAAGGAATTTTAAATGAGGATTCTACCAGCCTTGTTGATTGCTTTCCAAGGGACATAGCCCTGTTCTCCTTGTCACAGAGAGCACAAAAACCCATCTAAGACATGGCATCTATTGACCTACTTGACCACCAAATCACCAGTGAGGTATGTGTGCTTGCTGTAGGACCCAGTTTTGATCAAATAGATAGGAAAAGGGTTTGGTTTCCTGGAACTTATTTCAAAAAAAAATCCCCTATTTTGAAAAACAAATTATTTTTCTGAGTTCATCTTTATTTAGTACTTTTAACACAGATTTTATATGATGCCAGAGGGGTTTCAGATGCATATTTTTTACTTATGAATACAAAATCCAGTTTTCTGGAATGTAGAGGAGAGGTAAAGCAGGATTCTAGAACCCTAACAGACTCATGCAGATCCAAGACCATTCTGTTCTTCAGACTTCTCCCTAGTAACATTACAGCACTAGAATATTTTCCTCGACTCTTATTATATATACACAGACCTAAGTTTGTATAAAATGTTTAAAATCCTTGGGAATTCAAAGGTAGCAATGATGCTTATTAAATACAAAGAATAGGAGTCAAACTCAAATGTGTACTAAACAACAGAAAATAAATCTTAAAATCCAAAAGGGTGTCTTCATTAACACAGCAGACTATAAGACTATACAACCGACAGACTGCAAAGGTAGTATATTGAACACACATGGGACAAAACTGATCCTTGAAACAACAGCAAAAGATCACGTTGAAAACTAAGAAAGACAAATTGGAAAAAAAAATGAGTGCCTCTAGCAGACACACAAGGGGATGTCGTTGACCACTAAATCACCAGTGAGACACTTCCTGAAGGCATAAGTGACTGAAAATTTCAGTCAATCTATGAAAGATGGAAGAACTGAAATTATTTTCTCTCTGAGGCATAGGATTCTGGGAAGGCAACATATGGGGCCTTTCTAGGCAAACAATCAATGATACGGGGGGAAAAAAGGAGAAATAACTGCAAAGACAAGAACCCATAGCTACAGATTACAGAACAGCAGGAACCGGGCACTGAGAATCCTACCAGTGGGATAATTTCACTCAAGGGCAGGAAGGAACGCAAAGCCCTTCAGAAATAATAACACTGAGACTGAAAGATGACCTGTAAGAAGGGAAACAGTCTAGGAGGAATAAAAACGGCAATGAAATGAAGAGAGAAAGGTGAAGGAGGAGGAGGGAGAGGACGAGAGATGGTGCCTGGATGGTAAATGGATGAGACAGTTTTGCAGCACAGAGTTCCAGCCTATTTCCGTTACTTGTTTTCACTGACTTCTAATTTAGCTGCACGCACTCATAGAGGCATTGCCAACTATGAAGACTTCAAACTCTGAAAAGTGAATTAAACAAGATTGGCCCATTTGATTTTACATCTATGACCAGTTACTGTGAGTATTCTGCCAGATTAAGACTGCTCATTCAACCACCTCGGCACAAACACTTTCAAATGGAGTTTTACTAAAGAGGTCAGGAACATTGTTTTATTATTATTATTAGTAGTAGTAGTAATTGTAGTAATAGTAGTAGTAATATCACAACAGATCAAATACATATTTAAGAATCGAGTAATAGAGTTCTGTTTTATTGAGTATATGTATGTATTTGTTTATTTGTTTGTGTCATATGCCGTGCCTGTGTGTGAGTGTGTATGTACCATGCCCATGTGGAAGATATGAAAAGGCACTGGATGTTCTGCTCTATTGCACTCTCCTTTATTCCCTGGAGGCAGCATCTCTTACTGGACCTGGAGCCAGGCTAAAATCCAACAATCACACAAAAACTAAATTTACAATTGTTTTAAGTAAGCACTTGGATTATTCAATAATCTAAAGAAAGAAGAGGGCTGAGTTATATAAATAGCATAAAAAACATCAAATTTCATCATGATTTTGTACAGAAGACTGGTATCAACAAATACAATGAAAAAATACAACAATCTGTGAGAACAGTAATTGTACAGGTAAAACTTGAAATTCTCCAAAATTTAAGTTTACATATGAAAGAAACTTAAGAGACTTGCTCAAACTTGAAAACTTCATAAAATTTACAAACATTATTAATAACGTCATGCAGAATGGTATTTTTAACAAGTAGTGATTTTGTGCACAGGTACCACACCCAGTTCCTACTTAACCATGTTAGGGCAAAGACCGGAGTGCTGTTCATCGTTTTACTGTTTTCCTAGAGAAAATTAACATGAAGAGATGATTCGGTGATTTCCACAGAGGAAGTTAGAAGGCTGGGGAGGTTCAAGGGCCACATGTTCCGTGTACAAGCATGAGGATCTGAGTTTGGACACTTTAATTCAGACACTGTAGCATGTATATGGAATGTGAACACTCTTACGATGGAATAGAAAGCAGAGAGAGGAGAATCCCTGAACTGTCATGGGCCAGCTAGCCTGGATTGCACAGGAGTAAACAGAAAGGAAAAGCAAGGGGAAAGAAGGGATCCGAGACCCAAGACTTCCATTTTTACAATGTGGTACACGCTTGCCGTGTCTCACCGTCTCTTCCCCTCTCCCTCCTCTCACCCATGTATACATGCATGTAAAGCAGAAAGGGCTACTATGAGAAAGTTAGGTGATGGATATTATTCACTTTTCTGAATTTCAGACACAGTAGCTTTACCAACTTAAAAAAGAATGCAATTGAATGACATCTTCTAAACCTATATTGGCATTTTTGGCTTTAAGCAAACAAACAAACAAATACCCTTCATCATTTTCTTAGCTGATGCTGAAACTAGTTGAGTATTATTCATTCAGAACCCACCTAATAATCACTAATTACTTCCTAGAGGGTCAATTAATAAAAGAAACTGAATTTCCTGAGAGTCGTAGCGGTTAACTGATTTTCCAACATCGTGTTCTCCTTCCACAGTCAGCAAAACAGATGTAATACCTAAAAGAATAGAGGATACACGGCCTCAAATGTAAATCCTGTTTATTAATGCTGCATGTCACACATTAGTACAATTACATAATTGTGTGAGGTTTATTCACAACCTCAGTCATTTTAATCTTTGGCCACATCTTTTGGAAGAATCCCCTAATTTGGTATACTTTCAGAAAAAAACACTGCCTGCTTCAATAGAGTTTATCATTTCTCTGTATTGTTTGTTCATGATGATTTTCATGAAGTTTTCAGTAGGAAGAGATCTGTATTCCCTAAGTTTAAAAACATTAATATGCTGAAAGTGACACTTTGTTATATATCTTGCTTGTGATATTTTATAAAGTTCAGTATATGTTTAAAATAAACATCTCACTTTGGTAAATAGAAAGCCGTGCAAAGGCAAGTTCTTGGTGAAGACCAGTGAGTCCTAGTTTTCAGAGAGCAGGCTGTGCAATCCCAATGCCCGTTCTCATGTGTACCAGACTCGGAATAAGTCAGCATGCTGACTCAGAGAAGCCATTGAGCAGAATATCTCACTGACCAACTCTAAAGCAAGTGCAATAGCTGACATCATGAGTTTGTTGTGGACATCAAATTAGGTAATCTGTGGATACTTCTTACAAAGAATGGGACAGGGATGGCAAGATAGCTCAGTCAACAGGGGCTGAGTCCCAGGAGCCATGTTTTTTTAAAAAGCCAGGCATGATGATACATGCTATTTCACTCATATTAATTATGTTCACTGACAACTTCATACCTGCATACAATTAATGCCGATAGCTCTCTCCTCCGATCCTTTCCTATCTCCCTCCTCTCCTAATCAATACCATCTCCTCACAACTATACCTTTCCCAGATTCACAACTTTTCAGTTTCTTTTGTGACCCATTTTGTTTAAACGGGACCATTTGTCTGACCACTGGATTGCATCTGTCCACCGCAGCCTAGTGGCTTCATCCAAGGATGTGGAACAGAAGACAATTACTAACACTCCTCTGTTAGTTGCAAACAGCTCAGAATTGAGTGATTGGGCCTCCTGAGTTTATCTTTCAAACATACCTAACCCATCCTTGAGCAGATCCAGAGCAGGCATCCACAGTTGCTGTGAGTTCATGAAGCATGGCTGTGTCTTACCCAAAAGATGTCATTTCACAGCACTTCCCTATATTCTCCATCCTACATCCTTTCCATTCTGTCTTCCCCAATGTCGTTCCTGATAATGATACCAGAGGTTGTACTCTGCCTGTGTTTGCTTTGTTTGCACAGCTGATCTGACTAAATCATTACTATGTTATTGTTACATTCAAACATTTCCCACCACAGGCTCTTGACAAAGAGTACTAGGTACCTCTCTGAAACGTGCTCAAAAACAAGATGGAACCATTACATCTCAGATAACAACAAAAATATATCCACATTCTCAAAGTTTAGTAACACTGGAACTGAAATCAGCACGGTGATAAACGTTCCCAGGAATGCCTTCAATTTGACTGCATTTCATCACTCCTTAGGAAACAAGAAGTAGTATCCAATATCATCATTACTCTTTGTTTGGTATCATCCCAAGTTGTACAGTAGAGTGCTCCAAACACTTTGATAGCATTTATGGATTCATTGGGTATGGGTACCAGTGTCTTTTTTTTTTTTTAAGGAAACACTACATGAGGGCTCATGACTTGTCCGAGTGCTTAGAGTAAGTGACTGTGAGTGCTCAGCCACTAAAGGGACATATGTATGAAGAATTTCTCAAGGTTTGCAGAACTTGGTGGGACAGGAGGAACAAAGAATACAGGAGTTGTAGGATGAGAAAGAATGCTATGAAATGCTGCCACTGGGTCACAGCATGACTGTTCACACAAGAACAAGTGGCTGTGGTAAACTGAACATGTCTTGCGCAAGAACAACCCAACTAAAATTCCAGCATGAAGGCAGATGGCTACTAGGGTGAAAAGAGCCACTTTTCCTTAGAGACATAGCCCCAGATAGACAGTGCATGCCCAGATAGACAGCAGTGAGCCTCGTGCCCATGTACACACAGGGAGGAACAACTAAACTTGGTGAGTTATGTGAGAGACAAAGAGATCAACCAAAGAAGTTTCTCTCAGCTGCAGTATTGTTCATCCGCATCCTCACCCTTGCTCCTTGCTTGTCAATCTCTCATGAACTTTCTATCATAAGCCACTTTTGCTAAAATTTCATATTAAGTGGAAGAAAATGGGAGATGTTTTCATCTATCATTTTTCTTTCTGAAAAACTGTCAAGAGAATCATCCATGCTGTGTTTATCAGCAGTATTCTCCTCTAAGTTCGAAGACTCCTGCAATGTGGAATATGCATTTATTCCTGTAACACATCAGTTGGTGTCTTTGGAGTACTACTGTTTGACTGTGATAAACAAAGTTGCTATAAATACTCATATTTGTAGAGATAAATATGGACATACGAATTTTAAAATTAATAAGAAATTAACCAATGGCTCTCAAAGTGTTTTTGCCATGTTACTTCCCAAGCACCATGTAAGGCTCTAATTGTTTGATGAACTCACAGAAACTTTGTGTTATAAAGTCTTTTAATATTAACCATTTAGATGGTCTGTGTCCTACAGTGATTCTAATTTTAATATAAAATGGGAATAAATTTGATGAATTTACTTCCCACAGATGTCTCATGTTTATATGAGGATACATTTTAATAGGTTTCATGAAGACATTTTCACACATGTACATTGTGTATTTTAAAAAAATTCATCCCTTCTACCATCTTTCCTTCTAATTAGCTCCCACAATAATCCCTTTATACTGTTATGTCTTTAACAATGTCTTAGAATCTATACATGAGACAACAGGCACTACTTACCTTTCTAAATCTGACACATTTCTTTTAATATGATGACCAATCCCAACCATTTTTCTTCAAATGACTCAATTTCATGTTTATTTTTCACATGTTTTCCTTAGTGGACATATTACCATATTTCATTTACTTACTCACACACTAACTGGCATATAGGCTGATATCCTTGAGTTGACTTTGTAAATATGGTTGCAGTGGACACAGTGTGCAGGAATACATACTATATCCTGACTTGGAATCTCCAGATAAATAACAAAGGTACAGAAGGATGCCATGACAGATCTACTATTAGTTTTCTAAGGGTCTCCATAAGGGCTGGATTACTTCACAGTCTTGTCATCAATGCATAAGGTGCCCCCTAATCCTTGCATCCCCACATCCTGACCAACATTTGCTATTTTCTAAAAGACTTCTGAATCAGGAGTGACGGGACCTCAGTGCATAAGTGACTCTCATTTCCTAAGAATGAAAGGATGTTGAACTTTCCTTAGGTGATGACACCATGTTCCATCTTCCTGGAGGACTGTGCTATATATCACACCATTCTGGCCATCCTACAAGTCTCTTTCTCTTATTAATGACTCA
This sequence comes from Cricetiscus sungorus, assembly GCA_030556225.1. Lineage (NCBI taxonomy): Eukaryota > Metazoa > Chordata > Mammalia > Rodentia > Cricetidae > Cricetiscus > Cricetiscus sungorus. Next base: position 5,206,018 of record JANBXA010000202.1, on the reverse strand, counting down.
GCTAACAGTGCTGTGATGAATCACATGCATGCCAAATCTTAAGGACTGCTATTCGGAAGCTAACTGAAACAAACCCTCATATCTAAACACATACATCACCTGTGATAAAAGTCAATGTTAATAAAATTTTGGCAAATTTCCCCCAACAACAAGTTGTAAATCCATATTTTTATAAACAGTGGTGACTATTGTGTCCTTCCTCAAACACTGGAGTGTTGTACGTGTTTGTATGTAGGTATACATGTGTATACATTGAAACTGATATCACCATAAAATTTCTAATTCCAATGTGAGACAGGGCCACTGTAGGTGACTGTCATACACTGTGGTCCTCAGGAATTAGCAGCCTAATAAAAAAGAAATCATCTCTCTTTGTCATTTTTCTCATCTCTCCCATGGAGATACACAGGAGGAATGCCATTGGAAAGCCAGAAATTGTCCTTACCAGATAATGAATCCTCTAATGTCTGCTTTCCGGCCTGTTTGAAATCATTTTGTATTGTATAAACCATGTGCATTTTTGGAATTCTGTTATAGCAGTCAAATTAATAAGTATACCTATAGTTAATTCTCTCCAAATTGAGAGTTTTAAGTGACATATAATTGTTATTTTCATTTATTTTAACACTAGTCAAGCTTGATTTGTGCATTGGTAGTTCTGTATGTTTGGTGATCCCTTCATCTATTACATGAATACACTACTCACAAATTATGTGTGTGTGTGTGTGTGTATGTGTGTGTGTGTGTGTGTACAGTTAATTCAGCTATAATGAACTCACTGTTGCTACAGCAACAAGATCACACAGTAATTATACACCTATCTATCATGAGATAGCTCAGAAGAATAAAGGATTCTCCTGAAGGATGAAATCAGCACAAAATTGTACCTGGCATTATACTCTCGTGAATGAACTGACTGTTTCTTGCTGTAGATTCTTCCTGTAGCTTATTCCTTTCTATAACAAACTCAGGGTTTACTTCCCACACATTAGCACTATCTGATAATTAACTCAAAACAAATTTCTCCCATGCATTTGGAGTTTTACTGATGGGTAATTACCTGTTTCAAATTAATAGGTCATAGTTTACTGATTCTATCCCTTAGCTATGTGTGAGGCCTGCTTCACACTGTCCTTGTTCCCCTCTGCATTGTAATTGCAGAGATCTGCCTCCCTGCAATTACCTTTATTGACAGACATTTGGTGCTTAGGGCCCAGAAAAAAGCATCTCATCTAAGGGATTCCCAAATATCTGAGGACATAGAATTATTATATGACCAAAGTTGTTGACTCATAGCTGTCTAGGTGGATAGAAGAAATAAGCATGCCCTTAGCTTTACCTCATGGGCAGATAGAGAAGTGATAACCTAAAGTAACCCTACACTAAAAGATTCTCAAAATTCTTGTTTTATTAACTCAATATTTTACCTCAGAGATTTACTGCACCTTCCTGTTTCCCCTGAGAAGATAATCACAAAGGGAATCATCCCATTTGCTCCTCCTCTGGGAGAAGTAAACTTTCCTGAAGACCTGTGCCACCACTGAGGCCAGAACACAGGAAGGCAGCAGGTTGTGTCTTGTGCAGATTTAAATTAGACCCTCTCTTTTACCTACAGCCATAAGCAGTTGGTGCTAAAAGTTTCTCCCAGCAGTTTTAGTTTATTGTTCTGAGTGTAAATCTTATCTGCCTTGCTGACCCTGAGACACTCAAGCCTCACATTGTATTGCGAAAGGAATTACTGTTGCAAATGTATAAAGCTGTACCCCTAAGCAATGGGGAGAGACAAAGTAAGGGAGAAACAGAAACAGAAAAAGGACAGAGAGACAGAACAGCAAGAGAGAGGGCAGAATAAGAATAAAAGAACATGCAGAGGAGTAACTGGGTGCGAGTCAATTCCTTTTGCCCTCAGATTTTAGTTCCTACACTTATTTGTAGTTCCTTTTTTGAACCCTGAGCAAAAATTTTAGAAGATGAACTTTTACATTTTTTGATACACTGCCTGTTGGTTACATCTCCCTCTAAAATGTGAAGAACTGCACACAATTAACTGTGTTTTTTTTTTTTCTTGTTGTTATTGTTGTTGTTTTGTTTTGTTGTTGTTGTTTTGGTTTTTGTTTTTTTTGTGTTTGTTTTTGTTTTTGCTTTTTTTTGTTATTATTCCAGACAGGCTTCTCTGTAGGTTTGGAGACTGTCCTGGAACTCTCTTTGAAGACAAGGCTGGCCTCGAACTCATAGAGATCCACCTGCCTCTGTCTCACGAGTGAAGGTATGAAAGGAGTGAGGAACCAATGCCTGGAATGCACATAATTAACTGAAAAGCAATGAATTAATATGCATGCTCAAAAGTAGATCTTTCCACTTTAAATAATCCAGAGTCTTCTTAGGAAATGATGCTACAGTGGGCAGGTCCTCACACCTCACTTAGAACAATCAATGTACTCTTCCACAGACCAACCTGGACAGTTCTTCACTGAGACTCTCTTCTTGGACAACTAAACTAAACATCATAGAGTTAGAGTTACTTCTGCTAAGACATGTTAGGATTTGGTCAATATCCCCATAAGCCCTACTTTAGCTTGACACGTACTGCTTAAATAAGTAGTAATGAAATTGGCAAGTAAAACTTTCCTTTCTGACCATAAGAAATGTTCTTATTCTTTATATGTAATGAAAATGTTTCTTTATAAATATTTCATTAATTTTTTTCACTTTTTAAGTTTTTTGTATGTTGATTTTCTGTGTCCCAAAAATACAATTACATTTTCCATTCTCACTTTTTCAACTAATGTTTCTTTAGCTTTACTTAAGAATTCTGGCTTTAGTCCTGGGGGTTGATGATATAATTCTATTTATCCATGGTGTCCTAATACTCTCAATACAGATTAACACTATCATAAATTAAAAGGGAAACTTTAGTAATCAAATTGTAAGATGAAATTGAGTTCTATGCAAAACTTATTCATAAAAAGTCTAGGAGTAGATTTGTTTTTATTTTCAGTAGTATAATATACATATAGTACATGAATATTTATCAAGATTGGCATATATCCTCAATATTATACGCTAATTTTACATTTGATTATAAAGCTGATTTTAAAATACTCCAAAGAGTCAAGTCAATGTTAAAAAAGAACAAAATGGAAATACTGATATTCACAGACTTTAAGAGTTACTATGAAGCTATGACCATCAAGGCTGCATCATAGTTTTCAACGGGGGAAAAAGCATAGATTAATATAGAAAATAGAGAGTGCAAAAACAATCAATACACAAATAAAATAATCACTGACAAAGTAAAAAAAAACAGAAAGAAAAAAAATTAATCAGTCATCTTTTCTACAATTGGCACTGGGTAATTAGACAACCATATATATATATATATATTATTTTATTTTAAAACAATCTTTTCTCATTTTACATACCAATCCCAGTTTCCACTCTATTCTCTCCTCCCACACTCCCCAACTCCTCAGCATCACACCCTATCTACTCCTCAGAAAGGGTAAGGCTTCCTATGGAAAATCAACCAAGTCTGAACAACTGGTTGAGGTATGCTCAAGGCCCTCCCCTGTATCTAGGCTGATCACAGTAACTCTACAAAAAGAATGAGCTCCAAAAAGCCAGTTCCAGCACTAGGGATTAAATCCTAGTCCCACGACAGTGGCAGCCTCACACACTGGCCAAGCCAGCGTCACTCACATTCAGAGGACTCAGTACTGTCCCACGCAGGTTCCCCAGGACAGACATATATTTAAATAAATGAAAATACAGAAATTACATCTTCAAAAGATTGACTAAAATCAGCTCCTAGGTTTTACACTATAGACCTAAATATACTATGTAAAACCATAAACCTTTAAGAGGATGACTTAGGAGGAAATCAAGTAACTTTGAGCATAACAATGGGTTTTTAGATAAAGCAAGGCATACATCATCAAAACTTAACCAGAAAGCTGGACTAAATGACAAACATCTGCTTTAAAAGGCCACTGCAAGACAAAATGAGAAATATATACATACTGGGAAAAAATATTCATAGGAGACACATCTGATTAAGCACTGTTATCTAAAACATGGAAGAATTCCTAATAGTTAACACGAAGTGTGAATAATTTGATGGGAAAATAGGGGAGGCTTTCAAAAGATACGGATGGTGAAGGACTGCAGAACCTGAAATTAGGACAACAAGTCACATTGATTAAAGTGATCAAATTATAAAACATCAAAAATGCAGGGGAGGATGTAAAAAAAATAAAATCCTACATTCAGTAAAGGTAGGAGTGAAAAAAAAAATGATTAAACTGTTTAGGAAGCCAGGTTGACAGTGAAAGTAATCAAATCTCATGGTTCGCTTACAAAGCTGCTGTGATCCAGATTAAGAGCACACATATAAGAGCAGGAAATACTGGGCCCTTGCTATAGCCTAAAGAGATACCATGCCTCAACCCCAAAGTTTGGAGTAGAAAATTACTAACAGCCAAGCTAATCTGAAAGAACATGCATTTGATGAGCCTAACACAGGGGAAAAGTAGTGGTGAATCCCCAGATTTATTGATAAAAAGACAAATGGAAGTTACAATGGGAAAGATAAGACGTAGATGGTTCATAAGACTGCACTCTCCTGATATCTCAGTTCAGACTGATACAGAGAAAAGATCATGTACCAAGGCTCATAAAGACTTCTTTGTGTGCTGATACTTAGTCTTCAATGTTCTTATTGTGAACTGAGGATATTTGTTTCTCACAATCATTTCTTTTAAAATGAAACATATGCTAATATACATTAACACTGAACCAATCGTTGGTATTTTCTTAAAAGAAGAAAAACTGAGCAAACAAAAACCTGCAATGTACATTATTTCTAATGCATTCATAATTTCAAAAATGTGAATGTCACCAAAACATTCTACATTTCATGAGTGGCTCAAGAAGCATGCAATCCAGACAAAGGGATAATATACTCTACTGAGCATGAATGAGCTATCAAGTGTTACGAGGAGGTTTAATCAAACCCTGGAAAAACATGGAAAAAAAAACTCATGCACATCTTATAAAGCAGCTAGTCTAGAAGAAATTGGGGGTGTATAAGCAAGCAAGATTAACCATCATACAATGGGTGTCATGCATACTATATTGAGATGGAAGATTCATGTCACTTCATCTGAAATCACAGAGAACACATCAACAGCAACAATTCTAACAGTAAATATCATCTTTGGTCAACAGCTACATTCCAATTCTGTGCTCATCAACTGAAAGAACTGTATCACTCTGGTATGGGGGGGGGGCAGTGGATGAACAGGCCATACATGTAAAAGGGTAAGTAATATTTTAAATTCTTTCTACTGTAGGGTCATGCTGTAAACATAAACCTGCTATAATCTTATTCACTAAATTTTATTTCAGAAGATGCTGCAATAGCCAAGACACCATGCATGTTTAAGGCCTCCAGTTTATGTCTTTTACAAATATAAGCTCAGGTCTATAAGCCTCTCATCCTAAGCAACTAATGTATTTAAGAGGCGACAAAACATAGGGGCTCAAATTCTTCACGTATAAAAAAATAGGTACAAATACAGATTCCATCATTATTCTTCAATATTGTTCATAAATGATACATCAGAGGGCACCTTAGGATAAAAATAGGTTCTGCATCCCTGCAGAAAGCAAGGATTTTTCAACCTCAGTTTACAAACAATAAGTGCTGTGGAACATATTGCCCTCTCAGACTTATATTTCTCCAGTTTCCACCCAGACTATGTCCCCCAAAACATCTTTGGCATTGAGTTTCTGAAAGACGAGACCTGGAGAAGACTAGGACCCCGAGAAGACTGGGACCCCATTCACGAGATATCAGCTGTTGCCCAGATGCTTTCCATACAGCATGACTACGTTACAGAGGACTTGTGTTGGGCTCGGTGCACTTTACGGGTCAGGCTTAGGGAGAAATGGGGCCTCTGAATCATCATTATCTAGTGGGAAAGTACAAAGCCTCTGCAAGCAGAGGTCCCTGTTTTTCCTGGTAACTTCTGCTACTCAGGACTTGCTTTCTTAGTGTCATTCTATTATTTCTCTTGGTCCCCCATCAGACTTCAGTCAGCAGAGCTTGATAAGACCCTTTCATCTTTTCCATGGCAACTTTCCAGTTGGTGCATACCAACTTGTGGAACAGTACCTGAATAGAGGAGTGAGTATTAAGAAAGAAAGACAAAAGACAGAAGATATAATCAGGAGGGCTCTCAGTGAACACTACAGCAGTATTTATTTCTCATAGACATTTTATACCCAAAGCAAAATGAGGAGGCAAAAGGTTTTCTTACCATAGGTCAAGGAACAAACCAGCTTAATCACCTCTTTAATTCTGAAAACATCTAGCAATCATGCCTTTGGCCAAACATCCTGCTGTCTGGCCTTGAGGATCAGGAACAAACTTGAAATCTCTGACCTTAAATCAAGATAGAATGAAGTCACTGTAGGCTAGCATACTATACAAAGCATCAGCCCCTTCTTGCTATCTTCCTTTTTCATGTCAACCTTCCACAGCACATCATTTGGCCAACTTCTTTATTCCTTTATACCAGTATTCTCCAATATTTATCCTAAGCACAACTGGAAAACTCTCACCTCCAGGATCTGAAAACACTTGGCTCTAAAACCCACGCAAATATTCACTAAAGACTTAAGTTTCACATGTTGACCTGTATGTTCATGATATAGCAAAGTACACGGCTATGAGTACAATTCAGAATGTTACAGTTATCTACTTTGACTCCTACCAGCAACAAAATGAAAAGTGACTGGGAGTAAATGAGTGTAAGTAGTGAGTTGCCTCAAATTTGCCAGCAGTCCAACCAGGTCTAGAAGGAGGAATAAAGTCAACCATGGAATGGGGAGATGGGTGCGTGGGCATTACAGAGAAATGCATCACACAGAGCAGGGACCTGTACTCTTGGGCGAGGAGGGTCCTAATAAGAGTTACAGCTGTAAAAGGATTGCTGAGGCTAGATGATGAGGAATAACATGTTGTGGTGCTATCTTGCTTGAACAAATAATGCGTGTTTGAAGATCAGAGGATGGAGCTTGCCACTAGCTAACCATAGAGGTCTGGAGGTCTGGGCAGAGACAGGAAGTCAGATGGCTGGGCAGAGACAGGAAGTCAGATGGCTGGGCAGAGAGGATATAAGTGGGAAGAAACAGGAACTTGCTCTCTTTTCTGCTGAGAAGCTAATGAGGTAAAGGTGGCTTTGGTGGCTCCTTCTTCTCTCTGATTGCGCTGCATTTCCCCCTGTATCTGACTCCAGGCTTTTATTATGTAGACCAATTAAGAACTCCATTTACACCATGTATTATAAAATGAAGGCAGAGCAGAATAAAGATGTTTAAGCAAAGCAATCTATGATCTGTTTAATAGTCTAGTAAGGTAATTTCAACCATAGAGCTACTCCTTTATTCCATATGAGATTGCATCCTGTTTTATATATCATAAGTCAAATAAAACACACCTAACCTCCCAACATCAGACCTTAGCAACACAGCACAACACAAAACACAGGTTGTTTTCAAATCCCATTATTACATGTAGACCAGAAGTGGATGCCACTGCCCAGAATCACAAGAGGATTGTATCTAATAACACAAGGCAGGAGGAAATGAAAGTCCAAACATTAAAACTGAGTCTCTACAGGATAAAAAGCAATCTCTTATCATTATTAAGTTTAAAAAATTCATTAAATTCATCTATAGTAAGAGATAGCTGAGTTATTAAGAATATTTGGCCAGCTGTGGTGGTGCATGCTGGTAGGATTTGCTGAAGGAGGCAGAGGCAGGAAGATCACAAGTTCCAGGCCAGCCTGGGCTACACATTTTTAGCCTGGTGTTGGTGGCACATGCCTTTCATCCCAGCACTCAGGAGGCAGAGGCAGGTGGATCTCTGTGGGTTTGAGGCCAGCCTGGTCTGAAGAGCTAGTTCCAAAGCAATACAGAGAAACCCTGTCTCAACAAACAAACAAACAAAAAGAATATTTGACACTCTTCAAAAGGACCAGAGTTTAGTTTCCCGCAAACAAAATTGTCTATATATTTTTAGCTCCAACGTAGCCAATACCCTCTGCTGGCTTTTTTGAGTATCTGCATGCATGCACACACACACACACACACACACACCACGTGCACATGCTAACGAAATAAGGGTTTAGGAAGTGAACAAAGTCTAAACTAAGAGAGTGGGAGATGTTTAAGACCAGGGAAGAGAAGGGGAAATACACCAGATAACAGACTTTGCTGCTCCTGACAAGGACCAGGTTCCTGATCAATCACACACAAGGTATCACACAAGGTAACTCCAGTTCCAGGGGAGGTGATGCTCTCTTCCAGACTCTGCAAGTTTCTGCACACATGAGGTTCACACTAACTCATGCAAACTCATACACATATACATGTATAAAAATAAGTGAGTATATATTTAAGTAATAAATATTAAATATGTATGTATTTAAAAGACTAAGGAATAGAGCTGGGCCACTTGGGAGGCAGAGGCAGGCAGATCTCTGTGAGTTTGAGGCCAGCCTGATCTACAAGACCTCATTCCAGGCTAGCCTACAAAGCCACAGAGAAATCCTGTCTCAAGAAAAAAGAAGAGAGCGAGAAGTGAAAGGGAGTAACATATGCAAACACAGTGATGTCAAGTCAATAGCAGCTTATACAATACAATATAATGATGGGAGATGTTATTCTGAAAATATGTTTCTCATACTGGTTAATGAATAAAGCACTTTGAGGAAAGCAAGATAGGCGGGGCTAGGAGGAAAGAGGAAGTAGGAAAGAGGAGTCAAGATGGAGAGCTGAAAGAGAGCAGATGCGGCCTGCAGCTCTCCGATAAGAGGACCTGACCACGTGGAAAGACTTAGATAAGTAGAAATGGGTTAATAATTAAGACAGCGCTAGCCGATAAAGAATTAGGAACTGGCCAACAGTATTTATATCAAATACAGAGTCTCAGAGTGTTATTGGGGGCTGGCGTGGAGGTGGGACCAGACCAGCGGCAGGCGCGCTGGCAGAAAACAATACAATATAATAAAGAGGAAAAGCTGTAGGACGACCTTCTGACTTTAGGCCTGGTCTCTCAAGGCTAACAGAACAGGTATCCTCTAAAACTGAGGTACAAGATGATATGACAATCAGAGGTAAATAAGTACAATTTTAGCCGAACTAAAATCGGGAAGCCCACGGGAGTCCCCATCTAGGGGATGACTGCAAAGAGATCTGAGTCCTCAGGGGAGAGCTTTGGACTCAAAATAGAGATTTGGGCTTGATTGTCACAGCCAATAAACACAGTACGTAAGTAAGGAAAGCAGGTTAAATTACCCAGAAAGCACAAGGAGATCAAGATTCAGAATGGAAAATAGAAACTAGGTGGAAGTGGATTTCTGAGGTGGAAAAATCCTGTGGGAAAAGATGCAGAAAGAGACACAGGCTGGGGCGGAATGGATGGGGATGGGAAAATTAGGCACAAGAAGACAAATCCTCAGCTCAGGGCTCCTAATCTCTTTCCTAATGCCCGCCTGCGTCACGTGTCAGCTTCAGGCTTCAAGTGGGAGCAGAGCAAGGGTAAAGGGTCGCCACGGGTACTGTCCTCAGATGAGGCCCTGCAAGCTAGATTTGACACTCCTTAACAGTTTACTTCCTTTTCTGTAATCGTCCTTGCTAATTGTGAGCAGTAAGTAAATTAGCATTGGATAAAGAAGTAAATTGTTTGAGCATCATAGAGTGGGCTGTGAAGATGTCACAAGAAATAACTGAGTGGACAAATAAAGAACAAAGTGACAAAGAACGGTAGAACTGGGCCTCGGCGGAAACTGACGGCCATGGGCGTGCAGTGATGCTAACTGAGCCACGGGACAGTGACTTTTGAGGAGGGAGGAGTGACTCTGGGTTCTGTGCTGAGCTCTGATGGTACAAAAGCAGAAGGGAGGGGCTGGGTCAGCATTTCAGCAACACTTGAGGAGCTAGGATGGGTGAGAGGGTGAGGAATTATTGCATCGAGCTGAGTCATGTGGGAGAAAAACTGAGGTAATACACATAACCATACTCTCTCATAAAAACACACATGTATATCTGTGTGTGTGTGTGTGTGTGCATGCGAATGTGTGAGTGTGAATGTTTGTGCATATGTTGATGTATGTATGTGAGTATATGACTGTATGTTTGCATGTTTGTGTGTATGTGTGCAGGCATGTGTACATGTGAGTTTGTATTGTGTATTAATACTATGTTAAACTTAGAAAAACAGAACAAGTTTATAATAAAAATGCAAATTTCTGAATATAGTCACTTAACAAAAAGGGAAAAAGGAAATTTCCACATCATCTGCTGTGCATCTGGCAATGGTACAGAGAGGAATTCATCTGTTCACAGTTTCAACTGAGAAAGAAAAGAAGAGCAAGACTTTACATGAGCAGGCGGGATGGCTTAGAGGTAAAGACACCCGGCACCAAGGCTGAGCCTGGAGTTTCACCACCAAAACTCGGTGGGAAGGAGGACGCTCATTCCTGCACTGTCCTCTGATCCCCAAAGGCACCTGTGGCATGTCCACGCCCATACAATACACACAGACACAGACAAACAACACAAAGGGATGGCTATCACCCCTATGTAAAGCCATACAGGGAGTTCAAATTACTAAAGACTGATGGGAGATGTTGTTCTGTAAATATGCTTCTCATACTGGTTAATGAATAAAGCACTGTGGCCAATGGGAAAGCAAGATAGGCGGGGCTAGGAGACAAGGAGGAAAGAGGAAGTAGTGAGAAGGAGTCAGCATGTAGAGCCTAGAGGAAGCAAGATGCCGGGCTGCCGCTCTCTGGTAAGATGAGCCATGTGGAAAGACTTAAAATAATAAAAATGAGTTAATCATTAAGACAGAGCTATCCCATAAACAATAGTAGTAACTGGCCAACAGGATTGTATCAAATACAAAGTCTCTGAGTGTTATTGGGGGCTGGTGTGGTAGCGGGGCGGAGGGACCAGACCTGTGGGAAATATGTGCTCATAACAAAAGACAACTCTTGTTCCATCCTCTGTGATCCTGTCTCCTGCAAAGGGAATATTTCTTTGTGAATCTACTAATTCTAAGGCCAGTCATATCCATAGAGGTGATAGTCTTCTAATGGTATATCCTATCTTCATAGGTGTTTATACGTGTCATTTAAATGGTAGTTAAAATTGTCACAGTATTTATGGAAGCTTCTTCATGCTCTGCTTTTACATAGATCTATTTTGATCCAGTTTTCTCAAATAATTTAAGCTACTGAATATAAAAAATTAAAATGATTATTTTACAGAAAACATAAATGGTAACAGTTAACAGTGGTAGAACTTTATAAACCATAAAAGCCTTGGTTATTGCTTTCTCATCTTATCAAGTTCTAAGTAAGTTTTTAAGAAGCAAAATACTAATACAGCAAGACAACAGTGTTAAATCCATCTCCAGTTACATCAAATACTCAGGGACACTTCTTTCATTTTGTGCAACAACCAAGCTGCTAAGTGTGTCAGTTGTGGAGAGACCTAGATGAGTTGAGTTCAGGTCTGTAGGGAGGCAGCCAGATCCATCACCAACTACGGATATCTCCAGGCTTGAGCTGCTAAAGACCCTGTCTGGAAACACTAGCCAGGCATCATGAGTGGCTGTTGAGACTAAGTCCAGCCGTGAGGGAGAAAGACATGGAAAGATGCTTCGAGGATTATGGAAGGATCAGGGACATTGATCTGAAAAGAGGTTTGGGGTTTGTGGATTTTGAGGGCCCAAGAGATGAAGATGAAACTGTTTATGAACTCAAGGGAAAAGAACTTTGCAGTGAAAGAGTTTACTATTGAACATGCTAGGGCTTGGTCTCCAGGTAGGTGAGGAAGAGAGCAACACTCAAAAACTAAGAGTCACATATTTGTATTAAACAGGTCTCCATCATCAGTAGAAAAGGATTGTTGTCAATACAGCAAATATAATTTTAAGTACAAAAGCATATATTCTTAATATGACTACAATGTATTTACGTAAAATTGCAAACAGGAAAAACGATACTTTACCATACAGCCACACCAAGTATTTGAACCTTCTGCATCAGTTAAGATAGATCACTTCCCAACACTCACAAGCTGAACTGTCATCAGGTATAAGTTATGAAAAGAGCAGCTGAGAGATTTTAGAACATAACAATCTGTGCATTCTCTGAAAAGTAGTACATCCTCAGAGCACAGGAATTGTTTTTCCTTGTTATTGATTCACTTTGCTGACAGCCCCCTTATATATAGGTACTGCAAGGTGCCAAATGCCACCGCTTGCTTATGAATGGATGCCTCAGCAAAGTCCCCAGGAGGGAAACTCAGTAGCACCTTCAAAGGAGTAGTCAGCAGGAGTGCCAGGTGAAACCAGCTTCATCAGGACTTAAAGCAGCCTGCTTATCCCCTTGGGGTCAGACTGTAAAGACATGGGAAGTGTATGCTCTGCTAACAAGGACATAATAACCACTTGAAAGGACACAAGGAGTCAATTTCTCAAAGCCATCTACAGTTGAATTATTTATTCTGATGGCAGATACCTAAAAGCAGGTGTATTCATCTTCAAAGTGTGTGTGTGTGTGCGTGTGCGTGCGTGCGTGCGTGCGTGTGTGTGTGTGTGTGTGTGTGTGCATGCGTGGTGAATGAATTTATGTGTATGTACAGGTACACACAAGCATTCAGCCGGACTGTCCAGCCAGCCAAATGCTCCTTAGCCTCCCAGTGGCTATGCTGCCACACCAGGGTTTTATGTCACAGCCAGTGGCCCTGACTCAGATCCTCCTACTTGAACAGCAAGAACTTTTCTCTGTGAACCATAGTCCCAGGTTTAGGAGTTCCAAACTTTCTTCTTTACTAAGTTAGAAGACAGCTTTTGTGCTCACTAACTTCATCAGATCCCTAAGAAGAAAGCAGAGGATTCCTGAAGCTCAAGTATGGTGAAGTGTCAGTGTAAGTGAAGCTTTGGGGAGCCACTGACTAATTTCCATGATTATTTTATTATACTCCCATGGACAAACTGGTGCCCCAAGGAAAGGAATCTGCGAAGTGCTACACGAAAAGAACTCTGACCCAGGCTAAACATCATCCTTATCTTCATTAGCAAGAGTGCTATTAGCCATGGAAGCTATGTCCTCCTTGATGATATTACAATCACTTCTAACTTTTCATTTTCTTGGTTAGGACTAAGGAAAGACTTAAAGAAAAGGAGTTTTCATCCCTATTATATGTCTCCCATCTTCTAAGTGGCGACAGAAGCTTGATGATCCCTCATGGAAGGTCTCACCCTCCCTATGGAGTAGATGGGATGGGGGTGCTGGTCAGGGGGCATGGGAGGATGGGAAGGAGAGGGAACTGGGATTGATTTGTAAGACAAGATTGTTTCTAATTTAAATAAAATTTATTAATAAAAAGAAAGTTCAGTAAGAAAATATGAAAAACAAACCTCTAATATAGTCCATTCTAGTCATTTTGTTGAGTACAGACATACACACATGCAGGCAAAATATCCATACACACAAAACAAAAAATAAACATGATTAAAATTTTAAGACAGACTTCCAATTCATAAGACAGTGGATATTGTGATGATGAATGGCTTTAGGTTATCAAATGAAAAGAGATAGATGATTTTTCTAGGCAAAAATTATACGTGTATGATTTGTTACAAAAAAACACTAGTTCTTCAGTCACTTTTCTAAGCAACAATGAAGAAACAAAAATGGCTTCTAGAAGGCTGACTGAAGGCCTAAAGTAGGCACACGTTGGAAGAAATATGTAATGATCTTGTATTTGGGCATATACACTGTTCAGACTCCCTGATTTTAGGAAAAGGAAGAATTTCTCCTCAGCTAGCAATTCCAAGTGTGCAGGTGGGAGCACACAACTACAGAGACTTCAAGCCAACACTCTTATAACACTAATCACAAATATCGACTGAGCACCGACTATGTGGTAAGCACCATACTGAGCTCTTTACTACTATTCATCTGTCTCCAAATGTCTATTGATATTACTGTTATGATTTACAGAAATCACCACAGGCTGAACTGTATCACATCATTCTGGTTGTTAGTCTCTGTTACCTTCTATGGAGTTTTAATCTTAGACTGCCTGTTTTCAAGTATTTTGAGTGTCAGTCTTTTAAAAGATGATTATTAAAGATTTCTTATTCATATTTATGTGTGATGGTGCTAACAAAAGCCAGACAGAGATATCCCATCCTCTGATTCTAGAGTTACAGGAGATTTCAAGCCATAAGGTGTTGGCACTAGAAACCAAACTCAAGTGTTCTGATAACAGTGAGCTGTCTTAACCACTGAGCTCTCTCTCTCTCTCAGACCCTTTGAATGGCAATCTTAATTTCTTTGCTACCTCTTGGATTCCTGGTTCAACTCTTTGACTTTCAAAGTTTCACAGAGAATTAGGAGATTCTAATATTTACTGAATTAATGGTTGTTTCTCCTAGTGTGTTGTATTGCATTTTTATTACTATACTTTCTGTAACATGGTTTATTTCATAAAATTCACACACATTATTGGAAAATAGTTTTTTATTCTTTAAGAGGCTTTGCTGTAATTTCTGCAATGGATTATTAAAGCCAGAGAATTTTTTTCCTTTTTTTCTTTTCTTTTGTGTGTTTGCTTTTTTTTTCAGTTTCAACATACATACTGAAGAATAATAGGACCTAAAGTTATTTTAAGGACACTAATATTTACAAAAACATTTCAGTAAATACAGATACTCTACTAGTCAATAGGCTCAACCCAAAATGAGCAGTCTACTCTAACGATGATTTAGTAATAAAGTAAAATTAGAAAAGATGACAAGCAAAGTAATACAGCCTTATTCTAATGAAATGCTTCCATCTCGGTCTACAATTGGCCCTCACCGAGAGGCACTAAAGCTCAAAAGATGCTACAAAGGAGCTACAGTGATGGCCCCCACAGTAAGGACATGAGCCACTCTAGCACAGGAACAAAGTTTTCAGTTCCCAGCATCTACACCAGGTGGCTCACAATCACCAGGTCTAAAGAATCCTATGCCTTCTTCTGGCCACCCTGAACATATGTAATTACATGCATATACTCACATGCTCACACCCGTACACGTGCACATAGTTAAAGGGAAGAAATCTTTGAAGTTACTGCAACAATGAGAGAATTTCCAACTCCCCCCCAATCAATTATAAAATGTAATCAGCGAGGCTAAGACTCTGGAATACAAGCACCACACATTTCCACCCACCCCAGCATTTAGAACTCTGACTCTCCTTCATGAGCATTTCGGCTTAGAAGGCTGTAAAACAAGCTGCCTGCACTCCTTCTCAGAGAAAGGTTTTGGAGGAGTCTTGGAGCTTTCAGAAACTATCCTTTTCCCTGTGAAAGGAATATGTCAATCATGATTCCAAGAAGCAAATCACAACAATCTCAAATCAAGATACAGAAATGAGGCCTCAGACCTGAGCAGACTGAATGGGGAGCCTATCATTTTCCACTTGATGAATTTATTCTCCGAGTAAAGGGCCTGGTGACAGTAAAACCAATGAGTCCAGGGGAGAAAGACAGAGTGGGAACTGGAATGACACAGAAAACTCACATTGTGCTATTACACTGCCCTTGGGAGATGGCCTTGACCAACCTCGTGGTCAATTGTTGGGCC
The DNA here is from genome assembly GCA_030556225.1 of Cricetiscus sungorus. Classification (NCBI taxonomy): domain Eukaryota; kingdom Metazoa; phylum Chordata; class Mammalia; order Rodentia; family Cricetidae; genus Cricetiscus; species Cricetiscus sungorus. Next base: position 5,190,303 of record JANBXA010000202.1, on the reverse strand, counting down.
TTCCTGGCAGTCCAGCCTTGCGGAGCTAGGTTGTAGTTGTGTTTCCTTAGTAATTAAAAAATGTACATATTCTTTGAAATTCCCATACCTTTAGACAATGTAGTTTGATATTGTCTACCTAGCACAACCTTTTTCTAACTGCTCCTACAGTTCCATATGCTATCTCCATCCCAAGTTCATATTCTCCTTTCGTTATTAAGGTCCCTGAGTCCAATGAGTGGAGTACATGGGTGTGGGCCTATACACCGGTGCGTGGGCAGCTTACCACAGCTATGTTCCCAGAGGAGAATGACTCACTGGCCTCTTTAAGGGGAGTTTGAGTTTTTTCTGAATACTATCACCTAACCAGGACCACGGAGCAGGTGAGAAAACTAAGGTGTAGCAGAGTTGTTTTCCTGGTGTGTACCCGTGACCAGGAGGGTTCACAGTGGCGATCAGAAACTAAGTTTGAAAGAAAGGAGAGAGCAGAAGGAGATTACGAAAAAGAATATGTTTATCTGGGAACAATGAAAAGAAAGGAAGAGTTCCGTTTGCATGGGCAGACAGAGGGTTGACACCACCTGCTCAGGAGCTAGGTGGTTTTGCATGAGCCTGACAGTCAAGTGCAGGGCCCTTAGCTCCTGGGACATCCTGGTCTTTATCTGCAAAATGGAATTAACTTGCTGTACTTTTCATCTCTTCCACGTTTCCCTACTCAATTAACTCAATTCTCCCAGAAATATAGCTAAGCCCAGAGACCATGGAAAAAGACCGGAATGCTTGAGAGTTAAAATTTAAACGTGTGTGTGTGTGTGTGTGTGTGTGTGTGTGTGTGTGTGTGTGTGTGTGTATGTGTGTAGGTGAAAAGTTCTTACCAAAAAGAAAATCCAAACCCTTGGGTATTGGAAACAGGATAGAACAGTTAGGGCAGTTACAGAGTGGTGACGCTGTAAAGAGGCTTCATAAAGAAATGGGCAGCCACAGCCAGTGTCCAGATTTCACACCTGACCACGAGGCTGACAGAGTTCAGGATAAACAAGAAGGGTGACCGGGCTACTGGAGATGGCATTTGTTATGGGGCATAATCCAACGATTGTGACTTGTTTGGCTGTTTGTCAATGTTAATGCGACTCTGCAGAGGTGCCAAGTTCTCAATGTCAGCTGCACCCTGTGCAGATGGCAAGTGAGAAGCTGTGGCATGGGTGCCTCCGGCTGGGCTAACAACCACCTGAGGAGCCCTGTTCCTCAAACAGGGTCATTTCACACTAAATCCAGATTTTCATTCTTCATTGACTTCATGTAGTAGATGAACTGAAAAACATTTTCCCCTGAACCTCTTTCAGGCTCATCCGGAAGGAATGTCCGACCTTTCTACCCTTACCCAAGTGTGGTCTTGATTCAGAGTGACTAGCCACCCCCCCCAAAAAAAACAGTATAGATGTGAGCTTATGCACCCCATAATCACCCAGGGAAGAAAGCCAGAACCATACAAATGGATACAGAGACAAAACTCCAGGGGAAAGGCTGGAACGATGTGGGAAGAACTTTTAAGGGCGCTGGCCTCAATTCCTGGAGGAGCTGGGGCTGGGGCAAAGAAGCCAACATAGAGTGAATGCACACTGACAAGAGCACACAACTGTCTCAGTGCACTCCGTACTAGACATTAAAGAATTGAAAATAACATTATAGAGTGTGTTTCTTCTATGCATACATGCATGTGCACATGTATGGGTTCATATGCACGAGGAGGCTCCGGGTTCAGCTTGGGTGGCTCCTTCATCTCTCTCTACTTTTCCTTTTGCTGTGACTGAGTCTCTCACTGATCCTGCATACCACTGATTTAGAAGCCTGAAAGACTCTCTTGTCTCTGCATCTCAGCATTGTGATTACTTGTACACCCCCAGGCCCAGACTCAGACCATCATGCTTGTACAGTCACCAATTTACCCACTAAGCCACCTCACCAACCCCCACAGGTGAAGTTCCTATCTTAAAATGTTCTACTTTTGTTGGCCATGATTAAATGAAACCAGTGTTAGGTTTCTGTTCTTACTCGTTGTAAGAATAAAGTATCAATCTTGCTTACTGGGGAAAATCAGGAAGTACTTTTCCTAAATTCAGAAGCAAAGTATGGCCTGGGTTGCTACCACCATTTATGTAATAGTCTCTGGAGAATTCTCCAACACAGACAAGAAAAGTTGGTGGACCTGGGTTAGGAGCAGTCAGCCTGTACAAATTGGACTCCGTGTTTTCTTATTTTGTTTTGAAGAAAGAGAATGTACATAAAGTGTGTGAGGGAGGTTGAGTAGAAGCTGGGAGATGAGGGGTACGGAAAATGATGCACGTATATGATATGAAAGTTTTAAAAATAAAAAAGTATCATTTTTTAAAAGAGAAAACAAAAGCTACTGGATGTAAGAGAACTGTGAGAGAATTACCTCTGCTCTTAAATAAATTCCAGAAAAGAGTACATTTTGCTACACACAAATTCTACCTCAAGACAGAGGGCAAAGCGGCTTGGTGGAAAGGACGGGGATTTTATGTGTGAGTATTGACGCTGACTCAACTACAAAAGTACATTTTTAAGATAAAATGGAAAATTCTACGCAAAGTGTATTAAATGGATATCAGAAGTTGTTTTAACTTAGGATAATAGCAATATGCTTACATTTTTGTTCAAGACTGCATTGCCATGAAATATTTCTAGATTTATTTTTTATAAGTATGGGTGTTTTGTTTGTACATATGTGTCATGTGTATCCTGCTACCCACAGAGGTCAGAAAGATATCCCATATTATTGGAATTACAGAAGGTTGTGAATGGCCATGTGGGTGCTGGAAATAAACCCTGGATCCTCTGGAAGAGCAGCAAGCCTTCCAACTAGGAACCATCACAAATATCCCACATTTTAAAGAGACTCCTCCTTTAACATATAAACATACATGCAGCTGCTTTTCTATGTTCAGAATAAAAGATGGAAATTTTAAATGTTGCAAAGTTTGGGTAACTCTAGCTGGGCACTGACAAAAACCCTGAAATGGCTGTTGACTCTCTACTTCTTAGCATGTTTGAAAATGTCTCAAAACAAAAATGGTAGCTAGTGTTTACTGGGCACTTGCCTTGAGCCTGTCACACTTTAAATACTCACACATTTCATTTTATTGATAAAGATGAATAATAAGATTGATGGGAGATGTTATTCTGTATATATGTTTCTCATACTGGTTAATAAAGCTCTGTGGCCAATGAGATAGCAAGATAGGCGGGGCTAGGAGACAAGGAGGAAAGAGGAAGTAGTAGGGAGGAGTCGAGATGTAGCCCAGGGAAGAAGCAGGACACTTTCCGCGGCTCCCCGATAAGACGACCACGTGGAAATACTTAGATAAGTAGAAATGGGTTAATAATTAAGGCAGAGCTAGCCCATAAACAATAATGGTAATTGACCAACAGAATTGTATCAAATACAGAGTCTCTGAGTGTTATTTGGGGCACACGTGTTTGCAGGACAATGGCGGCAGAACCAGCTGCAGCCGGCGGGAACAACCTGCCGTAACATAAGATCAATTAGAAGTCCCATTTTACACATTAAAAAAACAAGGCACTCTCAGCTTTAAAAATGTATCCTTCAAATCAAGTGTCCAGTGGAGATGGAACACTGGTTCACTGCCCTAACACTTTTTAAGCATGCAGAAACCCATTCCAGTCATTCCGAAAAGTAGAGTAGCTTGCTAATCACCTACCTGCATGTCTGTCTTGCTTGGGGTAACACAACTATACTTACAGAGATATTTCTTCCTTCGTATGAATATTTTGTTTTTACACACCAAGGAAAGACACCACACTAACTGTGTCCTCTAAATAGTAGCTACAGAAATCAATGATCAGGAAACTAAGCTAATTTTATTACTTCAAATAATAAAATGAATCTATTTAGAGGACTATACTCCTTGACACTTTTACCAGGAAAGCAATCAAATTACCATGATAAAAGCTGCTGGCACTACTGTGTCTCTGTAGTTTACAGTACACACACTCCATTCTCCTCTGCCATCTGCCTTCTTTTATGGTCCTGGTGACAAAGAGATTTACCCTGATCAGCCTCATTCAGGAGGCAGTGCTGGGTGGTGGGTGGTAAGTGTAGAGACAAGGCTGGAAGTATGGCTCAGTGGTGAAGGGACCTGGATGTTCTTCCAGGAGAGTGAAGTTTTGTCCCCAGCATTCATGTACGGCAGGTCACAATGGTCTACCACTCCAGTTCCATAGCTTCCAATGTCACCTAAAGCACAAGTGTGCACATGTTATGTGTGTGTACATGTATGTGTGTGTGCGCACACAGAGACAAATGAAAATCTTTTGTCTAAAGATGTTGTATAGAAATAAATAGCTCATTGTTTTTAGGTGAAAAAAGGAAAAGATAAATATAGGATATTGATGTTTTAATAAGTATCAGGGGAAACAAATAAGCCAAATAGATGTATATTTAGGGAGAAATAACTTACAACAGAGACATATGAACACCAGCAAGTTCCTGGTACCAAGGATGCCTCCAGATGCTCTTCTGTCCCCATGCTGCAAGCAAGAGAGCTCTCAGAGTCCCCTTCTCAGACTTAGCTCCCCCCAGGTAATGTCTGCCCCTGTCTCCACCCCCAATGGGTGTGGTCTGTGCCACAGGTGCGGACAAAGTAAATATCTCACTACAATGGGATTTTCAAAAATTTATACTTAGGGAAAATTATAAATTTCTAGATATAGCAAGACATGATTTTCATAACCATCCAGTTGCAATATACTCATCCTGACAAAAATGTGAGGGGTTCTAACAGCCCATTGCTTTTAGAGGGACTGTCAAGGAGCTAAATCAATGTTAGTGTGGTGTAACTAAGGTGTTTAAGGGCCTGGTACAGGAAGATTAGCTGGACCTACATGCAAGGACCAACCTCAACAAACAAAACAAATAAGGCGCAGGGAATATTCCATGAATACATCAAATGCCATTCCTTCTTTATGGACAAGTAAACATGAGGGTAAAATCAAAGCCATTTCCAATTAAACTCAAAGCCTAAGTGAATTTTAATTTTAATTTGATGTTCTATCTTTCCCTCACATAGACACTAATAGTAATCTGTCCATTCAACAGGAAATAGCATTACAGAAAAAAATTACTGAGCTCAAATTATAAAGATTTGATTAGGTTTTGTTCTTTTTACATTAAAACCTCATTGTATTTCTTTTTCTTCTATAACAATTTACAAGTAGAGAAAATTATACCTCATATTTATTTTATGTCACAGTTATAACACATTACTATGAACTTGGTGACTGAACCCATAAGAACCTACTACTCACAGCTCTGTGGGTCTGACATTAATCTTGTGTCTAAGCCCAAATCAAAGCAAACTTGGAAATGTGTTACCTTTTGGACATGACAAGGAAAACAACGCTTGTCCCTTTCTTGACAGCTGGCTTGGCTGAGTTCAGCTCTGCAGGCTGCAGGGCCATCTGCATTTCTTGCACATGTGAGGACCACTCCCAAGTTCTGAGATCACTGCGTTCTTACCTCATGGCTCCTTCTGCCCCACTCAAGGCAGGTTTGATGGGTGCAGTCCTCTTCCCACTATGACTTGCTAATCTCTCTTTTGCTCTAACATCTCCACGTGATCATAACCAGAGAATATCTACGCTTTGAGGACTGATGGACATAGATCTGTGAACCCCCTAATAATGTAGAACATTCTCCTTGCCTACAGAATTTCCCACGCCACAGGAATTAAGAGGATTAGAGTGTAGACATGTGTGATAAACTACAGTTCAGCTATATATCATTCAATAGTATAGCACACCAGCATTTAAACCAAGAATGAGAAATTCATAAACTGTGAGCACTGCTCTCATGGTGATAGTGCATTATGAAGAAATACATAGTTTAATTGTTGGCTGCTGCTCTTATAAAGGGTATACTAAAAACTGCAAGATGCTACACCCTGATCTCCCCTAACTTCTAGGTATGAGTTTTCTCATATTCTTAACTTGGCAGCATTTATTAAGAATTTGAGGAATTGTAGTGATGGCTCAATACTTAAGAGAATTTGTTGCTACTGCAGAAGTCATGGTTCAGTTCTGAGAACTCATGTCAGGCAGTTCACAACTGCCTGTTCAAGAGGTAGCAGAGTAGATCTGATGCCTCTTCTGGCCTCCACAGGTACCTGCAAACACACGAGTATGTATGCCCACATATACACGCACACGCACATGCACGGGCACACACACACACACACACACACACACACACACACACACACACACACCTAAACAAATAAATGAAGAAAGAAATATTTGAGGAAAGAGTCTTGAAATAATAACAGGCAAAAAGGCAATAGATAGTAATCCTATTTCAACCAATGAACTTTATTCAAAATCAAATGCCCACTACAATTTTCTAGAACTATTTGGAAGATAATCCACTGGAACCAATATCTCCAACATATTTCTAAAACAATACACAGTATATTTTAAAATGTACTCTTCTATGTAAAGGACACCAGCAAACAATTAAACTAGGTAGTTGGTTCTATATCAACCTCACTGGCCCAGCAGTCACTTAACATTCCATTTTTCTCTTAATATATATGTGTATGTGTATGTATGTATGTATATATATGTATATATATATGTATATATATATATATATACATGCCCCCCAACACCCCACCCAACCTGTCCCCCCCACACACACTCCACAGGTACGGTGATGCCTTCCAGGAGGGATCACCAAAATCTGTCAAGTCATTTGGAGTAGGGTCTAGGCCCTCCCTCCTGCCTCTAGGTTAAGGGAGTATCCCTCCATGGGGAATGGAATCCCAAAGTCCTTTCATGCACCAGGAATACATTCTGGTTCCACTGTCAGAGGTCCTTAGACTTCCCAGGCCTTCTAACTGAGACCCATGTTCAGGGGGTCTGAGTCAGTCCAATGCTGGTTTCCCAGCTATCAGTCTGGAAGTCTATGAGCTCCCCCTTGTTCAGGTCAGCTGTCTCTGTGGTTTCTATAGCTTGGTCTTGACCCATTTTCTTATCACTCCTCCCTCTCTGCAACTGGATTCCAGGAGTTCAGCTCAGTGTTAGGTGTGGGTGTCTGCTTCTGTTTGTATCAGCTACTAGATAAGGGCTCTATCATAGTGGATAAGTTAGTTATCAATCTCATTATCAGGGAAGGGCATTTAAGGAAGCCTTTCCACTGTTGCTCAGATTGTTAGTTGGGGTCATCCTTGTAGGTCTCTGGACATTTCTCAAGAGTCAGTTTTCTCTTCAAACCTATAATTGCTCCCTCTATTATGGTATGCCTTTTTGTTTGTTTGTTTTGATTTGAAATTTTGGCTATTCATCTCCTGACTCAATCTTCCTGGTCCCACATGTTCTCCTCTCCTCCTTTTCTCTTTCTCCTAACTCCCCCTCCACTCACTTTCTCTTACTTTATTAACTGAAGCTACTTCCAGGCAGAAACAGAGCCAAACCAAATTGCATTCATTGTAGTACTATGTGCTTTTTTAATTTCTTAATTTTTTTAAATTGGCATTTTAAAATCCATGTGATTCATACTATAGTAATAGAAACTGGAACTTGAGCAAAGTTGTAGATAAAACAAAGATACTTAATGAGAATTTAGAAGGTGACAAGCGCCCGTGCTCCTTTGATGCCCAAATAAAGGTTGCCATGTCTAGCTGCTGACCAACTGGGCATCCCAGAATCCTCTCCCCTTTCCTGAAGCACTGATTAAGTCCAGGAACATCAGAAAAGCAGCCTGAGCACGTTTGTTTCCATGCTCAGTGGCTTTTCTTTCTAGGTTCTGAAGAACAGCCAACTACTCAGCCTAACTATAACCTGCATAAAGGGCCTTCTGTTGAAGAAACCCAGTACTTCAAATATTTAACTTCAGTGACAAAAGGAGAGGGGAAGAAAGAATGATTTAACCTATCCCATCCATGGAGGTCAGATATTCAATTTTTAATGCGATGTTAAAAATCAATGAGTACTCTCAGTAGCCATGACAGAGATCAGGGAGAAGGAATGATGGAAATTGAACCAAGGTTTGTGTACATTAAGCACACATTCTGACAGTGAACTGCATCCCCAGCCTCCAGGCCCTCAAGACACACCGGCATTATTGCATATGGAACATGGAATAGAATGTGGCTTACTGCCAGATTATGACATAAGATTTCCAAAAACAATTAAAAAGCAGAAAAGGAGGACGGAATGAAAACATAGTGTGGAGTGTGAGCAGTACCAACTCTGACAGAATTTCCAAGTCAACCGGCAGTAGCAGCAGTGACGGTTCAGAGGCAGAGCCTGACAGAGGGAACTGGAGATGGTGAGATACACATCTTCTACATGACAAGCACTCACATACAGAGGGACTGAAAAGAAGGAACCCAGCAGCCAGAGAGCATAAGAGAAAGTGGGTACTCTGCAGGAGAAGTTTGCAGGCTCGGTGTAAAGCTGTAATAACAAGACACACTATTGACTCAGCAATCACCTCCCAAACTGTAGCAATCCTGCCCAGAGCCCAGGAACAGGATGGTACCCGGCGTAAGACAGAAGATAAAGGGCATAAGGTCTGTGAAAAGGGGCAAAATATAAATGCTACTTGCAAATGGGTTCTGCATAAAATAGCTATGTTTTCTACTCTGTTTAAAAAAAATAACTATGCTTCTAATTCATGTAAGAGAGAGACAGAGACAGAGAGACAGAGAGAGACAGAGAGACAGAGAGAGAGACAGAGACAGAGAGAGAAAGAGAAAGAGAGAGAGAGAGAGAGAGAGAGAGAGAGAGAGAGAGAGAGAAACAGGCAACATTATAAATATAAATAGCAAGACATATTAAAATACCCCAGTCTGATATGATGGCTGTAGGCTAAGCTATATGTGGTTGCTGTCAAAATAACTCATTAAATTATACAAGGAAAGGCTATATACTGTAAGAGGAAATAGTTGAATCTTATAAAACAAGCAATGTTATTTTGTAAAAATATAATGAAATTATACATATTAATAAGAAAAGAAAAAATCTAAACACGGGGGGAGCACAAAAATTCATATATGTGCTTCCCATCATGGAGCTTGTAAAGAGTTGCTGCTCAACTCTGCAATGGCTACAGTGTCAGCAGTTATCAGCTAAGATTCTAATGTTGGGCACTGTGCTAACTGTTCTACATGAGGATGTCTGCATGGCAGCTTTGCACATTTGGACGATGTTTCCTCATTGAATGTAGGGCCATGTTAGCTTGTACAATTTTGCAATCTTTTAACTGTTCATCATTTAACATTTCCACTAATTACTCACTGCTGTCACAAAATACCTGACAAAAGCAACTCAAGCAAAGCTTAACTATGGCTCATGGTTCCCAGCCAGGAACTTGGGATGGATGATCACCCTGTGTCTGCAGTCTGGAAGCAGAGAGAAGGATGCTGGATGCTTGCTGCCTCCATTTTCTCTTCTTACTCAGCCTGGAACTGTTGTCTTCCTCAGTTAAAATTCTAAAAGTACCCTAACTGACATGTGGGGAGGTATATCTGCTAGGTGATACTATGTACCATCCAAATAACTGAATATGTGAAAATGTATCACTTGACAATATGGAATCGATACATTTGGAAACATAGCTCAGTGGTAAGACTATGCACTGCATTCTCATGCACAGGGACACACATATATACACTTAACGTGAAATATATATGGAATATAGAAAATAAGCATTTTAAAATGAAAATGTATTAGAATAAAAGGACAGAATAAGCTTCTGAAACATAGGGATTGAATTAACTTTAGGTTCTGCCCTTTAAAAGAGCAAATGTCTCAGCTTGGAGTGGCCACATGAAGCAAAACTGCCATAACTACATGCTAAGAGCCCGCACTGCTGACCTGCAACACCCCGCAATGCCACTTTGTACGGTACATGTCACCTAAGTGGATTTGTGATTGTACAGGAAGAAAAATACTGTTGTTGTTTTTACACTCCAAAATAATTAGTAATTTACAATAAAACAACACTTTATGTAGCAGTTTAGAATTAATAAAGATAAATTCTTCCCAAATAATATTGCGTTATCTTCCTTAATTACTAATTCCTTTTTATTTACAACACATATTAATTGCATATATTAATGAGGTTCATTGAGATCTCCTTTGTCATTTATCTTCTAGGGCTCTTGTTGCATAAATAACTAGGAGTTTTACAAGAGTCCCAACACTCAGCAAGGATATTGCATCAAAAATGAGGGGGAAACTACCCTAAAATTTCATGATTTCATCTATCAATAAACTTAGATAGCTCATATATTCAATATCAAATGCCCTGAACAACATGAGACCCTACCAAAGCCAAACTAATAAAGGGAGTTTACACTTTTAAATTTTTTTTAAATGGACTCTTCTTAAAAGGAAAACTAAGAGCATAAATACAGATTATTGTATTTTCTTTCTTTTGGGGAGAAAGTTTGAGACAGGGTTTCTCTATGTAGCCTTGGCTGTCCTGGAGCTGACTTTGAAGACCAGGCTGGCCTCAAAATCACACACAGATCTGCCTGCCTCTGCCTCCCAAGTGCTGGGATTAAAGGCATGTGCCACCACTGGTCAGTGTTTTCAGAATGATGAAAATTGAAGTAACAGTGACCAAATCAATGTGAGAAAACTATTTCTCACAGAAGCATCATTACTCCTTTTCATTAAATCGCCCCCACTTTTCAGATCAATGATTGCTCATGGCCTCAATATCTCTTCATTGGCTATTTACTGCACTGAGATAGCCACTGCTGATGAATGTTGCGCATAACTTAAGAATGTGTTCAGAGACTAATGGTGACAAACTTTTCTTCCTGTGCTTGATTTTTTTATTTAAGTAATGAAAGGTCCAATATATATATATATATATATATGTATATATATATATATATATATATATATATATAGAGAGAGAGAGAGAGAGAGAGAGAGATGTAGATATATTTGATGTAACATGCAAATAGTTAAGTATCACAGCCTTTACTAGACTCTTCATGTTAATATTCTCCTTTTGTAGTCACAGCTATACTGAGGAGTAATCAGTCGTGGTTCCATTAATGGTCAGTGGGCTGGCTAGGTCTTATTTCTACTGCCAGGATTTAAGCACAGATATTTTGGTCAAAAATAAATGGATGCCCTTTTTGTTTGCCTGGTTTTTTTTTTACTACATTTCATACAGACTCTTAACTGATGTGTTGTGCAAGGATTTGCTGCTATCCCTGAGTATGTCCCCTCATGCATGTAGCATTCTGGTAACAAGTGCTGATACCCCCTAAACTGGACAAACTTCTTGGCACTGGACACTTGTTACCCATGAAGGTACGGCGCCACTGAGAATGATGGAAAGCTTGTGTCCCTTCACATTAGGCTCTATTAGGAAAACAATCACAAGGGTACATCATCCCTACAATAAGCATAATTCCAACATAGGGCATCTTTAAAATATATTACCTTGATTCCGTTAAAACTTGAGCAGCCAGTTACTTTCCATCACAAGATTAACTCTGCCAGAAAAGCCTCCAGAAATACCCGTGTGTACAGCTTTGAAACGTTTGATGTACGTGAACACAATTATAAAGGGAGACACTAGTCAAAATAACTTTCTTCCAGGGTAAGTCATCAATGATTTGCTCTGTGTCTTCGAGTGCTTCTTGATGAGGTGCCTGCGGAAGATGAATGGCTGAATTCCCTCTCAAAACCTCAACATTTTAGGAAAGACAACAGCCAAGATTTGGGCCTTGCATAAACACTTCTCTTTTCTCATCAGACGTATCTGAGGATAAAGTGCTAAGCATTCCCACTGAGGAAGGGTTTCTAAAAATCTCTGGTGGTTAATTCAGCAACTGCCAGACGATAGAGCACCATAAATTCAAAAGTCCTGTCATCATGAAAACTCCCACCTTGGGATCCAGGAGACAGCTCAGTGGGTGAAATGTTTGCTGTACAAGAATAAGGACCTGAGTCCCAGCATCCTGTAACTACCAGGCACAGTGGCACAGTGCTGCATCCCCACCACTAGGGGGTGGACACGGGAGGACCCACTTAGTGGTGCCTGCTAGCCAGCCAGACTCGTTAGACCTGCATTAGGAAGTTCCAGATTCCAGAAAAGATCTTGGCTCAAAAGTAAATAAGTAAATAATAAAGTTGAAAGCTATAGAGGACAATGCCCAATGTCCAGCTCAGGTTTCTACACACACACACATACACACACACACATACACACACACACACACAAACACACACACACATACACACACACACACATACACACACACACACATACACACACACACACATACACACTCACACACACACACATACACACACAAACACACACATACACACACACACATACACACACACACACACAAACACACACACACATACACACACACACACATACACACACACACATACACACACACACATACACACACACACATACACACACACACACATACACACTCACACACACACACATACACACACAAACACACACACACATACACACACAAACACACACACACACACATACACACACACACACACACACACAAACACACACACATACACACACACAAAGTGCATTAACACACATGGCCTCTCACGTTTCTCTGATACAAAAGGACTCCATTTGCTGGAGTAACCGCACATAGCTTAGCCTACAGGCATCATACTCGACTGGGTGTTTTAATATCTCTTTGTATTTGTAACACTACCTGTTTGTTTTCCCTCTTTTTTTAATCATGGTACTTCTTTTTGTATTTTCTGTTCTTCTTTTATTGAAAAATAGAATTTTTTAAAATAAAACATATCCTGCCTATCGGTTTTCTAAAATATAAATGTACAAAGGGATAAGAAAACTCGCAAACCCATGTTGGAGTTATGAGAAGTCTGAGCTTTCTGTTTGGTGAGCTTTGCTTGAGGCTGAACTTGGGGAGGAACACACCGCTAAAATGAGCCCCAGTACACACATTAATCCATTTCACTGTGGCTTCTGCTTGAAGGGAGCCAGCAGAACTTGGACTGGATATGTGTCAGGCTTTAAGCTCTTACACTTTTCAGGCTGAATTCGTTTACAGATGGTGTCCTCAAAGATGTGTAGGTAGAAGCTTGAGAACAAGAAAGATCAGTTAGATGTCCTCTGTATACACAGTGATGGCACTTGTGGAGTATATTTAGAGGGACTCTCGGCTGAGCAAGGATCACTGGGGAGAGATTCAGCATGTTCTTGCTTATACAGAGTTAATGTCCAACTACGCTGTACAGTGTGTGTGTGTGTGTGTGTGTGTGTGTGTGTGTACGTAGAGATGTGGGAGTCGGCTCTGCTTCCATCAGGTGGGGCCCAAGCCTGAACTGAAATTGTTAATCTTGGCAGCAAGCTCCTTTACACTCTCAGCCATTTTGCCATATGGCCACCATAATCTTATATCTTGTACATCGGAAACTTGCCTTTTTTAAAAATCAAATCCATAGTTTCTGAAACTAGTATCCTTAAATGTTTAAGAGACTCAAAAAAGGAATCTAACCTGATGCTTTTTTTTAATAGAAATAGAAGACGAGCAAATGTGCTCTGTGGTATGTAGAACAAAAGAAAAGGGAAAATAATTTCCCTAGTTATTTAATTATAATATTAATAATGAATCATATATGAAACATTCTGCCATGAAAACTGGTAAGCAAACTTGGCCACAGAATCCCTACGAACATTTAGTGGAAATCTTTAAATCTGTTAAGAGGCTCTAGTATAATGAAGGAAATGCTCCTCATCAAACACTTTTACCATAGGTATGAGAAGAGACTCTGCCCCTGTAACTTCAAAGGTTTATTTCCTTAAACTTTTAATTGTGTGTGTACACAGAAGGCGGCACTGGATCCCCAGTGCTGAAGTGACAGGAGGTAGTGGGTCTCCTTCAAGAGCAGGACAAGCTCTCACCCACTCTGCGGTCTTCTGGTCCCCACCTTGTAATATGAAACTAGAATGACTGCAGCTGGGCAGGGAAGAGCCATGTCAGCCACACAGGTCTCTTCCCTCCAAGAGTGGGTTGTTTCCCTCCACAGCCTTGTCTCCAAACGTTTAGCCCAAGCACTTTCCTTAAAAATAATCAAGGGCAGCTGGGTGTCGGGGGCATATGCCTTTAATCTGAGCACTCAGGAGGCAGAGACAGGCGGATCTCTGTGAGTTCGAAGACAGCTGGGTCTACAGAGTGAGTACCAGGACAGGCTGCAAAGCAATACAGAGAAACCCTGCCTCAAAAACAAGCAAGCAAACAAACAAATAAATAAATAAATTCAAGGGCAGAAGCTCAATTAAAAAATCTCAAAGGATCAAAGCAGATATGTTCTGGCTGCAGCTGGAGAATCACCAAGCTCAGTCACCATCCCCCACGTCCCCATGCTGTGTTTTCAGGAATCCCTAGAGTTTGGTGGAATACTGTTGGAAACCATCTGCTTTACCCAAAGTCATCTCATAAAATTAATGTGGAAGGAAGCCAAGTTTTAAAAATGTGAAGAATTAAACATCAATACAAAAGATTCATTATAATTCAATATAACAATATGAAAACTCTCGGGTTAGCTGACGATTAATCACAAAATCAATGAGACTGGAAAATGTGCAACCTTAGTATTTACAGCACAGAGATATCACAGAGTGTGGGCAGGGTCTGTAGCTCCTTACCATGGAACCGGAAGGGAGATGGTTTCAAAATATGGACAGCACTGAAATAAGGAGGGGTAGGGGGAGACAATGGATGGTGGGGATGAAGAAATTAGCAGAAGCAAGATGCTGTCAAACAAGAGAGAAGATCTCACAGCAGTGAATATGGGTAGCCTGACTAAGCTCAAAGAGGAGCCTGGGAGGCTCAAGTGGTTAAGGTGAAATTAGACATCTCTCAGGGCCAGTTCAAGATATGAGCTCAGGTTTATTCTGTAGGCTGCAGGGAATGACTCAAAGCTTCTGAGCAAGGTGGCATCAGGATCAAGTCATCTGGAATTTTATTCAGGGAGAAATGTGGAAATAAACTAGGAAAGGAAGAGTGTAGGGAAAAGATCACTTAGGTTGCCTTGTTATTTGCACCCATCTGGCTATGAAATCAATCCAGAAAGACAGGGGCAGATTAATTTTCAGGAAGCATGCTCTGAACAGATTGAGAAAGTTATCTGTCACTGCAGATATCTGAGAAATACTCTGGTTATCTAATCACAATTTGGCCAAAGAGCTAAGGCTCTCAAAGGATAGTTGCACTACATGACTTCTAATGATACCCCCCCCCAGAAAGGAAGTTATATTGTTTAATTTCCTTTAGGACAAACAACACATTCCAACAACTCTCTTGAGAGTTACCCCTCCCCTTCTTGATCTGTCGTTTGATGTAATACAGGAAAGTGCCAGGAAAATAAAATGTTTAAATCACCAAACTTAGAGCTTGCCCTGGAGTGATTACAAGAATGATGATATAATCACAAAGACAAACCATTCATCTACTATTGAGTATTCTAAAAGAGGAATGAAAAACGAGGCCTAATATAAACTGTTGTAAATGTTAACACCAAAATCAGCAGCATGTGGCCATGCAGTGTTTCTCACAATTTATTGAGCCTCGTATTTCTAGGCAACATATCAAGAAGATGACTTAGGACAATGGGCTCACAAGACCACACCCCCAATAAAGGATCTACTGCCAGCTGATGGCTTCTTGGACAGAGAGAATTTCTTTTCTTCAGGATTGTGACCCCTGGCACACTGCCCCAATGGGAGACCCTTATGCAGCACATATTAGACTCAACAGATTTTTTTAAAAATGAGAACATAAAATGAAGAAGAAAATGAGATGTGGGTAGTGAATAAATATGATCAAACTACACTGTACACTTGTATTAAATTTTCAAATAACAAATACAAATATAGGTCTAAGAGGAGGAAGCCAGGCTATAGTGGTGCCCAGCTTTAATCCCAGCACTCAAGAGGCAGAGGCAAAGGGATGTCTGTGATTATAAGGCCAGTCTGGCCTACAGCATGAGTTCCAGGATAGCTTGATAAAAGAGCACAAACTAGGCTGTCACCAACAGTATAAAACACTGAAGAACTGTATATCGTGTTGTCCTTTCAATCAGTCCCCTAAACCAAATAAGATGCAATCTGGGGAAAATAACATCTGGCTATAAATGCAATGTGTGGTTTTACTGTATTTTTTCCCTTGCTCCTCTCCTGTGGTCAGGATTACATTTTTTCATTATCTTTGGATA
This sequence comes from Cricetiscus sungorus, assembly GCA_030556225.1. Taxonomy (NCBI): domain Eukaryota; kingdom Metazoa; phylum Chordata; class Mammalia; order Rodentia; family Cricetidae; genus Cricetiscus; species Cricetiscus sungorus. Next base: position 5,174,022 of record JANBXA010000202.1, on the reverse strand, counting down.
ATGACACTGGAACAGTATCTATCTACATGTTTCATTTGGAAGAAACAGGTAACTAATCCATGCCTAATCAGTCTACCATGACCCTTACCTTACTTAATAAACTTATAATTTTCACATGTTAAATTTATAATTGTGATATTTATATATGTCTTTTCCTGAATGTCCCCCAAATGAAAATGGCAGGTTTTCTCAAACTTTTCCAATTTATTAAAGTATTTGTGTGACTCAATTATTCCAAAAATGACCTCCATTTTTCTACTTTAATGATTGGTTACAATCAGCAAATTTCATGTACAAGTTCTTAATATAATATAACAATATTTCTTAAACATATGTCCTAGATAGCCCTAAAATAAATAACAAGCATTTAGTTCTGAGTTTTAATATAAGAAACAATTATGTTTTATACTTATTATTATAATAGACTCTATTCTTTAAAGATGTTGTTTTCAAGTGTGTGTGTGTGTGTGTGTGTGTGTGTGTGTGTGTGTGTGTGTGTATGTGTGTGTGTGTGTATGCTGTGTGTCTGATCAGGAGTATGTGCATGTGGGTGTAGTACTCAGAGGAGCCAGAAGAAGACTTGGATCTCCTGGAGTTAAAGTTTCAGGTAATATGAGACTCCCAACACTGATGTTGGGAACCAAACTCAGGTACTTGAAACCACAGTACATGCTCTCCAACATTTCAAAGTCTAATAGATGTTTGTATGCTATAAATCTGACTGGTGCTGGGTATAACTTTGCTAAAGGAGGGTCACTGAAGAAGGAAGAGGACTTCCTGCACAAACACCACCCTTAAGCAGATGTGATACCATAGCCACACTCTTGTTTTTATGGTTAGGCAGCTTACTGGGATTGGACATCATGTATTAGGTAGTGGTGTCTTGACTGGGGTTTTTAGTGCTGTGAAGAGACACCATGACCATGCAACTTTATAAAGAAAACATTTAATTGTGTTGGCTCATTTACAGTTTCAGAGGTTCAATCCATCATCATCATGATGGGGAGCATGGCAGTGCGGTGCTGGAACTGAGAGTTCTTCACCTTGCAGGCAAGAGGAAGTTGACTACAAGCCATACTGTGGGAAGCTTGATCAAAAGAGACCTTACAGCCCACCCAAACAGTGGCATACTTCCTCTGACAAAGTCACACCCACACCAACAAAGCCACACCTCCTAACCCTGTCAATCCCTATGAGATAATGGGGCCAATTGCATTAAAAAAAAAAAAAAACACAGGTAGAAAGCAAAATTGTGAAACTATTTTCCTATGGTGCTTCTCAAAGAGCAACATTCTGGTTCTTCTGTGTGTGGTATGCCTGCACTGTGGAGCCTCACTCCGTGTTTATTCTCACCTACTTTTCTCACAGCCCAGTATATTCACTAAGCCAATCCTACCACATTCCCTGGCAGCATCTCTACCTCAGGACTCACTTGGCAGGATGCTTTGCTAACACTTGGCAGACATAATCAAGTCTTGCCCAGGTACCACCTCCTTGTCTTCTTATTAACCCACTTGTTCCTGGATGGATCTTCCAGTTTACGTTACCATGCAACCCTTTATTTGGACCTAGGGCTCTTACCTACTGTTTGGTTTCTTCCCACTCAGTGAACCTGGTACTGCCTTCATGGCACTCAGAAGCTACACTTACCAGGCCTCTGTAGCCCGACAAAAGGCAATCAAGTGCACCAGCCAGCACTTACCTACCTTGTCATTTGACCAGAAAATATGGATAAAAATGCAACCTAAAACACAAGGGCTGAATAAAGTTTTTTTTAAAACTAAGTAACAACCAAGACAACACTATTTATCCATCAAAAACAAAGAGATAAAATGCACCAAGCAAATAAAAAAATAGGACCAATGATACCAATGTCAAAAAGTCAGATGTAAAAATTGTAGGACTTCAGTAAAGGAGGCTACTACAGCAAACTCGTATCTCCGGAATGACTGGGAGAGGTCTCTTCATGGAACAAATGTCTTCTGAACTCGGCTTTGTCCTTTAGCGAAAGGCATCACTTTATTTTCAGGGCTGGAGAGCTGGCTCCATAGCTAGGAGCACACACTGCCCTTGCTCAGGATCTGAGCTCAGTTCTCAGCACCAGCACTGGGCAGCTCACAACGACCTTTAACTCTAGCTTCAGGGGAATTAGATGACTCCTTTGGGCACAGCATTCCTATGGGCATACAAATACACATGCATGCAGGCACACATAAAACAAAACTAAATTAGGAAAAATAACTCTAAAACAAAATAACCACTTTCTTCCTCAGTTGTATATTTTTAAGACACCTGCTTGAGTGGGCTTACCTCCTTCCTGAGAGTGAACACAAATCACATGTGGTTTCTATCTCATAGCCCTTTCTCAATTATAACCTTACCAAGGTCGACCATCTCCCATTTTGTCATGTATTTCAATGTCTTGTGTAAATTATTAGGAAGCAATTTGGGTTTTCACATACTGTTTTAGTAGGAGTTCTATACTATATTCAGGAAGATATACAATAATTAGAACTCCAAACAGAATTGTTTCAACATGGAAGGCAGTTCACATCAACACACTAGGGACATCTGGGTTGTAGACTAGCAAGCCAAAAGAGCAAAGAATTCCAGGACTGGTTTTTATTTTTTCCCCAACATTTTACCAGTACATTTCACCATCTTCTAACATTTTCCTTCACTGGAATAACCGTCTCTTCTTGACTACATGCTTCTCTGTGTAAACCACCAACACCTAGAAAATGAAAGTAAAGAAACCCTTCCCGGTTACAAAGATGGCTCCCCAGGGAAAAGCACTTGCTGCTCTTGCAGATTTGAGTTCGGTTCCCAGCACTCTCAGCAGGTGGCTCGTACTGCCTATACCTCCAGCTCCATGGGATCTGACCCCCCTTCCTGGCCTTTGTGGGCGCCTGCATTTAGTAAACATGCAGGCAAGGAGACACACTCAAAGCAAGACAAATATATCTTTAAGAGTTTAAAGATGTCAGCATTTCATCTCTTAGGGCTCTGTACCTCAAAGTTTAATTTCCACCATTTGCCAGATTTGGCTTCACTGGAAATAAAAATAACCACTCTAATTACTAACATTAAAATTCCCATTTTCCTTTAATAAAATTATTCTTCACCTGAATTGATTCTGTGAATCATGTAGTTTAACAACTTTGCCCTCCCCACTCCACTTCTTTATGTGAGAAAAGGCTTTCTTTGTAGTCAATTCTGAAAGTTGGAAAGATTCGAAGATATGAGCTGGATTAAGATACCAGGGTGGCGATTTTTATTTCATGAGAAATGCTTTAAGCTGGTGTCGGCCTAAGAGATTATTTGAAGACCTTGCTGCACAGCAAGCCCCTGGCGATGCTGTGGTGTTGATTGCCTAATAAATGTCTTTTAGACAGTCTCCCGTTGCTGGTTCTCTTTAATGATGCCACTGCCCTTAGACTTGCCCAAAGCCATCTGCATAGTCTCCCACTTCCCTCATTTTGTATCTACCTTTTGTGGATGCTGCCTTATTTATCTTCTCGGACACTGTTTCATCTACCTGTCCTATGACTGTTCACAGCCCTCTCTCTTCTCTGTGGTTTGGCTGGAAAATCTCCTTTATTGTGGCTTCACTAAATGAGTTCAAAATTTATATCTGCAACAGTCTGCTGGGTATTATATTCAGGCAAATCAAATCCTAGCTGGTTTCATTTTAATCATAAAATACCCATATCTCCTTGTGCAGGACTTCAAAAGCTGAGCATAAGAAAACCTGATAATAAACCTTTATTCTTCCTATCATTCATGACTTAGCTCCATCAACACCAAATGCCAGAGCTGCTACTATTCTTAGAATGGAATCTTGCTGTGTAGCATACCCTGCTCTTCAACTAGAGATCCTCCTGCCTCTGCTTCATGAATACTGCCATTTAAAGCATGAACCACACTTTTCCTTTTCTCTGTAATATGCATCAAATTCTTCCATGAGATGCCACCTTGTCATCAGTGTGTTATCAGGCCACTGCTGTCTCAGTACCTGTGACAACTAATTCCTCCTTTCCTGGCTCCAGACAAGGTTATCAAAATCCTTCTCCAAACTCTAACTACAATCTATGGCAGTGCCACCCTGATGAAGTCATTCACTCACTTACATCCTCACTCTCCCACCCCACCCCATGGACATATAGTTCTGTGTGCTCTGCAATGATTACCAGATCCTAAATGTAAGAACCTTACTAGGCCATTGGAGGGTAGAAAATAATCAAAGACAAAGCAAATGGAAGGAGGTTTCATTTAAATAGTCTAATCCATTAGTGTCGAGTAAATTTATTTTATTAATCACATTTCTATTTTTATTTATTGTGTGTATGTAGGGAGGATTGCTTGGTAGAGCACACATGTCCATGACAGAAGACAACTTGAAGAAGTTGGTTTTCTCCCTGAAGGTTGAACACAGGTATGACAGAAAGACCTTTATCCACTTATGATAAACCACTTTTTAGCAACCCCAAAAAGACATTTGGAGATGAGTGAGTGGACCCTCAGGTAGTGAGTTGTCAATATTATTAGCCTAATGCAATAATAACACTACAGAAATTCCTAGAATTCATATGAAACACAAAACATTGTGGATAACCAAGGAACCCTCAAATAGAAAGAACAACGCTGGAGGTATCACATCTTCTGATCTCAAATTATACCAGAGATCCTTAGTAGAAAACACAGCATGAAACTGACAACAAAAATAGACAGACCAATAGAATAAAGCAGAGGACCAAGAAATAAACCCATGCATCTACCACTTAATTTTTACCATAGATGGCAAAAATACACATTGGCAGTGAAAAAAAAACATACAAACAAAAACCCCACCACATTCTTAATCCAATATTGGTGGGAGAAGCAGATATTCCAGTGTAGAAGACTGAAACTGGATTCACATCACCTTTCACAAAACTATCTTAAAAATGGATCCAAGATCTTCAGGTTAAGATCTACTGCAAGAAATAGGGAAAATACTACACAGGCATAAGCAAGGGCTTTCTAAAAGAATACCCAGGATGCAGGAAAGCTTCTCAAGAACTGAGTGTTGCGATTACATGAAATTAAAAGTTTCTGCACAGCCGAGAAAACAGTCGACAGAGTAAAATATTAGCCATAGAATGGGAGAGGAGTTCTAATTATATACCACATAGGAGTTTAATATCTAGAATACATAAAGAATAAAAAGAATTAAATATCAAAAACAAATAATTTGATCAATAAATTGATCAATGAAAAGAATAGATAATGATCAAAAGAAGAAATATATCCTTAGCCATTGGGTAGTTGTAAATTAACATCGCTTTGAGTTCCCACCCCATCTTCCCCAGATTGGCTATCAGAAAGAAAAATGACAGAGGGGATGGAACTTAAGCAGCCACCCTGAAACTCAGACTGGAGGCAGATGCAGTTTCCTCAAAGACTCTGCACAAAGCTGCACCAATCAACAGTCAATCTGGAATCTGGGAGGGGATTGGCACTGGAGAGTGGCATAGGTGGCTTTGTTCTACTCTGCTAACTATTGGTTATCGATGAATTCTTGGAGAAGAGTAAGCATTGTCTTCAGTTGTATGTCTTCTGAGAAGCCCACCATGCTCCAAAGGTCAGTTTCAAACACCTGGCTACTTACATAACCCTGGCTAAAATCAGTGGGTCTCAAAGAAATGCAATAAAAATTAGAAGACATGGATGTAGGAAACAAACTTACTGTAAAAATAGAATATAATAAAGAGGATATTAGACAATAGATAAGTCACCGGAATCAGAATATACTTTAAACAAACAATCAAAGAACATAATCAACAGAAGTTTCAAAACACGCAAACTTGAAAATATATAAACCATAGACCCAGCTAAACTTTGTATATGCTTTTAGGACTCTGGGTCAACACACCACAAAGGTATGATCACATCTTAGAACAGAACCAATGAGGTGTCCATCAACAGATGAATGTATAAAGAAAATGTACTGATTACATAAAATGGAATTTTCTTTCATCATAAAGAAAAATTAAATCTACAGTAAAATGGATAAAACTGGAAAGGGTTTTGTGAAGCAAAATAAATTAGACTAAGGAAGACAATTACCCAATAATTTCTCTGATATTCAGGACCTAGTGTGTGTGTGTGTGTGTGTGTGCGCGCGCGTGCATGCGCAAACATGCATAACGATAATGCTGATGATGCTGATAATGATACTAGGAAATGTGCCATGAAAGACAAGGAATAGACTTTAGGACTCTGGAGGAAAGGACAGGAAAGGGGAGTTTGATGGGACCCATGTGATGATGGAAGAAGAAAGTCTATTTTGGAAGAGGGAGGGCAACAAGAGGGGATAGGAAGAGTAAGGAAGACAGAGAGGGAGAGGAATGAGTAATAAAGCATGTTGACACACGTCAAAGAATGTCATCATGATGACAGCTTATGCTGGAGAGGATGTGGAGAAAGGGAAACAATCCTCCATTGCTGGTGGGAGTGCAAACTTATACAGCTGCTTTGGAAATCAGTATGGCAGTTTCTCAGAAAATTGGGAATCAATCTATCTTAAGACCCAGCAATACCATTCTTGGGCATATATCCAAAGGATAAAAATCATACCACAAGGACATTTGCTCAACTATGTCCATGGCAGCATTATTTTTAATAGTCAGAACCTGGAAACAACCTAGGTGTCCCTCAACCCAATAATGGATAAAGAAAAATGTGGTGTATTTACACAATGGAGTTACTTACTACTCAGTGGTTAAAAAAAAAAAATCTTGAGATTTGCAGGCAAATGGATGGAACTAGAAAACTACATCCTGAGTGAGGTAACCAAGACCCAGAAAGACAAACGTGGTATGTACTCACTCATAGTGGATATTAGATATATTAAGATATATTAGAAGCAAAGCAAAAGATAATCAGGCTACAATCCACAATCCCAGAGAAGCTACTTATAAAGGGGACTCTAAAAGGGACACATATGGAGGGCCTCGGGAAGTGAAAATAGTTAAGATCTTCTGGGTAAACTGGGAAGGGGGTAGAAAAAAGGAGATGGGGGATTGGAACATGAGGGATCAAGATGGCCCTTGGGGGAGGGATAGAGGAGGAGAGCAATGAAAGAGATATATTGATAGAGGGAGCCATCATCGGATTAGGGAGAAACATGGTACTAGAGACACTCTCAGGAATCCACAATGATGATCACAGCTAAGGCTCCTAGCAATAGAGGAAAGGGTGCCTGAACTGGTCTTCCCCTTTAATCATATTAGTGACTAGTCTAATTTCCATCATAGACCCTACATCCAGTAACTGAAGGAAGCAGACGCAGTGGCCCACAACCAAGCACTCAGCTGAACTCCTGGAGTTCAGTTGAAGAGAGGAAGGCAGAATCATATGAACGAGAGGAGAAGGTAAAAACCATGATGGGGGAAAACCACAGAGACAGCTGACCAGAGCTAGGAGGAGCTCATGGACTAGGGAATGACTGCTAGGGAGCCTGCACAGGACTGAACTAAGCTCTGTGAAAGCGGGTGAAGGTAACAGTTATGTGGCTAGATCATTTGGAGGGAAGGGCTGGCAGTGGGACAAGGACCTATCTCAGGAGCATTAACTGGCTTTATGGAGCCATTTCCTACAGTGGGATACATTGCTCAGCCTTGATATGAGGGGGGCTTGGTCTTGCCTCATTTTAGTATGCCAGACTTTATTGAATCCCCGAGAAAGGTCTTACCCTCTGAGAAGTGGACAAGAGGTATACAAAGGGGGTAGTTGGGGGAGGCAAGAGGAAAAGGGTCTGGAAGGGAACTGGGTTTAGTATGTAAAATGAAAAAAAAATAATAAAATCCTGAATAAAAATGACATCACAAGATCCATTACCTTTTAATTTTGAGACAGAGTCTTACTATTCAGCCCTGGATTGCTTGCAACTCAATGTGAGCCTCCAGTTCAGTGGTTCAATAGCTTTGGCCTCCTGAGGGCTGGGACTGAATGTGTGCCACCAAATTTAATTAGCATTACTTTCTATGCTAATTTTTAAAACACAAGGAGCAACAACAAAAGAACTAGGATGCAGTTGGTGAAGCTTTCTAGTCTTAGTCCCAGGTAACATACCAGGTTTAGGTATGTTTGGAGGGGGGAAAATGTGAGTGCACCATCTTCAGCACCTTTAGCACTGGAGGAAGGTGTTGTAAAATTGACTGATAGAGTGAGGTGAGAATTAAGTTCACTTTTGAGTCATAAAAAATCAATTCAAACAGTCATGCCCCTGAGAGCAGGAGCTCTAAAATAGCTGAGAAGGTGTGAGGCCTCGGTTTCAAACAAGATTCAGTCACCTCCACCACTCCCTGCTGGAAATACTTTGTCTCCTCCATTAAATGTTAGAGATCATTCCTGAGGATTAATTTGACTTTTGGAAACTATCTTTCACTGAAGGGAATGGGCATGTCCTATATGTTTAAGTTGTATGGTAAGAATTTGACTTTCAAATTGACATTTATTTTCTTAATATTAGTTGAATCATCTGAGGCATGTGATAAACATAATAAGATGGGGTTTATTTTTTTTATAATTTATTATTATTTTTTTCTTATTTTTACAAGAATAATTTAAAATATTTAAATATTTAAAATATTTAAAAATATTTTAAAGAATATTTTTATAGTGCCCCCTCAACACTTATTTAAATTTATTTTTATTCTTGAGGATTTCACACAGGTATAAAATGAAATTTAGCCATAACTACTCCCCATTCCTCCAATATCTCCTCAACACTCCCAGCTTCCCATATCCTTTTTGGTTTTTGGTAGTACCTCAAATCGAGTTAATGCTGCCTATGTGCACCATTGTGGGGCTTCCAATGGAGAGCTGGAAGCCTATTAGTGGCCATAACCTCAAATGAGGCTCCCTTCTCCTAACTACCAGCTGCCAATATGTCCACAGTTAAGGGATGGGTCACGGAGACTATCTACACCACCATGATAGAATTTTGGATGGCTTCATCTTTTGCCAGTACTGTGGAAATCCTTCTAGATGTTTTTCCCAATGCTAAAGGCAACACTAGCATTTGAACCTACTATATACCTCCTAGTCATATATCAAATGAGACTTTGTAGCCTAATACAGAAAAACTTGCTCATGCATGGGCATTTCTGTTCTATTCACAATAGCTAGGATAAGGAAACAATGTAGATGTCCATCAACAGAGAAATGGACAGTGAATATCTGAAATGTGCACACAATGGAATATTGCTCAGCTGAAAAGAAAAATTGTATCATTAAATGTTCAGCATCCCCTTCTGTATCACTTCCTATCCTACGGATGGCAGCATCCATGTATAACGGGGAAACGTGGAAAAACATCCACACCACAGCACCTGCTTCTTGTTCCACCCCTTCTGGTGCACTCAAGTCAGGATGGGTTCCAGGTTGCCAGCTTTGAGGTAACCTTATAGTTAGCTGGACAGAGAACAGCAATGGCCAAGACCCTACTGCTACAGGCAATGAAACACACAAGTACAGACATGGCAGACAATGTGGCATCAATGTCATATAGTGTGATGAGTTTGAGTTCCCAGAGTTTATTTTAGCAAGTCATAGTTTCTCTAAATTAGAAACCCAACCCATAGAGCATGAGTACCCTGCAGCATTCCACACGGTGCAATGACAGGCTGACTTAAAGAACAGCAGATGACTCAAAGCGCTTTACACATTTTTATGAATGTTTCCTTTCTAAATTATAGGTGGAATTAATTCTGTTTGCATAAATTAAGACAAACTCCTACATGCCTACTTCACTTGAGAGTTAAATAAGGTTCCTAAGAGAAACTATGAGCCCCTTGTGTTCACATTGCTGGTACTGAGGCCTCAGCCTATTGAACATTGGTACTGATGAAGTAGTGGTATATAATCTCAATAGTGTCCAAAACAGAGCTAGATTTTTTTTTGCCATGAAAGTTAAAGGGATTACATGTCATTCACTTATCAAAATGATATTCTTTTACCCTAAGCAGACAAAAGCATGTTTTTTCCTAGAATCTGGCATACTTCTATCTATCCCAGACAGCCAATGCTGACCTCTAGCATTACTGATACAATGATTGTGCCTTTATATACATATGTGGGTCAGTAGACACACTCAAGAAGGAAGCAATGTTGAGAGATGGAGAGAACTCGCCCATCCTGATCAAGCACTTTGTTTTCCCAAAATATCAAAAAACAAACAAACAATAAAATGTCAGCAGCATTGCCAAAGAGCTTGTGTGCTTTCTACTGAATATTCACTACACTATGAATGGACATAGTCTCACCATATAAGTACAAATGTTATAGAGTTGATGGCTTATTACTGACATTTCCAAACATTATTGTAATTGCTTTGCTTTGTTTGTTTTTGAGACAGTATCTCCGTGTAGCCTTTGCGTGCCTAGAGCTTACTGTGGAATGAGGCTGTCTTCACACATGCAGATTACAGAGATCCATCCACCTACCTCTGCATCCAGAGTGCTGGGCTTTAAGGTGTGTGTCATTGACATATTTGGCCTGTATGAGTGTGTGGTGTGTGCAAGTGGAGGTCAGAGGACAACGTGTAGAAGTCAGGTCTTTCCTTCCACCTGATATGCTCTGTAGATAGAACTTAGGATGTCAGGCTTGGCAGCAAACGTCTTTTCCCACTGAGCGATTGAAGCAGTCCTATTGTGGACATTTATGTATTCAAAAAGGACAGTATCTTAGGAGATAAGCTTCCTCTGTATTCTTTTATTCTTTCTCTTTTTTTCTGACATGCAGACACACACTCATGAGAATACACAACACACACACACACACACACACACACACACACACACCATTTCAGCAGCAAACAAAACTCAACATTTTAAACAGCTCCCTCTAACTTACCGCTATCTGTTCCTCCAAATCAATATGAAGGAAAGTAGCATCACACACCTTCCCAGAGTGTTTCACATATTTACAGCACACGACTGCTTCACTGCTGCTGGAAAGGCAGCAGACGGTACATGGCAGCATTGGCGTTCACACTACCTGAGTTCCCGTAAGTGTTTAGGATTCACACTAAGTGACTGGAAAACCCATACATCCTGTTCAAATAGTAGTGCTGAAATGCTGGGCTGTGTTTTATTTATTCATTTGTTCATTTCAGTTTCTATTTGTATACTCACCATTTTCTATTCGGAGTAATTCTTTCCTGCAAGACCCTTTCCCCTCTGTCTCCACTCATAGACATTAAGGCTCCAAAATCCTGTCAAGTAATTTTTAAGTCTAGGTGAAGAGCATAACCCTAGTCAAGTATGATGCCTAATTTTTTTTCTAAAATACAGCTTTGAATAATAACAACATTTATCAATCTGACAATAGTAAAAAATAAATTATTTAATTTTATTATAAACATAATGTTATCAAAACACTGTGGCATTCACAGAACAATACAGGCATAAAGAACAACCAAGCACAGGCCTGAGGAGGTAGCTCAGTATGTAAGGGCACTGGCTGATTATTCAGAGTACAAGAATTTGAGTCCTAGCACTCACACAGCAGCGCACAATCATCCATAACTCTTCCACGGTCGGCTTTCTACTGGAACTGACATTCATGGGCACTACACACGTGGAGTGCACAAAAAATACATTCAAGCAAAACAAAATGAACAACAGAATACAAATGAGAACCACTGAAAGGTCAATAAAACTGAAACAAAGAGATGGGGTGTCCACATGCAGAAGAAAGCATCAGTATCAAAATGTTCATGCCTGCAATCTCTGCACTTAGCAAGTGGAAGGAGGACAGAAGGTATGTGGCTAGCCTGGCCTACACAGTGAGCCTTTCAAAGTCTAACAGACAGACAAAGAATGAGGTTGCAAATCCACCCCACACCACATACTTGTTAGAAAAATGTATCAAAAGCACATATATCAACATTTAAACTCCCAAATTCTCAAAATGAACATGCACATAAATATCTATGTGTTTGGATAAGCCAATAATACATTAAAATGATAAGTGGGAATGAAGCAAAAAAAAAAAAGGCTAAAAGGCTAAATATGGCCACTTTGTTCAAATGATTAAAAAAATGACAGTGGAAGAAAATACCTATGAGTGACACAGCTGACACATGTAAAGACAATATGTCATTGCTTCTTTTTCTTTTTCTCTCTTTTTTTTTTTTTTTTTTTTTTTTTTTGGTTTTTTGAGACAGGGTTTCTCTGTATCTTTTGGAGCCTGCCCTGTCCTTGAACTGGCTCTGTAGACCAGGCTGGCCTCAAACTCACAGAGACGTGCTTGTTTCTGCCTCCAGAGTGCTAGGATTAAAGGTAAAAGTCTTATCTAATACACAGGATTTATATCCAGAATATATACTGTCAGCATTAATGTACTGGGTAGGTTAAAGGAGTACATAAACTTGGGATAGAGAAGTAGTGGGGATTGCAAAACAGATGGTGGCACGGGACGAGCAGTTACGCTCGGTTTGATCGAAACTCACTGTGATACATGTATAAAATTCTCAAAGGCCAACAAAGCCACAAATACCCCAGTTAGTATGGGCAAGAGATTTCAACAGAGACCATTCTAAAGATACACATTCACTATGAGGCACATTTATGACACTCAGCACCAGGATCAAAATATAAGCAGGTGTGATAATGCCTGCCTACAATCCCAGCCAATCAGGGGGCTTTGGCAGGTGGATCCCAATCCCATGCCAGCCTTGGCAACTTAGCAAGACTCTGTCTCAAAGTATATGAAAAGGTTTGAGATATCGCTCAGTGGCGGAGTACTTATATAGCATAACAAACAGCCCTAAAGGGTAGAAACCCAATATTATTTCACACACACTGGGAAGGCTATAATTACCAATATATAATATAGCAATCCAGGAAAGATGTGAAGACCCTCTAACCTTCATGCTGCTCCAGGCAAAAAGTGCAGGCGCTTTAGAAAACAGTGTGGCAGATGTCCAAGAAATTAAACAGTTGCCATGTCACTAAGTAACTCCACAACAGTCACAAAAGCTGGTATGCTGCTCTCACATCAGCATCATTCCTAATACAGGGGAGTGAGAGCACCCAAATATCTATCAACTTGTCAGTGGAAAATATGGGCTATGCAGACCATGGTGTGTCATTCTGGCATAAAAGGAAACAGAGTCCTGGTGAATACCATCCTGGAGCTTTGACAATAATGCCATAGCTAAGAAGATAGATTTTAAAAGTAACAGAATAATTTCCATTGCAAGACATAAAATGTCCGGAATAGGTAATTTGTTAAGTGACTGTCAATACTGGGACTAAAGGAGGTGTGTGTGTGTGTGTGTGTGTGTGTGCAATTGAGAGAGAGAGAGAGAGAGAGACAGACAGACAGACAGACAGACAGACAGACAGACAGACAGACAGAGAGAGAGAGAGACAGAGACAGAGAGAGAGAATACTCCAGGTACTGGCTTGGATTAAAGAAAATGTTCTAGAATTAGATGTTGGTACCATGGTGTCATCATTTTTTCAAATATTCTAAAAGATCGTATGTTACATACTTTGAAAATAATGAACTTTATAAATATTCATAGAAATAAAGTTAATCATACAAACGAAGTCAGTAAAAACTGAAAAAGTAGTATTTTGGTGATAAAATTTGTAACAAACTTGGAAGAAGTTATTTTAAGTGAAACTGATAGTTTCCATGGCGTGACAAGGGCAGACCCTCCCCACAGACAACAGAAATCGTCCCTTCTCCACACTCACTATACTAAATACACCCACAACCACAACCTTGCTTCCATCTAGGGGAGAAATTCTCAACCTGTGGGTCATGACCCTTTGGCAGGGGGACTGAAAGACCCTTTCACAGGAGTCACCTGAGACCATCTGAAAGCACAGATATCTCGATTACAATTCATAACAGCAGCAAAGTTACAGTTATGAAGTGGCAATGAAGGGAAATTCATGGATGGGGGAGGTCACTACAACATGAAGAACTGTATTAAAGGGTCACGGCATAGGGACGGTGGGAAACCATTGGTCTAAGGCTCTGTAGACTGTTTTCTACTTGACAGCTTTTTCTATTGCATTTATACCAGTCATCACAGGGAGACCCAAGAGATATTTTCTCTCCATTATCACTCCACTGAATCCCAAACTGGATGAGTGCAACACACATACCTCTTAGTTATCTAGGCTGGTAGAGTTCTGGTCTTGACACTAATTCACTTCTCTGAATCACTTGATAGTTTTAGTCAACTTTTCTCCAACCTAGAATTTTCTTTTCTCTTCCTTTTTCTTTCTGTTTTTGTATGAGAGTCAAGCCTTCTGCTGTCACTTCTCCTCCCTCCACTGTTTTTGCCTCAGGGCACAAAAGTTCTTAGAGTAGTGAGTCGGGCCCAGAGTCATCAGAAACATCACATCCACACAGCAGCCAAACTAACTCTCCAACATTTCATCTACATAAGTCTATATAAGTGTTTGTACGTACATACATACATACATACTCTTAGTGGCCTGTCAGGTTGATACTAATTTTGTTTTTAATTAGTATTTTTCATTTTTCTGTCATAGTCACTAGTATTCCATTCTCCTAAATAATACTAAAACTCTAGCCTGGATTCTTCTGTGTTCTCCAAGCTGGACTGAATCCCACAGACAAAAGAGCCACCTCAGTTCACCCTATTTGCTTATTCACTTGTACATAGAACTGTAACTCTCGATCTCTGCCAGCAGCCACAAAGTCCTTCCACTTTACAGCCTATCAACATCACCATTGTCCCAAGTTTCAGGTCTCAAAGCCAGGCACTAGCTTTTCTATGCCCACGGGAAGAAACAGTGTGTTCTTAATTTGCTCAGCAATGTCTCTGACACTTTCTCCATGTATAACCCCTATTCTCTATTTCCATAAAGAAATGAGTCATATCCCTTCGATACCTCACTTACATATTTAAAATGCAACTGTTAAAATCCATGTCACAGGAACCTAACCTACACACATCTACACAACCATAACATCCAGACGTGTCATGCATTTCCTGGACTGCAATCAGCACCATTGAAGAATGCCTAGGTTATTTTTCATAAGCTGCCAAATCCAAAACACAGCGGCAAGCATTCTAAAGCCAGTCTCTGACAGCCTAATTCTAATACCAGGTCTTTTCACAGTTCCTTCTTACCCAGCTATATTTTTCGAAAGTTCAGATTTTCCAGAAGGCTACTCTAAAACATGTCAGCTCTCTACAGAGCAAAGTTCATCTTCCTTCTTCCATATTCACTCATAAAATTGTCTTTAGCCATTTACAATAACAGGTTCTGAGTCCATGAAATACAAAGACTAAACCTCTAAGTAGCTAACAATTTAGCAATGGGTAGGAGGACAAAGCAGAGGCATAATTTAAACACCTCTATGACATTAAACAAGATTTGCATTAATTGGAATTAATTTCTCCCTTTGTTTTATACAAAACTTCACCGGTTTAGCTTCTTCCCTAGTGACCACTATTACCCGAACACCGATGAAAAGCAATAGCTCCCCCAAATTCCCACAAGCCCCTGAGTCTCTCTGTATATAAGAATTGGCTCAACATTTGCACATTAAGTGAACCTCTGTCCCATAATGCCACTTCTACCTCCTTGGACCCCTTGACATCCTTCATATTCTATGAGAAAGGAATTCTCCTGCCAGTGGGAGCGTGTTTCCCTTTCCTTTCTGTTGCTGTGATGAAACACTTTCACCAAAATGAAATTGATGGGGGAAAGAGCTTGCGTTTACCTTACGCTTTCAGGTTAGGACCTGTCACTGAAGGAAGTCAGCCCAGGACTGATGGGGAATCGCTGCTTGCATGTCCACTCACATGCTTGCGTCCAGCACCACATGCCCAGGGATGGTGCCGCCCACAGCAGACTGAGACCTCCACATCCTACACAGATCACATCCAGGTCAATGTGATCCAGATCCTTCCTCATCAACCCAGGTACTTGTCCGGGATGTGTGTAGGTTGTGTCAAGTTGACAGTTGAAACCAGCTGGAGCAAAACTCAGCGGCTCTGTATGGAATGTGTACCTTCTCTTCTTTATCATACATATTGTATATTTTTCATTCTTACTGTTACAGTATACTGTGGAAAAGCCCCCATTTACAATGTACACAAAAAGGCTCACAGTAAATATTTTATAAAAGATGACTGCTGGTACATATTACAAGCTTTACCGCACCAGATGTTTACCAAATTGTCATCACCAACATAAAATAAAATCTCACTAAGTTGGCATTAGTAATGAAACAAACCATCATTCTCCCATCAATAAACGACTGAATCACTCAGCATCGCAGCATCATTCAGTGAGGAGCTAGCAAACATCACGTGCATGTCTAACTATGAACTATGATCTTCCTGGCCTAGCATATTGCTTAATCACGCCAAGAATATAATTTAAATTTGAGAATGCTCCAGACTGTTCTAATAGTGGTATTCTTCTCTGACACGGAGGCACTTCTTTGGAGACGCTTGTTTACTTGTCTACTGACATTCAAGTAAAAATTCTGAAAACTTAGGGCTGGAGAGATGGTTCAGATTAAGAGCACTGGCTGTTCTTCCCGAGGTCCTGAGTTGAATTGCCACCTACAACATGGTGACTCACAAAAATCTACAATGAGATCTGGTGCCCCCTTCTGGCATGCAGGCATACATGCTGGCAGAACACTATGTGCATAATAAATAAAAACAAATGAAGTCAGTATCCTCTTTTTTAAAATTCTGGAAACTGGGTATTTCTGTGTCATAACCCATCATATTCCAACATTTGATAAGATAGAAGTAAGGTCAATTCTTTCCATGAAAATCTTATGTCCAGGTAAACACAGAATTACAGATCTGAAAGTTGTAACTTAATTAGGCTCAAAACCAAAACATGCACTGACCCAGTAACTGGTATCGTTTCCACTGTAAAACACCCAGCTCATGCTGACACAGCTGCACAGCAGTCAATTCTTCTGAACCATAAGCATTGTGTTTTGGACGTGAAATAACCCCCATAGGCACATGTTTAGATACTTAGTTCCTAGCTGGTGGCAATAGTTTGAGAGCCTTGTGCAAGTTTTAGGAGCCAGAGCCTCCCTTTCCTCCTGGAAGGTGGATCCCTGCGCAGTCTTTGAGGTCTGAAATCCCAGCTTCACTTCCTGTTCCTTCTCTGCTGCCTAGCTACAAATGCCACATGACTAGATGATTCACGCCTGTCAACATGCCTTCCTCAAACACTATTTCTTCTTCACCGTGATGGAATGATACCCTTTACCCAGAAAGCAAGAGGAAAACTTCCTTCTTAAAATGCTTCTTGTCAGGTATATGACAGAAAAGTAGCTAACAAAAGGAGCTAAGAAATGACCATTATGATAAGCACAGAGTCCCACCAATTGCTGTGAATTATGTCTGTATAAGAACTTTAACTTTGCCTGAAAAATGTTACCTTGGAGGAAGTTAATTTTCCAAGATTTGTTATGTTCCTTGAGAATCTTCAACCAGTAAGAAGTAAAGGCTTCACACTGTAGGTGAAAGAATGTAAACAAAACCATTGGAAAGGAGTTGAAAATGGAGGAGTTGGAAGTAGAAACCAAATTTTTAATGTCCCCTGTTGCAGTTGCAAGGTATCTGCTTAACTTCAAACTTTGGAGCTCAACCTTCACATTCTGTTCCCAGTTTCTGAGACAAAGCATTACTTGGTAATAAAAAGAATAGAGAGGAAGAACATGTATGCACACATGGAAACTAAACATGTGCCCTGAGGCCTGAAATCTAATTATGGCCAAAGGTTTAGTTGGGAAGGAAAGAAGAAAAATGTGCAAAATTGTTTAAATGTCAAAGGTTATTATAACATAATAAGCAACAACAATAACAAAAGATTGATCTCCATTGTCACAGAAATGAGGCAAACAGAATCAGGCCTGAGGTCCAAAGATGGATAAGCAGGTTTTAAATAAGAAATAATCCCTTGACTGTGAGTGTTGACATAGTCTAGAATATTCTAGAGAAAAGATAGTAGAATTTCCTTTTCTTGGATCATCAAGAATCAGAAAACATCATTCTGTGGACAATGTCTTTGCTCCAGACATTGAAAATACATAAATTCAGTGAAGTCCATGTTCTAGTGATATTTTTATATGTGATAATAAGATTGGGTAAGTCAAAGAAATCTCCTATTAACTTCTTCATAACAGGTAAATATCTGCCAAATATTGCATAATGAGTTAATGTTGATCTAATCTATGAGACATGTTTCATCCTTGGCTTTCAGATTTAAATGTTGATACTCAACAGGTAATCACATAAATGAGTTGACTAAGAGAAATAGTACACAAAGTTACTCTTGCCTAGCTTTAAGCTCATTGATTGCTCACTTTTGATACCAGATTAGATGTAGTAAATACTTTTCTTTCTTAATTCAAGAAATAGCTAGTTTGACTGCAGCTACATCTCAGAGACACCAGTCTACACTCTGGAACCATCTAAACACACTCATCACACATTTGTCACTTATGTGTTCAGTTTGTACATACCAATGTCTCAAAGAAAATATCAAAGACACTGTTTACAGCACACCCCAAGCAAAAATAAAAGAAAACCAGAAGGCATTATCTTCACCATAATCATCATCATCCATTTCATGATGTTGTAGACCAAAATCATGGATATCCACTACTGTTCAAATATGCATTGTGTTAGGGAAGTCAAAGCCACAACTATGACAATTCTATATCAATTTGCACAGAGAAAACCCTCTGAGACTCAGGCACTGCTTCTTTCTAACATTTCCCAGGTAGGAGGTAAAAGGACTAAAAACTTAACAGTGATGAGACAGATCCAACAAGAGATCAAGCATAGTTCAATATAAGCCCATCATTGCTAGCCAGGAACAAGCTCTTCTGGAAGTGCCGCCTGAGAAAAGTGGTACTCTCTGTGTGAAGGAGTGATCCAGCTACCCAATCATAAAGTGACATTCAAGTAAAACCCAAGCAAAAGCTGAAGCCCTAACCTCTCTGAAAGTCAAGGTTGATGTGTTTTAACAACAGTGTTACTCACAGAAGGGTCTCTTTCAAAATTCCAATGAACCCATTTACAAAGGCATCAAGGCAATATTTCAAATTTCAATTAGAAATTGAATTCTCTGTCATCAAAATAGGTGCACTTTCTACATCTGTTCTTACTAAGGACCTCTGTGAGCTATTTCCTCTGTCAAGGTCAGTGCATGGTACTGTATGCTGTGCTCCAAGTCTGACCATACCAGCTTTCTTTTGATTAAATATTGTTTATCTGACCTTGTTTTAGCTTGGTATGAAACAATGTTACCAAGTAGCAAGCACAACCAAGGCACACAGCAAGGCTTGAGATAAGCCTGCTTTCTCTTATGAATGTTCCTATGTGCAGCTGAGAGTGAGCTATGTCCAGGCGCAGCTCAGACAGAATGAAGGAGCTCAAATATTCCTTCTTAAGAGATGATTCTGTCTAAGTTGTTAAAAAAAAAACACCCATGCTAATTATGAAAACTTACATGAGTTTGAAGTAACACTCAGCTTAATGTATGGGCAGTTTGGTCTCTGTCTGCCCCTCCCAAGACTCAACTACCCAGTCATAAGATGCATTTCTGGAAAGGGGCCACTATTCAGGCTCCAAGGCATGTTCTGGACTGCACTATATTCTACAGTAGGGTTTGACTGAGTAGCTAAGACAAAGAGGGAGCTGCAGTTAGGTTTAGGGATTTTTATTTCCCCAGAGTTGGCTGAGGGTTTTGTTTATTTGTTTGTTTGTTTGTTTAATTTTGTGTCACTCCTATGGGTTAAAAAAACAACATTGTCTACAAATTAAATTGCATATGGAAAATGTGGTTCACAAAGGATTCTCTGCTAAGGGATGCTAAGCTCTAAGTGCTAAACCCTGCTATCATTCTGCAGCCTCAGCTGCTTCACCTCTACAAAGGCCATGTCCATTTCATCTCTAAAGTGAGAAAATCCAATGACTTTACTTCTAAATGAGTCTAAATGCCCTGGTTCCAGTTATCAATAGGTTAATACCCACATTGTTCTCTTTGGGTTGTGGATATCATGCCTCTTTGAGGTGGAATACAGCAGAGTCACAAGGAAAGTAAAAAGAAGGGAAAACTAAGAATGTGGACAGATCCTGCTTCCTCATCTGTGAACCTGTAGCAATCATCTCAATTATGAAATTATTTGGAGAATAACTCTACTTGAACAGTGTCAAGCTCAACATGATGTGGCTTGGGAATCTTATCATGATGATCTGCTTGATTTACTTTTTATCCAATAATGCTAAGAGGAACACAAGAGTCTAATAAAGACTGGATGCACATTCACTGGGCTACTTGTTGTAGATTCTGGTTTGGCAATAAGAAGGAGAAACTTACCTTAAGAATTACATATCATAAGTGACCCCAAAAAATTCTATCAGGGCACTCCTTCAGCTGATAAACACCTTTAGCAATGTGGCTGGATACACGATTAACTAAAAAACAATAATCAGTAGATATCTATATACAAAGAATAAATGGACTGAGAAAGGGCCACGATAGCTACAAATAACAAAAAATATTTAGAATAACTCTAACCAAACAAGTGAAAGAACTGTGTGACAAGAATTTTAAGTCTTTTAAGAAAGAAATTAGAGAAGATATTAGAAGATGGAAAGATCCTTCATGTTATTTGATAGGCAGGATCAACATAGAAAAATGGTAATCATACTAAAAGCAATCTACAGATTCAATGCAATCCCTATCAAAATTCAAACAAAACTCTCTATACACATTGAAAGAACAATACCCAACTTCATATAGAAAAACAAAAACCCCAGGATAGGTAAAATAATCCTATACAGAAAAGAACTTCTGGAGGTATCACCATCCCTGATTTCAAGCTCTAATACAGTGCTATCATAATAAAAATCATATGGTATTTTCATAAAAAAGAAGGGTATATCAATGGAATCAAATAGAAAACCCAGACATAACTCCACAAAGCTTACTTTAAAAAAAAAAAAAAAAGAAGAAGAAGAAGAAGAAGCCAAAATTGTACATTGCACAAAGAAACATCTTCAACAAATGGTGCTGGCATAACTGGATGTAGGCATGTAGAAGAATGCAAACAGGTCCATATCTATCACTTTGCACAAACTCAAGTTCAAGTGGATAAAAGACCTCAACAAAAATCCAGATACATTGAACCTGATAGAAGAGAAATTGAGAAGTAGCCTTGAATGCACTGGCACAGGAGACAGCTTCTTAAATAGAACACCAGTACTACAGACACTAAGCTGGGAATCCATGACACTGAAGAGCTTCTGTAAGGCAAATGACACTGTCAACAGGACAAAACAGCCTCCTACAGAATAGCAAAAGACCTTCACCAACCCCACATCTAACAGAGGGCTGATCTCCAAAATATGTAAAGAACTCAAGAAACTAGCCACCAAAAAAAATAAATAAGTGAAGGAAAAAAGAAAAAGAAAAAAATCTACCTCAAAATCCAGCTATACCACTTTTGAGCATACACCTAAAGGGTGTGTTCAGTTGTACCATAAGGACACTTGCTCAACTATGTTCATAGCAGCATTATTTGTAATAGCCAGAACCTGGAAACAACCTATATGCCCTTCAACAAAGCAATGGATTAAAAAAAATGTGGTGCATTTACACAATGCAGTATTACTAAGCTGTTAAAAACAATAATATGACATTAGCAATTTGAAGGCAAATGAAAAATGAATGGAACTAGAAAAAAAGAAAATCATCTCAAGTGAGGAAACCCAGACCCAGAAAGACAAGCATGGAATATGCTCACTTAGAAGTAGATATTAGCTGTAAAATAAAGGAGAACCATGTTACAATCAACACACCCAGAGAGGCTAGGCAATAAGGAAGGCCCAAGGGGGGCACAGGGATCTCCAGGAAAAAAGGAAGTAAATGCAATCTCAAGATTCAACTAGTGAGTGGGTGCAGATGGGAACATGAGAAATTGGGTTGTGGAGTGGATGGAGGGGGGCAATACTGAAAGAGATGAGTGGAGGCACCTTTTGGGGTCTGACAGAAATAGATTCTTGGTGCAAGGGAAACGCCCAGGAATCTACAAGAGTTACTCTAGCTAAGACTCCTAACAATGGTAGATACTTAGCCTGAATTGGCCTTCTCCTGTGACTAGGTGGGACTTCCAGTGGAGGGACTGGGACTCTGGAAGCCATACAACCTTTGACCTACAGTCTGTCCTGCTTATGGGATGTGTGCAGGGGCAGGGTGGGAGTTGCATGAAGATTGTGGAAGTGGTCAACCCATGCATGGTCCAACCTCAGATCCATACCACTCTTCACACTGCCTGGAGTGCCAGGACCCAGAGGCTGGATGGTATACAGACCTAGGACAGAACAAAACATGATGCCTAATGATATTCTGCTATACTCATAGATTGGTAACTACCCCAGTTGTCATCAGAGAGTATTCACCCAGCAACTGATGGAAACAGATGCAGAAGTCCGGAGTTGAACATTGGGCCAAGCTCAGGGAATCCTGATGAAGTTGGGGGAAGGGGATTATACAAGCTAGAGGGGTCAAAGGCATCACAAGGGAATCAACACTGACAACTAACCTGGCTCACATGAACTCAAAGAGTCTGGACTGACAACCAAGGAACCTGTGTGGGACTGACCGAGTCCCTCTACGTATGTGTGACAGTCGTATTGTTTGGTCTACTTGTGGGACTCCTCTATCTTCAAAAAACAGAATTCTGTGTGCCATTTCTACTGGAAGGTAAACTGAAAAGTTATTCCTAAATTGGAAAGAATGCAGCACACAAAATTACATTGTCATGTTACAAAGCCTATCTTCCCTCATGTTAATACACACACACACTTCCTCATACTTTCTGTCTTTGAAGTTTTCACAACATTATACATGTGATCATTTTTGTACCCATTACCCAGTCTTATCCCCTACACTCCTAACATCCTTCTTCCTGACTAGATGCCCTCCTGCTTTCAAGTGTTTGCATGTGAGAGCCACTACATTTAAATAAGGTTGCGTGCATGAGTATGGGTAGGGAGATTTTTACTGGTCCATGGGAAAGTGACCAATGCAGAAAACGAGTCTCCCTCTCCAGGCAACCATTATGTAACTAAGTAGCTTCCAATAGCCACCCCCCTATCCCACCCCCCAGGGAATGGCAGGCTCTCATGCGATCCATCCTCATCCTGAATATAATGCTGAAGGCACATCTTGTGCAGATAACCACCACAGATGTTGTGAGTTCATGATTACAACAGTAATATCATGTAAAGATGGAGGTTTCTGTCCCACTAGGTTCAGCCACACTTCATCCCCAAACATGCGTACAGAGACATATTAATTTATAAACTGTTAGCTGATAGCTAGGGTCTTTTACCAGCTAGCTCTCTCTTAATCATTAACCCACTTCTATTAATCTGAGTATTTCTTATCTTACTAGAGAAGGGTCCAGACCTGTCATTCCTTCCTCAGCTACATGGCATGGTGTCTTCTTTTTTGCCTTCCTCCCCACCCCACCCCCCCAGTCGTCTCCTAGTCTGGTAGCCCTGCCTATGCGTTCTGCCTGGTTATTGGCCAAACAGTGTTTTATTCATCAACCAATAAGAGAAACATATACAGAAGGACAGCCCCCATCAGCCATGCCATGTCCAGAACAGCGTGTTTCATAGCACTATTGCTGATCCCCTGGTTCTTAAACTGTTCATGCTGCTGTTCGATACCCACTGGGGCTTAGCTGGGCTGATATAAATGCTGTGGTTGGGGCTGAGCACTACACACTCACTTATTTGTATCACTATGATTAGTTGCAGGTGTCTAACTTAATGATGACTCATTGTAAAAAGAAGCTTATCTGACAAAGACTGGCAGTGCCTCAAGTCTACGAGTATCAAGGCCAATATTTAGAAAGAGGTTTGTCTGTCTGCCCACTTAGCAAACGAAAAGTGTAGGTTCACCATCTACTAGGGCCTGTGAACTCCATAGCTGCAGGTTTTGGACCATGTTCATAGTACCAGTCCCAAACAACCTTAATGGAGAAGAGAACCAACCTGAGTGATTTTTGTCAAATGAAGCCAGAAGGCTATTATTTTCTCAAGTTATCTGAACTTACTGATATTATTTCCAATATGTATTCTGAGTCATTCAAATAAATAAAGCTGTACCATGGCTATAAAAAACAGACAAACAAAAAAAGAATCAGACAGCACAGTAATGATATATGATTCTCCACACACCTTTGCTAAATGTAGTAGAAGCTAACATGGCTGTGACCATCACTTTGAAGAATGAGACATCAGTCTAATCAATAGCCAAGGTCCATTTCTAGACATATGTTAACAATAGTATAAAAATATCAAGATAGACACAAGCTGTAAGAGCCAGTTATGAGCTTTTAACATTCCCTAAGTAATCTTTCTACACTTATAAATTCCTTAGTGACTGAGTCATATAAATTATCTCAGACTGCTTGTTCTTTGTGCATCTTAGGCATGGAACCTATGGACAATAGTGAAAAGTCTTTGATACACTAGCAACGGTTCATCAGGCTTTGGCAGCAGAATTAGGGTATGGGTGCCATGTTTTCACTTGTCAAATGCTCTGTGTAGATAAGCTTGTCTTCTGGTCTATGTCTTGGATGATCCAAGCATAAAGACTAAAGGAAGTGTCATGGCCCAGTTAGGACTCAAACAATGCTAGAATACCCAGCATTGTTCATGGTGATGTCCAGTTTCTGACACCCCAAAAGTGGTGTGACAGGTGGCTCATAGCTATGTCCCTTTCTGGAAGCAGTCTTTGCCTGGAGAAGAGCTGACTTTAACAACATCAAATCTGTTCCCAGAGCAAGAGAAATCTGATGATTTGCCAACTGGGAGGTCCCAAATCTGGCTTTACTCCAAAGACTAACTCAGAGGAAGCCTCGGAGTGATTATGTGGGGAATTAGTCATTTTTAAAGTTATACATACAGTACAGAAAAGGAGAATCTACTGTTATAGGAATTTTAAGATTTAACATTACTATCCAGTGACCTGAAATACCATGTTGCTGCCTCATTGACCCGATGGCTCCTCCTGGATACAGGAGAAACACATGGAAGTGAGGTAATAAATGAAAACTCAGCCCACATCAGGTTCATGGTAGAACTGTAGAAGCAACCAATTTGTCACTTTACTGGCCCTAACTAATAAATAGTATAATCAGGATACCTAGAAAGAACTTAATGTTCAGTTATGGTCTTTGGCCAATGCTAAGCTGCTAAGTTTCTCTACTTAGTTCAAGACAGTAGATCCATGGCAATACCATCAAAGAGAAAGAATTGCTGACTACACAGAGAGAGTAGCCACCAATATCTACCACTTCATTCATCAAAAACTCAAAACCAGCTGAGGACAATCTGATAAATATTACATGCCACAAACTGAAATAACCACTCAGCTTTTAGGGCAGCTCTGGTGTCTGCTGGGATATTTGTTTTTAGCAGAGCAGATAAACACACCTTTAGGAGAGTAGTCAATTTGGCTAATGGATCTTTTCATGAAGCTATCAGAAAGTATCTCAAAGACAGTTCCTGCTCACCTGGGGGACAAACCTTAATGTTACCGTAAGGACAGAAGCACTCTATGGTGGATAAAGCTTATGGCAATGATGCAGTATAAGGAAGCTGCATTTTGACAGCATAGTCATCTTTTTTTAAAATAGTTCTCTAAGAGTTGAGTTTTGCACAGTGTGTTGTAATCATATGCATTCCTCTTACCAAACTCTTCCCTGACCCAACCCACCCTTCCCTACCCATCCAACTCTATGTCTTTTTTCTTTTAAAGAAAAAAAAAAACCTTCAAGAACAATTTGTGCAGCTCAAATATTCTTGAAAAGTATGGTCTTAGCCTGGAGTATGGTCAACTTTATCAGGGGATACACTCACCTCACCCAGCAGATACCAATGAACAAGCAGGCTCCTAGGCTACGAGTGAGTTTGTGTGCCCAGCTCCCCTCCCCATGCTCAGATCTAGCCAGGTTCTGGCTGCACAAGCTTTATGCACAAGTTCATATGTGTGACTGACATATTATGCCCAGAAAAAAAAAGTTTCCTGTAGTCATCCACTTCCTCTGGCTGTTACAGTCTTCCCACCCCCTCTTCTGCAATGATCCCTAAGCCCTGAAATGGGGTAGAATATACATACATACATACATACATACATACATACATACATACATACATTCATGTTCTCTTTAAGGCTGAGCATTCTACAGGCTTTTCGTCTCTGCATTTTAGCCAATTGTGGGACTCTGTTAACCACCTTCAACTGCACATAAATCTTCTTAGATGAAGTTTGGGAGATGTTTTCATCTCCATTTACAAGCCATTGTCTTTTGAGAGTAATAACTAGATATTTGCATGCAAGTGTGAAAAACAGTACCAAACCTAAATGGCTCTGTCCTACTTCTGAAACAACAGTGTCAGGTACCACACCATAAATTTACAAGCATTCATCCTAATCTCATGCCAGCCATGCAAACTGGTCCTGTTTTATGATAAGCAAACCAGGCCAAGAAAGTCTCATTAATCCTTTTTCCACTGCTTAGGTAGCAATGAAGCTAAAAGGTTCGCTCCAATGCTAAAGAAATTGTAGAGGCTAGGAGGGTACAGGGAGTTCAGATTGATTCTGTTTAGATGTCTGCAATCTAAATTTCAATGTTTCATTGACAAAATTTAACATTGCAATTAGGCACGCACACACACACACACACACACACACACACACACACACACACACACAATCTAAAGTCAGTATTGTGGCTTAAACGCATAAAACTCCTTAATAGGATCCTTATTTTAGGATGAATCTTTTCCTCTTGAAGTCAGTTAATGTAACAGAGCATTTTAAAGGCGCATTTCTTTCTTTGGACATTCAAGAGGTGATAACAATAGCCACACTGAGGATTTCAAGAAATGGGTCCCGGTTGACACTAGGAAGCTCCAGCAAGCAGAAAAACTAGCAAACCTAACAATGTTGAGAACGTTCTCACACAATCTAAAGCATTTTCAGTATGAAAGGCTCAGCATTGTTCAGCTTTTGGCACATAAAGCACAGGTTTTTAAAAAGCTAAAGAAAAAAATGTGAAACTTAGGGGCCAGAAAACTTTTGGTTGAATACTCCTAGTTTTCTAGCACTCTAAAAAATTATCACCACAAGCACCAACTAAAATACGTTATGCAATCAGGCAGATTGGGGAAATGAGAGTTTTGAGTGTTCACTAAGGTTCAAGTAAGCAGAGACACGAGGTTCATATTATTTATGAACTCAAATGTCTCTACTCTTATTAAATATATCCTCTACCACATAACAACTATATATCTTATACATATATTGTATACACTCATAAAGTTGAAAATACCGACCTAACACACATAGCTACATGTTGAGAATTACTGCTCTAATGTTTAGAGGATTGAAGCTGGGCATTGGTGGTGCATGTCTTTAATCCCAGCACTCAGGAGGCAGAGGCAGGAGGATCTCTGTGAGTTGGAGGCCAGCCTGGTTTATAGAGTGAGTTCCAGGACAGGCTCTAAAACAATACAGAGAAACCCTGTCTTGAACTCCCCCCAAAAAAACAAACAAACAAACAAACAAAACAGAGGTGGGGGGATTGACTATAAGCAATCACAGGAACACAGGGCCAGTCTTCTCTTGTTGGCAGGCAACTATAGCTTTGCAGGGAGGATTACCCACATAGAGAGGGGGTCAACACAAATTGTCAGATTTTGCTTCCCTTCTGCGTATTTCAAAGGCTTATATAGTATGCACTGTGCGCCAGGACCTGCTTAAGGTCCTTTTCAAATATAAGCCTCTGGGTCGCATAGCAACCAGATGAGGGGAGTACCCATGTCACATTCATCCTACAGATCAGAAAGCTTAGGTGCAGGGAGGGTCACTGCCTTCTCCACACTAGCAAGTGCAGGAGCCAGGATTTGCCTCTCCAGCTGCTCCTCTATGCTGTCCCCTCCTTTATTTGGTCCCTTCATTTGCTTGTTTGGTTTTAAAGGAAATTATGTTTTCAATTTTTGTTGATAAATATATTTTAAAAATTATAATGGGCACACAATAACCATACATTCTTATAGTCTACATATTCTGTATGTAATTTTAGTAGATGTATATAACACATACTCTACAGTGATCAGGCCAGGGACACTGGTATGTCTAGTGCTAGAAACCCTTGCCATTCCTTAGTTGTTGACTAAACACAGCCTCTCTACCAGCTATTTTGAAACAAACAGTTCCTGTCAACTGCCGCTAGCCTACAGTACGACTGTGGAAGTCACTGTTGGTGTTCTGTTCCAGCTGTACACTGACCAATCCTTTCTCCATTGCTTGTGTCCCTGCAATCCCCCAGACTTGCATAAGCAATATTGCACTCTGTAATCTTCCAGATGAGTTTTTTTCACCTCCTATGATCCCTCCCCTAACTCTTTCCCCTAAGAACTGCCCCAACATTGTGTGCCTCTCAGCAACCTCTGTGATACAGGTAGAATTAGACTGTTTCATACAAATATTTACCTAACGCTGGAAAACACCAGCAGTGAAAAGCAGAGCTCTGATTTTCATGAATGCTGAATCTGGTGGGATTCACTTGCATGTTGAATTATCTGCAGGCACATTTGAGGATGTTCCTGAGATCACATGACAGGAATCCTCACAGAGCTGCGCAGCCAGAAGAGACTTCCTTCACAGTGAGGATAAACAGGAGCTCTAAAGTCGATGACCAGGACAGGAACTAAGAGACATGGACACCACAGTCCCTCATGGCAGCATACCTGGCAATGCAAAATCAGGGGGACAGCTAGCTCTGAGCTGTGTCCCAGAGACTTACCAAGAAGTGTGATCCAGAAACGGTGACCCATAAAAACATTTGATGAAACACAGACCCATGTGAGGGTAAGGAGACAGTTGCAACCCTCTCTATTTTCGTCTCCCCTAGGCACAAACTGAATGATGCTGTCTCCTTAAAAAAGAGCTACTTTCTTGTGAAACCTTAATTCTTTGAGCTGTCATGGTTCACATTAACTATGTGATGAGGTCCATGGACCTCATCTGGTTAAAATAACTCAGTGTATTTTAGCCTTCACTATATTCCCAGGATGCAGGATGGCAGACAATCCTTTCTATCGCCTCTGGTATTTGAAGTGGTCTTTGCTGAGCCTCTTTGTGCTTTCTAAACAGTCATAAAACATGAAGCCCAACAGAGTCCACAAGAAATACAGAAGTTTGAACTACTCTGAAAAGAGCAAGAGGCTACTTCCTGCTGTCTGCATGCTTTGCTCCTATTAATATATTTCTCCGTAGCGTGGTTCTGGTTTTTAATAACAGCACCGCACTGCTGACTCACAATCACCATATGGTCCTCTTGGACCCAGGTCTCTCTGTCTGCTGTACTTGTGCCTGCCTAGCTAGTCTTTTCTTAAGCATTATCTGTGCAATGATTTGGATGTTTTCATGCCTGAAAAAAGCTCGGATTAGCCTTATTGATCTTGACTTTGACTGCAGCAGATTCCTGCCTGGGGTTATTCCATTCTTGAGTACACTGCCCTTGTTCTGATACTCAGAAGGACTCACCTGCCTTGCTACAAAAGCCTTTTAATTGATTTCTCTGCCACCACCTTTTCCAATTATGATCCGGGCTTGGCACCAGTCATGTGTCATGCTTCAGACATTACTGCACATTAATTAGACAGCTTCTCCTTGAATAGATATGAAGGCAGAACCTGCGGGGTAACACCCCTGTGAAATGTGCCCCCAGCTTTCTTCCCCTTGGCTCTGGTCCCATCTGTCCTCAGATCAACCAATATATTCAGTCATCCCTCAACTCTATCCCTCTGTAATGTGACCACAGATTTCCTACTGTTCAGCTTTCAAGGTTAGGTAGATTGTAAGACATTATTTTTCTGCTTCTATTGTTCCCATTCTTTGTACTCACCACCTCCGCAGAAGATCTTACTCTTCCATAATGTCTGGTACCACTATTGCCATCCACCGATTCTTCAATAATTCTAATAGTAATTAAATTTATGTATCTGATATAATGTAGACTATCCTACTCAACTTCTCAAAAGGATAAAAAAATGAGGAGAAAATTATTATAACTATAGACCATAAAACTAGAGTAAGTTTAATATTCTGTTGATAGACACCTATTCCTGATAGACAGATGCTCTTCAACTTATGATTGGGTAGAAACCTGATCAACCAGGCATGAACTGAAATTTTTTAAGTGCAAAATGTACAATGGTAAGCCTACTGAAAACCCTAGCTCTACCATGTATCCAGTATAACATGCATGTATTTTTTGCTATTTCTTTGTCCTACCCAATGTTTAAAGTATGCTGTACCCAACTCACTGCCAAAGGGAAAAAACATAAATTCTAAGTTCCAACCAAGGATACTACTGAAAGTTTGAAAGCACTGACTTGTTCAACCAAAAACATAGTCAGCTGAGCTATCTGAAGCTGAGGCTGGCAGGTTCTCTCTCCCACAGCTACACAAGGCAATAATCCCCAGTCTTCTTTACTAGCTATATATATGTTGTCACTACTGTATCCACTTCACAAAACCAAGAGGCCTACACGCTTTAGGTGTGAATCCAGAGATATCTGAATTTATGTTCTCTTACTTGCTTTTTTACAAAGAGCCTTGGTGTTTAGAAGCACAATTGTGTGGCACAATTAAATACTATTAAATACACAGTTTAAATATTCATTTTTGCCTTGTCATTGTCATGGTCGCATTTTTTTATATGAAAAGTAGAAAGATGGTGCTTGGTTTTTATGTTTTGTTTTGTTTTAAGCTTTGAAACAAGCCATGCACATGTCAATTAACCCTAGAGTTTGTATCTGGAGAATAAGCCAAAAAACATAGTTCAAGGGGGACTGCTGGTATTCAAGATAAATACACACCTTCCCTGGAAGGAGAGCAAACAGACACAGTAGAAAAATCAATAAATGAATGTTGGGCAAAATTATTATGTTTTTTTTTTTTTGTCAGCCTTAAGCATAACTGACACAGTGAGTGTGTCTGGTATAGAGGTAAAAAGTGGTTCTGACAGATACCAAGGTCTGCTTTCCTGTGGAAAGGGTAGCAAACGCCCTTTATTGCTTACAAATACTGATATGGCCCAGAAGCTAGACACACCCTCCTTCCAGGTTTTGGGAAGAGGCTGTAGTAAAGTCCTACAAACATTGGGGACATACATACGTGAATGGTGTTGCTCATGTGCAATCTCAGTGGCACAGAAATGGAGACAAGATGGATCCCTGACTCATAGGCCAGTCTGGGTTAGATCACCTGGTGAACTGTAGGCCCCAGAGAGATGCTGTCTCAAAAAGAAAGAGAGGTGGTGGTGGGGACTGACAGACAGTGCCTGAGAAATGAAAGCTGAAGTTGCCCTCTAGCCTGCAAAACTCGCTCCTCTCCTCTCCCAGCTCCTCCCCACCCCCACCCCCGGGGAAGTGTTACATCAAAATAATAACATGCGATGCAAGTGCAAAGCATTAAGCAATTGCAGGGCAGCACATATCATGGGATGAGCCTTCCGAGAGAAGAGACAGCAGAAATATCAGAGAAGCATCAAGGGATTGAACAGGTTTATCCTTGGTTCAAAGCTCATTGCTTTCTAAAAACAATGATGATTGCATAGTAAGGACTGGAGGGTGGGTCATCTAAACGATCCAGTTAAGAAGTCATCCATCAACAGAAATGCTTTCAGCGTGCTTGTTAAGCCCGTAGCCTGTTCATGAGAACAAGAGACACTGAAAGAGAGCATGGGCAACTCAGCCACCAGTAACAACGTGAAATGAGCCCCCGACCTGAACACACGCAGGGAAAACTGAAGGGCCCACAGACACAGATGCACCTTACCACTAAATCCTACCCCATGACATGAAGAGGGATGGAGATGAGCAGGGGTGAGCGTACACCCCACACTTACTCGCGGCATCCTTAGAGGCACTATGGTGTGTGTATAAATCCGATAACTCAGACACTTTTGCTCTCACTGTCACTGATGTTGAACATTATAGGTCAAAACATAATCTTCACAATTTTATTGTGGGATTCTAGGAGCTGGAGAGATGGCTTAGAGCCTGGTTAAGAGCACTTGCTGAGTTCCTTTCCCAGCACTCATGCCAAACAGCTCAGAACTGTAACTCCAGCTGCAGGAGGTCAGACACCGTTTCTGCCCTCTGTTGGCATCACACCACACACACACACACACACACACACACACACACACACTCACACACACACATTCTCACACACACATATACACATACACAAGCACGCATGCACACTCTCTCTGTCTCTCACACACACATTCACACACACACACACACTCACACTCACACACACATATCATACAAACACACATTCTCACACACACATATACACATACACAAGCACGCATGCACACTCTCTCTGTCTCTCACACACACATTCACACACACACACACACACACACACACACACACACACACACACACCTAAGTATGTAATTTTAAATACTAGTGACTGGAGAGATGCCTCAGCAGTTAAGAGCATGTGCTGCTCTTACAGAGTACCTGTGTTAAATCCCCAGTACCACATGGCAACTCACACGTGTGTGTAACTGCAGTTCCAGGAGATCTGATACTCCCTTTGGACATCTGTGGTGCACACCTGTCCCCATCCCACCACACCCAGAGCAGGGTTTACTCAGGTGCACCCTGCCAGGTGCTGTTACCCATGCAATGTCCTATGTGGGAGAGCAGACTGAGTGTTTTTGTCCCAAGGGTTATATGTCTGGGGTAATAAAGTTTAAATGTGGCTTACTTGTGTTCTACTGTTTGTTTAAGGAAATGTTTGTTTGTATGCCTGCTCAATGGCAAAAACCCTCAGGCAATACTTAAGGGGGAAAATCAGCATATTTCCCAAGTTCACTAGTGTATAGGACTTTCATAGATGGAACATAGCTCAAGCCGGCACCCACAGAGCACTCCAGCATGCTCCCTGACTCTGCTGAATCCAACAGAAACATAACCATTATTAAGGCCTTAATTAGTTTAGGTGCATTCTGTCTCTCATAACATATAACCCCACTGCTCAAGGTTTTAGCCTTACATACATGTACTCAGATTAATTAAATACAACCTCATGACTCTAGAAAAATCTGTGTAAGACCCTGTAATAATTCATGAACACATGGTACATTTTCTTAAGGTCTCAGAGAATAGCTGTACTAGACATGTAGCTTGTTGGCAGAATGCTTGCCAACCATGTCTGAGGCCTGAGTTCATTCCTCGGACTATGTCTGCTTGCCCCTACTCCACCAGCTCAACGAATAATTGGCACGCTGCACTTCCGGATGCTGTAAAATTACTATTTTCAAACACAACAACCTGCCTGTAAGCTGCCATTCATTCACATCTTAGAGATGTTACTGTATTTAACTTGAGTACTGACTGAATTATTTACATATTTACTGGCCCTGTTCTAGATTCTGTGATTTCTATTTATGCAATATGTATTATATACAATGTCTAGTTTTATATTACAATATAGACAGGTGTTTCGTAATTTAAATGTACATAATTTTATAAAGGATTTTTGGTGAAGAAATCACATCCACGCATGTAAGACATTCGTAGTTAAGAATGTAGGATGTAAAATAAGGGTACTCTTAGGAAGCAAACACAGTAGTAACTCCAAGGCTAAGTACAAAAGAAACGGGGAACAAAGGAAGGAGACCAGAAGTAAGGGGGACAGTGGGCATGAATACTTAAAAGAGGTCAGGTGGGGATTCATCAATTGTTGGACTGAAAAGTCATGCACGGTATCCTGTAATGACAGAAAAAAAGGATACCAGCAAAGATGAGGAAAAGAACTCATCAAACCTGTCCGAAATATGGTTCTCTCAGGAGCCTGTGGTTAACTTCTTTGGAATATAGCCTTGTACCTAAAACACTAGAGACCTGCCTGCACCTTAAATAATTTAAATTTAGTTTGTGGTAGCCACAGAAGGATACTAAACATTTTCTTTTAAAAAAAAAATGGAAAGGATGAAAACTTACTAATGATCTAATTAATCTTATGCAGGTATATGAGAATAAAAATATTATTCATGAATAGAGAGGTGGGAAGAAGATAAAGAGGAGATTGGACAGAGGGAGGAAGGGCAGAGAGAAGCAGGGAAGAGGAAAGGAAACAGGAGAGAGAGATAGCACAGAATCATTTCATAACACATGTGCTACTTAGATGTCTGGATCACTTAGAAGTATGCCAGCAAAGGGCACCAAGAAAAATTTTGGAAAGTTCATACATTGAGAAAAGTCAATGGCAACACAAGAAAAATCAACTAGTCAGCCAACAGAACAGGAAAAAAAATTAAAAACAATAATGTACATTCCTATACTTTTCTTCAAGATTTCTCTCTCTTCCAATCAGAGGTCCTGATGAAAAGGGAGATTCTGCCACAACTAATGCATATCTGGGATGTAAGCTAGATGGGAACAAGATAGGCACATACGCCTTTCAGCCCTCCTGATGTCTCTAGGGGTAGGAAACTCCAGTGAAGTCCATCTGCATTGCTGCAGGCTGCTCCTTCAGTTCCTAGAGGTACAATGGTACCAGGAGCCCTGTATTTCATTTCCTGTGACCTAGCAGGCTGCTAACTTAGCCATGAACCCCATCAGGAAAGCAGAAGTGAAATCAGTCAGCACCATCCTTTCAAGGACATCATGATGCAGTGGCAGAATTGCTGGACTTGAAAGAGATATTTGCAGGAGCTAGGGAGTATAACAGGCTCCAGGAAATAAATAAACAAACAAACAAACAAACAAATAAATAAATAAATAAATAAGCCTTCAAAATAGCATCATTCATTTAGAGGGCTTATTTTTGAAATATCAACGAACATAATTTTAGTTATTCACTTCAACGCAAGTCTAATAATACCCCACTGGGCATACTTACATGTCAATACTTACCTGCCTTGTCTAACTCAGCCCAGAGGTTCCCATTCCTACAGAGCCCGTTGTGTGTTACTGCAGGCATGAAACCAGTATTCGTGGAAACTGTCTCTGTTGCTATGGGAATATCATTTAATTCCCTAATTAGTGGGTATACAAATGCAAAGCCACAGCTTTTGATTGTTTCTGAAGTTTGGTGACCAACTCTGCTGTTTGTATCTATGACAAGCCCTCTCCTCCCAAAGTTTTCCTTTTGTTCAAAGTAAGAATTTAGAGTTTAATCTATCTTTCATTTAAATGCTTATGATTCGATTTGTTTTAAAAGAAAGAGCTGTGGAAAAAGCAAGGAACATGTGCACCCATTTTTCATCCTCAATAAAGGCATATGAAATCTATACATTGTTGCTTCAAAACCAGTGGGAGGCTTTATTTCAATCATAACTTTCATCATCTTGATAACTGGTAAAATGTTTTAATCAGTATATAACTGGACTTCTGTACTCTAGCTTTATCAAAAATAAGACAAAATTGACATTATTATTGATCTTTTCATTTTGTCTAGTGTGATCTAGGCCTTGAGTATTCCCTGCTAAACTTTTCCTCTATTTAAAGCAAAGCAAACGCTAATCTCCTCATGACTTGCCTATTAGCACGCACATCTACCAACTCACTTAAAAAGGTACAGCTTCTAGCTGCTCCCTTCCAAGTCTCTCTTCACCTAGGTACTGTAAGAGTTCTGAGCTGAGCACCAGGCTGAAGCCCCTTTGGAAAGCATCCTCACAAATCCAGCAGACTCCTCCTTAGTCTCTAAGCAGAGGTTTTCTTTCCCTTCCAGAAACATAAAAATGGAGGAAAGCAATCACTCAGAGGGACACTCACTTGTCATATCTCACAAGGTCAGTGGACACCAGAACCAGTCTAATTTTAACGTGTGTGTGTGTGTGTGTGTGTGTGTGTGTGTGTGTGTGTGTGTGTGTGTGTGTGTGTGGAGGGGGGCCATACACAGTGAGTGCATGTGCCTTTGGAGGCCAAAAGAGGGCACCAAATCATTTTTTTGCTGGAGATAATGGGATTGTAAATTGCTATACTTGGACACTGAAAACCAAAAACCAGGGTTTCTCTCCAAGAACAGTAAGCATTGCTTTAATCACACCTCTCTCTTCTTTGATGAACTATTGCCCCATCGTCTTGTGGACAGTATTAGTAGAGTGCCATTGTTTTCTTGGGAGATAGGAGACAAGCTGTTCACAAGAGATAAGGCTTTTGGTTTTCTCCTTTGCTGACAATATATTTTTCACAGAATATCAAGCTACAGTTTAGCTTGGAGGGCTTCACTTTTAAAACGTTCCCCACACCAATTACTAATGTGTATGGTAAGATGGAGAGCATAGCTAGAAAATGTTGGTCATTATAAGATCAGAAACCAGGAAGAAGGGACGGCAAGCCCAACCTCCTACAGAGAAAAGTCTTCTAAGGCGACTGGAAATTGATTGTGGGGCCAAGTTTTGGGTGCTGATCTGCCCATCTCCTACAGTTGCTCCTAGGTCCATGACTCATGACGTCTGCAACCCTAACTGCACTCTCCCGGATCCTGCCTTCAGCCTCCGCTCTGGCATTTCTACCCCTTCACTGCCAAACTGCATGCCAGAACTAAAAGACCTCAAGGAAAGAGGCAAAGATCAGGTTCTAGGCTGGTCTTACTCCCTAGGTTTCCTGGTCTTGGCTTGTTCTAAATGAAAATCAAGGCCAAGAGTCTAATAGTATTTCCCTTTTGTAAGGGTCTTTGTTTTGCTGATGCCCTAGACATCAAAGGCAAGTATCCACACAGGATTCATTTCCTACCTTCCCATCATTTTTTTCAGCCTTTCTTTGACGTTAGAGTGGGCATTCCTGAGAAGCAAAGCCGTGCTTCTCACTAAGTGTCGTGCCACCATCGGGACCCGTTCTCTATTTCCATGATTCCAATTATCACCATTGTCTTTGATCCAAGACTTCAACTTTGAATGCCAGCAACAGAGAAATCCAGACCCCATTCACAAATGTCTAATGAAGAATTGTTCAGGAAGTGCTGTGGGCTCTTCAAATTCGACATCATCAAAACCACACGCCAGCTTCCTGCCTGGTCTGTTTCCGCACAGAAGGACATGTGATAGAATTCATCTGCTTTTGTGTCTGCCTTTGTTCTGAATCTCTTGCATCTTCATGGACCCAGAGACCCCTCTCATTTATTCAAGCACAGCTGTTTTTCTGTGTGCATCCTGCCTCCATAGCAGTGCCCCTCAAAAGCTCTTATAATTGCATTATTTTAATGGTCCTCAAATTTATAATGGCAATCCTACTTTGCTGCTTTCTCCTCAACCTGTAATGTGATTCTCCCATTTGTCTTTGTTGGAAACTTTTACATTCTCTTAAAATTCTCACTCAAGTGTGAATATTCTATTCTTTGCCTAATTATATTTGACTTTAAGTGCTCTGTTACTGCTGCCAGTAATTCTGCCTGAGTCTCCAGTCATGTTTTGGATTTTCACTGTTTGTGGGTCAATCAACACTTCCTACTACTCACTCTTAGATATACTAAGGATCAAAACAGGGCCTCATTCATCTTAGTAACCCAAAAAAGTGTACCTTTCCCAAGGTAGGCAATGATGAAACATCTTAGCCATACTATGTTAATATGAATATAACAATTAAATATTATTTTCAAAGTGAAATGTTTATTTACATGATTATAATGAGCAAAGGACAGTTGTACTAACCTGAAGCTCATACCTTCAAAATGAAATATTACTCAGTTGTTAAGAGAAATGGAATCATGAAATTTTCAGATCAATGGATGGAGCTACAAGCATCTTGACTGAAGTAAACCAGATCCAAACAGAAAAGCATTTCATGTTTTTGATAACTTCAGGTGTTAGCTATTATGCTATGGGTATACGTGTTTCATATAAACTACTCACAGGAGTTAGGTAGCTAGTAAGGGTTCAGGTGAGGAAGTGACTTCCCAAGAAATGGGAAACAGAATATAATGCTATAAATGGGTAAAGGGGGGAATAGAACACGGGGATTGAATGGATGGGTGGTGGGGACAAAGTGGGGGGATGGGATATGGGGAGGGACAACTGGCATTAAAGGCCTTTTGAAAAGCCATAAGGAAACTGTCCCAGTGCTTCTTTTGCTGTAAAGGGACACCGTGACTGAGGGTAGCTCACCGTTTCAGGTGTACACAGGCAGAAACGGTGCTAGAAAAGGAGTTGAGGGTTCTACATCTTGATCCACAGGCAACAGGAAGTGAACTGTCTACCACACTGAGCAACACTTGAGCAAAGAAGACCTCAAAGCCCACCCCCATCATGACACACTTCCTCCAACAAAGGCCACACATCCTAGCTGCCATTCCCTTGTTGGGGCCATTGCCTTTCAAACCACCACATTCCATTCCCTCGTCTCCAAAGACTTGTAGACATATCATAATGCAAAAAATCCTTCAGTCCAACTTCAAAAGTCCTCACGGTCTATAACAGTCTCAATCGTATTTAAAATCTTAAAATTCAAAATCTCTCCTGAGATTCACTACTACCGCAGAACACACACACACACACACACACACACACACACACACACACACACACACATTTTGTCATATAACGGGTGGGTAAGGGAAACAGGAAAAATAATGTTCTAATTAGACACAACCAAATTAAACCCTTCCAAAAAAATAGGGTTTAAAAATTAACAAGATTTAATTTGCATTTTTATAAAACTAAAAATAATCAGTTGATTTGCTTACTTTCATTTCTGAGAAATAAATTACCTGTCACAATTGTCACAAATTCTAATTGTGTAATTCAAGGGTGTCTGAGGTATACATAGGAAGGCTCTGTGTGACCCTCAGTGATTCATCATGAGACATAGAAAAACCACCTTCTCTGACACCAGTCCCTTCTCCTCCCCTCCCCCAACTCCTGATATTTGTTTCTCTACCTTCTGTCTATGTAAACTTGATGATTTTGCATGTTTTATAGAAATAAAAATATATTAATACAATATGCTGCACCTGTTCATTCACTTAGCATAATGTTTCCAGCCTTTTTAACCTATCAGTGAATATTCATATATATGCCTGAATACTATCTCATTGAACCGATGGACCATATTCTCGTAATTTACGTTTTAGCTGACAGGCATCAACTCTTTCCACTTCTCTGCATAAGACGAGAGCACGGGGTTCCTGTAGACATTCGTCTTGACTTCACTTAAGGATGTACTGAGGAGTGGAAATCTTACTTCATAAAATTAACTTAATTTAAAATTCGGGGGAACTGCAAAACTGTCTTCCAGTGTGGCCACATCATGTCACGTTTGACCCCAGTTCGTCTACCAGTTCACCAGCCAATGTGTCTGATGCGCTTTGCTTTGAAGCGGTCTAATGGCCGTGAAGAGGTCCTCCAGCTTTTGACTTGTACTCTCCCAGTGATCTACATCTGTTAATGGGCTTCTTTGGCGAGTGCCCTCTGCAGAAGACATTACAATCTATCCATAACCATTACATTGTTTTTGTTCAGGTACTTCACCATTATTACCCCTCCCTACATATTGAAGAATCTGTTTCCTATTTGAATAGTTTGTGCATATTTTGTTCACCTCATAGGCTGTTTCCCGTTTTCTTGATGGTGGCTTTGATGCACTGAACATTTTAACCTACTGTGTTATCCATCCTTAGTAGTATACTCGACCTTTTGTTTTCTTTTGTTCTTAACTTGCCTATCCCAAGACCCTTGAGATTGAAAGATAGGTTCTTCTCTGAAGTGCTTTGATTTAGTGATCTCATTTAGGAATAAGATGTATTTTCAGTTAATTTGGAAAGTGAGGTGAGGCACATGGTCTAAATTCATTCCTTTTCACGTGGACATTCATTGTCCAATTTATCC
Organism: Cricetiscus sungorus; assembly: GCA_030556225.1. NCBI lineage: Eukaryota > Metazoa > Chordata > Mammalia > Rodentia > Cricetidae > Cricetiscus > Cricetiscus sungorus. Next base: position 5,134,050 of record JANBXA010000202.1, on the reverse strand, counting down.
CAATAAATTTTCTTTTTTCATTACATGTGTATATATAATGTGTACATGTAAACGTGTCATAGTACGCATATGGAGGTCACAGAATAATTTATTGAAGTTGGTTCTCTTCTCCCACCACACGAGTTTGGGGGTTGAACTCCAAATATCAGAATCCCAGGGGCCTTTAAATGTTGAGTCATGTTGGACAACCTCTCACAGACTATTCTCCTGCCAGTGTTGAAAAATCAATTGACTACAAATATATGGGTTTCTTTCTTAATGTTCACTTCTACTGTGAGGACCTCTATGTCTACTCTTGTTCCACAGCCCTATACTCTCATTCACAACAGTACTGCAGTCTGCTTGGGAACTGGTAAATATGCATCTTGCAATTTTGTTCTTTTTTTTTTTTTTTAGATTTATTTTGACAATGTCTGTGTAACAAATAAATGTTAGGTAGAACCTAACAATTTTTAAGCTAGTAATTACAAAGCAATAGCATTGACTCTGAAGATCAATTTGTCTCCTCAATCATGTTTTATTTTTCTGCCTGTGAATACAGATTCATTTCTCTTTATTTGGGTTTTTGTTAATTTCTTTCAATAATGTTTTGTAGTTGACAATATGAAAACACTTCTATAACTTTATATTCATAAATATTTTACTTTTTCAAGAAAATAATAATGTACAAGAAATAAAAATCTACTCTAGTAGATTAGGTAGCCTCCTACCTAATAATGTGCTTAATAATGGCATGTGCTTATAATTTTGATATGAAATATTTTAGTATACTCAAAAGGAATATGTATTTCACATGCTAACCTATTTTTACTGATTATAACTCAAAGCTATCAAGATTTAAAAGGTCAAATATTCATCACATCAACAACACAAAACAAAAAAATAAATAAATAAATAAACTGTATTAAGCTATCAAGCAAGTTCCATCAGATAAATAGCTCTGTATCAAATTATTCAAACAATCAAAACCAGAAATTGTCTATAGTCTGAAATATTTATTCATAATTATAATGTATTATTTGAATCCATCCTTATTGCTAGCATTATTACAGAAAGATGGAACTATTAAAGTTAAGTTTTTTTAAAAAAAATAGTGATCCAGTATCCACAGAGATATATTGTGGTTTTATGAACTGTTCCTTGACTCTTGCTACTGATTTCACATTCACACTTAATATTCTCTGAAGAAAGGTGCTTGTTTTTAAGCTAAAAATGAGATCCAATTACACCATGTGACTCATGGGGTCGTAACAGGAATGGACGCACTAAGAATGAATATTGTCTCAGTTAAGGTTAAGGTTCCTATTACTCTGACCAACAGCAACTGGGTAGGCAAAGGGTTTCTCTGGCTAGACGTCCATATGCCAGTTCTGCTTTACTGGCCTGTCCTCATGACTAGCTCTGCCTGCTTTCTTAGAGAACTCAGGACAACCAGCCCAGGGCGGGTCACCACCCACCACGGTCTGGGCGTTCCATTTAAGAATTTAAGAAGATTCCCTACAGTTTCGCCCACAGCCTAGTTTTACGGAGGTATTTTTTTTTTCAATCCCTCCACTCAGATGACTTTATCTTGTGTTACTGACATAAACAAGCTAGCACAAATATGTACCAGAAGAGTACTTTAGTTTTAGAGCCCCAAGTTTGACCATTAAAGAGGGAGAAAGGGAAGGAGGAGGGATGAAAAGATAAAACTATGCACACTCACACACACACACACACACACACACACACACACACACACACACTATGCATAAGATCAAAACCAGATGAATACATTTCAAAGCAATGAGTCCCTTTTTTCAACTTGCATAAGCAGTGAAAATATTTGGTTTACTCTACTCATTTTGGGGCTACAGAGGCAGCTCAGTGGTTCAGAGCACCTACTGCTTTGGCAGAGGGTTCACACCCGGTTCCGGCCACTTGTCAGATGCATCACAACTGTTAGCAACTCCAGCTCCAGGGGATCCAAGGTCCTCCTGTAGCTTCTATGGGTACCTGACTCACATGTGCATGCCCATACATAAGCACACATATACATATACGTATAATTAAAATAAATCTAAACTTGTCATGCTAGAAGACTGTAAGAATAATATGAAAGTTAACCTTCTTCCCAAGCTTGAAAAATGTGGTATTTAGACCAAAGAAAAAATAATTTTTAAAGAGGTAATCTGTGGTCAAGACGTGAGACTACTGCATTAACACTGCCACAAACCTCCTATGGGTCAGCTGGCTACAGCATTAACACTTCCACACTCTGAAAACCAGCACCACACGTGATGAAAGCAATCTTGCACAGCAATCTGAGTGCACAAATGACTAAATAAGACACCAAGTTTCCAAAGAATATAGTTGTCTTGTAATTTTTAAAAAAAAGTCATATATTGAACAATTTCAAAATCAAGCAAACCATTGTTCAGTCAACTGGATGGCAATTTAGAAAGGTACTTTCAGACTCCTGGGAGCTACATAAAAAACAACCTCCATAAAATATTCAGAGAGGCCCAGAAATTGCCAAGTCAGTAAGCACAAGACAGTATATAGATTTTATTTATACAATATGGCTTACCCAAAAAGGAATTCATAAACAGAAAGATGGATATTTGTGAATTGAGATACTGTGGACCCAAAAGATATCTACAATCTATTTTTAAAGTCGCCTTTTTGAACCAAGTATTTCAGACATAAAGAATACCTAGTTTGCACTAAACCTATGTTAGAAAAAAAAATATTTTAAGTTAAATACTAGCAGAAACTATATAGAAATGAGTTTTGTTTGTTGTTGTTGTTGTTGTTTGGTTTTTCAAGACAGGGTTTCTCTGTGGCTTTGGAGGCTGTCCTGGAACTTGCTCTTGTAGACCAGGCTGGTCTCGAACTCACAGAGATCAACCTGCCTTTGCCTCTCCAGTGCTGGGATTAAAGGCGTGCTCCACCAATACCCAGCTGGAAATGAGGGGTTTTTTGTGTGTTTGTTTGCTTGTTTTTTACTTTTCATAGCCTATTATCTCATATTTTACTACTATTATTAGTATTATTATATTTACAATACTACAGCTGAACCTACAGGTTCTTGCACAGGGGGCAAGTGTTCTCTACCACCGGACATTATGTCCATAGACAGTTTCTTGCCTTAACATATAAAATGGTCACACAAATTTTAAGAGAAAAAAAAATGTGAGAAAGACAAATGTTTTAAAACATGAAAGTATTTCAAGATGATGACTTGGTGGTGAACCAAATATAAAACTCAAAAGGCATGATCTCTTTACTAGCGAAAAATCAGTAGAAACTAAAAAGGAAAGCTTCCATTTCCCCCACAATAAAAAGAGAACAATATAGTTATGAGATAAGAATAAGTAACACAAAATGAGAAGGATCTCCTTCTGTAAGGAAAGTTATTTCTGATCCTAAAAGATGTGGGAATGAAAACTAAAAAACTAAAAAAGATGATGTGATCCTTTTCCTTCAGAATTACGTTAAGTTACAATGAAGGTAGAAACACCAGCAACACAGGACTTGAACATGAAGCTTTCCAGAAAGAAAACCATATTAGATTAAACTCTATACTACACAGAGATTATGACACTCTATCATGACTTCAGGAATGATAACAAAACTCTAGTCATGCAAAGTGAAATCATGTAAATGGCTCAATCTAAGAACACAGACACTACTTCTAGCAGAGACAGCCATTGTGTCATTTACACAGAAAATAATCAGACTCTCTAGAAATTACGGGAGAAAAAAATCGTAAGACATTTATCCTTCCTATGCACTTTTATATGTGCAAAATCATCTTGTGTTTGCAGAGAGGTGTGAATTCAGTCATCTTCATACTTGCAGGTGGAACAGAATTTACATACTGTTTTAAAAGAAACCAAGCATTAACTATCAAAGTAGAAAGTCCACACACTTCCTGAACTGCAGTTGTAGTTAGCTCCATTAAAACATAAGGTGCTGGTTCATGTGCAAAGTAAACTTGTATAAGGGTATTTCTTACAAGCCTTGACTGAAATAGCAAAACAGCAAACCAGGCTGTCCGTGGAATCACAACATCTCAAGCATCCATGGAAGACCCACACTGTCCAGCAAATAGCAATGAAAATCTAAGGAGAGAGACAGTCAGATAACACTATGGTGATGGCTTCCTCTTTAAAAAGATTTATTTATTTATTTAGTTAGTTATTTAGTTATTTATTTGGTTGGTTGGTTGGTTGGTTGGTTGGTTGGTTGGTTGGTTAGTTAGTTAGTTAGTTAGTTAGTTTAGGCCTGTGTTAGTTAGTTAGTTAGTTAGTTAGTTAGTTAGTTAGTTAGTTAGTTAGTTGGTTTAGGTCTGTGTGCTGGGTGTACGTATGAGCACCACCTGGGGTCAATGTACTTGGAAGGCAGAGGCAGATGCCATCACCTGGAAGTGGAGTTACAGGTCTTTATAAGCCACCTGATGAGGGCACTGGGACCTAAATTTTGGTCTGTTGAATTGTTAGATACACTTAATAGAGGCGTCCCCTCTATTAAGCAAGACCCCTGCCCCTTGTGTGTGTGTGTGTGTGTGTGTGTGTGTGTGTGTGTGTGTGCTTGTACATTTGCACACCCACTAATAACCACATTCAACATCAGCATTTGTTACCTATTTGCAGGTATGTCTCAAAAATTAATTTGTTGCCCATGACATTGACCATACTAGAAGAGAAAGCAGCATATTACGCATTTTTAAACTATATACATTTTAAAAAATATAATTTCCAATAGCTGTGATGTTATCAAAAAATATGTAGAAGAGTTTTTATTTGCCAGAAACTTAAATGTATTTAGTTTTAAAATTAGATACAAAATGATACGATCTGAGCAGTGCTTTAAAAGAGACTTCACAGTAGGATAAACTAGGATATATGAGATGATCAGGCTAGAAATTTACCGAATGTTCACCAGGTGAATCGACTGACTACAATTTTTCTTTGTTGTGTCGTTCCCACATTATTTTCTGGCCAGTAGGTAGTGTTACTCGGTCAGCATCTAAGATAAAATCCTGTTCTTTAGAAACAATGTATCTCTTCTTTCATTCTTGCAATATCTCCATGTACACAATATGTCAACATGTCTCCATTCCCAGCTTGTCTCCTCCCTGGGACTCCCTGTCAGCTGCTCTCTCAGCACATACCAGAGCCTTAGTCTTCTGTCCCCTGGAAATTATTTTCCCATCTCTCCCACTGTTACTCTCTGAACCCATCGCCCTGCAGGAACAGCTGTCCCCAGACCAAGGCTGGAATGAAGACAAAGTTTCTCACGTGAAAATCACCTTCTCTTCTAGTCTTTTTATTTTCATTATTGAAAGAACTGAGTTTTTCTACGGCAACAGTGTGGATTTCTGAGCTGTGACACTACAGGGTTAGTAAAGAATACCACACACTCTAGCATGTAGCCTTTAACTGCTCTTGTAACTTTTATATCTGTGCAAACTGTCAATCTGTGAGATCAAACACCATGGGTTACTCCTGTATAAATTTTGCCTGATATTCTTCACAAACACACACACACACACACACACACACACACACACACACACACACACACACACACACACCTGGTTTTCAGATGAAAATATTTGATGAGTGACTTGTTTTAACTGAAACCTCCAGGATTTATTTGAAAAAGGAACAGGTTCAGAGATTTGATTCAACTATTATTTGTGAAGGGGCTGTAATAGAAAAATGTTTGAAAACAAGTTTCTAAATCCATGTAAATCTATAGTTCCTATCCATAAAAAACACCTTACAAAACAGTTGAAGAATAATTACTGTTTTGGCTTCACCCTAAACAGGCAAAACATGTAACCTTCTTGCCTGAGGTCCTGATTTCACAGATGGGCAAACTGCAATCAAGCTCGCCTGCTTGGATCGCAAACTATTGCCAACACTCACTTTTGCCTCCTGCCCCAACCCCGTGGGTCCTACTTGCTTTGCACTACTTGACAATGTTTGTGTGTTTGCCCACTTTCAACTGTTCCCATGAATCTGAATGCCCTTCCCTTGCAGCTCAGGCTTTGAGCTACATTTCCAATCCCTTCCTCTTGTTCAGGGCATTGTCTGATACCTGTTTTTGCCCACATGCCCAAAATAACAAGCTGACCCAAAACACACAGGGTCTTTGTTTCAAACTCTTTCCAAAAGTACTGAGAAGGCCATAGCGGCCTGTATATGCACTTTTAACAAACAAGGAGGCTAACTAGTCATTCACTTTCTTCTGCTCGTCAGTCTTTCCATTGACTCTGCCCAGTGCTGAGCAGTCAGATAAGAGAGCAGGCTGCAGGAAGGCTTCTGGCAAAAAGCTGCCTCATTTAGAGGCTCCTGCTTACAGTCTGCTAGAAACTAGAGCAGTTGTCATAGTACTGGCTGCACACAAGCTCAACACTCAGTGAGGCCAGCGCAGCAGGCCACAGAATAAGGGCTGGGCACAGTTCTGAACCTAAGACCCATCCCACTGATATCTGAACAGTTCCTCAAGTCCTTTCCATGCCTTTCTTTCCCTCTGTTGACAAGTTGTACACTACTGGTTTTCACGGTGTGTTTATGAACTTATACACACACCACGACCATCAGCAGTTTTGGTAACTTTTCTTCAACGAGATAACCTTAAGTGGGGATTTGACAGTGCTTTAGGTTGTGTTCGTTTAAAGAAACTGTGAGTAAAGCTGCCACACGTTTTCATATAAAAGTTGCTATATTTTTTTACAAATTTTTCTCAGTCATGCGAAAAAGCACTTTTATGATTAGCAGAAGTTGCAGACTGTTTCCCAAAGCATGACATTCTTACTGGTCATGTATAAGTGTTATATACAGATGCTTCACATTCTCCGCGCAACATAATGCTAACTTTCATAACTCAGAAACTTCATGACTAACGCTATGACACTACGTTAATTTTTTAGGTTCTATGTGTGTGTTTATGTGTGGGCATGTGCACATGAGTTCAGGTTCCTGTGAGCACAGAAACTTCAGGTCTCCTGGAGTTAGTGGCAGCTGGGTCCTCTGCAAGAGCAGCCAGTGTTCTTAATTAATGTGACATTCCCTCCACAGCTCCACTCTAGTTTGGTTTGGTTTTGTTGGTTTGTTTGTTTGTTTGTTTTTATTTCATCATTTGGCTGAGTAACAGAATTAAACACCTGAGCTGGAGACACAGCTCAATGACTAAGGCACCTGTTGCACGGGTCTGAGAACTCAAGTCCTTGTCCCCAGCATCATGTAAAGGCTGGACAGGTATATTGACCACTTTTAATATCAGCAACAGGATATTCCCTGGGAGTAAGCAACAGGAGGTTCTCTGGGAAAACCATTTAGCTAGATTATCCCAAATTGGGGCTCAGCAAGAGACGTCTCAACAAATAGCGTCAAACAGAATGGAAACGTATACTCAACATCAACATCTTATTCCTACTCACAGGTGTACATGTGTGCGTAGTCACATGTGCACACATACATATGAATACACATCACACACGCACACATACACACACAAAGCTAAAGTGTCACTCTGTTAACAAATTTTCATTTGTAATTCTCGTGTGAAACACATCTTCAGACAGTTTACTAACTTTTCCCATCAGATTTTTATCTTCTCATGGAGCAGCCAGATTCTGTCATCTTCATACAGCCCCTTGTCACATGCACAAGAGAAAGAAATACACACATCTAGCATAAGCCAAGTATCTTGAAGAACAAAAATAATGTTCCCATTTAATTTTGTTAAAACTTAACAAGGCTTCAAATTTCACAACTAGTGTTCCTTAGGCTTAAGAAAAACAAAATCACACAAAAATTCCTCTATATTTCCTTTTAGAAATACACCTAAAATCATAAACAAATCTGAAAAAATGTATTCAATGAGTTTAGATTCTGTGGTATAACCTATATCGGTTTCTAGATAAAACAGTAAATTCTGAATAACAGAGACAAAAGCTGAGTAGACAGACCCATAGGAAGACCACATGAAGAAAATATTTTATATGTTGAGTGCAGCAATGCTAGGCAGTCCACATCCAAGTCTGCAAACTCATTGCCTAAATAAATCAGGGGTCTTGATTGTAACATAAAATATATAACAAAGGCAAGAAAGATGTCTTGTTACTACAAAAGCTGTGGTGTGTGTGTGTGTGTGTGTGTGTGTGTGTGTGTGTGTGTGTGTGTGTGTGTGTGTGCATAAGCCAGGAAGATAAAGTAGTCACTATACAAGCATTCACACCTGAGTGAAACCATGTCACCATAGTAGCATAGACCTGTAATCTCAGAACTCCAACAGAGAGATGGGGGCTTCAGAAAGGTAAATCAAATAGGCAATTCTGCCTCAAAGTGGAAGATGATAAATGATGCCAAGGGTAGTTCTTTGACTTCCAAATGTGTGCCAAGGTGTGCGATCACCCTTGTTCTCTCCTCTCTCTGCCTCTCTCTCTTTCACTCTCATACATGAGCACATAAGCATAAACACACTAACAGCATAAAACACATACATATGCAGATACAGAAAATTTACTAAAAATTTATTAAAACACAGATTGTATTATTATGACAGCAAAAATATAAGAAATCCCCAACTGAACAGGCCGTTATGCATTCTATAGATTAATAGACGAAATTAGTATATTTTATGTCAGCCTTACTCAACCTTCCCATTTGTTAACACGCTTGAACCAATAGGGAAAACAATTATGTTTCACACACGGAAATTCCAATTGTCATTAGACATAAAAATAATGATGTAAGAGCTCTATGGGTCAAAGCTTCAAATAAAAAGGACTAACACTATCCTTTTTCATAGTAAAGGCTTGCAATATTAAGTGTTATAAAATGACACCATCACTTGCTGTTGTTAAAATATGCCCTAAGCAATCATTTCAAAGGGGTGTAAAATATGTATTTGTGGCGGGATTCAAATTCATGTTAAAAGGAAAACTCATACTAGGAAACTGAAAATACGTGGAATACTTCGTTCTCAAAGTCTTCTGTCACTTTAATGCAAAGGCAAGCAGAAAAGACACTTCTTAAATATTTTATTTAGATCTGTGGACTCTTTAAAGAATCTGAATGCAGAGAATGAATTCCAAGTAGAAAATAAAGACATCACATCCCTAAACAAGCCATTTATGCGACCACCTCTGTGGAAGCAAGGGCCAGAAGTGTATAAAAGCTAGAAGGCAGTAAGGCTGTGAAATGCCATTTTTTTAGACTGCATACAATCATTATCATCAGGAACTCACAACTGTAATTACCTGTACTGGACACACACAAGACTTGACTCATCAACAATCAGTCAAGAAATTCATAGGGCCTGCCTACTCCTTACCTGGTGAGCCCAATAGGTCCAGTGGATCCTTATTGACCCATTGCCACATACAGAGTTCTGGTTAATCCCAATGAGTTACAAAGAGACAGCATATTTGAAAGATATTTGGAGGGAGGATTCAGGGAGTGGTGTGGTAAAGAAGTGGGATTGAGAGTCGTCAGGATATGTGACATATGTGTGAAAGTGTTAAACTGCAATAATAAAAATATTCTTAAGATTCCAGTTTCTACATTCTATTCATTGCTGATGACTACTATAACTTAAGATCAATTCTATGCACTATGAGAACTATGAAAATAAATATAAGAAAACCTTTTTACTACAAGGGGAAAGGCAATGCAGCTGTGTGCATGCATTAAAAGATTAAACATAAACATTGCAAACACTACTACTTTGAACTTGGTTGCTGAGAGTACTTCCTGGAAATCTACTTTTAGATGAAAGAATTAAATTCCTACCACTTCCACTTTTAGATGTAAAAATTACACAAAATAGGCTATGAACCTCAACTATAATTAAAAGTTGACCAGAAGATGTTGTCTATGGACATTTGCCCCTCCAGATTTTTGGAGAGGAGGGTTGTTTGTTTGTCTTTTGAGACAGGGTTGCTCTGCAGCTTTGTACACTGTCCTGGATCTTGCTCAGTAGACCAGGTTGTCCTCAAAATCACAGAGATCTACTTCTCTCTACCTCCAGAGTGCTGGGATTAAAGGAATGTGCCACCAAAACCCAGTGCCCCTCCAGATTTTTAATGTGATCAGGACAAAGACAGAGACTGATCCTCTTATTGTTACCACATGTTAATTTACCAATAAAATATCAAACAGGCATATTCTCTTTTGGAATCATTAATATTTTTGCATCCCCATGAAAAGGGAAATTAGCAGTTAGATAATATCATGAGTAAAATATAAAGCTCCAAGAAATACAATTACTTCAAGGAGTTCTGTTTTTGTATATGTTAAAATAAAACATCTCCTCAGAGGTATTATCCTGGAACACCCATGGGGTAAGGAAAAGCAAGGGGAGGTATGATAATAGCAGTATTAAACAACAGTCGTCTAGGAAATGTCAAGTGTTTCCTCTGTCTCACAGTTTAAGGGAAAAACAAGAAAAACAAGCCTAAGTGTAGGAGGAAGAACCAGAGATGAAGGACTTGGAAATAAAACACTCTCTCCAGTGACTAATTGACTTCTCTGAGGTAGTGGAATATTGACTATGATGGCATGGTTAACACCTTTTAAAGTGTTCACCAGTTTAACCAATAGTCCAGAAAATGAGTCGTCTTGTTGATGTGCCTCCTTCCATTTCTTGTTTGAATCCAGCTGTGGTATGCACACTCTCTTGACATTCTTCTCTGGGATTTCCATGCAAGCCTGAGTGCGCCTACTAAATAAAACATTTTTCCTGGTCACACAAACCTCTCTCCCCTTCAGAACCGCTGTCATACCTCTCTTCCACCGCTGAGGTGCATAATTCTATGTACTATCTTGGAATGTTTTAAAATCTGTCCACCTAATTACAATAATGCTAATGTAAAACATACTTTGCTCCAAGTTTTGCACTAAACGTATTCAACCTCAAAGCAAACTCTGTGAATCATAATCTCATAACACTGATAAGGCAAGTTTCTTAAATTACAGGTAAGGACAGTGTTCTTAAGCAAGAAAAGCTGAGCTTGTTTTTGGAAACTTGCTCACTGCACTGTGAAACTGAACCTGATGCAAATACCTTTTCTCTTCCACTGACCTATGACCTGAGGGCGAGGACCTGTGTCCTTCTCCTTCAACGTCTGCCCGTAGCTCCCACTACACAGAATGAGCTTGCATGTGTGTTAAGAATTGAAAGGGATACATGAAGAATATTTCCTGTGGGGGTCCAGCATGTTATAAGAAGTCTTTATTTGTATTTTAAAGGCCCATGCAATTAAAGGTAAATCCTTCTGGAAACATAGTTCTTAAGAAGGCAGTGCACATATGCGAATGTGTTTGTTAGAGTGGCAAGCTACTTTTTTGTTGTGTGTGTTCTGTTTTGTGGGTGCTGTAGAACAGGCCAAGGGCCTGGATCATGTTGTGGAAGCAAACTATAGCTGAGCAATACCCCAGCTACATCAAATTGCCTCTTTATGCATTCATTCCTTTTATAGTTCATATTTTATTCATTTCACCTATCTACTCTCCTAAGATACTGTCATAAACAAAATATTTCATTTTCTATTTCTTTAATAACTTCACTCTACTTTCACAATATTGATGAATATTTATAAACAAAAGTCAGATAAAATGTGCCTTTCTGTCCATAGTGAGCACTGTATTCCTATCTGAGATACTCCCTCGCCACTCTGAACAGAAAAACTGCAACACAGAAAGCAGGCTGCTCCTCCCGCGAAGCAAGAGGAATGGATGGGCAGGGGAAACAGCATTGGAAAGAAGTTGGAACAAAACAAACTTGTTGTCCCCATCAGATAGTCATGAAAGATGTTCATTGGCTGAAACTTGGGGCAAGAAAAAAATCAGCAATAGCAAAGAAACAAACACACCTGCGTACAGATTCACTGTCCACTGAGATAACCATTCAAACATACACAAGGTTGACCACAATCCAACCTGGGGACATAGGTAAATGATACTCAACTGAGCTTCTGCCACATGGATAATAAACCTGGCAAGCCATGAAAGGAGCTGCATTCCTCCAGGGGAAGGTCAAAGGAGGGACCTCTCTTGTTTCCTAATATCATACTCTTCCCAAACTCTAATTCGCACCATCAGAGGTATCAGCTGTTACTCAGGTCTGCACTCTGTCCCTTCAGAAGGCAATTCTCTTCATTTCAGCTCCTCCTGGACACTCGCGTGAAATGAAAAGTGCCTATTACACTCCTGGAATGTCATCACAAATCTCAGGAAAAGGAGTAAATCCGACTCCGTGCCATAGTTATTGACTGGTTGCTCTGCACATACTATTTATAATACAATTTTAGCTGTCTTAAAAGTTAAGGTTGGGGGAGGTGTCAATGTTCAGATGAATTTCAACAGGACAAAATACAGTTCTTTAATTTTTCAGTTAGTTTTGTGCACACAATTAGACTCACTAAGACGACACACTGATCCGGCATTGCTGTCCTGCCATCTAAGTAGATGCTAAGGTAAATCGTTCAGAAACATTTGCTAACAGAACTGTCATGCCATCCCTGATATAAAATGAAAAAGGCTTGAGTGAAGCTACAGAAAGCGATGTCAGATACAGGATTCAGTGCAAGTAACTGATGAAAAATTGACTGAAAACGTTAAATTCTTAACAATAATCCCGAGAGGCAGTTCAACTTTTCAGTACGTGTAAATCTGGGAACGGACACAGCCTCTTGGAACATTTTTTCTTCAAATATCAGGGTTACTCTAAGGCAGCAGTGAAGGACTGAGTGTGGCTGTGCGGAATCCTATCACACAGTGATGCTACCAAAATGATATGTTTACGAGACAGCAGAGCACAGCTTCCTTCTCCAATAAGCGGCTAGCCATTCTCACCCTGAAGTTAACCAGGGATGAACAAAAAGTGTGTCCTCCTAGTTCGCCAAACCCAGTTTCCCAGGGTGTTTTGCATAAGTGAACAAAACACATTGTGCAATGCACCGGCATTAAAGTTGAGAGAGTTTCTGTGTGTGAAGTAGGTACTGACAGAGCCAAGGACACACAGGTTCAAGTCCCAGCAGAGTATTAGGCGGGTGGCTTGAAAGAACGTCAATCCAGAAAGGCCTAAGGGAAGGGATACAGGGTTCCACTGTTGCCACCCTTCCTCTCCCCTCCCCTCTTTCTCCCTTGTTCCCTTCCAAGCTTCTCTTTCCTTGCGGTTTCTCTTGGAGACGACAATCAAAGCAGAGAGAGCTGGCTTTTAAATTAGTGCGATACACAGTGGGAATATACAATTCCCAGGAGGAAGAAAGGAAGGAAGGAAGAAACTGAAGAGGGGAGTGGGGGACGGTTGGAGACATCTAAGTGACAACCTCCCCACCCCCACCGCTTCACAGCATATATCCATAGATTGTTCCTGCACTCTATCCCTTCCTAGTTCCCAGTACTCTATGCAACTTGACCCTTAATCCTGACAATGTAAAGAACTGCGGGGCTTTCTCCGTGAGAGTGTGCGTCTCTTGGTACATGAGACCGATTTTCCAGAAGCCCCTGAATCCGGACAGTTGTAGCAGGCAAGGATACTCCCCACCATCCCACCCACCGGGAAGGGGGTGAGGTTAAGGAAGGATGAAAAGAGACGAAGAGAAGACAGATAAAAGGCATGCAAAGATGAGCTGGAGCATGAGTGTCTGAAAGGAAAACAGAGAAGAAAGAAAGGGTGGGAAGGAAGTAGGGCTGGGTGAGAGAAGAAAGGCTGGAAGGGAGAAAAGAGCAGAGAGGAGAGAGGGATGTTGGGAAGGATGAGGGCGGGAGGGCTGGGGAGCAGGAGGGAGGGGAGGATGGAGAGGATGGGAGGGGGGCAGGAAGGGAGGGAGGCAGGCAAGGATGGAGGATGCTCTGCCCGGGACTCACCTCTGTGGGTCGGTGGGAGTTTATCGCCTCCTCCTCCTCGTCCTCTGTCTGCAGCAGCTGGCCTGGAATGACAGAAGCGGCTGGAAAGGCGGCGGTGGGGACTAGGGCAGCTGCTGCAGCTGCTTCTGGCCGAGGTGCGGTGCCGCCCGCTCCGCCCGGGTCTCCGCCTCACTCAGGGCTGCCAGCAAAGCCGCTCCCCCCTCCCCCCGCCCGCCCCGCGTCCTGCCCTAGCGAGCGGCAGCGGCCCGGATCGCCGCTAGGGGAGGCACCCAGTGCGCACGCGTAGCCGCTCGCTCGCTCGCTGGCGCGCGCCCGCGGCTCGCCCCGGCTGGCAGAGGATGGGCACGCGGGCGCGTGGTCCGGGAGCGCACGAGGGGCGGGGCTGGAGAAAGGCGCCACAGAGGGCGCAGGTGCCGTCTCCATGGCAATGGCGTTACCCTCTGGGCGGGGACCAGGAGCTGGGTGCAGACCCGGCCAGGAAGGGCTGGGCTTCTGAATGATTTGCATGGGTTACAGAGGGCTGCACGAGGACTCGTACTCAGAAAGACCGAACCACGGGGCAGCAGGAGGCCAGAGCCATGCTGGACCTGGAGCCAGGAACGAGGGAAAACCTGAAAAATTAGGGAGGACAGGGCCGAGGCTCTTTAACAAACCTCTGTGGACGCAGTTTCTGTGTAGGCATTGCAGTTGTCTGAATTAAGCACTCTAGGCATGTTGAAGTATCTATATAATGTTTAGGGTCACTCTCTGTCCTTCTAGAGGTTGGTTACACGAGCTGGGAACATGAATAGAAACACGCGTGCCTTGCCAGCCAAAGTACTGGGAGCTTGGTGATGGGGTATAACTGTGAGACACACTTAGAGGCAAAAAACGGTACACAGAGAAGCGTTAAGTTACCATTGTCTTTGTTCGACCACAGCACAGTGCTGAATGACAACTTTAGCTTTGTTTGTACTACATCAAAGCAGAAAAGTGGAAGAAGGCTCACAGCAGCTTGGGACGCAGTCGAAGCTTATTCCATCTGGAATCTTCGTCCACTATCGAATCTTTTGTTCATGCCCTGCTCAGATGGCCCTGCATCCAGTGATGCTCGAATTCCTATTCCCCTTTCACCCTTGGCTATCACCGCGAGATTTTCCTCCACTGTTGCCCCGAAGTTACAGATTTGCAGTTGTTAGGAAACTACATGGAACTCAACTGTCTTCCTATACCATCTTTAAAACGTGTAGGGCAAAGTGGACTAAGTCACCACAGGCAAGCTTTAGAAAACGGCTTCATGGAACAATGCTGCTTCAGGACCATGGACAGTAACACAGCCACCCTGTCAGCTTTCTTCCCTCACTCAGAGCCTTTTCCCTGCTCTTAACAGAAACTGCAGAAATACTCTAAAGAAGACGCAGGTTGGAAGAGAGGAAAGGATAAACAAACAAAACAAAGAAACTAACTAGCTAAATAAATATATACATACAGATCACTTAAAGAATGTGTGGTAGAGCATGGAAGTTGGTCTTCAACTAGAGTTTGAAGAAATCATTGATTTAGAGCAACAGCTTGCAAGACTTTATAGTGAGGGGCTGCTGGGGGTCTGACTGGTGACTTGCTTTGATAAAAAGCACAGAAACTCCATAGTAGAGCTACATGGAGATTCTAGAAATCAGGAGGTACCTCTAATTTTAAATGTTCCCAAAATGAAGGCTAAAGTAGGCCCAGTTAAATGAGTCAGAATCTTCACTCAAAGGGCTGATCTTTTTCTGACATTACTGTGATATTTTTTGTTTTGTTGTTGTTGTTCTTTTGTTTTGCTTTTCTAGGCAGGGTTTATCTATGTAGCCCTAGATATCCTGGAACATTCTCTGTAGACCAAACTAGCCTCAAACTCAGAGATCAACCTGCCTTTGCCTACTGACTGCTGGGATCAAAGGTCTGTGCCACCACTAACCAACTATTGCTGTGAATTTTTTCCTTATTGCTTGTGTCAAGCTGAAGGATATAAACTCAAATATATAGATTTTAGTTCTATTAATTAGGCTTGCATTTGTAACTCTGCTCTAATTGGCAATCTAAGCCATGAACTCCCATATGAAAACCAGATTGCCTTTGCTTTATTATGTGGTGAGTATCAAGACTGTAAGATATTATTGAAAGAAATTTGAAAGTAGTTTGTAGGCTTCATGTTCAAACAATGTTTAAATTAGTGCTAATTATAAACAGACTACAAGACCATCTCTGATTCCTCATACCATTGCCCATTTCATGTTTTAAAAATGCATCAAACTCTTGCTAATCACATGGCCTAAAAAATTATTCAGGCAATATATATAAATATAAATATATATATATTTATGGAACATTCAGTCAAATGGCAGTTGATATATTTCTTCTTTTGGTGGCTGGTTGTTACACACCTTTGATTTTTATTCATTCAAACTGTTGCCCTTCTTATGTTCCACTCAGAAAAGCATCAGTCTTTCCTGTTCATATTAAATATCAATGCCAAAATAAATAACAAAGACTATTGTTAAAACTACACTTTTCTGTTCAAATGGAAAACTATCATATAAATTAAGGATAATTTTATCTGCAATGGTGTGACATCTAGATTTTTAGAAAGGACTCCAAAACAACACTGACAATCTTAAGTAAAATTACACCTAGAGCTTATGCATTTAAATGTCAGCTCTCTGTAGAACAGGGCCCTCATTCAGTCTGTCAGGTTTTGAGATTTGTTTCTTTGAAGTTCTCCTGAGCAATTTCTCTTTTAAATAGGGTTTCTACCTTACAATCGCTGCAAAACAGGATGGAAAGTAAATCTTTTACAACTTTCCACTCTCTCACCTTTGTTCTACATTGACCAATCATAATCTGAATTTATGGTAGTACTAAATTCATAGTAAGCTTTCTTCTTGGTTTGTTACAGCTGCTGGATTTTTACAAACAATGTAAATTATATGTATCAAAAACCATAGAATCCTAAGGAATGTTTTTTTCTGCCTTAAAATATCCTCTGTGAGCTATCTAATCTTCCCCTGTTACTTTAAACCCTTGACAATCATTTATCTATGGTTAGGATTTATCTGTGTCGTCTTTTAGCTATGGGTACGACTATGTAGTGGATTGCATGTAAGTGCATGTGTATGGGGAGACTAATAGAGCATGTTAGGTCCCTTGAGTTGGAGATAAGGTGGTTGTGAGCTACATAATGTAGGTTCTGGGAACTGAGCCCAGGATTTCTGCAAGGACAGTGTACACTCTTAATCACTGAGCCATTTATCTAGTCCTCTGTTCCCCATTTGTCTTTTTGACCAATCTACAATTTCACTTTTCCCCCAAGGCGTCCCACTGGTGGAATAATTTTTCAAATTAGTTCCTTTTGTCTGGTAGTATATATGGAAGATCTCTGCCCTGACACCACAGCGCATGAATAATTTCAGTTTTTGATGACTATTTTCTCTTTAACACCAAACAGTAATTCATTAAGTCTGGGTTAGTCAAAGTTTACTGATTCACACACTGAAGAACATCTTAGTTGGTTATAATTTTTGAGAACCACAGCTAAAGCTACCATAGCAATTTCAACTTTAATAACTATTAACTACATCACATCCCACCATTGAATTTATTGCCTGACGGTTAAACTTTGTATAGGTCCACCTGATTCTTGGGTATCTGTTGGAGCACAGACAAGAGAATGATCCATGGTGATCAGTACCTTGAGGAACCATAAGAGAGGCTACAGGATAAAATGGTAGAGGCTCTTTGACCTGAGGTGCATTTTGTTTCCTGGATTGTTCTTGGGTGAGATTCCATTCTTTCCATGTTAAACTTCTACATTTAATTTGGAAGATATTTTTATTCTTGTTGGACATCAGAACATAACTCTAGAACCCAATCTGGTCAGTATACACAAAATCTGGATATGGCCTTCTGCCTTGTTTTCATGAGTTCCCAGACATAATCTATAGTATATGCCAAGCAATTATATTTAAATTGGTCTGTCTTGAGAAAGTTCTGGGAAAGCACTGCTCTATTAATATTTAGTAAGTGACATTTATTTACATGTTTTTCTGATTGTGTTTTTCTGAACTCAACCTTCCTTAGGTCATTGATTTCTTTGTTTCATTCATATATAAAAATACACTGTAACTGAAGCAAGTTTGTCCACTGCATTAGACTGTAGTCTGCTCCTTTCTTTCAGATCCCAAGATCCCAGGGCCAGCTGACAAGGTCTGTACAGGTTGACTAAAGAGTCAACAAATATCCATCATCATCTTTATACTATTTTTTAAAAGATAAGTAAATAGTGGAAATCTCACTTCAGTTATTTGTAAGTACTCCTTCTAGTCTTAGACCTTTTAAAGTAACTTTTCCTTTGGCTCATTTTTTCTGTCAATAGGCCATCTGTGATTATCAATTCTAAACATTATACTTTCAGACACAATTATTATTGAGAGCCCTAGGTAATCACATATATGACATATGTTTTTAAGAAAGCATATGATGTTTAAAAACAAACTTATCAGGTGATTTATATGGCTAAGTAAGAATAAATGAGTCAATGAGTCTGTTGTGACCTACTTGTGTAAAATGCCTTCCTTTCTCATGTTGGAATATTTTAATAGCATTTAGCATGATTTTTCATCTTCATATAGAAGTGATTTTTTAAAAGCATAGAGATTATTTAATGGAAACACATCATCAAAAGTGTTCCCCATATATATTTGACCAAGGAACCCTATCCCTCAAAGCTCCTGTCCAGACTACAATTCTAAGGGACATGCCTTGGGAAAAGGTAACTTTGTTTCACTTATTATGCTGTTCTAATGAGTTTATTTCTGTTCTTTCTTGATTAAAAAAAAATCTAATCCCCCACTGCCATTTTTATGTATATCAAAGAATGATTTCACAGACTGGAGAAATGACTCAATAGATAAAACATTTGTAAGAAAAGCATGATGACTGGATTTCAGATGCCCATAACGCACTGGTTAAAACAAACAAACAACAACAAAACAGGTGAGTATCAGTTATCCCAGGTAGCAAAGACAAGGATTCTTTGGAGCAATCTGGTTGTCCAGACTAGCCAAGTAGGCCAGCTCAGTAAACAAAGTAGGAAGTTATGAATGAGAAATACCTGATGTCAACCTCTAGCCTCAGAATACGCATGCTCACATGCCTGTCTCCTACCCCCCCTCTCACACACACACACACACACACACACACACACACACACACACACACAATTTTACAGTGAAGATATTTGAGTAACAACCCTTTCCTATTGGGCCCCATTTATTTTACAGGTGGGAAAGCATTATTTTCTCCCATAACCATCACAGATGAAGTTAACTGCTACAGAAGCCATAAGCAGTAGGTGCTGGTGAAGAAACAAACTACTTCCAGTTCCCAAAGCTTTCCTTGATAATTCCAACATTACTGTCCATATCTGGGATCTACTGCATCATCATTACACAGACAGACAGAAAAACAACAATCAATCTGGCTCAAGACTGATGGCTTTATCAGGCCCAAAACAGCCACATAATCCAACTACCATGAGCCCAGAACACAAGCAACATGAAATCTCTTGTGAACTGTTGACTTCTGTAGTGAATACAGAATCTCTGGAGTGGTAGTTTATAGCATTCTCTACATGAATTTTGGTTACTAAATATGACTGGAAAATACATAACCATAATCAATGTCCTTTACAGATTATTTATTATTTCTGTAAGCTGGAGTAAGAGCTTGTCACCTCTTAAGACATGAAATGAATAGAGACTTTAATCATTTTAGGATACAGAATTTAAAACACATGGTTTTTGGTTTTTTGTTTTTAATAAAGGTTCATGCCTTAGTTAGGGTTTCTACTGCTATGAAGAGACACCATGATGATGACAACACTTATAAAGGAAAACATTTATTTGGGGTTGTTTACAGTTTCAGAAGTTTAGTTCACTTTCATCAAGGGAGGACACCATGATAAAGAGGCAGACATGGTGCTGGACAAGGAGCTGAGAGTTCTACATGTTGACTTGTAGGCAACAAGAATGAAATCATCTACCACACTGAGCATAGTTTGAGCAAAGGAAGTCAAAAAGTTCACCCGCACGCATAATGACACACTTCCTCCAACAAGGCCACACCTACTCCAGCAAAGACACCAAGCTCTACTGAATGTTGGGCTTAAATATGGCCCCTCATTCAATTACAACTTCACCAGATTTCTGTCTTCCATGGTTATCTTCACAGTATAAGCTTGGCTATCCTGGAACTTGATTTGTAGACTAAGCTGGCAACAAACTCAGATATCTATCTGTCTCTGTCTCCTGAGTTCTGGGATTAAAGGCATTTGCTACCACACCTGAACCTAAATTGTCATTTAATTTCTTTTCACCACTTAGAAATCTAGCTGGGTGGGATCTTGCCCTGAGTTCACCACTCCCTTTATTCCATTTCTTAATCTGTTTATCTCCTTGAACATGGGACTTAGGTCTATTCTACTTCCTGGCAACTCTTTTCTCCTCAAATTGTACATTTTGTATTTTTATTTCCTTAGCTTGTTCCTTTCCATTATAAATCTTCATTAGAGCTAACACTAATAACCACAGGACAGAGTCTATACTAAGCTGTTTTGAGATTTCCTGACAATGGCATCATGAAGGTAGACACTGTCCTAGAGAAGGAGCTCTTGATCTGCAGGCAGCAGGAAGTGACCTGTCTATCACACTGAGCATACTTTGAGTAAAGGACACTTTAAAGCCTACCCCTGCAGTGACATATTTCCTTTAGTAAGGCCACACTACTCCAACAAAGCTATCCTCCCAATAGTGCCACTCCCAATGAGCTTATGGGGTCCCTTCACATTCAACTTACCATAGTAGGGTCCAGAGTGTGACATTAAATGTGACCATCACCTGTATGCTGTTGAGAGTAATTCTTATACCAGAGTACTGAGTTAACAAGTAATGGGTGGATTGCAAGTGCACACAAGTTTGATGTAGGTTTCATTCTGTTTTCCTCGGGACTCTAGGTTATCCTTGCTAATGGAAGAAAAATGCCTGCTTCAATGAACCAAAGCACTACGTTCTTACTTCAGCTTGGAGGCAGTGGAAAATACGACCTATCATTTGTGCATCAGGACAATTTGAAAAGGAGTTTAGCAATTTAAAGAGACTCTAATTACAACTACCCATCAAAGATTTAGGCTACCTATGTCAATACAGGTGATGTCCTGGCTATAGAAATTTCTTCATTCTATGTATAAATGGACATCTATGCATATTTCTTTTCTGTAAAGTTTAACATTACTTTCTGATTTAAAACAGAGGCCACTGAACCAGCCAACAAATCTCAAACATTATAAAGCCTAGATTTTCAGTGTCTGCTAACATTGTTTTTATTTTCATAATCTCACTGAAGTTTCACCACAAATGTTGTCAAGGAACAAACATTCAATATTTTTGACACATTGGCCTACTCATCCATTCAAGAAATTTTTGGCACTTGCCCTTTGAATGGCAATCAAAATTCTCAATGCTGTCTATTTTGATTTAAAGAAAAAAAATATGGGCTGTTCCATTTAAGGACACTGTCAGTGGTGGACAAGGGAGGTACAATAGGAAGATACAAGAGTGTATAGAATATATGGCAGAGAGCTTCTCCAGTATTTATGCATAGTTGTTCTCTAATAGCTACATAACCTCTACCATGCAGCCCACATAATTCAGGTTGAGGTCAGGCTGCCATGTCTCCAAAATAAAGGTTTATGTAAGGGGGATTCCACGTACCTTATTCTATATATTGGTTCAGAAACTCAGGTCTTATCTCATGACCATGTTTCATTCTCTGACTACAGCATTTGGCATAGGAATTGACATATGATGGAATTTGGGCACACAGTAGAGAATGATAACTTTGTGATGGCTTCTGAGAAACAGTTTTAAAGACAGCTAATATAAGAACTAGCCACTTTCCTTTGGGTCTTAATGGCATGTGGGTGTAAAACAAGGAAGTGACTCAGTCATTTTATGATTTTATCATGCCAGAGCCAGGCAGTACAAATTAAACCACTGTCTCCAGACAGTGAAAACAAACAGCATTCAATGAAGGACGCAGGGGGCCTGGAAAAGTGGGGAGAGTCAATGAGAAGGATGCAAATGAAGCTTGGAAATTCCTGGAAGCATTCATCCTGCTAAAGTGGGGGCTAAAAGGAAGGAGCTGGCATTGCACAATTGAAATTATGAGTGCCAACAAGAACCCTTTGAGACAGTGCTACAACAATGAACAGAGGCTAATGGAGAGCAATCTCAAACCCCAGATGTGGCAAGAAAGAGATGTAAGAATGGCATGTCCTTTCTACCTGCTTTCTTGTCTTCCCTCACTGGCTCCTATAAACAAGAGAAGAGGATAGCTAGAGATGACTTCTAGAAAATTTAATATGTGCTCCTCTTATGAAAGTGAGTGTGGTGGTCAATTTCTATCACTTTGACCCAATGTAGAGTCATTTGGGAAGAAAAAACAAAGATTGGGATGATGCCTCTATCAGATGTCTTGTAGACAAGTGTTGGGGGCATTAACATGATTAAGGATTTATGTCTACTGTAAGTATTTGCTCTATTGTAATTAGTTCTACATGGTATAAGAAAACAAGTTGCGCAAGCTATGAAAAGAAAGCTTGTTAGTAGTATTACTCTGTGTGATCTCAGTTCCTGTTGTTTTTAGTTGATTCCCTGCTTGAATTCCTGCTTTGGCTTCTCTCAGCAAAGAAAACTGATTGGAATGTGTAACTCAAATAAGCCTCGCCCTCCTTATGTTGTCCTTGGCCATCACTTTATCATCAAACAAGGACAGTGGGGAGGGGGGGTAAAAATTGAAAGGAATTAACTAAATCAGTTTATCAACTCTTTGCAACTCAGCATGCACAGGCCCTACTATCTATACTTAAAAATTAGCAATCAAAATTAAATAATGTCAAAATAATTATAATCTGAAGGCAGAAACCATGTGTCTAGTAGGAAATCCTTACTTTTCCTCAAATGTGGAAAACACAGAACTTTAAGACTTACATATACATCTCTGTATTTTCATTCATTGTCACAAGGCCCCTAAAGACTAAAATGCAAGTTTAGCTACTATCATTCTTCTCTGTATAAGAAGAGAAAAAAATCAAAGAAATGGACATCACATAGAGTCTGCACTATAGTGCTGTGCTTCAGATGCCATACATGAATAGCTTCCTTGGTTTGCCTTTCACTGTTTAATACTAGCCATAGTCCCAGTCAACTGAATTGCTACTGGATGGATATGAGCTGAAACTTTATTCAACATTTGCCTGTGCTCTATTCATTTTTGTCCTCTAGATTTTTAAAAATTACATGTGTATATGTATACACAGGCATATGTATGCAGGTGCCTGAGGAGACTAGAGGTACTGGATCGCCCTGGAGTTGGAGTTATAGGTAGTTTTGAACTGCCTAATATAGAATCAAACTCAGTTCCCCAGGAAGAACAGTACCAGCTATTAACTACTGAGACATTTCTCCATCCCCATCCATTAACTTCTCCCACTGAGCACTAAAGGACTCCAGATATTCCCTTTGGTTCCAGGTACATAATTCTCTTTCCTTAATTATTGTTTAGCAATCCAATCTCTACTAGTAATAGAAATCACGGCAATTATATTTCTGTTGTTTCTGTGAGATGAAAAGCCCCAAATGACGCACCTTCTAACATAACAGTTAGATTATTTTCTATGTAAATAATCTCTCTTAATAATCAGAGATGAAAGTTGGACATTGGGGGAAAATCATGGTTCACTGCTACTCCTTAGGTAATGAGGTAATGGAAGAACAATGAAATTTGACATCTAGTAAAATAAGATACTATACCTTAGATGGAAATACTTCAATGTGCAGATTATTCTCTCTCAGCTGCTCCTGTATCTAATTTTTCAATAAAGCACTTGGTGTTTCTTTCAAGGCAACCCATTCTAAGCCACTTCTGCTTCAAATCCATAATAAGATAATGAATTCTGTAGCACAATTGTTGACGTTCATTTGCTTTGTAAATCATTCATTTATCAGAAACAATAATGCATGAAGCATCTAGATAGTGACTGAGTCACACTGAAGTCCCTGATTTCGATCATGAATCAGAAAAAAAAATCAAGGCCAATATCTACTTTCAAGTCTATAAAGACAAATGAGTACAAAAAAATTTCCATTTTAAGCAAAATGAGTTCAAAGAAATCAAACCAGGATGGCTGGTTGTCACAAGGAATTGTGCCTCATCAAGTCTATTTGATTACAGATGTTGGATTCTTTGGTTTCAATGAGGAAAATAATTGGAGCACTTGGATCAGAGACACCTAATAATCAAAAATCTCTGCACCTGCCTTGATAGACAACTTGCCCATGATCCCAATGATTAATCCCTGCAGAAGCTAGGGAAATTCAGCCTGGATGATAATCATAAATCATTTCCATGTGGAAAGCTTTGCTATAGTAAAGAGCATGACCACTTTACCTCTGCTATTCAGAAATCCATCATTTCCAGCCACATTGAAGAGGCAATTTCAAAGTTGACCTCATTCAATACTAACCCCAGCCAAGAAATGACTTGGTGACCACATGTCCTATGGTTTTAGTAAGGTGTAAAACAAAAGAATCTTTTAATCATTCCATCACACCTTACCCTTCAGTTTACCCAATTATATGTTGATAATCAATCCTCTATCTGTACTTATAACTACTTCTTTGATCACAGAGTTCTTAGGATTGTGATACTAATTTTTTTTTTGCCAATAATTTCAAATCCAAATGGGGAGACAGTTATCTAGGATCATATAGAAAAAAAATAGTTAAGGTAGGGAATGATCAAGTTGAAAATAACACATTCTGTTATTTATTCCTGCTGAAGACTTAGAATCTTCTACGTTATGCTAGCAAATTGTACCGTTCCATTATGAGTGTCTTTAAGACACATTAAAGTGCAATGCTAGGCCCAACACCAAGTTATTTTAAATGAATTGGATTAAGTAAAAGTCTCTGTAATGTGCCTGGTCTTCCTAAAATCTTAGCATCTACTGCTCATATATGTGTAAGAAACATGAATTTGTGTAGTATAAACTTTGCCATATAACTCATCTCTCTTGGTGATCTGCCCCTTGTCTCTTGGATACCCCTGAACTGTAAAAGTATCTGTAAAGGCAATTGTGGGTAGTGAGGAAGGGTCTTAGACACACACATGTATTTGAAAAACCACCTCTGAATGAGTTGTGTCAGATTCTTCAAATGGAAAAAGACCCCTAATTCTGTTAGGATTGGAAGTTTGATGCTTTCCAGGTTTGAAGTCCTCACATCCATCTCTGTCTACCAAAAAGGCATCTCTGTCTACCAAAAAGGTCTCGTGTGGAGTCCCAGAGTTCCATCCCTTCAGGTATTCCATATACCCCACGAGACAGCGGACAGTGAATTCCATACGAGATGTGTGTGAGGCAGTATATCCAACTTATCCTGTAAAACTCGAACTTGAGAGTTTTGCTTCCCCCTACAGCTGAGACCTGTCTGGGGCTAACATCCCGTCAAACCTTAGGGTTGCCAATGTTCTAGAAGTAACCCAATGTAGTAGGGAAAACAATTAGGTCTACATCCCCTTCCATAAAATGTTAGCAGTGATCATTGCTGATACTGCAGTAGAATGTGTGAACCATGCATGTGGCTTTAGAGAGCCTTGCCCTCAACAGGATTGTATATAAAGCAATAAATCTTCCACCTGTCACGGATTATCAGTTACTCCTTTCCTGCAGGTAATCTAATCAGTACTATATTTAAATTCCATAAATTATTTCCCTCGGGGATCTTGTATTTGAAATTTGTTTCTTGAACCTATCCCCAACCCAATAAGAACCATAAGAACATATACAGATTCAAAAACATAAAACCTAGTTTGAGGGTCTAATACATTAGAAGCTCTGGGAGAGAGACAGAAGTGGGTGCAGGGGAAACACTGGGGTTTAGAAACCGCAGAAGGTACCACATATTATCAAGTTCAGGGAAGCCAGAACACTCAGTAATTCTGTCTCATGGAACTTCTACCGTAGGTTCTAGGGGGACATCTACACAGCTCTGCATCCATGAAATGACTGGACCAGTTGTTAGTGGTAAAACCAGAGGACAGGTTTTTTGAGGCTAAATCTGAATGATTGAAAGGAGAAAGGCATGCAAAAATGGTACAGAAGAAAAAAGGAACAATTTCTTTTTGCTGCTCCCCACCCCAGCATTCTTTCTGCAAGTACCTTCCTTCATGTTGGAATTACAAACACTTGCCATTATGCTTGGGCTTATTTGTGTATGGATACTGGACAGTGATTTCATGTCCTGTGTTTACACAGCAAACATGTATAGTCGGGCTTTTTTCCATGGGCTCCTCAATAATGACACAAGACTTATTATTACTTAGGAAAGCTGGAATGATAGCTTAGGCTTGTTTCTAACAAGCTCTTACAACTTAAATTAGCCCAATTTCTCTGCCATGTGGCCCATGTCTTGTTACTTCATCCCCTACTTGTCATGCTTCCTCTGTATCTACTCACAACTCCCCCTTCTTCTTTCCAATATTCTCTGTGCCTGAAAAAATCTGCCCCCCCCCCCGGATATTGGCCATTCAGCTCTTTATGAAACCTATCTTTACACAGTGTAATCAAATATCTCACAACAAGTATGTACTGTCTGAGCTATCTCTCCAGCCCTAATATGATTTTCTGATTATTTGTTCAGGATAAACACATCAGGTACACAACTGAATAAACAATATTAACATACCAACAAGGACAAAAAAAACCTAGTACTATCTACTTTTTAAAATATTACTTCTCTGAAGACATTTATCAGTTTGTAGCTATCTATGGTCTTTTCCCTTCTCTTCAATAAATTTGGATTTTGTAAATCATTAGTGTAGTTTTCGCTACTATAAGTTTGCCTTTATGGGGATTTCACAGAACACAATAACAAAATATATCATCTTTTATAGCTGCTTTTTTAACTAAAAAATTCACAGGGCAAATGAATACTGCAGCAAGCTTGAATTCCTTATTCTTTGTACAGTTCTAAAAGAGTTAGTTACTTTTCTCGTTGCTATGATAAAAATTGAGAAATAAAGGATTCATTTTGGTTCACAATGTAAGAAGGGGAACAAGGGCTGACAAGAAGCTCAGTGGGGAAAATCACTACCTAAAGTCTCCTCATCATCTCAACCCTTTGTCTCTGCTGCTAACTCCTGTAGGCATCCCTGGAGACCCACTGTAAGGCTAGCCAAAGAGCAGGCAGGTGATCTTCATACCTTCACTTTCCCTCCTCTCCCCAAACCAATCACCCTGTCTCATCCTCAGCTCTTTAGCAGACTACCTGCAGTGGCCCCTCTTCCTCTATGCTCACAGTGGATTAAGAAGTACATCCTGCTTTTTGCGTACCCTTAAGAACTCTGCCTCATTTTAGCCCATCTCCATTCTTAAGTGTTAGCTCACAGTTCCAAGAAACACGCTATCTGGATCCCCAATTGGCCACATCTGTCAGGATCCGAGAAACATTCACTAGCAAGCAACTGACAGCCACCACACTCCTCTAAATACCAAAGAGTATTGATGTTTAATAAGGATCAGGAGAAACAGATAGGTCAAAATAGGTGTTTATTCAGGGAGAAATAACTTACAACATAGACAGATGAACACCAGCAGGTTCCTGGTCCCAAGGATGCCTCCAGATGCTCTCCTGTCCCCATGCTGCAAGCAAGAGCTCCCAGAGGCCCCTCCTCAGCATTAGTTCCCCCAGGTAATGTCTGCCCCTGTCTCCACCCACAATGGGCATGGTCTATGCCACAGGTGCAGACAAAATGAATAGCTCACCACAAAAGAAGACATCATAAACCAAGGAATAAAACCACCATCTAACAAAGACAAGAACAGATATCAGCACATTGAATTACAATAATCTCAAACCCAATAGCACAAAAAAATGCAATCTATAACAGACAGGACAATAGGCCTCCATTAAAGTCAAGCAATTTTGCTACCTAGTTCCTGAGAAATGGAACACGACTGAGGCACAGACAAGGACATTAAAGTAGTCTTTAGGGATATGTTTGAGGTCCTCAAAGAGCAAATGAATGAATCAAAAAAAAAACTATAAAGACCCAAATAGTGGAATGAAATGAAGAAAGTAATCAAAACATTCAAGTGGAAAAAGAATAAATAAAGAAAACTAAAATTGAGGGAAAACTGGAATATGAAAATTTTAGGCACACAAAAAGGAAACATAGCAAAAAGCGGCCAACAGAATGCAGGCTATGGAAAAGAAAATCTCAGAATCTATCCTGTCATTAGAGAGAGGGTAGAACAAGGGTATATATATATATGAAAAGACCAAATCTAAGAATAATAAGAATGGAGAAAGGAAGAAAATAAACCCAGGAAAAAGACACAAAGAATATTTTCAACAAAATTCACAGAATAAATTTCTCCAAACAAAAGAGGGAATTACCTATATAGATATAAGAAGCATACAGGACAGCAAATACTCTCTATTAAAAAGGAAATCCCAATGACACATAATAATCAAAGCATTAAACATACAGAACAAGGAAAGAGTATTAAAATCCTTTCCAAGAGGAAATGAATAAATGATACATAAATGCAGACTTATTAGAATAGTACCTGATATTTCAGTAGAGACTCTAAAAGCCAGAAGAGCCTAGAAAGATCTTCCTCAGACTCTAAGAGACCACACATGCCAGTTCAGACTACTAAAGACAGCAATACTTTCAATCACAAAAGATGGAGGACAGAGTTTCTAAGAAAAAAAAAATCAATAGATCAATAGTGTTGGTCTACAACTCCACCCAGACAAAAGGCAATAGAAGGAAAAATTCAACTTTAAGAGGTTAAGTATATGAAATAATCACAAGAAGTAAATAATAACAGACCAGCAAATCAAAATAAAGGGGCAAAAATCCCACACTACAAGAAGAAAATATTGGAAATTAAAAAAAAATAAACTATTCATTGATAACATTCAACACCTATGTTCTCACTTAACCAGTAAAGCCATTTTGGCATCTGAGAAAATAGATTCCAAACAAAAACTAATTAGAAAAGCTAAGGAAGGATATTACATCCTCAAATGACAAATCCACCAAGAGAAAATTGCAGTTCTTAAATTCTATGCAGCAGGCACAAGGGCACCTTCGTTCTTGTAAAACAAACATTACTACATCTTAAATCACATATTGACCCTCACATATTGACACTGATAGACTTCAATAACCAATTCTCACTAACAGACATGTCATCCAGACAAACTAAACAGAAATGTTGGCAGTAACTGCAATAAAAACCCCAAGTTGACCTAACATATATTTACAGAACATTTCATAAACATATACCTATATACCTTCCTTCTTCTCAGCACCTCATGGACCTTTCTACAACAAAAAACCCCACATATTAAGAATATTAAGACACAAAGCAAGTCTCAACAGATAAATTAAATAATAATTTTTAAAAATACCCTGCATCCTCTCTAACCAAAAAAAAGCTGGATATCAAGAAAACAAAATCAATAGGAATCTTACAAACTCATAGAAACTGAACAATTCTCTACCAAGTAAAAAATAGGTCAAGATGGTGGAATTGTTTTGGATGTTTCTCGATTTAATTTGATGCTGGCTGTAGGCTTGCTGTAAAGTGCCTCTATGTGTTGAAGTACACCTACATTCTCAGGACTTCTATCATGCAAGGGTGTTAGATTCCCTCAAAGGCCTATGCTGTGTCTAATAAATAAGATGTTCATGCAGTTTTGTCGTCTTTCACTATGTTGATATTACCATTGTTAATGTTTGTTCTCAATATCCAGCTTTAATCCATAGTAGTCAGAAAGAACATGGTATTGTATCAATTTTTTTTTATCTGTTAAGACTTGCTTTGGGTTTGAATATGTTGTCAGTTTTGGAGAAAGTTCCATGAAGCGCTGAAAGGAGGTGTATATTTCTGGTGTGTTTGGTTAAATGTTGTGTATATAACTGTTAGGTCCATTTCAGGTTGTTCTTGAAGGTTAGTTACTCTGGCATGTGTCTATTTTTGTCAGGATGATCTGTCTATTGGTGAAAGTGGAGTAATGAAGTTTCCCATTATTAGTGTGTGAGGGTCAGTATGTGGTTTATGCTGTTGAAAGGTCACTTTTCTAATCTTGGGTGTCTTTGTGTTTACAACACAGAGGTTAAAAATTGCAATTTTCTCATGGCGGATTTTTCCTTTGATGAGTATGTAATGTCCTTTCCCATCTCTTCTAATTTGTTTTGGTTGGAAGTCTCTTTTGTCAGATGTCAAAATGACTATGTCAGCTTGCTTGTCCAGATATTTACTTGAAATAATTTTTCCAACCATTTACTCTGAGATAATATCAATCCTTTATATTAAGATGGGTTTCTTTGGTGGAGTGAAAGGATGAACCTATTTTAACATCCATTCTGTCAGTTTGCTTCTTCTTATTGGTGTATTAAGACCTCTGATATTTCAAGATTATGATTATTGAATCCTATTATTTTGTTTTTATTGTTGTTGTTGTTGGTGGTGGTGTTGGTGGTGGTGGTGGTAGTGTGTGTGTGTGTGTGTGTGTGTGTGTGTGTGTGTGTGTGTGTTCCTTTATTTCTTTTGAATTTTTGGGTCTGCCATCATTTATTCCCTGTGTTTTCTTGGATGCAGTTAACCTCTTAAGGTTGTACTTAACCTTCTGGTACCTTCTGGATTTATAAGCAGACATTGTTTGTATACAGTTTTAGATGACTTATTTTCTCCATCTACAGTGATTGAAAGTCATAAAGGTTGTCATTTGTAGCATGTGTCCAGACCCTTCAGCTTTTAGGTTCTCCATTAAGAAGTCAAGAGTTTTTGTAATAAGTCATCCTTTTATGTTTCTTTGACTTTTTCCCTTACAGCTTTTAACATCCTTTCTTAATTCTGTGCATTTAATTTTCAGACTATTACATGCCAGGGGTATTTTCTTTTCTGGTCTAGTATATTCAGTGTTTTATACACTTCTTGTACTTTGACAGCCATCTCCTTCTTTAGCTTAGGGAGATTTTCTTCTGTTGAAAACGTGTTTATGCCTTGTACCTCAGTTTCTGACACAAGCATGTCTGATGGGAATGGCAAATGCTTCTTGACAGATGCTTGACAAAGACCCCACAAAGCTAAGCTGCATCAGGGCTTTTCAAGTCACCTTTGGTTTCCATTCTCCACCTTTTGCATTCTTGGAACACTTTTAAGATTTGTACAATTCAGGGATACTGGATAAATGGAAAATTTGTTATGAGTCGTTTATGCCTTCATCCAGGAGTACTGCTTCTCAGCTTCCCCAAAAAAGTCCTGCACACTCTTTCCTGCTTTCAGGGAGATCTCCTTTTATACCTGAAGGTTTTCCTTATGTCTTGGAGGTTGTGACACACAGAAAGAGGCTATGAAATATCCTCGAAATATCTGTCCCTGTACTTATTCAGGAACAAGATAATCAGAACAAAGTAAACTTTAAAAGGTCAACAAGACACAGAAAGTCAATCACAGTATGTACTCACTCATAATAATAGATATTACACATTATTAGACATAAGCAAAAATAACTATCCTACAACCCACAGCCCCAGAGAAGCTAGGAAACAAGGAGAAACCTAAGAAAGACATTTGTGGATAACCCCCAGAAAAGGGGAAATTGACAAGATCTCTAGAGTAAATTGGAAGCATGTGAGGGAGGGGGAAAATAGGAGAAAGAGGAGAGGAAAGGGGAGGGGCAGGAGAATATGAGGGAACAGAAAGTTTGAGTTAGGGGGAAGATGCCTCAATATTGGGAGCCATTATGGGGTTAATGAGAAACCTGGCACTAGGAAAATCTCCCCTAAATCCACAAGAATGACTCCAACTACAAATCCATAGTGGAGAGGCTACCTTAAATGTCCTTCCCCTATAATGAGTTTGATGACTACCTTAAATGCAACCATAGAACCTTCATCCAGTAGCTCATGGAAGCAGAAGCAGGGATTCACAGCTAAGCTCTAAGCCAAACTCCTAGATTCCAGTTGTAGAGAGGGAGGAGTGATGAGCAAAGGGGTCAAGACCATACGGCAGCGGCGGGAAGCCCACAGAAAAAGCTGACCTGAGCAAATAGAGCTCACTGACTCCAGACTGACAGCTGGGGAACCTGTATCAGACCAAACTAAATGTGGGTGTCAGTTGAGGGAATTGGACAGTCTATGGGGTGACTAGCAGTGCAACCAGTATCTTTCCGTAGTGCCTGAACTTGCTTTTTGGAACCCATTCCCTATGGAGAGATGCATTGCTCAATCTACATAAAGGGCAGGGACTCAGTCCTGCCCCAAGGATGTGACAGACTTTTATCATTCCCCAAGGGAGGCCTCACCCTCTCTGAAGAGTGGAGTGGGGGTGGGGTGTGGAGATGGTGGGGGGAGTGGGAGGGTGGGAGGGAGAGGGAACTGAGATTAAAGGGTCCATGAGCTAGAAGGAGGTGGCCATAGTTCAGATTGCAAGGCACTTCCCACTATATACTCAGGCAATTGTGTGGCATACACAGCAACAAAGTTAGAATAGCCAAAGTTACCTCAGCCCTACACAGAGAATTATACTGATGAGCAAAGTCTGAATCCAGAATTCATTGATGGCCTATGGGTTCAATGAGAGACTTTTTCTCAAAATATAAGGTGCAAAGAAATGGATAGAAGAAGTAACTAGACATCGACTTCTGCCTACACACACACACACACACACACACACACACACACACACACACTTCTTAAATAGCTCATTTAAAATATCTGAGTATATTTCAAACTCTGAGATTAAAAAACAAAACAGACTCATAATATTTCAAAGTAGTCTACTCAGATGGTACATGAAATTTTTTATGTTCATTATGTAAACTAATTGCTTTATAAACGATGAGGTTGAGGACAGGAATAGTATGATGCCATTAACCAAAGCATACTCTAAATCAAGTCCTATTGAAAAGTGTGGTATAGAATTTCTATAGTCTGTGAAGCAAAAAAAAATACATTAGACAATTATTTACTTTTCTTCCTATACATACTGCAGGTTCTCCTGCCTGTCACCTTTATAATGAGCAAGTGAGCCCTCAACCTCCTTCTCAGATCATAGCACTAAGAACTTAGCCATTTTAGTCCCATTAATATGGCTGAGGAAAAGAGCAAAGTAATACTGGCTCTCACTGTTTAACCAGAATGTTGTTTCTATATTTAGGCATTCTTTAAAAGAAAATGGTATTTTATCTTTGAAAAAAGAAAAGAAAAAAATGCTCAATGGATAAAAGCACTTATTGTTAAGTCTGATGACTTGAATTTGATGACCTGGACAGGTGGGATGAAACACCCCATGACCTTAATAAACCTGCTATGACATGCAACTGCCCATGTACATGCACACAAATAAACAAGTAACTGAATTAACAAATTGTTTTTAAAAAAAAAAGAAGAAGAAGAAGAAGAAATACAGTTCATCGTGGTAGAAAATGAAGCTACTGGTCACATTGCTTCCAGTGGAAAGCAAAGAGAGATGCAAGAAGGTCTGTTTCTGTCTTGTCTGGGAACCCTTGTCAATGAAACAGCACCTCCCGTGACCAGGTGAATCTTCCTCTGGAGAAACTCTCTCAAATACATCCAGCATGAGTCTTCAGTTTATTCCAAATCCTGTCTAGTTATCAATAATGACTATGACACTAAGTATTATTTCCATTTATGGGTAAAGTAGAGTTTGCTTATCTCCTCATCAGTTGATAACCATTGGGGCTGTTTCCACTTGGGGAAATGTTTAATAATGCTGATGACTTTTCATTTATCAACAGGAGTTTGAGGGTGTACTTGGGAAGACACATAAAAGGGGCATTTCTGGCTCACATGGTAACTCCATTGCTTTCACTTTTAGGAACCAATAGTCATTTTCCCAAAGTGATTATACCTCTGACATCCCCATCAGCATGGTATGCAGATTCTAACTTCTCTATATCCTTACCAGCATGTTACTTTTCTTTCTAATTGTAGCAGCCCCTTCTAGGTGAGAATTAGTATATCACTGTGCTATTGTCTTATGTTTGTCTAAAGGGTGATGATGATGAGCAAATAATGTCCTTGTCTCATTACCCTTTGTTCCTTTTTCTTTCTTTTATCGTGAAAACGTGTTTATATTCAAACATTTAGTCCCCTTCAAAATTTCATTATTCACATTTATATTCTTGAGCTGTAAATATTTTTATATA
The DNA here is from genome assembly GCA_030556225.1 of Cricetiscus sungorus. Taxonomy (NCBI): domain Eukaryota; kingdom Metazoa; phylum Chordata; class Mammalia; order Rodentia; family Cricetidae; genus Cricetiscus; species Cricetiscus sungorus. Next base: position 5,099,852 of record JANBXA010000202.1, on the reverse strand, counting down.
CTCTATAAGAATCCTGTATCAGATTTAGGACTTTCAAATTCTTTCTTTTATTATTGTGAACTGTAGTTTTCTTTCTTCAAGGTGTCATCTTCTCCTTTTGATGTCTCAATTTCAGTCCATGATTCTATAACAGTGTAGTATTATCTTGATCATAGTATTTTTTTGCAATAAATTTAAATATTAGATGAGTGTTGGTGGGCAAGGGTATTTCATACAGATTTTAGGGTTGCTTTATCACATTTTGAAAGAAAGACAGATCATTAGGATTTCTTTAAGTAACTTTTAAAACATAAACTCAGTTCAGGAAGTCATTTGATATACAAACACACCATCTCACATTTGTTTGTGTATTCTTATTTCAAGAAGTTATTGTACTTTCTGTAAAGAATGTATAGGTTTTGTTCTGTAAGATTAATTCATAGGTTTGATTTTTGGCATTATAAATGAATTACTGGGCATCATTTTAAATTATTCATTAGTGTATAGAAATATGTACAGCGCTTATATGTTACATTTCTATCTGAAATTTTGCCCACATGGTTCATCATTTCAGTATTTAGAGTCCTTAGTGTGTGTGTGTGTGTGTGTGTGTGTGTGTGTGTGTGTGTGTGTGTGTTGCAATAGGTCACATTGCTAACAATCACAGGTAAGTTTAGTGGCTGCTTTTTCTGCTGGTGTTCATTGATTACACTTCTTGACTGTTTCAGTGGCACACGGGTCAGAGGTTCACAAGTCCAAGCTAATTCTCACTCAACCTTTTAAACACAGATACAATCTTGTCAGGTTTCCAGACACTGGGATCATTTTATGCACATTCTAAGCAATGTTTCCTACTACACGGAACAATTTAAGTAATTTTAACATTTCAAAGTATTTCTTATTTTTTCATTTCTTCACAGGAAGTTTCTTGGTCTGGTTTGTATAAGGCCAAACAAGTCATGGATCTGGTAAGTAAATGGATGAATGCAGCAAATAAAAATCTCTTTCAACTAATCTAATACTCTGAGTATCAATTGAACAACAGTGAAACAAAATTTAACTTCTAAGGTGATCACTTAATTATACAATTCAAGTTGGAATTGAGCATTGCAAACTGGTCATATTTAAATGTGTAGAATTTCTACCTATTAAAACATTAAAAACAGTAATACTAGGGACTTTAGAGATGGGTCAGTGGTTAAGAGTATGTAATACTCCTGTGGAAGACCTAGTGACTATATCACAACTTGAAATTCCAGATCTGACACCTGATCTTAGCCACTTCATACACACATATGCACATTCTCAAAAATGTATTGAAATAATCATAATAATTAATATAGATATTTGACAGAAACTATTTACAGGTATAATTTAATTATTAGACATATATAATTTAGATATTATTTTATTGTATCAAAATAGTAAGTTACAGTATTATCTGTTAGTAGTATCAAGGACTAGCTATTAAAGAAACAAATATTGAATATGTGGGAAAGATGCGTAGCTCCTTCTCGGTTTATCCTGACATTGAAGTGACTTCAGAGATGAATTCTACATAATCTTAGACATTCTTACAAGTGGTGCAGATTTTGATTTGCCATGTAGACATACAAGGATAAGATTTTAGAGCTTGATATAAAAAGGGGAGTATTTCTTGCTGGTTTTCCTACCGCTGAATAGAAGCATGCTGGGAAGAATTACTCTCTGGTTCATATGGTACCCACAGGCAATCTCCAGAGAGGTGGTTAGGTAAAGGTGGCAGCAGCTTCCAGTATTTCTGCAGTTTGTGGTCTTGAACTAGGCAGTTCTAGAAGCCTGGGGCGGATTCTGCACCTTTCTACTGGGAGCAGACTTTGTTTACCTCCCCTGGAGGCCCAGGTGCATGTTCCAGGAAGCTCTTCTCAATCTCTGTACAGAGCCCAGCCCTTCAGCTCTTCAAAGCACTGTATGAAGATCCAATTCTCAGTAATCCCTTCGTGCTTACTTAACAAAGATGAGGTAACTCACATTTATTGCTCTAGAATTATGTTAACTATTACTATTTGAATCTACATCTTCGTATTTGAAGATGTTTTCTTGACAAAAATAATGCATGAATAGCCTTCAAATTCTGTAGGCTTATCTACTTCTAAAAATTTCAAGAGGGTATGAGCATTAGGGTGGCTTATGTACTGCTCAGTCTTCTGACTGCAGTCTTGTTTATGGCCATTTAACCATGAATCTGAAAACAATGCATAAATTGAGCTATATAAGTAAAATGAACAATTTTTTAGAATCACAATTATAAAATAATAAATGTGAAAAACCAGGTTCATTCACATTGAAAGTAGGGCAGATAACAAATGTTGAAAGATTAGTTTATGAACTTGATTGTTCGTATATTTCAACTATTGCCAAAGATGTTGGTTGCTCTACACAAACTGAGGCTCTATTGATGAAAAGAACACACTGAATTTAGAGAACTCTAGGATGCCTAGAGCCTGCAACCCCACAAACTAATTGTTCATGATACAGGATAGTACTCTTCATGCTTTCAGAGGAGAAAGAAAACCACCAACTCAGCTACACACCCTGCCATCCATAGTAGTGATCTGCCTGCAAGATTTGCTGCTGTCGTAGTGACAAAACACTTGTGGAAATAACCAACCATTATCTTACTGGAGTTAAGGTTCACTCCATGAGATGGAACTCATGCCAGACACTTCCTGGGTAGCCAAGAACCTGAAACTAGACAGGACTTGGACCTAAGGAAAAACCAAACTCATGAACTATTTCAATAAACTGACTGCTAATGTATTCTGTTCTCATGACCAGTGTTTTCTCACCCATCATCAGAAAGATTCTTCCTGCTGCAGTAAAGCATGGACAAATACAGAGACCCCACGACTGGGCAATATGCAGACAGTGAGACACCTTGGAAGACTCGGTCTCAAATGGGATGTCTCCATCAAAACTCTATCCACAAGGAACTCTAAGGAAGATGAGGCAGAAATATTGTAAGAGCCAGCAAGAATGGAAGATAACAAGGCCTTCCAGATACAATGGGACTGACACACGGATGAACCCACAGAGGCTGTTGCAGCATGCACGTGGTCTACACAGATTTAAGCCAGATGGAGTCCTAGTGCTGGGACAGTAAGCAGACAAAAGCCCCCAACCCTAGGCCAGAAGCTCTCTGTAATTTATAACCTCCATAAAGGAAACTTACTTGTCTCCAACACACTCTCACTGCACATACAACTACCCTTAAGAGCAAGCCCATGCTCAGCAGTGCACGATAAACACAAAATAAACCCCATGGTATTTCTGCAGCTATTTTTGTTTGGTTGGTTGGTTGATTTGTAATCCTTTGTCTGGGCAATTTTTTAATCTTTTTTTCTCTCTTTTTGTAAAACTTTACAGACCTTCTGCTTATATATATTTTGTTCCCTTGACCATTATTATTTAAATATTTATATGCCTCATTTTTTTCCTCTCATATTCTCTGGAATATAAATATTACATATATAAAATAGATTGTCTTCCCATTGGTCTTTCAGATCTTTTGGGTTGAATTTTAATAATTTTGCATTTTACGTTTTCCATGTGCTTTCCACACTTGGGTTGTTGTTTAATTGATGGTGATTTTGTTGTCTCTTTAGCCAGCTGTATATATTTTGGGGGTGGTGAAAAAAAAGATGCTTATTTAAAAAGAATCAACAATCATGTTTTTCCCCTCTTGTATTTCATATAGCGATACTTACAAAACAAAACAAAAAAAAAAATGTATTCAATACTTAGTTGTCTCCAGAGTGGATGGCTATGCTCTAAATAAAACTGCTGGAAGAGAAAACATCAACTACATCAAAATGGTAAATTCATCAGGAGTTGATGGAGTTGAAAGCACACACATTTTGGGAGGGGGAGTACTCCTAGTCCTGTAGCCTCACTTTGAATTTATACACACAGACTTTGCATTGGATGAGAGGCACTCAGAGATGCATGGCTGCATTGGTGTTAGTAGATGCTCACTGTGTCAAACAGAACTTATCGCTAACAAAGACAAGCAGGCGTCGAAAGCACATGACCAAGAAAACATTAAACCTTGGCACTGTTTGAATTGTAATTATATAGAAGGTATAAAAGAGTAAGTTGTGGACTGCTCATGCATTAAGATCACTTATTGCTCTTCCAGAGGAAGAGAGTTCAACTCCCAGCACCCACATCAAGTGACTCACATGGCCTGTAACTCTAGCTGTAAGGGATCTGACACACATTCTGGCCTCTGGAATTATTATATGTATTTCTACAGAATTCCAGGGAAAAGACCCAGCACAAATTTATTGATGAGATTTGGCAACAACTAAGCCACCAGATGAATAAACTTGGCTGCAGTCCTGGAATATTAAGATAGCAAATAACAGCACAGAGCAAAAGATCAACACATAAGTGGAAAATTACAGTAATGATGAGATGGACAAGCAAGGGTTTTCCCTGCAGAGAGGGTCAGCACAAGAGGTAGAAGATGCTGACCCCAGGTCCACATACATATCTGCACACCTCTACTTTCAGGTAGAAGAAACTGTGACAGTGGCAGATTTCAGACTAATGACTTATAAAGGAGATCTTAGTGCATAAGGAATGCATAAACATGTGGACACCCCAGGCTCTTCCTGTTTCCTACTGGCATGCATTCCCTCTTGTGCAATGGAAAGGGGAAATTAAGAAAGGGGTCTCCTATGTCAAACCATTCCAGGCTACTTTCCACTTTCTCTTCTATCAGGTTCAGCGCAACTGGAATTCTGTTGAGATCTTTGATCCATTTGGATTTGAGTTTTGTCCATGGCAACAGACATATATCTATTTGCAGTCTTCTACACGTCAGCATCCAGTTATGCCAGCACCATTTGTTGAAGATGGTTTGCTTTGTCCATTTTGGCTTCTTTGTCAGAAATTAGGTGTTCATATGTGTATGGGTTACTTTCAGGGTCTTGAATTAGAATCCATGGAACAACATGTCTGTTTTTATGCCAATACCAAGCTGTTTTCATTCCTATAACTCTATAGTAGACTTTGAAGTCAGGGATGGGGACACCTCCAGAAGTTCTATTGTACAGAATTGTTCTATCTATTCTGGGCATTTTTGGTTTTCCATATGAAGTTGAGTATTGGTCTTTCAAGGTCTGAGAAGAATTGTTTTGGGATTTTGATGGGGATTACATTGAATCTGTAGACTGCTTTCGGTAAGATTGCCATTTTTAATGTGTTGATCCTACCTATCGAAGCACATGGGAGTTTTTTCTATTTCCTTATATCTTCTTCAATTTATTTCTTGAGAGATTTAAAGTTACTGTCATACAGATCATTCACTTGTTTGGTTAGGGTTATTACCACAAGATATATTTGTGGCTATTGGTAAGGGTGGTGTTTCTCTGTTTCCTTCCTCACTCTAACTAGGCACTTTGCATGTGGGAAACAATTGTGTAGCTGGATCTGTCTGAGGGGCCCCAGGACTAGTATCTACCCCTGGTGAATGACCTTAAGCTTATTAGAGCTTATTCTCTAGGGTGGATGACAGGCTCTGCCTTTTTGCAGGCTTGGTCCTGCCTAAATTTAATGGGTCAGGTTTTCAGGATTCCTTATAGGAGCCCTTACTATAAGGGAAGAGTAGATGGGAGAGGGTGTAAAATGAGGTGGGAGGCATGAGGATTGGGGGTAGGAGTGGAGGGCTAAGTATTGTTGGAAAACAAACTGAAATGTAAAAAAAAAAACAATTTAAAATTAAAAAAATAAAGGGACAATTAAGTCAAGGACTGTTGTGTTGGAGTGGAGATGGAGTAGAGATTGGTATTCTTCCTTCTCCGTTAAAAAGGGTGTTCTGGTGGAAACTCTACCCCAGGTCCCGGCATCTTTATACCCAAGCAGTCTGTAATGTTCTGGTGGAAGCACCACCTGAGCCCTTGAGAACCATATACCCAAAAGAGTCTTGGATTATTAGATGGAAGCCCCGTCTCTCTCTCTCTCTCTCTCTCTCTCTCTCTCTCTCTCTCTCTCTCTCTCTCTCTCTCTCTCTCTGTGTGTGTGTGTGTGTGTGTGTCTGTGTGTATGTCTCTCTCTGTCTCTGTATGTCTGTCTCTCTGTCTCTCTCTCTTCCTGCCTCCTTACCTCTCTCTCCCAGACCCTGTCCCCTCAGAAAGCCCACTGAGCATTAGCCCCTCCCCAGGGCTGCTTAAGACCACACCTCTATAGGCTACTTAAAACCTGGCTGCCACATATACCTGTGATTCCTCTCCCACCCTCCTAAGGGCCACCCAGGAGTGCTTTGCTCTGTTCAGTTAACCTGGATTTGTTAATTCAGTTTGATTGACTTATTACATCAGTGGCGCCCGATATCCAATAACAGAGGGAGATTCAAAACCTATCAAAAGAGAAGGGGGAATTGAAGTTGGCACATTGTCTTAGTTTTTCTTTCTATTGGTGGTAAAATATCTTAACTCTGGGGATAAAGGGTGTATGTGGCATCACAGCTCTCGAGGGTTATATTTCACATAGCAGGGAAAACACAGAAGCACCAGGAGGAGCAAGATGGCTGGTCACACCGTATTAACACCCAGGAAGCACAGAGTGTGTAAGAAATGGGCAGAGGCTATTAAGCCTCAAGTCTTATCTCCAGGGATCCACTTTCTCAGAGGGGAAAGGTCTGCAGCCTTCCTGAACGACGTCACCAGTTCGGAGCCAAGCCTTCAGACATGTGATCCCATGGGGAATATTTTCAATTGGAATCCAACACATCAAGATTTAGTATTTTCCTAGAAGTCAGCCCTAAGCTCTAATGAGCGGAAAGCCCTATATTTCCTGTGGGTACAAGACTACACTGATAACAAAGTGAGGCCTTGTTTCTCAGTTGCCATTACTGTCTAAATGTGTCTCTCCTCCATAAAACCATGGAGAAGAAGAGTTGGAACACAGGGGATTTATAAAGTCTGTAGCTTTGGACTATACCATCATTTTACGTCATCTAGTACAGCTCCTATTCCTTGGAGTTAAATTCAACTTAAGGATATATTTGGTGCCTAAAGATGAAATGAAGGCAGAAATGATTATCAGTTTGGTTTTGCCTGTAGAAGAAATCATAAGAGTGAATATCAGGACAGAAATAGCACGGAGAAAAGAGAATGAGGAAGGGTGAGGGAGAACATGGAAATACGCTCACATTTAGGAAAGCAAAAAGGAAGCACAGAGGGTAACATTAAAGAAGTAGTGGGCATGATAGGAGGAGACGGGATGGGCTATGGGAGTCAGTAAAGGAAGGACAAAGAATAAGGATGCTGTCTATAAAGGCTGTGGGCGATGGAAAAGGAAAGTCTCATTTTACCAGTCACTAAAAGTTATGATGATTTTGTATAAACAAATTCCTTATGAGTAGGAATAGGGAGTCCTGTGTATATGAGCCCAGGGTTATACGGTAGATTTGATACCAAAATCATAATTTTGAACCTCGCAAATTATGAACAGAACAAGTAGTCTATGCTAATACACCTGTTAAACTATTTTTGGGATATTGGCTAAAATGTTAAAAGGACCAGTGATTGATTTATGTATCTTTCATTATACCTCCACCTGCCTGCCCCCATTATTAACCTAGGTAACTGAATAGAATCTCTACACATTAAACACATACTTTAGCATCTGTTTATGATACCACACATAAATCACAGGGTTTGAAAAACCACCTTAGAGTATGATCTATTTAAATAATGCTGGCATCATGTCTTAATTTTCAGTAATCTAAGAAACTAATCTCAATTTTTTTAAATTTATTTAGTTTGTTTGTGTGTATGCAATCATAAGTACCTTAGAAGATGATTTGCAAGAGCTGGTTCTCCTCTTCCTCCACGTGGATACCGGGGATTGATCTCAGATGGTTAAGCTTGGCAGCAAATGTTTTTGCCCATGGAGCCGTCTCATCAGCTCTCAATCATACTATTGGTCATAATTTACTAGCATTTCAATGGTAAACTATGCTCCTCCTGCCCGCTGTAACATGGTCATGAAACAATTCCATCATGCTTTGAGAGTTTACAAATTTTTTGCTCTGGTGATAGCGTGTGAGATTAAACGATCATTAATTTCTTGTGTAGAAGGGGAGGGAAGTGGGTAAGGCCTCTCCCATCGGAAGCACACGTCAGAGTCTGAAAGGGTCCTATGGACTGATGGAAAGGTCAGGGGTTGCCAGTACTGGTGGTGAGAGCCACTTGAGTGACTACAAGAATTTCTCCTCCTTCAATGACACCATCCAGCCTGCCCAGGCAAAAAGTCCTGGCTGTCCACTAGAGAGGGGAACAGCCTGAGCGTCAGATCTCGGGCTCTGCTGATGTCAGCACACACAGTGGAATTCTCTGCCATGTTTTCACACTTGGCTAAACTAACCTGACTTTGTTTCAATGGGGTCATTCAGATGATCAAATAAAACAAGCTCACAGAGCAGTCTGTAAAACTGAGAACAACACAACAGTACCTTTCTTTCATTTGCCAACCTCATCTACTTAATTGTCCCTGTGTATAACGTATAGTGCCTCCACTTTCTGTAGGACACATTTCTCTTAAACATAAACATGCATTTAGATTTTGCTACTGCTGTAGTTCAAAATAGCTCTCATACTAGGTGCAGGTGATCTCAGAGCCGCATTATTGTTTAAATGAAGACCAAAATATGTTGTTTTTCCTTTACTATTAAATCTTGCCTGGCTCATAGGAGGAATCTTTAAGTATATGAATGAGTGAGGTAAAGGAGAGTCTCTTTCCATTACATAAAGTGACAACTGTTGGCCTTTGCTCTATTCCTGTAAGTATCTATCTATAATCATTGTTCATATACAGACAAAGATGATGAAGAAATAAGATTTATGTATGTCTGTTTGATTCAGGCAACTTTTTGTATCTTACATGTTCTGAAAAATGGCAGATGCTTCTAGAGAGGTTAGAATCTATTTCTCTAGTTCCTGTTAATACGGTACAGATAAACTAAATAGAAAATGTCCATCTTTTCTAGGTGGCAACAGAGATTACCACCTAACAAGAGTCTTAGAATTATCCATTCATGAGAGATACAAGAGGTTAACGATGGGGAAAGCAGCCAGTCATCCCAACATTGTTCCGCCCCAAGACCCTCAGAGAAGCTTCTTGTATGATTATGTGTGGGAAGTCCAGTGCCACAGCTGAGCTCAAGGAGATCTGAATTCTGAGCCTGGTGCAGTAAGAAGTAAGAGCTCTTTCAAAAGATGGACTGCATTAACCTTTGCTAAATATTTTAGGATTGCTCTGCAGCCTTCCTGTTTTGTGAGAGAATGGTGCATTCTATTTTGGAAGATTTGGGAATTTCAAGACACCAGTGGAAGCTACAGACATTAACCCATAACGCCTGTTCACCTTGTTCACCCTCTTATATAATACTTACTCCGTGTATATCAATGGGTTGAACCTTGCAGATTTCCTGAAAGCTGTGTTTGGCTCTGATTGTGGGCTTGTTTGTCTAATAGGGAGAGACACACGAGGACAGCAGTCAGCTGCCCACACCCAAAAGTCAGCATGAAACTGAGGTCCACAGCCCAACAGCAACAGGGAAGTAGATCCTCATGACCACCACTGGTATAGCTGGAATACTAAACAGGACTGGTTCGGCCTGGTTCCTAGACTGCAGCTCTTGTGAGGTCCCAAAGAAAAGGAAGCTATCCTAGCCCAGTTCCTTGTAGACAGAAACAAGGTCATGCCAGATCTTCATTCTTTTCAGTCACTTAATTTGGAGTAATTTGTTATATAGTAACAATGAATGATGGGGTTATTGGTCACTCAATTTATTTTACCAAGAAAAAAATGTATATTTTTCCCTTCAATAACTTTGAAAAACAGGATCTTAGCAGGGTGATGGCAGTGCATACCTTTAACCCCAGCACCCAAGAGGCAGAGACAGGCTAATCTCTGTGAGGTTGAGGCCAGCCTGTTCTATAGAGCTAGTTCTAGGACAGCTGGACAGCCAGGACGGTTATACAGAGAACCCTTGTCTCGGAGGAAAAAAAACATAAAACCAGAGTCTTATTAGGTATATTTCCCTTTTCTTTGTGTTGTCAGTTTCAGATTAGGTTAAGGCATGAAGGGACATGGAGTCAGGGCCAAGAAGAAATGAATAACCTGAAGAGGACCATGGCACAAATAAGCATTACACCTTTGTGGTATAAAGCTATGAGATCTGGGGAGAATTTGCTTACCAGCATCCTCTGGTCCAGGGAGTTTCTACCTTGGCATCCTATCATTTTCTTGGGCAATTCTCTATTGTAAAAATCTGTCCTGTTTGGTCGATGACTTTTGATATAACCATTGTCCCTAGGAACTAGAAAGCAGGCACACTGCCCACAAGCTCTGAAAAGTGTGGCAATCAAGACAATCTCTAGACATTGGCAAGGATCCCTTAAAGAGGACATTTCTCCTGACTGAAATTGACTGCTCTGTTCTACCCTGATTGATGAGGTTATCTTTTCCCATGCCCGCTGCCTGCAGCTCCCTTGACATAAAATAATATACTGTGCATGGTTGCTCATGACTCTTACTTCAACCCCTTGGCATATGTAGATTCTGCTGTATGTATAATGCACACACACACACACACACACACACACACACACACACACACACACAAAGAGAAAGAGAGATTCTCATTAGAGATATATTGAAGGAATAAAAGTATCATATGCATATGTGTATATATAGTATATATATTTAAATTTAGTTTTTATGTATATGCATATATGCACCACCTCCATGTAAGAGTTCACAGAGGCAAGGAAATCATATCATATCCCCAGAACTGGAGGTTATCAGTAGTTGTGAGCCACCATGTGGGGGCTAGGCACTAACTTTAGATCCTCTGCAAGAATGGTAAACAGGCTTAACTACTAAATGCTCTTGAGTCTCTCATGTTGTGTTTCTTGACTGTATAACCTTCATCTAGTTCAAAGGAAAATAGAACATTGGATCTGTGTGCTAATGTCAGGTGCTATCATTAGATGGCTGAAAAGCCATAATTCCCAGGGCTTTATCATCTTTTTCTCAAGTTAGGACCCAACCAGCTCTCTGCTAATCCCTAAGAAAGAAAGCTAAAATGCTCTGAGTAACGCAGCTTTGAGTTCAGTCTCTACAGGTCTAAAGTCATAAAAACCATCCTCAGTCCTCCATGGGAGCCAAAAGTGGGAATCTCTGCAAAAAAATACACTTACCCTTTCATCTAGAACTCCTATCTTAAGATATAGATCTGTATTTTAAATTTGTAGATGTGTGTGTTTCTTTGAGGTCAGGTTTGTGTGCATACAGAGGAAAAGATGTTTGGACATCCTGAAGCGGAAGGTACTGAAATCTGACTGGTCTGGCATTGGCTGTGAATTGAACTTGAGTTCTCTTGACCAGTAAGCCATCTTCCCAGACACTCATCTTGGACTTTTACCTTTTCTGACATCAGCTAGGGATTAAAACCACAGATCTAGTTTCTGTTCCCATTCCTTATAAATCACATTTTGTAGAATACAATCCTTATTTTTAAAATATGTACATTTAAATGATATGTCACATATATTATAACACAGTTATAATAAACAACACTCCCTTTATTCATATATAATATTGTCCAGTTATGAAGACTAAAACTCTTGTGCTGGGGAGAGGGCTGAGAAGGTAAGGAGCTACTTGCATTATGTTTGGATACCGTGAACTTATGTAAAATGTTAGGCCTGGCATGGGCCTTTAACCCCAGTGCTGGGAAGCAGAGATGGACAATCTCTGGAGTACAGTAGCCAGCTAGCCCAACCAATCAGTGGACTCCAGGTTCATCAGCAGTCCCTACTTCAAAAAAATAAGTCAGAGAATAATCAGAGAAGATGCCTTGATCCCAGCTTTGCGTTTGCATACACATTTGCATACTCTGCCCTCCTCCGTGTACAACACCACACACACACACACACACACACACACACACACACACACACACACACACACTCCTTAATCCCATACCCTGAAATGAGAAGATAACACAGTTCCTTCATCCCAGTGAACTGAAAACACCATTGTCACATTGGTTGTAGGTGTTGTAGGTTGTAGGTTGTAGGTGTTGTAGGTTGTAGGTGTGGGAGTTCAAACTGTTGGATTCCACATAATCAGCCTTTTCTGAATAAAACACCCCAGCCAATTGGCAATGTGCTGGTTTGAGTTTAGTTCAGTGTTTGTGTGTGTTTGCAGGTATATGTATGTATATATGTATGTGTGTGGACCTGTCTATGATGCATGTGCCTGTGACTGACAATAAGAAATGAAATTTATTTTAATAAACCCAAATGCTAATTTTATTAAAATTCACACCAAAAGCACCAAAAGCAATGAAGGGAGAAATGCAAATATAAAACATTAGAAATGATAATGCAAATTCAGAGGAGAATTATTAAATTATGAGATAGAACTGCACGTATTTATATTAACTAATACATATAAATCTGTATTCACTGTGAAAATTCACTCCAAAACAGAAAAAAATTCATTCACTCAGACCAACTGACATAGAAGAATTAAAATAATTACAGATTGCAATTGGTCCCCCATAATCTCATAGGGAGTGGCACTGTTAGGAGGTGTGGCTTTGTTGCAGTAGGTATGGCCTTGCTGAAGGACATGTGTCACTTGGGGATCAGGCTTTGAGGTCTCCTATGCTCAGGGTACTGACCACTGTCTCTGCTGACTTCCTGTTGCCTGTATGATGTAGCTATCTCCCCAATACCTTGTCTGTCTGCACACTGCATTGCTCCCCACAATGATGATAGTGGACTGAACCACAGAAACTGTAACCAAGCAACCTCAATTAAATGTTTTCCTTGTAAGTGTCACCATGGTCATGGTGTCTCTTCACAGCAATAAACCCCTAAGACACAGATTGATTCCCTTTTAATTAAAAATAGACTCTTTCCTCATATGATATATCTCGACTATAGTTTTCCCTCCCTCTACTACTATCAGTTCCTCTCCTTTTTCCTTCCAATCTGCATCCTCTCTCTGTGTGTCACATTAGAACGAACATGCTTCTAAGAGATAATAACAAAAAATAACTATATATATATATTGAAGCAAAAACTTTCATATGGAAGTTACACAGGGCAACCCAATAGGAGGAAGAGTTCCAAGAGCAGCCAGTAGAGCCAGGGATGCATTCATTCTCAAACTCAGGAGTCCCATTAAAAATACTATGATAGAAGCTGTAATATATATGCAGAGGATCTGGTATAGAGCCCCAATGGCCCCGAGTTCTCTGCTTCAGTCTCTGTGAGCTCATAGGTGCCTTGCTGAGTTATTTAAAGGGTCCTGTTCTTCAATCTCTGACTATCACACTCCTCTTCCACAGGATTCCCTGAGCTCTTAGAGGAGGGACTTCATGGAAGCCTGTAATTTAGACACTCTTTACATAACGTCTGGATGTGGGTCTACATATCTGTTCCCAACTGCTGCCAGAGGAAGCCTCTCAGCGATGACTGGATAAGGCACTGATCTATGAATATAGCACAATATTGTTAGGAACTATTTACTGATTTTACCCTTTTTTATAGGCTAATGGTGTTTGGTTTTACCCAACGTCTCCGGGATATGTAGTCACTGGTTCTTTGTTACCCAGGTATGGGTTACTTCTTGTGAAGTGAGACCTCAGTCAGGTAAGGCACTGCTTGGCTTCTCCCACAAGTACTGTGCCACCATTGCTCCAGCATATTTTGCAGACAGGACTGACTGTAGGTCAAAGGTTTTGTTTCTGGGTGCGTGTCTATGCTTCTCTTTCAGAAGCTTGCAGACAACCTTCCCACACCACAAAGAGTAGAACACAGCAGTGAAGGCTCCATGTAAGCCCCAGCTAGATTTCTCCACATTCAATGATGCTGTCCTCAGCATTGTGGCCACACCCTCAGTTTGCTGAGAGCAACCCTTTGTCCTAGCATTAGCCTGGCTTGATTGAGAACTTTTAGTCAACAACTCAAACTGAGTGCAACCCAGTCCTGCTACTGCAAGCCTGGCCTGACTACGAGACACTACCATTCGAGACTCCATGCCCCCCACTTACTAGAAGTCCTTTTTAAGATCGCTTTCATAGATTCCAAGAATTTCCACTGCAATAGATTTTTCATCCCCCTAAATGCCCTCCCCCGATTCCAGCTGTCTGTCCCTGTAGTCTCTCCCTCCACACCATCTTCCCCCCTACCAGATGCCTACAAGTCCTGTCCCCACCTGTGCCAATCCACTCATGAAATCAATTCATTTCTTCTTCGCAGAGAACGTCTAAACTTCTATGATGGTAAGTGCAATTATCAGTTTTGAAGTTTCTTTCAAAGTAGTATGTAGGTGGTTGGGATTTAATTTTTTTGTTTGGGGTGTGTGTGTGTGTGTGTGTGTGTGTGTGTGTGTGTGTGTGTGTGTGTGTGGGTGGGTGGGTAGGTGTGTGTTTTAATCTTCTGCTCTTCGGGGACCCACTACTCAGCTCCCAAATAAATACAGAATCTTATTCTTACTTATGAACGTCTGGCCTTAGCCTGGCTTGTTTCTAGCCAGCTTTTCTCAAATTATTCCATGTTTCTTTCACCTGGGCTGTCACCTTTCTCCATTCCTTTCCTTACTGCTTTCTCTGTGGCTTGCTGTGTAGCTGGGTGATGGGTGGCTGGGTGGCTGGGTGGCTGTGTGGCTGGGTGGCTGGGTAGCTGGCCCTTGAGTCCTTCTCTCCTCCTTTCACTCCCCAACCCTCTCTTCTTGATTTCTCCTCCTATATATTCCCTCTGCCTTCCAGCCCTGCCAGCCCTGCCTATACCTTCTCCTAGCTTGTTACTAGCTGCTCAGCTCTTTATGAGACCAATCAGGTGTTTTAGACAGGCAATGTAACACAGCTTCATAGAGTTAAACAAATGCAAATAAGTGAATGCAATACACCTTTGCATCGTTAAACAAATATAATACATCTTTAACTAATATTCCTTAACAGTAGTAAGCTATAATAGATGTAGCATGCCTAAGAGAGAAGTGAGATCAAAACGGAAATTCCCTAGCAGCTTAAGTGAGCTACTTTCATAAGTTCTAATGTCTAGGAGGTTTTCTGGAACACAAAGGTAGGCAAGAAAAATATTTGAGGAGCATGCTGTGTCTATTGCATCTGGTCCATAAATGTGCCTGTTTTATAATATTCTATCCCCTTGGTAAGCCTCATGAAAGATATCAATGAAATTCATCCAAAGAATGACTATAGAAAACAAGACAACTTATTTCTTATAGAATATTGTCTGTAGTCTCAGGAAGAAATCAAAATGTGATCACATAACAGCTGGGAAGCTGTTGTTGTGATACAGAAGATGGAGGTCATGAGGCTGAGATGGTTGGTCAGGGCTCTCAGAATTTCTTGGAGAAAGGATTGGGTTAATATTCTCAGTAGATGAGTTCAGGACATGTATGGTACAGAGCTAAGTGGATCCTTTCATAGATACACAGGAAAGTGCCCTAAGGGAGAAACTGGGTTTAATGGTTAATGCCAAAAAGATTTAGAATAAGATGTAAGCAATAACCTTGAGAAGAAGGTATCACCGCATTCAGGAGATATCCTGGCAATATATACAAAATATTCCTCTGGTGTAACTCCTAGGAGCCATATGTTAATGCCAAGCAATTATTCCTTTCTCTATTTTATTCCTGTCTCTCAGTATTAATTAGGGTTCATGAAATGAACAGCCAATAGAAATGTCCATCAGTCTTGCTGATTTAATGCAATAATGGTTTTCTTTCTCATTGCCATCACAGTTCCATTAGTTATAGTGGCCCGCACCTCCCATCAGATATTGAGAGACTCGGCCTCTGTCATCTGTCACCTCTGCTTTGAATGCTCCATGAGCTTCTACTTCTGGAAATAAATTAATGACAAGCAAAGCAGCTCAGAGGAGACATACCCAAGAGATCTCCTAAACTATCAAGACTGTTAATGATCCACCCATAAAAATTAGTCACATAAAAATAGGGAAGAGGGATACATACAATAAAAACCAAGTTAGCTCACTTACAACGTTCTTTAAGCTAGTCTTTCTAACCCATGGCCAACTAGCTCTAGGCCCTAGTAGATTGGAATTCATGGTGATAATGTATTTCCAAGTTAACACGATCTAGAATCACATAGGAATGCAGTCTGGATGTGCAATGTTCTGGATAGGTTGGCCTGCTAGTGGCAGAGCAACTCTGTGATGAACAAGTATGTGGTTGGAGAGATGGGGGAGTATGAGAAGCAGATCAGTTCATGTGCTATGGAGAGAGGTGGAAGCAGAGACATGAAGGCAGTGAGGAGCTGGCTGATGTGTGATATAGAGGAACATGTGGATTATAAGGAACAAGGCCAGTATTGCCACCTAGGGTCATATCTGGGTACATGGTTCTACAGCAGTAGGGGTCTGTGTTGATGTCTGTGGTTCATGCTACCGCCAAGGGCCATATGGACATTTTGACATCCAAATGCCATGTTGTTGCTGGGTCCACACTCATCTGAGTGGCCTTTGCTGCCGCTTGAGGCCATCATGACACCTGAGTCCATGCTCCTGGGATTATAAGGGTGGAGGGCAGACATGAAAGGACTGGGAAATGAGTGGGATCAGAGTACATGATGTGAAATTCCCAAAGAATCAAAATTAATCATCCAAAAAAAAAAAAAGAAATGAATTTGTTGCTATATAGAACTCATAAATTGTATTAAATATGCTGTTGGCCAAGTATCCTTTACCTATCTTATTTTAGCTTTTTCTTCATCAATTGTGTACAGCCTGCCACAGCAACAAATAGGAAGTATAGACTGTGGACTCTTACCATGCTTCCATTTGACTTAAGAATAACATATTGTTGAATATAATTAAGTATTTATTTTGCTTTCCATTACTGGAACAAATCACTGTGATCACGTTAAGGAGGAAAAGGTTATTTGGGTTATTGCTTACAGCTCTCCATAGAGGGAAGTCAAGGCAGGAACTCAAGGCAGAACCATGAAGAAAAGCTGCTTATTGGCTTGTTCCTCATCAATTTTCCAGCCCACTTTCTTATGCAATCCAAGACCATATACCTGGGAGTGACACGACCCATGGTAAGATGGGTCTTCCCACATCAATCATTAATCAGGAAAATGTCCCTTCAGACTCAGTATGATGGAGGCAATTATATCAAGGGTTCCTTCTTCCCAGAAGACTCTAGTTTGTCAGGTTGACAAATGCTAACCAGCACATGTTAAAAATAAGGTACCAAGAGGTCAAGCCCTGAACAGCATTTAAAAAAATATTAATAGTAAATATACAAAGAGAAAGATTTTAGAGAACTAATAATGTAATAATGTGATATATATTTTAAATTTTCCATGTACTAACTGCTTCCTATTAGAATGTTTCTCTCAGAAACCAGCATTGGACCAACTCAGACCCCCTGAACATGGGTCTCAGTTAGAAGGCCAGGGAAGTCTAAGGGGCCTCTGACTGTGGAACCAGGATGTATCCCTGGTGCATAAAAGGACTTTGAAGCACATTCCCCAAGGAGGGATACTCCCCTAACCTAGAGGCAGGAAGAAGGGCCTAGTCCCTACTCCAAATGACTTGACAGATTCTGATGATCCTGCCTGCAATGCATCACCCTCCCAGTGAAGTGGGGGTGGTGGGGTGAGAGGGAGGGAGAGGGAGCTGGGATTGATATGTAAAATATGGAATAATAATAATAAATAATATTGAATGGTACAAATAAAAAAAATGTTTCCCTCAAAGAACACCATGTATTGGCTACATTCAGTGAAGCTCTTACAGAGAATCCATGAAGAATACAGAACACTTGCTCCTTAATGGGGAAAGAGAACAATTCTGACACTTGGTAGCTTCACTTACTTTCCCCCCTTGATCCTGCCCTTGAGCCAGCATAAAGGAAATGATGCTATTTCAAACTAGAGGATGTGTGGGGCTGATTTTTCTTCCCAGGTTGGGGGATGGAGTGTCCTTTTCTCATAACTTGCTCATAACGTCATCAAAGCATTTTAGGAATTACCCACAATGTAGACCACAGAGTCCCCAAGAAGTAAAGTTGATCACAAAATGTTTTTAAAGGTGAAAAAAATAAAAGTATGAAAAGTCCATAAGTATCCAAAGAATAAATACAGACAGAGTCTTCAGGGTCATCATACTGGATTTAAGGGTGGCCTTTCTTCTACATGGTGGCCCCATATTTCATCTTTGTTGTATACAAGTGAGGTGTCTTAACATTGATGTGATGATACGGGCTGACCTTTTTTGACTAATTTTTTTTGAAACATATCTACCAGAAAAAACCCAGTCTTTGGGGCAAGTTTCAGGTGGTGGGCAAATAGATAGGTGAAGGCAATACATAGAATGACAATAGTTCGGTAACAGCACTGAGCAGTGAGAAGCTTTGGTTATACTTGTAAACAGTTTTCAGGTAACTTAGCTAGAAATGAAAAGTACATTTTAAAAACATACTTCCATTTTCAAACTTATAATGAATGCTCTCTTAGCTAGAAATGAAAAGTACATTTCTAAAACATACTTCCATTTCTAAACTTATAACGAATGCTATCTCTGAAAAATAAATTGTCTTAGACATTATAGTTATTAAAAAAGCATTTCATTAATACATATTAAAATTTATTACAGTGGTTATTAAGCTTTTAAATACTTCTGCCTTAGACATAAGAGGGTGTTTTATTTTAAAGATTAAAGTGTAATTCAATTACAGTAGGATTTACATATTAGTGTATATTCCTTCTTTTGTGAGGCCCTCAAAAATGGCTCAGCTTCATTTTGTCTCAAGGTCAGAGAGTTCAAAACTGCCTTTAGTAAGTCAAAAGATATTTTGGTCTTGGTAGTGGATGTCTTATCTAAATAACAACAGACTTAGGCTGAGGTGTGTTTACTCTTTACCCCCCTTTTGGTTGGGGTACATAAGAAAGTTGAAGAATAAACTTTATTCCACTCCCCACTCCCCACTCCACAGGGAGGGTGATGCCTTCCAGGAGGGATCATCAGAATCTGTCATTTGGAGTAGGGACTAGGCTAGATTGTCCTCCTGACTCTATCCTGCGTCTCTATCTCTTTCTCAGAGTCTTTACCTTCTGTTTCTCAATCCACACTCCCCCTCTCAGGTACAAACAGGGCAAGTTAGCCAGATACAACTCAAGGCCCACAAAAACGGGTTATCACAGCTTTTGATGTTACTTTATATCTATGGCACGTGTCTTCTTACATATAATTGACAGCAAAGTTAAAGTCTCATTTCCTCTATTACACTGGATATAAACTCAGCGTTCAACAACTGTATAGATAGTCTTATTTGGACAGAGAAAAATAAAATATTAGCCATTATGGAAAATAGTTAGAACTAGAAAACAGTTAGAACTGAAAATAAGACAAAAGCCAAATCTCTTTAGCTTCTTTTTGGCTGTTTCCCAGGATTGTCCACTTTCTTCAGCGTACACAGCTTTTGCCTAAAATTATATTTCTTCTGTCTGGTAATTTTCTGTTTAGCATCTTTTATAATACAGATCTTCTACACAGTATTTTGTTCGTTTATCTTACAAATACTTACTGTAGTTTTAAATGATACGTTCATTAGGTATAGAACCCTTGCTTGGTAGTTATTTTTCCTGTCAACATTTCTAAAACATCACTCCAGACTTCCTGCCATGTATATTTCCTGATTTGCATATGCAGTAACTTATTCTTTGTGATTTGGTATCCCATGCATACTTTAGTGATTTATTAAAGAGGTTTCAAACTCTTTTTTTTCTATCATTGAAAATGGTTTGTGTGTGCATGTGTGTGTGTGTGTGTGTGTGTGTGTGGTATGTGTGTGTGGAGAGAGAGAGAGAGAGAGAGAGAGAGAAATGATTAAACTTATTCTTCATTTCTCTGAGTCATTCAGCCAACAGGGGGTTTGTTTTCTTTTCTTTAGCTTTTCAATAACTAAAATTGCAGGCATGGCTTCAGAGTTAAGTACATAGTTGAGCTGGAAGACTTTAAGGGACACAATGGAAGAGGCTGAGCCTGCTATAGAGGCTGAGAGAGCTGACTCTGGAGCTCAGCAAGCAGAGAAGAGCCCTGCAGAGAAGGCTGACGGTTTTGGAGAAAAAGCAAGTGATGAAAACGAGAATGTCGGCAGAGATTTGAATGGTCAAGGCCATAGTCCTGAAGTCTCATCTAGAAATGAAATCACTGGATATCAGAGGAAGTGCAACTACGTGCTCCAAAATAGCAAAGACCTTAGAGGTCAGAGGTGAGCCTCAAGCGTGGTTCTCACTGAAGTGTGCCTTGTTTTGAGACCGATGTCTAACTGACAGCAGGGCTAATGGTTAGAATTTGTTCAAGAGCAGTATTCTTATATTTTAGTTAATTAATAATTTTTTTGTTTATATGCCCACATGTGTGTAGTGTGTGCACATAAATGTATGCATGACTGCTGGCATACTTATGCCAAGGTGCACATGCTAATGTGCGAAGATGGAATGTTGTGTTTAATAAATGCACTTTGGATCAGTGAATTTGGCACAAGTGATTAGCTTGGGGTGGTTACTTATAATACACATTTTATTAAATCAAAGATGCAAGCATCAGTTACAGATAGAGTTCAGTTTTATATGTTACAGATTCAGAGATGGCCATCTCTGGTCACATGCCTGGTAAGAAGGACTAGAATCTGGACAAGGTATTACAAAGAGGAAGTGGATTTTGAAGTCATATCCCCTCAAAAGAGCCAAAAGAAGATGGTAGGCACCTCTCTCTATACACAAGACTCAACAATGGATCCAGACCACCTCTATTCAGGTGAGTGTTTCATTGTATCAGGAAGAGAAAAGCAACGTGGATAAACAATTAAAATTTCAGACAGTTGTTTCAAAAGTCTAAGGATAGATTCTTAAACTGCTAATGTTTAAGAACAGAACAAAGAACCATAGGGAAACAGACTTGCAAAGAGCCAAGGCAAAGTAGACATGAGCAGCTGAAGGAAAATCAGGAACCAGAAAATTTCAGATGCTGACAAGCAGTGCTCTGAGGAAGCAGTGTAAAAGGACTGTGCAATCAGTAGATTCCCTCTCGCTGTTGTGCAGGGGCCGCAGCTCTGCCTTTGCAATCAGGACTGCCAGAGAGAATGGAGAGACCAAGATTTGCCATTCTGATTGCTGACTGTAATATGGATCCTTTCTGCTTTTTTTTTTTTTCCTTTTGGAGTTAATTCTGTAAATTATGGTTTAAAAGTAGGAATTTTAAAGAAATTAAAAATTACATGCTCTTTTTAGATATCTCAATTCTCAGAACAAGGAAAACATTGTTCATTCGAGCTCTGTCTTTAAGAGAACAAATATAGTCTGACATTCCTCTCCTTTAATATAAAAACGTCTCCTAGGTATGCCGTCACACACGTGAAACACCAGTGATGGGTGGCTGAGGCAGGAGGCTGGTCAATTTAAGGCCAGCCTAGAATGTATAGAGAAATCTAACTCTAAAATATTAAGTCATTTTCAGTCACAAATAGTATATTAATTGTTTGTATCCATTTTGTTTTAAAATATTTGTACATGTGTACAATAATCTTAAAAGTTAATTAGCATTCCCCTAGTCCTAGAACTATAAAGTATCAAATTAATTTTTACTGGAACTGGAGAGTTGCTTCATCTCTCCAAGAATATATACTATGTGAAAAGTTTCTATACCTGGATAAGCCTCTCCACCAATGCACCAATCCAAATCGGTCCAAATCAAACCGAATTAGAACAAGCCCACATTTAATGGATACAATACTCCTAGATGCCCCCCCCCCCGGGCTCCATAGAGGAGACCGTAAAGAGAAAGGCAAACAACATGCCTATTTTCTGGGGGGCAGTTTAAATGCACTGTGGGAGTAGTTCGGAGCATCTCTTGGAAAGGGGTCATCATTTGTCCGGATTTCTGTGATGCAGCAGGGTTTGGGAGGAGATGGGGGGCTTGGGTGGAACTTCCACCATAACATTCCAGACTCTGGGTATATGGATGCCAAGAGCTGGGGTGAAGCATCCGCCATAACATTATGCTTGCAGAGGACCTGAGTTTGCTTCCCAGCACTCTTGTTACCTTTGGCTCCTGATACTACCTACACATACAGCCCCATGTGTGTCTGCATTAAGGTACACACCACACACACACACACACACACACACACACACACACACACACACACACACACACACAGGGAGGAGGAGAGACAATGGGAGAGAGGAAAGAGAGAATATACATACATACATAATTAAGAATAAATTCAATCTCTAAATTTTTATTTTATTTAAAAATGCTATTATTTGTCATAGATGTTAAATGTGAGATCTTGAGACAGTCTGAGAAATTTTATTTTGAATTCACCATTTAGTTTCTTTTCTGTGTCGCTTGGGATGGAATAAGGGTGAGACATTTTGATTTCAAATGTACTTCCTATGCAATCATATTTTAAATGCCGCCAGCTTTCACTGGTAATGCTAACGTGGTTAAGCGTGCATAAAAACCAAATCATTTCCATCCATTTCTTTTTTTTCCTCTGGAGAGAATTATAATTTTGGAATACTTATTTTCTGAATTATCTGTAATCTAGGCAGAAGCTTTACTGTGCCCCATATGTTTTTTTTTTTTTTTTTAAAGAAATAGCAGGTGAACCGTTTTCACAGTGGGCAGCTTCACTTTGAAAACATAATTATTAACATTTTTTCTGAGTGAAAGTGAAATAGATAAAGAAATTAGTTCAGCAGGTGGAGGGCCTAAACATTTTTTTGTACTTGCTTCATGCTGTGAGATGGAAAAACCAAGTGGGTAAATCTACAGCCAAAATTCATTCTGCCTAGAACTTTTCTGTACAGCATGGCAAATATAAAGAAAATCTAATTTTTTTCTTTCAACTTGAGAGGGCACCAGCCCATCATCTTGTCAAAAGCAGAGAAAAAGAAAGACTTTTTGATGGGTAGAAGTGAGCTAGAGGACTCTAACATCATAGTTAAAGAGACGGCTTGGGGGTCAGAGCGCTCTTGTAAAGGACCCAGGATGGCTTCCCAGCAGCCACGATAGGAGGCTCACCTGTAACTCCATCTACAGAGGATCGAACGTCTTCAGGACTCCTCGGACACCATCAATAATGTACACATACTTACATACATCACCTGAACAGTAATAAGATATATATATATATATATATATATTTAAAGAATGTTAGCTTGATGTGGCACTATAAGCTTTTAGTCCCAGTACCTGGGAGCTAAGAAGAGATGGATCTCTACAAGTTTGGTCTATATGAGTTTGGTCTACATAGTGACTTAAAGGCCAGGTAACGCTATGTAAGGAGACCCTACTTTTTAAAAAAGACAAATGCAAAAAAATGAATACCATTTCGATGAAAAGATACAAGTGAAAGTTCACTGTATCTCCCCACAATGACTCTGGTAATACATATTACTCCTGCTGCTTACCAAAGCATTGTCAAGGAAAACTGCGGCCCAGCACAGGGCAAAGGACATTCATATCCTTTCTTTGGTCATGCCTGCCTTTACACTTTTAGGAAAACATTAGGAGTTATTTGTCTTTGAAATCTGCTAATTTCATAAAAAAGAAAATTTCTCACTCTTCTGAGAAGGGAAATCAATCTCTTCATGTTTTTCCAGGTGACACATGAATATTCAAGTTATCTCCAAGCCTCAGCAATCATCATGGAGAAGATGACAAGAAGACTGTTAACAGAGAGAAATTGTTGAGATACTATTTTCTGGACATGACTGGGTCATTGTACATGTGGAGTAACAGCAGTAATGTCTGTCTGCACAAAATCAAGCCAGTCCTTATTCTTCATTGAGTGGAGAACAACTTAACCTCCACTCTTGCCAAAAGAGATATTGGTAGTTGATGCTGGTGAGGAAGGGAGTCAGTTTTCTAACCACCTTGGTAAGTTGGTGGATTAACCTTGCTGCACCAAACAGCATCACACCCATAGAGGAGCAAGGTATGACAACTAGACTCAGCAGGTTAAAGAAAAGGGCAGGACATTGCTGGGATGGGGGGCTGATGAGGGCTAGGAGAAGGAGCATTGGGAAAGCAGGAAACAGATATGATTGAAGTACATTATGCACATGTGCGAAATTCTTAACGGATGAAACATATATCATAAAAAGATTGTTCAAATCATATAAAGTTCTGAAAAACAGTGACAGCAAAAAGCCCTCCTCTTTCATAAGAAACCTTTGATACCAAGTAGCCGTACTTCTTACTGAAGTATTGACATTGAAACTAAAAACAAACCTTCCTGGGGTGTTTCACTCTTAATTAGTTACTTTAGCCTAGCTTTGATCAAATATCTGGCAAAAACAACACAAGGAGGATACTTTTATTTCATTTTAATTTTGTTTATTTCTTTTTACGTGTATGCCTGATGGCTATTTTGGTCGTCATCCTGACCATATCTAGAATGAAGTACAATCCGGAAATGGAGGGCACACTTGTGATTTGGATTTTGAGACTGGAAGACACAGATTTTTGATCCAGATCTTGAGGCTAGATGACACAAGCCTGCCTTTAGTCCAGATATTGAATAAGAGGGCACACCTTTAGTCTGAGCCACACGTTCTACTGGAACCCTATGTAACGACAAAGAAAGAAGGAAGGGTGGTCTGATCTTTATTTGGTGGCTTGTCCTCACTGTGACAGCAGATCCATTCTTTCACTGGCATTGGAGCCTACACTTGGGTATTCCAGCATATACACAGGACCAGCTGAGAAACCCAGCCTCGTGGGACTGAGTAACTACTGGATTCTTGGATTTTCCATTCATAGGTAGCCACTGTTGGACTCAGCCTGTAAGTCATTCCAATATATATTGTGTCCATGTATTCCTTCTAGGCCTGTGACTCTAGAGAAAATTTCTACTTATGGTTTCAGGGGGTTCAGTTGGCTTTTGATGGGAGGTGTGGTGGAATAACATAGTTCACTCCATGGTGAGCCAAAAGCAGAGAGAGAAAGGGATGCCGCTGTTTGGCTCATTTCTCCTTTTACCTTGAAAGTGGGAAGTGCTACCTACATTCAGAACAGCTTTCCCTCTCTGTCAGTACTCACTGGAGATGCCTTCCTAAGTACATCCCTGAGGCAGCCATCAGCAATTCCCTCAGTGACCCTAAATTTACTGAAACCGAAATAAAGATTGATATGATCTCCATGGAGAACTTGGGTGCATTTGCCAAGTTCAGGTTACATAAGCCTAAGATTTAATGTGAAACAATCTATATAAACAATACAACAGAACATGAGATTGTAAAAAAAAAAAAAACAGGCTAGTTGCAGACAATATCTATTCATCATCATTGTCCAGGGGGAAATACCTTGGGCCCTGGGCTTCAGCTCCTTTAAAGCTCAAATAACACCTACTGAGATCAGAATGTATTCAGAGTAAATACTGAAGTTGAGAGAGAGAGAGAGAGAGAGAGAGAGAGAGAGAGAGAGAGAGAGAGAGAGAGAACACGCACCAACGACCTATCAACACTTCCTCTATTAAACCAAAGACAATGTGTTGCTCTTGTTGCATATACAAACCCCACTGTCCTCTGCCCTTACTACCTTAAACAAACAGGCATGACCAACAAGTATGCTCTGTTAAAAATAAACTTCATTGAGATTTCTAAAAGGCAAATGAATCACAAACATATATTTAAATTTCAACTTTAAAAGTGATCTTGCTTTTGCTGTTCCTGGCTGTGGGATTTAAGAGTCAGTAGACATTCTCATAATAAAAAGTCCAACTTTTCCCTATGACCTTATATATACTTGCATATTGTAGCTATTCTCTTTTCATTATCAACCCGCAGTATCTAACTTTATTGGAAAAATGTATCATCCTATACTGTGAACACTGGAACTCAGAAATATAAAAATTAAAATAATCGTCTTCAGTATACATGGATATGGCAGGCTTCTAAGAGCGGTTTCACAATAGTTCTTTCATCTCTCATCGGAAATAATGACGAAAACTGTCATCTCAAAGTAATTCCAAGAATTTGCTTTTGTTTCTCAGGTTTTGAGATTTGGAAATTTCTTGCCAGGCTTCCCTCCACTTATATCCCGCTATATGTGTATCAATTTTTCTCCCTTCTTTCCACAGGCGAAACCACACAAAGCATAAAATTACTGTGTTGCAGGCTGACTCCGGCTCTGAGAAGGCAAGGAAGGTTAAGCATTTCAGCATTCTAAAGCGCAGATTTCACTCTGCAGGGTTTCAACTGTGGCACAAGTAGCAAAACTCAATTTTGCCTAGGACGCATGCCAGAATTTTGGACAATGGTGCACCTAGTTTGTAAAGCACACACACAGAAAGAACAGGAGCCACAATTTAATGTCAACTTACTTTGGGGAAACTAAAGGCAAAGACTTCTCAAACAATACTAGGTTTATTCCAATTTATCACAGCACCAACTTGGGCATGCTTTCAAACACTTAATAATAATCACATAAAATAACTCCGATTTTAGTTTCCTTTGTTCATTTAATTAATGCGAATATGACGGCTTTAAAGACTACATGAACTGCTAAGTCAATAGTAAAAATAAAATGAAGCTACAGCTTTTGTGCAAGATGTCATGGATTAACTTTTTCTTAGCCATCCTTGGGTGGGCCTGTGTTTGTTAACAGGATCTATTAAGTATACACAGGAATCTCACTATGGCATTTGCATGTGTGCATATAAGGAGTCTTTAGTAAGAAAAAAACAATTTCATTTTTGTGGCTATGGTGGACTGAGGGATTTGTAATTTGTATGGTGACCTCACCTAGAAGTAAAACAAAGTATCTCTAATTGTGATCTCTCATCTAGGTATTGTCAACCTAAATAAGTGATTTCCTGGATAATACGCTTGACAGAAATATAATTGTTTCTTTTCATCCCACTTGTCTATATGTCAAAGTTCAGTTATGACAACCCGGGTCACAATATCTAAAAGCATTTAATATTATATGGCAATATGGTTCCCCAAATGTTGAGTATCTTATGGGCCACACGAATTGCCCAGGGTGACCACAATTGTCTGTCTGCACACAGTAATTTTATGCAATTACTCCTTACCTTCTTGGAGTCCCAAGAGACAGCTGATAAGGTGTATAAATATTTTTGAAGAACGTTTTAAAATCACTTATTTGTGCTGCTATGTGAAAGTAACAGAGGGTTAGAAGAGATACCTGGGCATTCTGAGGCTGTGGAGAGTTCTGGTAAGTATCTCTAAACAGGAGCCGACAATGTATGTGCCAGGTAGAAAAACAGACTAGTATTCTGGCAAAGAGGGTGCTCGGTTGGAAACCGAGACCGAGGCAGACCATAATGACCTCAGAAAAGGAGCTCAGGGGAAACACAGTGGCTTCACTCTGAACCCTTTCCACCCCGCTGTTTGCATTGACTGAAGCTCCCCAACCCTAAGCGCTGGTGACACAGAGCATCCGTCACCTGGCTTATGAGGGAAATAAACACCTGGCATAGATCATTGTCTGAAAATGCCATTCCCACGACCCACATTTTATCCAAGCATATACAGTGAAAATGGCACAGGTCAAAATCATAAGTATAGGTCTGAAACATCTGTTTTCTTCCTACATCCACTCAGATGCCCTTTTCTTCCCACCATTCTACGTTTCGAAGGTTTTTTTTTTCTTTTGCTCTATTCTTCTACTAACACATCCAATAGTGTGTACTCAGCACATCCCAGTACGTTCCAGTGCGGAGGTTCTGTCGGCAAACTTCAACATGGTTGGGTCACTGTCGCTGCAATACCAGAGAGACTGACACACATCTGTTGTGTGACAAAACGTCCTGGGGAGATGCTACAAAGCCATGACAGATCGAAGTACAGGTATGACCAAAGTTCAACTGGTGAACAAGTAAGTTTTAGTGACTGCGCTAACTTAAAGGGGTACGGGTACTTACAGAAGCAGAAATGACTCAAGGACAGCTGCAGCACCAAAGCCCACCCTAGCACAGGTGGCAATTACACAAGCGGGGAAGCTGGAGCGCAGCCCTGCAGTTGGGCAGCTCAACAGGATACTGGGTGTCCTTTCCAGGTGCCTTGCTTGGTTTAAATCTCTTTCAGGCAGTTCATGGGGTTTCTACTTTCTCCTGGCAGCCAGTCTGGCCTCAGTGTTTCCTTTGAAGCTTGGCTTGTCGGAGTCTCCTTAGCCCCTTTTCCTGCTTGCTGTGGCGGGGAGGGGCCTAGTGATTCTGGTCAGTTTCACAGACTTCCTGGAGCTATTTTTATTTTAGTTGTTTACTACGTCCTGCTTAAGGAGCCTCCCTCAAGAATGATGTGTTCTGACCTCAGAGGAAACTGCTACATAACAGCATAAAGAGCTCCCCAGGCTTTCACCCTGCCCAAGGGCGAAGTCCTAGCCATGATTGACCTATTAGGTCTTGTGCAACTTCTCTGCTTCAGAAGGAGAGCTTACAGCTGTGATCTAATACAACGAGTCTAAGTGTTTTTTTGTTTGTATATTTGTTTTGTTTTTGTTTTCTAGCACGGCACATTTTTATTAGCATATATAAATCCTACAATGGAGGGTAACTGAGTTTTTCAATAGTGGCACAGGAAAGTCTGTTATTCTGAATAAATATACGTCTCTCTTCCTGTCCCCATCTTTTTTGATTTACCACTTAGCAATAGAGTTTAGTCCCCCTCAGGTAATGATTGAAAGTCAGCCTGACACAGCTGATGTTTACTTCAGAATCAAGTCTCCGTTGAGGGACTGCCTTGATCAGATTGGTGTGTGGGGAATGTTTGAGGGAACTGTCCTGGTTGTTAATTGGCACAGAGTAATCCAGCTCTCTGGATGATTGTACTGTTTTCTTACCCTGTGATAAGAAAGACAGCACCATCCAACAAGTAACTCAGCAAGCAAAGTTCCTCTTTGGTTTCTGCTTCAAGCTCCCACTTGAATTCCTGCCTTGATTTCCCTCAGCAAAGCACTGTAACTTGGGACATGCGATAAATCCTTTCCTCACCTAAGTTGCCTTTGCTTTATAGCATTTGTCACAGGAGTGGAATGAAACTAGGACAGGAATCTTTCGGTAACATTCCTAGGATAGAGCAGGAAGGGGGTAGATAAATATTGAGTCATCTTCTGTCTTGTTTGGAATATAGACCTACCCTTGTTCAAAACAACAAAACAAAAAACAGACAAAAACACCCAAACAACAATGGATATGTTAGTGTCGTCTTTAACTGCTGAGTAGTTCAAAAGGAAGGAGGTATTTGAATCTATCAGGTTCAGGGAGTAAAACTTGTCAGAAGTCACACATGGCTTAGCTTCCACAGGTTTGCTTCAGGGTCAGGCAGGTCTCTTCTCTTCTGCCACTACAGAAGACAGTACTTTTCCAATGTGTGCATCTGTACCATCTGCACACATTTTTAATTTTAACAGCTTGTCAATTTTTTTTTTTTTTTTTTTTTTTTTGCTGCCTGTCAATCACCTCAATTAAATTACTAGTGCCAGGGGTCATATTAAAAAGTTTCTTTTATTAAAAGAAGACAAGCAAACCCCACAATTACTGTTCTACAGGAAAATTTTAAAATAAATTCAGTCCCTGAGCAGGCTTTATTTGAGTGCTTGAACACCAACATTAATTTCCCACTAAGCAATGGCTTAGCCCCAGAATATATGCCCATGGTATGTATATACATTATTTGCATAAAACATTAACTTTTTTTTTTTTTTTTGGTTTCTTGAAACAGTGTTTCTCTGTAGCTTAAGAGGCTGTCCTAGAACTCACTCAGTAGACCAGGCTGGCCTGGAACTCACAGAGACCCACCTGCCTCTGCCCCCAAGTGCTGGAATTAAAGGTGTCTGCCACCACTGCATGGCTATAATACATTAACTTTAAGGTATACATCTTGATGAATGTGTCACATAGCTGTGTGATTCCTACACATATAGCTGTGTTAATATTCTAGATATGAAATCTGCACCATGACCATATAGAGGAATCACATAATTCAGTGCTTTAAATTAGTTGCAGCTTTCTAAATACTCTGAACTTTGCATAACTTATTTCTCACAGCTGATTCATCATTTAAAAATTAGTTTGCATATGGGAGAAGACGGTAGGTATATTATACTTCTGTGACCGCTTGCTTCTCTATTGGAAAAACTACATAGCTACTTCACTGTCTCATTTCTAGACAGTTGGAAATAAAATCAATAAGAGCTATAATAGAACTCAATGAGTGATAAGAAAGATAATGAAGAACACACTGGAAGTCTTCATCAATGGGCTAGGATTGCCGGGTGAATCTGTGGGAGTTTCACCACTCAGTCCTTCCCATGTCTGGGAAAACCAAACCTATCACAGCCATAAATGTGGCTCATCCTAAAACGTAGCTTTAGGGATTAATGCAACCTTCCAAAGGATTAGGCTCATGACAGTGAATAAGCATAGGTGCTGCACTGCTTCCATAATTAGAAGTGGAACTTAATCCGCCCGTGCAAAACGATGACTCTTATTTTGTAAAGAACAAAATAATTGCTTCTCATTGCCATGTTTGTGTAACATTATTACCCCTAAAAGTACATATATATTATTAACGTATAGATACGTTACAGTTAAGTACCAGGCACAGATCTATTACTTGCAGCTCGGACATTTCCCACATTCGAGTTTTATTTGTGGCAGTGCCTAACTGTTAAGGTACAGAGGAGTCCTAAAAGTAAACTTGCTCAAAATGTGGTTATTAGTCTCTGCCTGAGGGAGTGAGAGCAAGCTGTGGTGTCATCAGAAGGCACTGTGGTTCATCTTCCTCCCATTCACCTGATTAGGGGGAAGGGGAGATTAAATATAATCTTTATTCTTTCTTATGTAATCTTTCCGAAAATGTTTCATCTAGAAACACAGACTAAGAAGAGGTAAATGCAAACATTCTGACAGTGAGTGACTCACCATTGAGAGTGACCTTGAAAGTTTTCAAAATTCATCTGTTTCACTAGATAGAGGGCAAAACTACTCTAAAGTTTGAGGTTTTATTTATGCAGACATTTTACGGTCAGAACACCTAGACATGGTTTATGGCAAGTGATTATGACATTTTATATTGTGGGGTGCATTCACACACATAAAATACATTGGCAAACATAATATTTATTACCCATCTTTACAATGTGTGAAACTTAGCTATATTTCCATATATGTGAAGTGATTGCAAAAATAATGATAATTAAAAATTAAAATAAAATAATCGATATTTTTGATTCAGACATAAAGAATGTGAACTACATCCTTGCCCAGGGAGTCAGATTCCAGGTGAATCTTTTGCCATTGCCCTATATCCATATATTTATACTTATTCACTGTGACCCTACAGTAGATGGAATAGAGACTCAGATAAGGCCTGTGATAGTCCAACTGATATTGAACACCCTGGCTTAAACAACCTAAGGGAGAAAGGGTTTATTTTCTCTCGATATTCCAGGTTATAGCCTGCCATTGCCAAGAAGTCAATGAAAGAGCTTGAAAGAGCTAGTAGTATCCCAAATGCTTGCCTGTATTCAAGCACCTCTCTACAGAGTGGATTCCCTAGCTAGAAAACGGTGCTGCTCACAATGGGCAGGACTTTTCATATCAATTAGTATTATTAACTGAGCATCAATAGTTCATTCTGGACCTGATCTAGACAATGCCTCATTGAGACCCTCTTCCCAGGAGATCCTAGACTGTGTGACTTAGACAGTTCAAACTAGTCCTCACTGGGGTTCTGATTCATTAACAGTCCTGGAGGAGCACGTCTGTATGAAGTAGCAAGGTTGTGCTTATTTTCTGCTCTCCCGGTGAAGAAGCAGAATTGCCAGCTTAAAGAGCAAATGAAAGCAAAAGACATCCGTGCTATTTCCTTTAATACTGATGGCACTTCTTTCTTTTAAATCTTGTGATATTACTATGAATATAAAGATACATACTCTTTTCCTTGTGCTTGTCTGAGAGGGTGTCTGTCCATTGGAAAGGAAAAAGTCATGACATACTAGCCTGAACCCTCATAGGCTGAAATAAATCTATCCTAAGTTACTGATGGCATCCTAGTTCCACATTTTGCTTCGGATGTTGGCTTATTTATCAAGTTCTTTTATCTCTTTCCTGTTCTAAGAGAGCTATACATTGCAAATTTTGACCCAATCTGTTCTCTCATTCAAAAATGGTACAAAGGACAAACCTCCCCTGTCTACAAAGTGGGCAGGGTCCTGATAACCTGGTACTTTACATACAGAATCCCTTTCTCAATGCCTGGGAAACAGAATGGCTGTCAAATGAACCGAAGATATCGAGGAACTCTGCCTGTCTATATTCATAAATGTCAATTATTTGCACACTACTACTCTATGTGTCATGCCACCTATTTCTCTCATCTGTAAGTAGAGTACATGAACACTGGTGGCTCCATAAAATTGGCTGGTTTCTGGAGGTTTCCACTGAAGTATAATGTTTATGTATGTACCATTGTGTACACATGGAGTTCAGAAGACAGCTAACAGGAGTTATTTCTCTCTATTCATTGTATGGGTTCTGGGGATTGAAGTCAGGGCATCAGGCTTGATGGTGGGGGCTGAGCCACATTGTTGGCCCATGTGCTGTGATGTTTTAACAAGCATATAACAATTCTTTGTGTTCATGTAAAGTGCTGATTCAGTGTGCCTGAAATCTATAACCACCTGAAATGTTGAACCGATTGAAAAATCTCAGAGGTTTTGGGTAGTAAGACTGATCATTCTCAGGATTTGTTTAAGTTATACAGAAAGTATATTGCTGCGCCGGCGTGGCCAGAGTACCGAGCTTGGTGGAGGGTGTTGGGATTGAAACACTTAACAGACCACCATGAGAAGCGAAGAAGAAGCTGCCGCCTTTTATTACAGAGAGTAATGGGCTTATGTACCCAAGCCAGGGGATGGGCTAAGGATAGGAAGAAATCATGCACCACCCATATCTGGGATCGAGGCACGGGCACTGCCCACGGGAAAGTTCTGAGATCAACCTTGTTTGATTAACCTTGAGAGCACCAGAGTTATACAGCTGGTTAGGGAGGAAGAGAGCTGTAAGGGACAAGGACTTAAATTTCCCAACAGTATATGAATATACCAAAACACCACTTATGCATAGGATATTGTTTACTTGACTTGTTCAAAGATAAAATAATAAAAGTTCAGAGTACCTGAAGAAGCATTTATAAAACTCGCAGGTATTATATACTAAATGTCTTTATAAAATATGAAGATATGCAAGTATGGCGAACAATTGTCCCTACTCTTGTGTAAATCCTCAAAATCACATGATGGGCTTCACAATGGCTTATTGATAATTCACAGAGGACTGGACAGAACATTGTGAGCATTTAAAAATATTACTTCCATAAATGGCATATTTATCACACATGCAACTGAAGATATAATTTGTATACTACCTATATGAAATATATTAATTCACCATCAGCCTACTATTTCTAGAAATTTAACTTTAGCATCTTTCAATATTTAAGGGTCTTTCAAAACTCCACATGTATGTGGCATGTGTGTCTGGGAGTTAATATCTACACCACACTGCTGGTGCTCTTGGGGTTTCGAAGATGGTGTCAAATCCCCCGATAATAGAGTTATGGGCAGTTGTGAGCTGCCTAACATAAATGAATCTTGGTACTCTGCAAGAGCAGCAAGCCCTGAGCCATCTTTCCTTGCATTAAATTTAGGATCTTAGGCATCAGAATCATTCCTAGCTTCCCTTCTGCATCCCCACCATACAACTGCTCAATATGTGATGCCATCCAGAATTATTTGGTTTTATTTTCCAAAGGGCAGCATGACACAGTCTTAATTTCTTGCTTTTCACCAGATGAATGGAGCCTGCTTGAAGTACAGATTATGGTTTACACTGGAGTGTGGGCTGAGCCCACTCCAGTGAGATGCAACAGTCAGGACATCCACTGTGAGCGCTCAGTGGCATAAGCACATTTATACCACATGGGGCTCTCGAGGGGAACTCACTGTCTGATGCATGCATTGCCTGCTGTTGTCTCAGATGAGGTCACCCAGCTGCTGATGGTAGGCCCGGGGTTTTAAGCCCAGTAGCCTTTCATTGCATGCATCTTCTTGTCATTTGGAATTTCTTGATATGAGGTACTAGGCTGTGTGGTGATTTAATGAGAAGATCCTAATGTAATGTGATCACGTTATAGACTCTTTACTGCTTTACTTTCACTTATCTCGATGTGATTAAACGCTCTGACCAGGTCTTGAGAGAAGGTGCAGCAAGTAAAAGCTCTTGAAACCAAGCCTGCTGGCTTGAGTTTGATCCCCAGGATTTAGTTACTTTTCTATTGCCATAACAAAACAAGACATATATAAGAAAGCATTTAATTAAAGTTCCTGGTTGTAAGGTTCATGACCATCATGTTAGGGAGTATGACACGTAGAAGGCAGGCGTGGTGCTGGAGCAGTAGCTGGGAGCTTAAATCCCTCTTCGCAAGCAGGAGGCAGAGAGCCACTAGTTGGTAATGGAATGAGCTTTTGACAAGACAGAGCCTGTCCAAAGTCACACAAGTTCTTCAACAAGACCACATCTGCTAACCCTTCCCAAATAGTTACAACAACTGGATACAAAGTATTCAAATATACGAGCCTATCCTGGCTATTCTCATTCAAGCCACCAACAGCCATGATGGTGGAAAGAAAGAACAAATTCCTTTACATTGTTCTGTGACCGACATTCTCACTCTGTGGCGCTGGTAAACACACACACACACACACACACACACACACACACACACACACACACACGTAAATAATTATAAAAATGATCACCACTCTGACCAACAATGTTAGCAAGGAGAAGTCTTATGCAGCTTACAATTTCAGATTACAGTTCCATCGTTACAAGAAAGTCAAGGGAGGAATTTAAAGCATGAATCCACAGTCAAGTTTAGGGGGATATGATTGCCCATCGGCTGCCTGCTAGCTTAGTGCTCAGCGCAGGACAACTATGTAAACAAGAGCCCTCACAGGACAGGATATGCTGTCACCCACAATGAAATGGGTCTTCCTAAATTAATTAGCAATCAAGACACTACCTCCCACACATCTCACTGGCCAACCTGGTCTAGGTAACTCTTTGCTAAGACTCCCTTTTCTAGATGACTATATTGTATCCAGTTGGCTGTTAAGACTAACCAGTACAGTTACCACAGCAGGTTCTTTGAGCACCAGCTCCTTCACTCATAATGCCAGTTTTCTCTCCTTCACATCCATTCTTGGCATGTCATAGTTGGGGATGACAGAAGTAATGTCATCCCCAAATGTACCTTACTTCAGGAGGTCACCATGGAGATGGACCACTGCTATTCTGACAAACAGTTTCACAGCCAGGGAAGTCTTGTAGGATGGCTTGGAAGCAGGAAACACTATAATCTACTCAGTCTAGAAATCCCTTTCTCTCTTTGCATGAGGAAAACAACGCTCAAAGGAGGCAATGAGCTCTCTAAGGGTCCCCCTTTAGTTCCAACAAAGGATGCAAACGCAGCTGTCCTGACTCCCTTGCAGAAATTTTCATGACCCATTACTGGTCACTGTGCAAGCAGATCCTAGCAGTGCTTGCTCTCTCCTTTAAGATATGCACTCAGGTGAGGAGATGATTTAATTATTTTTCTAGTTTTGTTTTATTGAAAGTAGATTTTTTTCTTACTGTGTATTTTAATCACCATTCCCCTCCCCCAGCTCCCTGAGATCTCACCAACCCCCCAACTATCTGAATACACACTCTTTATCTCCTTAGAAAACAAAGAGGCATCTAAGCAATAACAATAAAAGAAATAGAAAGAAAACAAATTGGAATAAACAAAAAGAAAAAACAAAGCCAAAGTAAAAGCTCAAGAAAGACATGTGAAGGCAGAATCATGAGTCACACATGTTTGCACACATAGGAAACCTACAAAAACACAATATATATATATATATATATGTATACATATATATATATATATGCAAAGGACACTTTGAGTAAAAACAAAAAGAGTAATAAAATAAAAATTACTAAAAATTAAATAAATGAATAAATAACAAATAAACATTATTAGTCAAAGACCCTCCAAAGATGAGAGTTTTGTTTTTTGTTTTGTTTTTTGTTTTTTATTTATTTATTTATTTTTGCTGTTGGACATCTACTATTTGTACACAGAAGTTTCTGTCCCACCCTCCAGTTTCAAAGTAACTGACACAGATGGTTACTACGAATTATAACTGCTCAGTCAAGCTCAGGCTTGTTAGTAGCTAAGTCTTACACTTAAATCAACCCATGTTTCTTATTTTTGCTTTGTCCAGTAGCTTGGTACCTTTCTTAGTACAGCATGCACATCTTGTTTCTCTGTGTCTCCTTTAGACTCTCTACTCTTTGTCGCAGTTTATCTCAGCATCCTCAGTTTGATTGTTATACTTCCTGCCTGCCTATCAGCCAATCAGCATTTTATTACCCCAATCTGAGTGTCAAATCTTCACAGTGTACAAAAGGATTATTCCACAGAATGAGGCATAGGGGTCTGCCCTTAAAAGTGGTTTGTATCCCTAGTGAGACTCTATTGTGGAAAACTATTCTTTCATTATTGAGGGGTTATCAATTAGTAATAGGGAACCTTACGGAAGAGAAGAAGGAAAATTGTAAGAGCTGAAGGGGATAGAGCACACCAAGGAAACAAGGCTTCTGAATAGCTAGTTCCCCAACCATAGAGACTCAAGAGAGATTGAGGCAGCATACACAGGGCCTGGGTAGCACTCAACTGTTTACACAGCCCTTACCCCTGACCTTAAGGCACCTCTTCAAAAATCCATGAAAATACTGGATATACGATTGATAAGACATCACTCTTTGGCTGTTCAGTCATCACATCTGGAGGAAAATAGGACAAAACTTGAAGTGTAGAGTAAAAGATTCCCAGCATTATTGTCGAGGCTTTCTGTGGGACAGCTTCAGGATTAAGGAATTTTAGCAAGAGCCTTGGCATTAGTTGATCAAAATTCTAAGTGCACCATTTTAATGGCAGCCACAATGATGTGATTTCTGCCCCTTCTAATCTAGTTTTTTCCCCCAGATTTAGGCTGAAAGCTTTCTTCCCCCTGGGAACAGAAAGCTGATAACTTGTATTACCTCAGTGAGGCAGGCATACAAGTTGTTTTCCATCGCCAAAAGGATAGAGTGCTGGAAGTTTGGGGCAGCCTAAGGAAATAGTTACATTTTGTGGGAAGCTGAAAACAATGAGTAATTTCATTCTTGTGCAAGAGAAGAATCTTACTTCCCTAAGCAAATTAGCTGGAAAGGAACTACTGTGGCGTGCTCCAGGAGGGCACACAATTCCTTCAGCAGCAATTCTGCATCTGTTACTGTGCTTTCTTCTAAATCCCAGTGGAGCGAATCCACGGATGTGTGCCCCCAGTATTTGCCAAAGCATATGGAGAGCCATATATCCATTTATTGACCTTAAACATGAGGCTACTCTAGGTTACACTGACTTGGGGATAAAATTATCCAATTTCCCTGAAAAGGTTGTAAAGTACCTAGTACTCATTAGTCTAAATAATCCCATAACTATTTATGAAGCCCAAACACTGAGTTAGATGCTTAGGTAAAAGAGCTACTAAGCTACATTCTTTGACCTCAGACAACTCTCTACAGAATAAGAGAAAGATGAAAGTTTGTTTTAGTCCCTATGTCACCTACTGCTGGGAAATGACCTGGAGTTGAAACTCAAGCTGATTTAGAGTTCAGATTCCAACTCCTGTACTAGAATGTCACACACTGCTTTCCAATGAGACATGTCAGAACTTCTCTTAAGTTTATTTAGATCTTTGATAAATTTACCCATGAGTTGCTTTCTGTCCTGTAAGGAATTTGGTTTGCTGCTAGGCAAGATTTATTTTACACTGTAAATAAAAACAATTGTTTGAAGAGTAAAGGGTAATAGATAGCAGGGACTCTCTTCTTTTATATAGCTCCTGAGAGTCTCTGAATACTTGGTAATTGCTTAGGAACAAATTAAAAGGACCAGGGTTTAAAATTCCCATCAAATTTCATGTACCATCTCCTTGGGAGGACAGGATCCTACGAGAGAATACAGGTGAGTCAATGTTTTCCTTAGAGCAAGATTGGATGCGAGCTTGTCATGTAGTCACTGGCACTTGCTGTTTCTCACATTGATACTTTGGAACCACCAATCAGCAGGTGATTAGGTTAGACCTGGAGAGTGATAGGTTTGAAGTTCATTTTCCCTTAAATGGAAAATTATATCACATCTGATAGAGGCTAAAGGAAACACTTATCATCTTGCCCTTTCAAAGAGCTCCAAGCTATCATTTAATTCCCACTAAATCACTTTGAGGCTCGGAATTTTCATCTCCATTTCACAGATAAGAAGGCGAAGAAACTATGGTAGCTTCAACACTTGGCCCCAGGCCATGTAGCAAATCAATACTACAGCAGAGATCATAGCTCAGCACACTTGGATCCTTTTGACTTCTAGGCTTACAAGACAAAGCATCTTGGAAAATGAGCCAATCTTTAAAAAGACAGGTTTCTTAATAAATTCTGTCTGTCCTATGTAAGTAGAGACCTTTGACTTTTATTTCAGACTTTTGGGAAACTTTCTATTCACCAAAAGATATGAAAATTGAAAATAATAAAGGGATCCAAAGATCTATGAGGAAATGGAAATAACACAAAATTCCATTCATTTGACTATTTGTTATCCATTTCTGTGTAGCATCCTACAAACTAATTTTTTCATTTATTTGTCAAAGTATAAGTCTTAGATTGCCCCAGCACGTTTGTAGTCTGTGTCAAGTTTATGCAGTTAGCTGTGGTTATAAGGTAATTTACTTCCAACTTTATTTGCACAAAATGGTGTATGTATTATCCCATCTAAGGTTGAAGACAAAGAATCTGAACAAAGCTCAGACGAAAAATCTATTTTAGGCTTTCCCGAAATGGTCCAGGCACGACTGCAGCTGATGTTATGTCTCAGTTGAAAGTTTGGCTGGAGAAAGAATAACTTCCAACTTATTTAGTTTGGTTCCTTCAAAGTTCCTGCACTGAGAGCTCTATTCCCTCACTGCATACTGTCACTTTGCCTTCATTTCCAGGAACAAGTTGTCCTGTGTGCCTTTTTAGAGAAATGTGAATAGAGGCAGAGACAGAGAGACATAAAGAAATATAGAAAAAAGACACAATATAATCATCCTAATTAGCATTAATTCTCAACTTGGCCAAGGTAATCAAGTAACTGTCTTTATCAGTTTAGTCTGTGGGGAATTGTCTTCACTGATAATCAATACAGTACCTGCCAGACCACTGTTGGTAGCATCATCCCTAAGCCAGTGGTCCAAGAATAAATAAAAACACTAACTAAGCAAAACCCTACATGTAAGCCAGCAAGTTCTAAAAGCCATCATATAGCATCCTCAGTGATTTCTGCCATATTCCTAGTCTGTGAGTGAGTTTCCTGCTTGGAGGGAATGCTCGTGTAAAAGCAGTCCTTTCTTCAGGTTGCTTCCTTGAGTTCCTGCCTACTTGGGTCAGTGATAGCCTATGTTCTAGAAGTCTAGAAGTGTATGGTATATGATAAAACTTTCCTCCCTTAAGTTGCATTTGGGAGAGAGATGATAAACAGATAGATGATAGAGGAATGGAGGCAGATAGAGACAGCATGAGTATGCAAGCAAGATGAATGTTTATGCAATTTGTAACCTTATCATGGAAGTGACATTGCATCCATTTTGCATTGCTCATTCATTAAAAGAAAACTACCAGAGGCATTACAGAGTTAGAGGAAGGGATAACACATAGATCTTACACAACACCAGTATAGTATGGAGTGTTTATTGAAGCAAGGGTAGAAGCTACCAACCCCAGTGTGTTTAGCTTTTAGGTATCAAGAACTTTTTAAAACTGGTTTGTGGGTTTGAGGAAACCTCATTTTAAGCATTTCAATTGTGTCAAAGAAGGTTTTAAATTTAAAAATGGGTAAACAAAATCTTTCTTGCTGAATGTAGTGGTTAATTTTATGTACCACCTAGACTAGGTTATTCAGAGCCAAAACAGTTGATGAAGACATGAGGTCTGGGTGTGTCTGAGAGGTGTTTCTGGAAGATGTTAGCATTCTGAGTAACGTTGGTGGCCCTCCCCAATGGAAGAAAAGGACTCAATAGAACACCAAGACAGAAACATTATTTCTCCATGAGTGGGCACATTCATCTCTCCATGCACTCCAATATCACTGTTTGTGGCTCATGGACTCATGTATTTCATGGACCACTGGGGTTGGATTGGAACTAACTAACCAAACACCACCACTGGCTTCCTCAGACCTTTTTTTAATCCCTGCCTATCCTATTAGTTCTGATTTTCTGGAGAACAATGATTAATATTTGAGGCAAATTAATGTAGGAACTGACATTCCTACATTACCTCTTTTGTCATGATTTTAGGTGAAAATATATAGAGCCATTATAAAGAAAGGCCAGAGTTTGGAATGACTAACAGTGTATGTGTGGTGCTGTATTGGTCACTTTTATGTCAGTGACCAAAAACCTACTAGAAGTCACCAAATAAAATAAGGGTTTATATTTAACTCACGGTTTAGAGAATTCAGGGGAAATCATAGCTTCTGGGGCAGCTTGGTCTGTTGTAGTAAGCATACATCCATACATTTATTATTGGCCAATCAGGAAGCAGAGAGTTTAAGCTATACCTAGAAATTGACATCCCCACTCTCCACCAGAGACTGGTTTTTCTAGTTAAGTCAAAATCTCACAGGTTTCACAAACTCCCAAAATAGTGCCACCAACTGAGAAGCAAGTGTTTGAGCATACAAGCCTGTTGCAGACATTTCACACTTAAAGGCTTGACAAGGGTGGACTCAGCATGTGGAGGGTGATGGCCAGGAAGGGATGCAGGATTATAAACCATTTGCTTTGTTACACTCTGTCTCATAGCCAAGAAAAGTAGTTACAGCAGGTCCAAGAATATTTATGTTTAACTGACATACAGCTTGCTATTTTCAACCTAAGGATGCTGCCTTGTTTGAATCTTCTAACGTGACCAAGGGTAAATAACTCAAGTGATTGATGGTGGTGTGATATATTTGTTTACTACATTTACTAATGCGGATTCTGATCTTTTTGTTTCTTCAGTGCTGACCATTGAACCCTGTGTCTTCAAAATCCAGGGAAGCTATTACCAATGAACTAAATCCTTTCTCCTTCTGGATTCCTTTATTAAGTACATAATAAAGTAATTCAGTAAAACAATATGTGTAGAAAAAGATGAGAGAAGGGTTTAGTTAGGATAATACTCAGTTGGTAGTCAGGACACATTGTATTTAAATCAATTTTCCTTACACAACAGGCAGAAAGAAAGAAAGCAATCAACCATAAATGGGAAGCAAATAAAA
This sequence comes from Cricetiscus sungorus, assembly GCA_030556225.1. Classification (NCBI taxonomy): domain Eukaryota; kingdom Metazoa; phylum Chordata; class Mammalia; order Rodentia; family Cricetidae; genus Cricetiscus; species Cricetiscus sungorus. The sequence continues at coordinate 5,058,325 of JANBXA010000202.1, read as the reverse complement.
CAATGCTGTGTCCAGACAAAGGTACCAGGCATCTTTATGTTACTTTGTTAATTTGGTTTTAGGTGATGATTGACACCATGGATACATGGAGTTGCTTAACAAAATTGAATCAGATTTTACTATTTACAGGTTCTCTGGGAAGCAAAAAAAAAAAAAAAAAAAAAAAAAGCATGCTGGGTCACCAGTTAAACTGGTGCTGTGGAGATATATTTATTGGTCACTCTAGACACTAAATACTGGATAACACAACAAAATAGACACATTTCTTTCCTCCTTGAGTAAAAGTCCATGTCAAGAAAATAGATTACCATTACAGCAAACAAATACTTAAACAATTTCAGTTGTGATGGAATAATATGAGGAAAAATAAATTGTGCAGTGTGGGAAAGAATAAGAACTAATTTCTCATTAGTCACAGAAAATCATTCTGAAAGAGTAAAATTAGCCTCAGCAGTGCAAAACAAGATTTGTAAGAACTGAAGAAACAGTATTTTATGGAGTTGGAAAAGCAAACCTAAAGACTTAGAGTGGGCAATCCCATAATCTTCAGAAAATGGCATAGTCCAGGGCTGGTTCTTATGTGCCTTTGTTATGGGAAATTTTAGAATAATGGGGAGCCATGCAAGATAGGGACCTGTACATGTTGCAAGAACAGCACTCTACTGCAGTTTAGAGAAAAATGGTGGAAAGCAGAGGGATGGTGATGAGGCCAGGAATGTGTAGAAACAAGACAAGGTGCCTGAGGCCACAGAAACACGCATAAGAATGTGAAAGGGGGATGAATAGGATTTGCTTGCTGGTGGTTGAATGACAGATAAGAGAAGCAAAGCAGATTCTGGGGCTTTGCTTCAGGAACTTGGTTGGTGATGGTATGTATGTGGTAGACATTATGGAAAATAAACTTAACATTTCATAAATGATTTTCATGTATCAGTGTCGTTGAGCTGTAGAACAGCAGTTGAGGACAATTGCTGCTCAACCACAGGGACCAATCACCCGTGCTGGGTGGCTTACAAATGCCTGCGCTCACTTACACTCGATTGTGGTGATATCTTGCTTGTACAAATTATGATTAGATAGTGGCAAGCTCCATTGTCTGACCCCTAGACAAGTTTTATTCTTCACAAGCAGGATCTCACCACATAACCCCCATGTTATTGTCTAAAATTAAAACAGACCTCCTGACCTCTATGGTTAGCTAGTGGCCAACTCAATCCTCTGACTCCCAAACAGAATTTATCTGTACAAGCAAGATATCACCACACTGGATGAAACTTCAGTATGTTTGATGTCCATTTTTGTCTTCCACAGGCTCACACACTCTTGCCAATATACATTCACATACACATAAATGAAATAAATCCTTTTAAAAGAATACAGAAACCACACCCTTACTAACCATAAAGATAAAGAATCATGCCAATATTTCAAGTGAAACATCTTAAATATTTGAAACACTTTAGTAGTATTTCTGAGGGAAGGAGTTGTTACTTAATCTACAGTCTGCAGGAAGATTACAGGTAAGTAAAAGTAAGTGTTTGAAATATGGAACTTTTTTGAAAAGTTTTTTGAAATAGGTGAACTAATTGGACAATTAAGCATTTGTTCAGAGAGTGAGTGCATCGTTTCAAAATCATGTCAATGTTTTATAACAGTTGACACCTGACCAAAACCTTCTCTGTGGGATAATTCCATTCAGTGTCACTAAGTCACTCCTAGCTATAAGGTGTGAAACAATTTGAATAGAATGAATTGTGGCCTTTGTATTTTGATGGAGTGGAAAAGTGGATTCCATTGTAGAGCTCTTAGGAAAGAGGCCTGAGTGGGGAGGCCACAGAAGGCACGAAGCTGGACCACAGGAGGAATTGTCAGTGCTTGTGGAGTTCTGTGTGATTGATGAGGCTGTCAGTCAATGATCAGCAGAGAGACCCATCACTTCCTAAGGCTAAGCTCTGTTCTGGCAATAAATTAGAGATGAGGAGAGCTCATTCACTCTTCAGAGCAGGAAAAAGCTCTTAGTGTATAAGGAACTCAAGATGTCTTAATTAAGTACAGGGTTCACTTAGACTGAGGACACTTAGGAATATGGATGACAATTATTGAACACCCAAGTACTAAGCTTTGTAGAAATGAACTGCTAAGAACAGGTTTTCATATTACAGACAGTTCTTTCTTTCCTTAAAATATAAACAGAAGGCAAACATGAACCACATACATTTTAAATATGTAGTGAAAACAACAATGTACTTTGCATTAAAAACTAAGGTTCTCCCTGATTTCAAAAATGGGGTAGTCACACCCAAACCACAGGCCAGAAAAGATAGCATGACCAAGAGATAAGATTGTAGCCCACTAGTTTCAAGGCTGACAATGCACCTAAAGTGAAAACATCTCCCTTCTTTTCTGCTGTGGTTTGAGTGTACAATGCCCCCCATGTGTTTATTTGTTGAAAAGCAGGACCCCGGCTGCTGGTTCGAGAACTTTTAGGAAGCAGAGCTTCGCTGGAAGAAGGAGATTCTAGGGCTCTAAGAGTGAGTCATCAGTTATGATATCTCAGACTTGCTGCCTGCCCACAGCTGCCTCACATCTCCTGCTTTTCTCTGTCTCTCACTGGCAAACCCTGCCTTTATTTTTCCTGAATTCTCTTTGTCCCTAGAAATCCTTACTTGTTATCTTACCCCCTAGCTATTGGCCATTTAGCTTTTTATTAAACCAATCCAGAAGGTGCCTTGGCAGAGACACATTTTCAAGGTATAAACCAATATTCCACAACATTTCCCCTTTGTCTAAATTAAAAGGAATGCTTTTAACTATAACACAGCAAAATTATATATGATAAAAAAATTATCAAGTAAAGATTATATTTACAATGTCCAGTCCATTTGTATTTGGAAAATTTGGAGACAGGACTGTATTATCTATTCTATCTTGGTGAGCCAAAGTTTTATAGCTAAGCCACTTTTTACCATAACTTGTATTATGATCTTAAAAATGTCTTTTTAGACCTTAAAACATCTTCTTAGGCTAACAACTTAAGATTTTATGTCTCTCAACCTTATACATTTTATATCTTTGTGAGTTTTGGGTTTTAATTTGGTAACAAGGAAAACCATAACTGTAATTATCTAGTCTTCAAGCCCATAAAAGATCTGAGAAGGATATAATAATAATAATACCTGAGTAAACAGAAAATGCAGAGCAAGCAACTTCCAATATTATGAAATGACAGAATCAACTGACTGCCAGGACAGTCACCCAAGGTTTCTTAGAAACATCGGCTCATCAATCTTCGGCCTACATCCAATCCTGATATATCCTTCCCTACTTCAAGTGATACAAAATCTCAAGCCTCCAGCACCACAGGACATAGTATCTACTTTGTACTGGATCCTTGTTGTTCTTTTAAAAACAAACAGATAAACAACGCATTCTGCTTCTGGAGATGCCTGCCTTCTTTTATTTCTGTGTTGCTTACATCAATCACAATTTCACATATAGTTTAAATGAAACTATTTTCCCATTTTGGTTGACAATATTCCTTCTAAGAGAGAAAGATGAATTAACAAATATTCCAACACCAGGCACAAAAAGCCTTCTTTTGAGTTGTTGGCCAGTGTAATCCAGGAGAATCCCCAAACATTATGAGGCATTAATACTGCCTTTGATTGCCCCCTAGAGGAAGAAGGTAAGTACCTATTGCTGAAGACACTGCATCAGAAACAGGACCCTGAGGCCCTTGAGCTAGAAATGTTTTGAATCAGAAGTTGCCATGAAAGCTTCAAAACAAGAGACACTATCAGCAGTCCTACCAGGCTATGACACCTATGAATCACAGCAACGACCAGCATGACACCAAACCCTATGGGTGTCATAGTGGCATGCATTACTTGGCAGTAATCAACAGCTCTCTCTTTGGACTCAACAGTCACTCAACTAAAGAAAAATCGTATGTAGTACACCAAGTCAACTACCTAGGGTAATTGAAGACATAGATCTTGGAGGAGACCCTAAAACTGCTACTTTACCAAATCAGTATGATTCCTAATTACATTCTAAGTATTTCTTTATTATATTATTATTATTATTATTATTATTATTATTATTATTATTATTATTGAGACAGGATCTCATGTTTCTTATGCTGACTTAGAAATTTCTATATATCCAAAACTGACCTTTAACCTTTGGCCCTCCTCCTTCCTATACTGCCCAGATGTTATGACTATAAGCATATATACAACCATGATCAAAGATGTTAATTAACTCAGTGCAATCTTAAAAGCATGAACAATTTACCTAGGGAGCAATCCTGAACTTCTAAAACATACAGGTAAAATGCATTTACATGAAAGAATCACCCACTGTGAGAAATATTTTCATCCAGCAACTTGATTTATATGAAATGGGATGCTTTACTTGAAATGTTCTATTTTCTTAATAAACCACACATTTATCCCAAAGCATATTTAGACACAAGAAGAACAGCAGTCAGGGTGGAAATGGCCTAGACAGTTATGTTCCGATATGCTGTGTCCAAATGACACAAGAGCTTTGTAGGGATGTGTTGCTGGACCCTGCTTGCAGAATTTCAAATTTTATAGGCCTGAGTCTAGATTACTCTTATTAGATTAATAAGCTGTATTTCTAATAATCTCATGGTTATTTCCTAGATAACTTTTCATGGCACACATAGCAAAGTCTCCCTACTTTAGAGTTTTGATTTTCAAAGTGTTCTCTCTAGGAAAACAGGCCCTCTTTCTGACTTTCGGAATTAGCGTATGCATTTTAACAATGTTCCCCATAATTCTCCTTAATTGTTAAGATACAACCCATGTGTCATATAGTTTGTTTTTCAAATGCACACCTCATTAAATCTTAGTTTATTTAAAAAGTTGGATGCTATCACTTCTAATTTTTGTCACTCTCTAAAGAAATCATGTATCTATTAGCATTCCTCACCATTCTCCACCTTGCTACCTTTGGAAACCCACAAATCCACTTTAAGAAGGTATCTTAAAATAGAGGAAAGGTTGCCTTTATGGAAGTCTTTGGTGCTAATGTCTTGATTAATGATTTATAACATCCCTGTGAGTGGTGTTACTTCTAGATGGATGGTCTTGGGCTGTATAAGAAAGCAGGATGAGAAGCCATGAGGGGCCAAGCCATAGGCAGGGTTCCTCCACTGTCTCTAAGTTTTTGCCTCCAAATTCCTGACCTGCTTGAATTCCTGCCCTGACTAACCTTCACCGTGCATGTAATCAGAACATGTTAGCCAAATACATGCTTTCTCCCCCAAGTTGTTTTTGTTCATAGTCTTTACCACAGCAATAGGAAGCAAACTAAGACAACATACATGACACCATACAAGAGAAAGTCTTTCTCTCTGGCTAATTTCTTTCACCATGTCTCAATGAGTCTTCTACTTTACCATGCATCATCACTACATTCTATTTTTATGAATCAGTGTCTATGTGTTGATGGATTGGTTATCCATTCATAAATTGACTTTTATTCTGTAGCAATTTCCTCTGAGTTAACACATTTAAGATCTCAGAAATGAGCAATTCATAAGACTGAGGAAGTCACAGACATTTACTAGATTCACAAAACCTCTCCCTCCTCACAGTTATATACATGTAAGCATTCCTGAGAAGAGGAAACTCTTAACTGCTGAGCTATTTGTAGTCATCCAGAAAATTCTAGATTCCCAGGTTTCCTAAAAATCGCTGTGATGCAGCTGCTCTTGAGTGATCCATCATTCTGTACATAATTCTTCACTCATATTTCTGTAAGTAGCCCCTACAAGTTTGTTCATTGGTTCATCAATTTGGGCTTGGGTAGAACCATTACCTTGATCCGCCACTGGCATGCCATCTGGAGTGAGCAGATGCTTACTTACAACTTCCCAGGAATAACATTAAACACCAACAGCATTGTATCCACTTTTTGGCTATGGTAAATAATTATGCTATGAACATCTGCTTGCAGGTTTATATATAATTTGTTTTCAATTCTTTGGGGTAAATACCTAAAAGAATGATCAGTAGATCACATGAAGACTCTGTGTTTAGTCTTTAGAGGAACTCCACACAGTTTTTACATTAGATGCATGAGTAAGCAATCCCCCACTACTTATAAAGAAGAAAAATCAGTTGCCATACATTCTTATGAATGGTTGCTATTGCCTGTCTTTTTGCTTTCGCCATTACAATGCATACAAAGTGCTAACTCACTTGATTTTGATGGATGTTTTCCACATTGTGATGCAGTTGAACATTTTATGGTACGCTTCTTGGCCATTTATATTTGTTGGAGTAATGTTCATTCAAACCTCAATTAATTTTCATGGGCACTAATGTTTGGGGAGTGCTGTGCTCAGTGAAGGTGCAGATTATAATTCCTTATTTCTAGGACAGTGTCTGCTGACCAGGAATGATTTTGCTCCAAACTGCCACAAAAGTTGTTCTACTGGCATCCCTTGTGCCAGGGATGCTGCTAAATGGCTACAACACAGACAAATACTCCCGTGATCTCTATCAACAAGTACCTATATCATTGCTGTACTAATCAAGAACCCCTGACCTAGTAAAGTCAACTATCCCATTTTGTAGGGATTGAGGCATATCTCACAAAATAGAAATTTCACTTTTAAAAATGAAACCATCCCTGAGAGTCAGATGACTGGTAGCCCTACTTCACCTAACCAAATGAATTTTGGCTTTCAGAACACTTATAAAAAAAAGTACTCGTATATTAAAGATGAAGAAGTAGGAAAGGATGCTTCCCAGAAATTCCTCTACCCACTGGCAGAATTGTGAGCTTCAGGATTACTTCCTGTATGTCCTGCCTCTGCAGCACCATTGAGGCCCAGCTACTATCAGTTACTGGTTTAGAAAGAACTGAGAGACAGCTACCCACAAACTGTGGCTTTCTGCCACCTTTGCCCCTACGTCCTCCTTTACAGAGATAATAACAATACAATCATTGGAAACAAAGTGGTAGAATGGGCCAGGTGGCTTGCCAAGATCCATCATTGGCCATGCAAGTGAAAATATTCAGAGACCCCAACAATGGATTCGGGTTTTCTTTCATGGTGTTCAGGAGGGAAAAGAGTATGGTTGCTAGAGCTGTGGTTTGGACGATCCTCTATTTTGACTGACAAGTTTTAAGTTACATCACTATTCCTCCACTGTGCAAATTCTTCCTGTAATGCATCTGACTCTAGTAATGTGCATATCCAGTTGTTAGTAGGCATAAGGTGGAAAGTAGGGGATTTTTCCTTAAAGTCTACATTGAGGACAGTCTGTCTTATTGTCAAAACACCCCACACTAACACAGGCAAGATTGGTCTCCTAACATCTGTACCAATACAGAACTGTAGTGTAAATGAATAGAATCTAAATTTGGTTGTCATTAAAGGAAGAAACACATCCCATTGTTCAGAGAGGAGTACAAAGCTGTAGCATAGGATTCAATGCAGTAGGTGGTCCAGGTTAATCAAGTGCATTGTTAGGATACGGGTGCTTGCATAGCCCATGCTATTGGAGTCCTGGGTGGCTAAGCAGTCCTTTATGTTAGCTCACCTCAATTTCATCCGGGGCTTATTTTAGAAGTGTAGCTGGAGCTTTGTTCTGATCAGAACAATACTATTTTCCCCATGGCTAAGTTTTGAAGAAGCTACTGGACATCAAATTGAATGGCAAACTGAGGGCGCGCTGTGATCCTGAGCAGTAAAGATGTTACCTGCTTCCTTACCACATTGCTAGTCAACAAGGGAAGAATGCCTCTGGTACCGGATGCCAATGCGTACAATAACCCTGTAGTATTCTGGCGGTGAGCAGGGATGGATCTTTCCATGTCTGATGGCCTGGTAAGACTTACATGTTTGGATCTTCTTATCTTTTAGGATTCTCAGCCACTTATATAATTTGGTGCCAGCCAGGGGCCTGGGTAGGAGACATTTTTCTCTATGAGGTCCTTAGGATTTCTTAGTCTAAGCCTTTGGGGTCAGAGACAGCTGGTTCCCAGCAGGGAAAGTATTGACAAAGCATGGAAGCTTTAGATTTTTCCTTTGAACTACAGGTAGCTCATCTTTTATATTTCCTTTGAACCTGTAAATCCTCTGAACACTGGAAAATTTGAATTTCTGGTCTAGAATGTTCTATACTTTTCCATGCTTCTAAACTTCTGTGACTCTTTGAAGACATGCCACTTCAATGAACAATAGCTTAATTAAAAATACAAATATTGGGTTCAATGTTAAGCTTTCTTTATGCAGTGTTTGTGTAACATTCATAAGGTCCTGGTTTGGACCACAGTGTAGAACAAATTATACGTTGCAGCACATCCATGATCTTGGCATGTAAGAGATGGGAGTTGGAAGCTCATTGTGACCCTCAGCTGCATAGATAGCAAGTTCTACTGAGTTTGAGCCTGGCCTGAGCGATAGGAGACCCTGGCTCAAAACTGCTCATAATGACCCCACATTACTCCCTTGCCTGTAATTTTCAGTTTGTGATTGCTTGGGAACATTTTAGCATCAGCTATGATGTGTCAGTTCTCGCTATAAATCCTATCAATGAAATTGTCATGGCTCTTGAATTTATGCATTTTTAAATGGATATGAATTTTTATTTTCTCACTTTATTTTCTGGTTGTGCCTTATATTTCTTAAGGTTTTTTATTCTCATTCTATCGTATTAAACATCCTTTGTCCACAAGTTTTTAATGTCATCAGTTTTCACTGTTTACTTGAACAAGACACACTCACCACACACACACACACATACACACACACACACACACACACACACACACACCTTAGAAACATACAATGGGATTATTAAGTAGTTATCCATAAAAAGTAAACGAAATAATCCATACATTTATGAATTGTATCTAATAATATTCACATGTTATCATAGGTATGACTATAACATTGGGCCTAATGATCTATAAGTCTTTCAAAGTGAGGGGAATGACAGGAGAGATGGCTTGGTATATACAATATCTTAAAACATGAGAGGAAAAACTGGAGAGATGGCTTTGTATATAAAGCACCTGCTATTTCAGAATGAGAACCTCTTTGAGCCCCTGCTCCTATCTTAAACTTTGGTGAGTGTTGTAGCCTGCTTCTAATTCCAGAACACAAGACTTTAAATACATGTGGTCCCTGGAGAAAATAGATTCACCAAACTAGCCAGATCAGCAAGCTCTGAGTTTGATGCCAGCAAAGACAGTGGGAAGTGATTGAGGAAGACACCAGCTATCACCCTCTGGCCTTCACATGCATTTACCTAGGTGTGTGCTGACACATATGTAAACATATATACACACATACCTCAAAACTAATAAAACAGAAGCAAGCCAAGTATCAAAAGACAACCACACAACCATTGTCTGTTTTCCACATCATGGCTGGTAGATAGGACACACCTGAGGAGTCCTTAAATTTATTTATTTGAGAGCTTGTAGGCGGCAGCTAAACCCACATTCCCTAAGCAAGATTTCCACATAGGACTCAAGGGGAATTCTGTCCATACTTGACCCTTACTCCGGGGCAAATTTGGGTCTAGGAAGGAATTATGCCTTTTACAAACACAAACAATGATCCGAAGTGCTTTCAGATTTGAAAATACTACGCAAGTGAGAATCAAGTGTAAAGCTCTGTGCAAACACCAGGCTGGCGTGAAAGAGCGCGCTGTGAACTGTGGATGGAACACAGCCATTGCAAGGAGCTGGTGAAAGTTGGCCGCCTTTCCCTGCTGCCATGGCTGGCGCCAGCCTCTGCGCGAGCTGTAGCTGCAGCATTTCCACCAGTCGCTATCTGAAAATAACCTCTCCGATGAACAAGGATGGTCCAGGTGGTCTCAATCCAACTTTCAATTGTTTTCACAGAGCAATTAAATCTGGCTGGAGTCCCATTTAAAGAGTGATATAATATGCCACTGAAGATGGAGAAGCCTGTTACCAGGAACAGATGCAAGTTCAAAAGGCCCCCTTTGAGCACATATTCAGAGCCTGCTCTTTATGAAACTGGCAGAGGGAGTTCCTTTTTGATGCCACCCTGACAGAACAACAACCTTCTGAGTGGCAATTCCACTCTTAGGCATTTATTCAAATGATCCACATCCATGCAACAAAGACACCTGTTCAGCTATGTTCATAGCAGCATTGTTTGTAATAGCTAGAACCTGGAAACAACCTAGATGCCCCTTAACTGAAGAATGGATAAAGAAAAATGTAGTACTTTTACACAATGGAGTACTACTCGCCAGGAAAAAAAAACAAACAAACAACAAAACAATGGAATCATGAAACTCGAAGGCAAATGGATGGAACTAGAAGAAATTATCCTGGATGAGGTAATCAAGTCACAAAAAGGCAACAAGGTATGTACTCACTTATATATGGATTTTAGACATAGCCCAAAGGGTCACCAGCCTACAATTTACACTGCCAGAGAAACTAGGATACAAGGAGGAACCTAAGAGATTCATGCAAGGTCCCCCACAGAAGGGGAAAGGGACAAGATCCCATGAGCATATTGTGTGTGTATAGGGGGAGGGGGGTGAGTAGAGAGCGAGTTAGGAGAAAGACAAGGCGAGAAGAGAGGGGAGAGGAGAACATGAGAGACCAGGAAGATTGAGTCGAGGGACAAATAGACTAGAGCAAGAAAAAAACCATAATAGAAGGAGCCATTATAGGTTTGAAGAAAAACTGACACTAGAGAAATGTCCAGAGACCTACAAGGATGACCCCATCTAACAATGTCAGCAACAGTGGAAAGGCTACCTTAAATGTCTTTCCCTGATAATGAGATTGATAACTTATATGTCATCCTAGAGCCCTCATAGTAGCTGATAGAGACAGAATCAAACACCCACTGCTATACACTAACCTGAACTCCTGGAATCCAGTTGCAGAGAGGAAGGGGTGATGAACAAAAGGGTCAAGACCAGGCTACAGAAACCCATAGAGACAGCTGACCTGAACAAGTGGGAGCTCATGGACCCCAGACTGATAGCTGGGGAACCAGCATTGTACCAACTCAGACCCCTGAACATGGGTCTCAGTTAGAAGGCCTGGGCAGTCTAAGGGACCTCAGACGGTGGAACCAGGATGTATCCCTTGTGCATGAAATGACTTTGGGAGCACATTCCCCATAGAGGGATCCTCCCTTAGCCTAGAGACAGTAGGGAGGACCAGACCCTATCCCAAATGACTTGACAGATTTTGATGATCCCTCCTGGAAGGCCTCACCCTCCCTGTGGAGTGGGTGGGGAATGGGATGAAGGAGCAGGTCATGGATGGCATGGGAGGATGGTAGAGAGAGGGAACTGGAATTGATATGTAAAATAAGAAAAATAATTTTAAAAAAGCTAAAAAAGCTTCTGGCCCAGAAGATGGTAATTGAAGGAAATGGAATCTATAAATCCATAAGACCAAACATTTAAGCACTGGTTACTAAAACTAGACAAAAAAACAATAAAAAGAAAAAAGCAAAAACAGAAAAAGGAGTACTAACAAAAATGTGAGTTTCCAACGAGCAATGCAATTATGATTGTACCCATTTCCATTTTTGATTATAGTGGAATCCAAATACTTTCTCTTTCTACCCCCACCTAACCCAGGAACAGGGTCTCATGATGTGGTTCAAGCTATCTTGGAAGTTGCAGTACAGCCTGAAGTAACCTTGAACTTTAGTCTTCTGGGTGGGATGATTAAAGGTTTGAAGCACCATGCCCACCTAAATTTTTTAAAAATTAATTTCTTATACCTCTCCATGTAAATGACACTTTATGGCACCATTTGATGGAGCTGACATAGATTTAGGAGTCAGTCAGACTTCTGGCTATGTAACCTTGAGTGAAGTAATTAACATTTCTGAGGTGCCATGCAACGGTCTTGATAACCAAGGGTGTGGCATAATAGCAGTGGTTGATCACTGTCTAATTTCCCAAACGTTTCACCTGTGTTTTCATTCATTTAATTTCCTATCCCAGAGTTATAGGTCATTTGGGGGATATTTTAAAGTCATTTACCACCAGAAGTTAAAAAAAAAAAAAAAAAAAAAACTAAGCAATCACAAATGGGCTGTGTGAGAAATTGAGGCTGCTCTTAAAATAAAAAGGCTAAGCTATGGCATCAGACTCAATCTGCAAATCAGGGGCCTCGATACCATTTTCTCTGGAGGATTTCAGAGCTCCAGTTCTGCTTGATCTTTGCACTTTCTTTCCTGCAGGTTTTCCTGCAGTTACTCGCATTATGTTCCATGATTTCTTGAAGCGTTCAAAGACAGAGATAGGTTGTCATTTTCAATATCAGCATCCAGGCCTAGAGTGAAAACAAACGCTTGTATCACTGCTACCTTACAGAATCTAAGAGCAGGTACTGAATGGAAATTGCAGATTATCTCCTTTTTGAAGGCGGTAAGGACTACATCTAAAGTACCAAAAGTCATCCACTGAATTTCCTGGGTTTTTTTTTTGTTTGTTTGTTTGTTTGCTTGTTTTGTTTTTGTTTTTTTGTTTTTGTCTTTTTCTATATGGACAGAAGGGTGATGCCTCTTAACCCTATTAAGTGAAAATTGGATTTATTTTCCAGATGACAGGTAACATGTCTGAACAGAAGTTTTCATAGGCAATTTAGTTCATATTTCTTTTTCTTCTGGAATTCTCCAGTTGGAGGGTACTCCTGGGGACCCAAGGACAGACTCTGCACCTAAGTCAAATGTGATCTGTCGTATCTGCAGCATGAGTTACAGATACACTTTTGTTGTTATATTGCTTACTCTAGTGTCTTCTCCTACCTTGATACCCAAGTTACACAGGTTGCCACAGTAGTTGGAGTTATTACAGATAACAAGTGAGATGATTACAATAGTAATCTGTAGAGTAATGCCTGATGGTGGGAATGATAAAGTAGTAAAGATGATGTATAGTAAATATTATTTATTTATCTGAACCTCTCAGAGTCCAGCCCAGAAAAGGTCTGTCTGTTCTTCTGGTACCAGAGGGTCAGTCACAACCTAAGCTTCTTAAGTCAGAACAAGGAACACTTTTTTCATTCATAGTATTAAGACTAAAATCATTCTCTATAAGAGCCTCGCTCCTTTTCCTCTGAAGTAGACTGCAAACATTTCCAATCTGGGAGGAGGCTTTGTAATCAGCTCACAAGTCAAAGAATCCCTCAAACACACAAGATCCACAGTGTGCTCCCTCCTCTTGGTTATAATAGCGACAATGAATGATAGGTTAGGAGCAGATTCTCCAATCTGTAGAGCGTCTTGAAAGTTGTGTAGAGTGTTCCATAGTTGAGGTTCTCTTGAGTTGTCACCTACCAACTATGCTGGAGTAGACATTCCTGAGATGCGTCAGCCTTTGAGTCACCCTTGCCTACCTCAGTAAGCTCTCATATATACTTCTGTAAAATCCCAATAAGCTCAGTTGGGTTTTGGTAGAATAATTCCTATGGTCTGTCATCCGCAATCTATCTGTAGATGCTGTTTAAGGGTTCCCAAGGAAACTTCATACAAAAGTAATAACATGGAAACTTTGGAGATGATTAAAAATAGTAACAATAATTTACTTTTAATTTTTGATTTTGACTTACAAATATGTGCATAAAATACTATACACAGTGTAATGAAGTGCTACTACTTATAACTTGTCCTATCTGAAAGATGACTGTCTTTATTTGAACCCTGAGAATACATATAAGAAAAGTCAAGAAATTAGTTGGGAAAGCATAATATAATCCATAGGCCTTTTAACTACTTCAACTTGAAGTTTGTTAATTGCAACTGTAAACAAAATAACCCGCTCATGCTCTGTTTTCTTTATAAATAAAATGCAATTTGAAACAATAACTCAGAGAAATATGAGGGTTGAAAAAAATAATCTTTGCAAATGGACCAGGAGTAAACATGGCATATAGCTGTATCAGATACAACTGTGAGTATTTTAGTGACAAATAATAGATCTTTTAATGGTGTGTTTGCTATTGCTTTGGTTGATTACTGTGTAGTTATTTTCTTTGGTTTTTAAGGTACATTCTTAAACTGAGACTACCAGCTTACTTCCCTAGTGCTAGATGCCGGAGTACAGTAACACATTTTCTTTTATAACAGTCTTCTATTTCTCCAGCCCAAATACCAACCCTGGAAAAATGAGAGCTAGGAAATGATTGGTCAATGATAGGAAGGCCTGATATATGACATATTTCAATTTCAGAAATATTATTTCTCTTTGTCCCTTGGGCCTTTGAAGAATGAACATTTGAACAACCCCCCCCCCCCCCCCCCCCCCGAGTTAAAGCTCTTCACTATGGCTCAACTTATCATCACTCAGAGAGGCAGAGACCATGACATATGATTAAGATGTGGGTTAGCAATCTCTCAGGCATGGAGCTTGTTCCTTTCCAGATCTGTAGCCTGGGATGTGTCATTTCATTTTTTGTATGTGGAAATTAGATTTTTCATCTTCTAATATTTGTTTGAGGAAAAAATAATCAAAAATAGTATGAGTCCCTTGGATACTGGATACTAATGTTCATTCCCTCCTCCCTTCCTTCTTTCCTTCCTTCATTCCTTCCTTTTTCTAATTTTTCAAGACAGAGTGTGGTTGTCCTGGAACTCATTATGTAGACTAGACTCAAGAGATGTGTCCACCCCTGCCTCCCAAAAGGAATGGTGGAACTAAAGGCACATATCACCACAGAATGGGTGAAAACTAATATTCTTGAGGATGTCCAAATTTTACCAAAACAAATACTTGCTTCACTAAGTTGAAGTTAGGTGCAATCTTAAAACCCACAGACCTGGTCATAAGATGTTCATTTTATTATCAGCTCCGTCCAATTTTACATACTACTTTCCTTTTTAAGTTTTATTATTGAATTAAACATGCATTGGAATTTTTACATATTCTTCTGGGATAGACCACATTTGACCCCGAAAACAAAACAAAAAACAAAACAAAAAACAAACAAAAAAAACAAAAACAAAAACAATAAAACCTCTCATTCAGTTTAAAATCTGCATGTTTCCAGTTGGAGAAAATTTACTTCCACAATTTCTTAATATCCCTAAAATTTTACAGTGACAGCTTTATCTGGAGTGAATATTCTATTATTCTGTAAAATTTGCAGTTCTGGTTGCCAATAGGAAATGATGATTTCTAGGAATTTGCTACAAAATTCTGAGTTAACATAAATGAACATTGTAAATGCTCTCTGTATGGTATGATAGTATGATTGTGGTCTCACTGCCATTACAGGGTGCCTGACATTTTAAAGCAGAACCAATGTATTTGGAGAACCTATATATTTCAGAGGATCAGTTCATGGCTACTTGGGCATGTATGCTTGGATGGAAATGATGACAGTGGGAACATGTGACAAGGAAGTTTCATTCCCTTCTAACAGACAGAAAGAGAGTAAAGACTAGCTGTAATCATCAAAGACACACCCCCAGTGAACTAATTCCTCAACTGAGCCCCACATAAAGTTTCTTGGATCGCCCCAACAGGACTATCAATCAAGACTTAAGCAATTCAGAATATAAGCCTGTGAGGTCATTTCGTATTGAAGCCATCAAAAATGGTAGAGATGGTATACATAATACATGGGAATGCTTACTGACGAGTTCCTTAGTGACACTGCCCTGGCTGCAAGCCTTTGCATAACATTCATTTCGAACAAGGAAGATTTTTTGTTCTTTTTGCTGTTCTCTCTTTACAGGTACTGAGTCTTAGAAAGGTGATGACTGTTGTAGATCTAAAAGCAGGAAGTCAGGCTCTTTGACAATTCCTATTGTGGAAGATATCCACAGAATGAAAGTAGGAAGGGGCTTTTGAAAGTGAGAGTGGATAAGAGAATTCAATGGGATGTATGCATCATGAAAGCAGATGGGAGCTGTCTATGGGGAGCATGGGGACCAGACAGAGAGGAAGTTGCAGGACAGGAGAGAGCAAAGATAGGCATGAAGAACAATGACATATAAAGGGAGGTGGAGGCGGAATGAGACGCTTCAATGGTTAAGATCACGCATTGCTTTCCATAGCACCTGAGTTTGGATCTTAGTACCTGTGGTGGGTGGCTCACTACTAACTTCCTGAAATATCAGCCCCAGGGGATCCAACACCTTCTCCTGGAATCATGGGCACCCTAGCATATGTGGTATATATTCACATATATAAAAGTTTAAAAGAAATTTTATATAAAATGTCACAATAAAACACATTACTCTGTAGGCTAACTGAATAACATTCATGACTGTCCTGGTTCATTTTTGGTATCTTGACACAGATTAGAGTCATCTGAAAGGAAGGAACCCCAATTGAGAAAATGCCTTTGTAAGATTACCCTGTAGAAAACCCTGTAGAAGATATTCTTAATGATTGATGCGGAAGAACCCATTCTATTGTGGGCACCACCCCTGGGCTGGCGGTCCCAAGTTCTATAAAAAAGCAGGCTGAACAAGCCATGAGGAGCAAGCCAGTAAGAAACATTTTACCTGGCCTCTGTATCAGATCCTGCCTCCAGGTCCTTGGCCTTTTTGAGTTCCTCTCATGATTTCCTTTAATGAGAGATTACAATGTGGAAAGGTAAGCTAAGCAAACCATTTTCTTCCCAACTTACTTTCTCGTCATGGTGTTTCATCACGCAATAGAGACCCTAAGAGAATGACCTTCCTCTTTTGTGTAAACACCTTTTGTGTAAAAGCCCAAACTAAATGTTTCATTTTTTTCTTCAAACTTTCTCTTGGCTACATTAACAATGAAATGTTTTTGATAATTGCTAAGACATTAAGATCACCAAGACATGGGAACAGCCTGCAATAATTAGATGCTGCAGACAGGAAGAGAACAGAGCTTTGTTCACTGAAATCAGCACCCACTCTATACCTAGCCCTGTAGCTGTGTAGTGGGACCAGTGGGTCGAATGTGCCCTCTGTAATAAGCCATTCTTCTTGAGGGGAATTTGGAGATGGATTACTCATCTGTTCACTCAGAGGTCTGCATCTAGTAGGTTTGGAGCTGGTCCTTTTTGCCAGCCCACCAAAACATTATGGCCCTATTACTGTGTGTTGTACTCTCAGCACAGCTGCTGTCATCTATTAGCCCTATTTACTAATAGGTTTAAAGGTCTAAGTTTTGTGCTAGCTTCTGTTTTGCTGAAATATGTTTTACATAGACTTCACTGGTTCAAGTCTCTATCTCTTTCTGCATCTTAGGCTGTGTTTGAAAAGGTGTCTTCCACCTTTGCCTGCACTTTTCAATCTATGCTCCCAGTACAGTACCCCCTTGCTTTTTAGGAAATATTCTACAATTACTCTTTTTGCTCTGACAAGTGCTCTCTCACCAGTGATGAGATATTACAGCTTAGCTTCTGTTCATTCCAAGCATCTTCATCTTTGTTCTCAGCAGGATGCACTAAAAGAAGATGCTTGGAAGGGATGAGAGCAAAGAAGCATTAACTAGGCACGATGCTGAAAGGGAAATTAAAAACAGCAAAAGCCATTAATGACTGCCAGTCCCATGTTTTAAGGCAGATACCTAATTCATATTTGGAAGAAAATTACTTTTTGATTGAGGAATATATTGCTAAAAATTGCGGTCAATGTATTAAAAAAAGAAGATAATGTGTTCTACATAAAAATTAAAGGACAGCCATGACACTAAGTTTTCCTGGATCCTTTGCAGCAGGCCAATAATTTCATACTCAGTGTGAGGCAAAGATGTTAGCTAAGGAGTCTGGGTAAGTTTTCAAATAATTTTTTACATGTAATTATGTATGTATATGAGTGTCTGTGTGTAGGTATTTGCACATGAATGAAGTGCCTGCAAAGGCCAACAGAAAGAAAAAGAGAAAGGAAGAAAGGAAGAAAGGAAGGAAGGAAGGATGGAAGGAAGGAAGGAAGGAAGGAAGAAAGGATGGAAGGAAGGAAGGAAGGAAGGAAGGAAGGAAGGAAGGAAGGAAGGAGAAACCATCAGATTGTGAGCAGCCTATGTAAGTGCAAGGGATTAACTAGGTTAGAGAAACAAGGGCCCCCAAGCGCTAAGTCAGCTTCCAATCCCAAATGTCAGTAAATTTGAGAAAATCAGCCCCAGAAAGTTTGCAGTATTTGGGACTAACGTTGTGAGTCATGTGACTGCCCTAGGCTGTGTTTTTTTCTAGCTTCTCTAAGGTATAGAGCTAAAGTTTATACCATTAACAGCATCAGCTTTGGGTTAACACTTTAGTAATTGCACAAAGAACCTTATTTGGTGGAACCAGAGTCATGGTAAATGATGATAGTTTTGCAATGACAATAAGGCTTAGAAATGAAATTCTGAGCTGTAATTTAGCATTAAAGAGAATGGACAAAAAACAGGATGTGTAACATACTCCAGAATTATGGGAGAATTGTTGGTGAACCTCAATTTCTTAAAGTCAGACTGAGGACAGGGTCCATTTTTTCCCTTAAATATTAGAACAGAACCTTTCCATGTTAGCACCAGACTCTACTGGATTCATGGGTCACAGAATCTGATAAAGAACAGAAAGAAAGGGCTGGCAAGACAGTACAGTGGATAAAGGTTCTTGCTGCAAAGCCCAATGATTTGATTTCATTTCCTGGTATTCACAAGGTTGAAATAAATAACTGACTCATGCAATTTGTCATCTGACCTTCAAAGGCATGAAGTAACACATGAGTAATCTCCGTATACACCTGTAACCCTTCCCAATATACACAATAAATGAATATTGTAACACAAAAATAAAATACACAGAGACAGATATTGGGGTTCAAGCTTCAAGCTGAAGATCATAGAAGCAAACCAGCCAAGGCTGTAGATCTTACCTCTACCAAGCTGAAATGAAAATTCTGTCTCCATGGATCCTCAGAGGCAAAAGGTGTCCCTCTCCTTATATTTCTTTCTCTGACCAGCCATATCCTCGTGTCTCTACCTCCCCAGTCCTGGCATTAAAGCCATGTAATCCCAAGTGCTGGATCAAAAGCATGTGCTCTGTTACTCTTCACTCTTATGTAAGCCAGGTGGCCTTGAACTCAGAGAGATCTATTTGTCTCTCTCCTGAGTCCTGGAATTAAAGGTGTGTGCCACTGCTGCCTAGCTTCTACAGCTAACTAGTATGGCTGGCTTTCTTTCTGATACTTCAAGCAATCTTTTTAAAACACAAATAATATATCACCATAGAAGACATAATAAAATATTTAATAATGTAAAGACTATCATACAGTCTTCAGATAAACACACAAATACATACAGTAAAGTTATAGGCTGAATGCCATTCAAAACAGCTTGAAGGCCATTGGAGTTTTAGAAATACACACCAACAAGTCTTAGAAGAGAAGTAAAACATAGGAAAAGAGGGCTCGAGAGGGAAGATGATGGATAAAAATAGAGAGAAAGAGGGAGGGAAGGAGAGAGAGACAGAGACAGAGAGGGGCACTGGTGGCTCATGCCTTTAATCCCAACATTTGGGAGGCAGAGGTAGGAAAATCTCTGTGAGTTCGAGACCAGCCTAGTCTACAGAGCTAGTTCCAGGACAGGCTCCAAAGCAATACAGAGAAACCCTGACTTGACTAACCAAAAACAGAGAGAGAGAGAGAGAGAGAGAGAGAGAGAGAGAGAGAGAGAGAGAGAGAGAGAGAGAGAGGCTCTCCTATAAACATCACTGTTGAGAGCTAATCAGACAAGGTGTAGAAATTCTACATTCATGTATAATTACTTAAAGAGTGGCAGATAATTCAGATAATTAACAACTCCTATCTCTCTGTGTAAGGAACACTTTTTTTTTTTTTTACTTCACTATTCACAATATGAAGTTGTCTTATTCATTTGTTTATTATCTTGTTCCCATTTATATTTAATCTCCTTGAGGGAAGGACCTTGTTTGAATACATTCTTACATCTCAAGAGACCAAAACAGTGTCTGGCAGATAACAACGACTCTACAAAACTTTATTAGCTAAATGAAGGAAGTTATAAATTTATGGATGTAGACCTGAAGATATCTATCAACAAGGGAACGAAAGAACACAATGTAAGACTATAAGAAGCACAAAACTAACAACTTAACAACATAAGCAGGGTATGGCTCTGGTGCCGACACTGAGCAGAATGCAGAATCAAAAACCATGCATCAGCCAGTGAGGCAGTTCTTAGGCATGTCTGTACTTTAAAACAGTCAAAACAGCTTTACCATGTCCAAAGCGAAATAACACTGTAGGGTTAGACAGCATCCCTGCCAAGGGCTCAGGGGACACTGTCAAGAATAAGAATTCACATGTACTCACTACAATTCCATTTGCCTTCATAGGGCACAAGGTAGAGTTTGCAAGCATTCAGTTGTAGATGAGCAGGGTCTTATGGGGTCCCACCCCACTAAGGGGAGCAAAAGGAGGTTGATTAGTTGAGGATGAGACAAAGTCATTGTCTTCCATCGAGTGGACACTAGTCAGTTACCTATGATCCAGAGGATAGTTTCACATTCTCTCCATCTGCCCAAATTATATATAGTGGGTGATAAAGAAAATCTAAAAACAAAAAAAGTGATATGGAAAGACATCTTCAAAGTGTGGGTTTGGAGAAATGACTCAGCAGTAAAGAGAACACATTGCAATTCCAGAAGACTAGAGTTCAGTTCTCAGAACCCACACGAGACAGTTCACAACTACCTAAAACTCCAGCACCTTGGTATGTGTAGCAGGAATAGTAAAACCCAGAGACAGATATTGAAGTTCAAGCTGAAGATTAGAGAAGCAAAGCAGCCAGCCACTTGGGAATTCTTACTCTGTCCATGCTCATACTGAATGGGCAATCCACAGAACCTCATCTCCAGACTGCATTAATCCTCACCAAATCTCAGACTCTACCAGGGCTGGGGGTATCCTGTCCTCAATGTGGGAAGAAACTAATTGCCAGAGACTGAATATTGAATGCTGCATGAGACCCCGGACTCCTCCTTATATACCTCTCTAGTGCTGGGATTAAAGGCGTGAACTCTGTTTCTCTGTTAGACCAATTCACTCTCATGTAGCCCTGGATGGCCTTGAACTCACAGAGATCCATCTGACTCTGTGTTCTGAGTCCTGGGATTAAAGGTGTGCACCACCACTGCCCAGCTCTGTGGCTGTGGCTAGCTTTGCATTCTGGTCTTTATTGGTTTTATTATTAGATCATGAACAATATATCACTACAAGTATGAGGCCCTGTCTTTTGGTCTCACTGCACTCAGGTGCACACAGCTCTCACAGTCACGCATACAACTTTTAAAGATATTTACAAACAGACATGAAAGTAGAATAGTGCCTTTGGGAGGAAGGAGAGTTAGTTAGGGTAGGATGAGGGCAAGAGACAATGGAAGGATATCCATGATGGGAACACAATATACACATGTATAAAATTGTCATTGAATAAACTAATCAGTCAATAAATGATAATTAAGCAACATAGGACTGGAGTTTTAGCTACCATGATTGAGTATATAAAGAGAGTACTAAAAAGAAGGCAAAGTTTCAAAACATGCATAACATATCCACAAATTATATTAATGTATGTATGGGAGATTTATTAAACTGACTTACACAGTATGGGTTTTGTTGCTCACTAACAGCTGCCTTCATGGGAGAGAGTCTGAGAGGCAGTGGCTGCTCAGTCCATTAGTATGGATGCCTCAGCATTTTCGGTCTGGTACTGAAGGCCTTGAAGATTCCTGGAAGGCTACTGGTGTACCCCGGGTCTGGATGTAAAGTGTATTAACAGCAGTCTATTCAAGATAGCGGTGGGTACCCTTACCGCCAGAACTGGGAGCTGTGCTCACTGCTTGGTCTGTGCTGCCATCCAGCAGCATGCTGCCGGCTTGGAGATATGATCCCTGTCATTGCCAGCTCTCGTACACACCATTTAGATGTTAGCAGAGCTCTTTAAAAGCTGTGCGGGTTTTTTTTTTTTTTTTCGGTTTTTATTTATTTATTTATTGCCGCTTATGCTGAGTCAGGAAACCTCCCTTAAAGGAGACGCGCAAGTCTCTGTTTTTCTCTAGTAAAATAGAGCCCAACCAAGAAAAACGCTGCTACCAAGAAGCCTTGCTCGTCTCTGTTCTTTTGTTTCTAAAACCCCCTTTTTTAAGCTTTGTCAAGTTTTAAGTGGAAGTTCCTAGTAGCTATGTTGTCTACACCATTTTGTTACGAGTATAATTTCCCTCCGGCCTGGTCCCGCAGCCGCGCCAGCCCCAAATAACACACACAGACGCTGAATTAGATATAAAGCTGTGACCCGTTACTAGCACTTCTTATCAGCTAGCTCTGTCTTAAACATTAACCCATTTCTATTAATCCAAGTATTTCCACGCCGTCTTATCTTACCGGAGAGAGGGGCTGGCGATCTACCCTGTGGCTCCTACATCTTGAACCTCCTCCCTACTACTTCCGGAATCCTCCGTGTCTCCTAGTCCCGCCCATCTCGCTTTCCTATTGGCCTACAGGACTTTATTCATTAACCAATACGAAAAACATACTTACAGAATGACACCTCCCATCAGACACAAACTCCAGGAGGAAATACAATGGGGGCTGATGCAGAGAAAGAGTTTCATCTACGAGGGGAGCGTTCCTTGAATTCAACTATTAGAATTCTTGCCTCACATTGTCTATCAATCTTTTCTCTCTCATTGACTGAGAAGCTTCATAGTTCCCATTGGGCTCATTTCTAGATAAGCAGACACACTAAAGCCAGGAAGTTTTCTGGGTCTCAATGTCAAGAATGAAACACAAGATGAGAGACACTTCACATGACCAGTCAAAGAGCCACCTGACCGTGTGAGGGGACCTGATGTTAGCCAGGACACACCATTTTTTAAAAGTTCTTTTGTTTTGGTTGCATGGTGATAGTTCCTTAAACCATAGTAATTAATACTCCAGAACTTCAGCCTATTATTTCTTCCACACTGTCCTTCCCGCCTGCAGACTCCTGATAATGGCTCATTATAGGAGATGTTTATGGGCCACCTGACATTCTTTTACTCACTTCTCACCATTTTTGGGTCATGGTTTGCAATGGCCAATGGCAGGGAAACTTGTCAACCTCCTTCCCTGCCAGCCACTTCCACCCTCTAACCTCCCCAGCTGTGAGTGGCCACCTGCTCTGATTCCTATGCAGGCATCCTCTGCATGTTTTTGTTTGTTTTTGTTTTTTCCCTCGATACCAAAGCCTGCTCTGTTTCAACTCGTTCACATCTTTTCTGTTTTTTCCTTCCTTTTCACTGAACTTTCAGCTGGGAATGTAAACGAGAAGTCAAGTTGAAGCTATGTTAAAGTGAATTACTCAAAACCTAGAGGAATTATCAGAATTAGAGTAATAATAAGAAGAATATATGGAAAACAAGTCCAACTCTTCACAATAAGGAAAAAGGCAGGGAAATGTCCTCCCAATAGCATTCTGTGGAATTATTTACAGGTCATCTAAAGGCTATTTCTGAGTTAGCTCACCAGTTAGTGCTGTTTGCTTATTGATTAAAGTCCTGTAATTATAAAGTTTTGTTTTAGCTTGCTCATTTTTTATCTCTTAGTGATGGAAGTATTTCTTCTTGCTAGAAAAGATAATCCCTAAGGGTACAGATCAATAACCATCTGAAACAATAACAAGTTCTTTAAAAAAAAATCTAGCCTGGAAATCTTACCTAAAATGTAATATTTTAGAGTATGTTTCAAGTAGTTTCATGCTTATAGAAATCAAAGAGTGAGAATTACAGAAAATACTGAAACAATTTCCCATCTCCATTCCCATGTCTCATATATCTCGTAATCCCATTTTTCTAATTAATAGCAGCTTGCAAAATCATACCTTATTTTTAAAATAATGAGTTACCATTGATACATTATTATTGATTAATAATATTCATATTATTATGTTACTGGCTATCTGCTTCCAGTACACACACATTCTTTGAACTAGAATCCCCATCTGGTACACTCAATGGAGCTTAAGAAGCATGAGGAGATTCTAGGGCTACACAGGGATTGTCAGGTGACTGCCCCTGTGTACCATCCTGCCATAGAAACAGTACTTCTCTTACCTTTCTGCCTCTCAAAGGCCTGAAGGCAGGAGCTGATATAACAGATATTTCCTAGGATTCCAAGCATGGCATTAATGATTTGTGTATGACTAGATGGTCTCACCAATACCATGAATAACAATAATCTTATTTGTCATTTAGGTGCTTAAAAATTAACCTGTTTGATATGAATGTATACTCTTAAAGGTATTTTAAAGGATTATTTTACTTTAAATTGTATGGTGGTGGTGGTGGTGGTGGTGGTAGTGTGTGTGTGTGTGTGTGTGTGTGTGTGTGTGTGTGTGTGTGTGTGTATTGGTGCCAACTGATGCCAGAGAAACAATGGATATTCTGGTTCTAGAGTTATGAGATATTAGTCTCCAGACCCGGGTACTGGGACCAAATTTATGTTTGCTGGAAGATCAATCAATGATCTTAACTGCTGAACCATCTTTCCATCCCCTCAAAGGAGATTTTATGCATAAGAGTGTACGTGTTGATGAGAGCCTTTCATGACTCCTTCAATGAGTTGTGTTTATATGCCCAGCATGGAGGAAGGAACTCAGTTATGACTCTGAATGAATGGCCCAATGTTTAACAAGTGTTATGAGACAATGATGAGCTGTGGACCCACACCAGCTAGGCACACATAATGATACACAGTAATGAGCAAACACATGAGATCCAGTTTCTGACCTCTAGGCGCATCCATGCTTAGAGATGCAACATGTCTATAAAACAATATTTCATCAGAAGAGTGTTTAATAAGTGATAGAATTTAAAGGAGTGGAGAGGCAGGGTGGGCTGAAGTGTTCAGAAAAATCTTCATTCTGAAAATAAAACTGATACTCAGATTTGGAGAACATAGCAATTGGCTAAGGAAAGAAAATGGAACCAATGGAAAATTCTGGGAAATTGAGATTCAGGTAATTTTTAGTAATTTCACCATAAACTTTTCAAATCACTTGCTGATTCATTCCACTAGTGAACATTTATTTTCAAGTTCTCCAGGAGTATTCTACTGCCCTTTCTTATATTGACTCAATTTCTAAAAGATTATTTATTCTATGTGCATGAATGCTTTCTCTGCATATTTGTAACCCATATGTATACCTAGTGGCTATAGAGGTCAGAAGGGGGCACCAGATCCCACAAAAATGGAATTACAAAAAGTTTTAAGCAGGCATGCCAGTACTAGGAATTGAAATCAGGTCCTCTGCAAAAGCAGCACATGCTCTTAACCACTGAGCCATCACTCCAGTCCCTCAATTTTCCTAACACAAAGCTCCAACTTGAAGAAATAACCACTGTTGTCTGTAAACACGTCTTCATTGAAAAGAATTATATATTGCAGAAATATTAAAGTGTTTAGCTCAAATACTTTAAGTTCTGTTATGACATCATTTACCTATTATGTGTATGTGTGTGCGAGCATGTGCAGATGCATACATCATAGCATGCATCTGGAGCTCAGAAGACAACTTACAGGATTCCACCATGTGGTTTCTGAGGATCGATCTCAAGTTATCAGGTATGGGGACAAGTGCTTTTCCTAGCTGAACCATCCTGCTGGCTCTTGCAAATATTTTTACTCCCAGTCTTCACAATGGAGATGTGAGCATCCATCTAGATTGTGAAGTCTAAATCTGAAGCTTGTTTAGAAACTTAGCACCAAACTTCCTTCTGATCTCCTGTAAAACTCAACAACAGTAGACAAGACTTTAAGCCACACTTCATATACTCAGAGTTCCCGCTGTGGTTTTCTTGCTCCAACATGGTCTGAATATTTACTACAACACATGGTACAAATAGTCTAGAATAGTTTCTGTGGTGAGAACTTGCTGGTGATGGGAAGATGATGGGGACAGACAGAGTTCAGCATACAAAGTTCCTTACTGTGACAGCAACAGAATCTCATACCCAGCCTACTTTTGACTGAGATATACCTAAGTCTTCACTCGCTGTATTATAAGATACTTTGTATTTGAATCATAGCATGTGAGAAATCCTATTCAAATTCATGTTTATAAGCAAATTTCGTTATTAAAAAATATTTGTGATAGGAAAGCCTGAGGTGAGTTAGAAGTAACATATCTGCTTCCATGTTTTTTCTGGTTATGGAACCAACCACTTAAGAACATTGACTGCTCTTACAAGCTTAGCTTGGTTCTCAGCATCCTCATCAGATGTTTCACAGCTCCTACTGGCTTCTTCAAGCACCAGAAATCCTGTGTACATACACACAAATAAAATGTTTTAAAAGATTTAGCAAAAAGAAAACCATAAAATTCTCCTTCTAACCATGGATATAAGAGCATTTCTCTACTCCACTTATCCCAGACATTTTCCTATAAACCTGTCTTCCAGAATTATCAAATATATACTTAATTGTTAACCCAAGTGCTTACTGACAAAAATTAAGTATAAGTGAATTTTATATTAGACTTAAGAACACAAAACCTTATGCCCAAATGAATGTACACATAATGATAGAATTTGCACAAAATGGAGCTGACATTTTATAACACGAAGGTTTTCTCAATACTCCAACAAGCAAAATTATTTAGATGAGCACATCCCTTACCACTACCTAAAGCCCCTTTTGTTAAAAAAAATAGAGATGGTAACATGCTTAATTAAAATTCATTGAAATAACTGAAGCCTTATGTTTAGAAAAGATTAAAGTAAACCTTTAGAGAAAAACTTTGAAATAAGCTTATACTGTGGATTTGGGGCAGGAAAGTATAAAATTTCTTTTTAGGCATAGCATTGCTATTTTGAGGGAGGGAAAAGAAAGACAAGAGAGACAAGAACAAACCAGGCCACATACATTTTTGCTCTGAATGTAAAGAAACATGAGTGTAATGATAAGGCCAAGAGGATGAAGGCCTACAATTAAGTACAAATGGGAAGGATGCTAAAATAACAGAGTTGATTCAAGTGTCTTAATAGCTGCCTGTAGCTTCCAGTGATTTACCTGTAGTGTTTATCCAATTTCAACAACAAGACAGCTATAATTCTTGCTAATAAATGAAATGAGGTGTGTTATGAATAAAACCTACTCATAACAGAGGTGATGTGAGGTTTGAAAACACAGAAAAAATAAAGTATAAACTAATACATACTTTGAAAAAAATGACAATTATATATCCTTCTATTTCAAGAATGAGGTTTTTAAACTAAATTTTTGAAATTTTACCTATAGCCACTAATAATAGTTTGATTTCACATGATCAGGACTGTAGGGCCCTGCATGGACCCCTGAGGCACCTTGAGCAAGCCTGAAGCTGGGACATCTTGCCCCAGAGCTGTCACTGGTACTCTTCCTGTTTTGCTAACACACACCTGGTGGGGAGGAGCTAAGCCTGATGAGCCTGTTATTTTCCACTATGCTGTAAGTCAGTATATAAGCCCACTCTGTACCCTCAATAAATGGCATTCATCATTCGGCATTCCAACATTGCCATTGAACGAATGACCTGCTGTCTTGTCTCTTATTTCAATCGCCCGATTCGTGGAACAGATCATAGTGTGGGCGCTACACAGAACCATTTCTGAGTCCCCACTAGGGAGAAATACATTTTAAGAACAATTTATTTTTCAGATAATTAAATAAGTACTTGGCCAAATATGACAGATTCTTGGGGTGGGCTCGTGAAAAAGACTTTAGAAATAATTGAGCTATTTTCTACTTTCCCAAATAGTATTCCTTGGCATGTTAAGTTAAATTATATTGTAATTAGCTTTAACTGTTGATTTGACAGAGCCTGGAGCCACCTCAGGAAATCTGCAATTAAGGGGTTATCGAGAGCAAATTGATATTTGGAGGCGTGTCTTGAAGTAGAAAGATTCAGTCCTCCAGAGGCTCCATCATCCCTTAGGAAGGTGGTGCTGGGCTATATAATAATGCTAGCTAAGAGTGGGCTCAAGAATCAGTCAGCAAGCAACATTCCTCCATGTTGTCTGGTGCAAGATCTTGCTTGGATTCCTATCTCTACTTCCTTCATTGATGGAGTTGACCTGGATCTGTGAGCCAAATGAACCCATCTCTCTTTAGTTGCTTTTTGCCTATCTTTACAAGCAACAGAATGGATCTAGGACAAGTGATATACGGATGGAAACATTTGTCACCTCATTTCCCACAGTGTGTTCATAAAGATTTTAGGCGACTAATGAAGTTAACTAACACTGAAGTCAGCTTTAGAAAAGATGGTTGGGATTAAGTTGTGTTGGCTACCTATTTCTGTGTTGCAAACTGATCCAAACTTAATAATGTAGAAGAACAAATGTTTCATTTTCTCTAAATTCTCTGAGTTAGAATTTTCTATAGTCTTGTCTGAGAAAATTACTTGTATGCTACAGCCATCTGATGGCTTGTCTGGGGCTGGGTACCTAAGATAACCTCACCCATATATCTGGTGGTCAATTCTAAATAGCAGGTAATAACATCTCTCCACATTTTGTATACTCTAGGAAACAAGAAATGAGCACTACTTTTCAGTTGGTACTAAAGGCAAGCAAGTGGATAATTTAGAAGATAAAGGCTTTGTGGACTCTGTCTTGAATATTATGATGTATGATTTTCAGTGCATTTAATGGATTAATAATTATAAATCCTAGCAAGATTCAAGGTCCTACTTTTTATTGTAACTTTTATAAAGCATTATTATTTTAGAACACACAGTATTTAAACAGTTCACTATACTACAGAATTTTCCACAATTGACAAGGAATTCTAGGATTCATAGAATTTCAATACATGCTTGCCAGTGTGTATGGCAACTCCCTGAACTATATTCATTGCAGAAACCCTATTTTGTCTCCCTAAATGT
This sequence comes from Cricetiscus sungorus, assembly GCA_030556225.1. Lineage (NCBI taxonomy): Eukaryota > Metazoa > Chordata > Mammalia > Rodentia > Cricetidae > Cricetiscus > Cricetiscus sungorus. The sequence goes on along the minus strand of JANBXA010000202.1, from coordinate 5,029,430 downwards.
CCTCCCTTGATTCTCAGTCTCACTTTTCACAGTGCCTAAGTCTAACATGATTCAGAAGTTCAACTTTAATTCACCTAATATTAGGATAGGTGGGATTGATTATTCATGAATACAGCTTCAGAATATAATTCAGGGCCAAGAAAAACCTGACTGCTGCTTTATTGAAAGTAAAAGAGGGATGAGAACTTGCATATTTTTTGTAATACTTTGTTAAGACACACAACAATGCTTGTATTAACCATGTTGGTTGCTGACTATCAATTTTATTAGCTCTGCAAAGATACAGACCTGAGTTTAAACATTGCCTCTTCGAAAACAAGACAAATGTATGTATCAAATCAAACAGCCTCTTTGTAGCATGGGCAAAAATCAGCAACTAAAAAAATGGGTGAATATATTTTTGGACAATACACACGACAGGGGATTACTATGTAAATATATAAGGAACTCAGCTCAACTGTAAGAAAATAATCCATCCATGATGTGGTTTGATTCCTTGCCCTCACAATCTCCACAATTCAACTTCTACTTTGTATTAGTCATAGTTGTCTAGAGAAACAAAACATAAAATTAATATATGTCAAAATGATTCTAAGTAGGTAGACTTACACCAAATAGCCCAACAGTGGTTGTCTTTTATGCTGGAGAGGCTGAAAACTAGGAAGCCAATCGGCACATTGAGCAGGATGCTTCAGCAACCTCAATCTCGACAGTCATAGGGAATTCCTGAAGAGCCGCTGGTCTTCGGTCCATGTCAGAAGGCTGAAGATGCTGGGTTATGATGTCAGTAGCATCCTTCCGATGTCAGCAGCAGTAGCAGCAGGGGTGGTGGTGGCAGCACAAACAGTAGATATACTCATCAGCACGTGCCGGAGGCAAACAGGCAAAAAGCAGCACATTTTCCCCTCAGAACTCTCCACCCATTCTGTGGGATTTTCTTCTTCTTTTAGTTAATCCCTCTACAAATTATCTTTACTCTACCCAGAGGTTTGTCAAGTTGACAAGATCAACCATCTTGCCCTCCATAACTCATTATTCTATGACTTGAGGATGGATTACTTTGATATTATTGTTGGACGTGATGGCCAAGATGGGTGAATGTAGTCATGATAAGTTATTTGTAAGAAAGGCAAGTGAAATAGCAAGTGCATGTGTGTTGGGCATGTGTGTGAATGTGCACATATGTATGTGCACGTATGTATGTGCATGTTTGTATGTGCATGTATGTATGTGCACGTATGTATGGAAGGTAGTTAGTGATGGAAGAAAAATAATAAAGAAATCTTCCTTCCCTTTCCTGGTATCAGACAGGAATTTACCCTCCAGGATTTGTTTGGAAGGCAGGATTATCTTCTTGAAACTTCTCCATTGTTTGTGACTTACACTTTCTAGTTGGGAGGCAGGGTTGATGCAAAATAATCAGATTCTTCACCAGAAATCTAGTATCTTCAGGGGTAGTTAAACTGTTTTTGTAATGGTTTTGATAATTTATGTGTTTATGTGCATGCCTATGTGAAATTATGTATACCACATGTGTGTGGGTGCAAGAAGAGATCAGAAAAGGGGTCCAAGCACCCGGAACTGTAGCTAACAGCTGGTTATGAACTACATGCTGTGTTTGAATCTGAGCCTGGGTCCATTCTGGCCCAAAGTTAGTGAGTTTAATTCACAGTAATATTTCCATAGGTAAGGAGGCACTTGTCATATCACTGTACATCAATAATCCTAGTTTTATTAGACTAACCAATGAAGGCTGGGTGGCATGACTAGACAGTGAGATAGATGGAATAGGCAGCTGAATCTAGAGATGAACTAACAACTCTAAACATTGTTTGCATGCTATATGAGCTGAGATATGCTGTGGTTACAATGAGAAGTATCCTCCATACGCTCACATACTGAAAAGTTTTTCCCCCATTGGTGGTACTCTTGGAGGAGGTTATGAAACTCTAGGAAAACTTGCTGGAGGAAGTACCTCACTAGGGATGGGCTTTGAGGTGTATTGCCTGCCCCTCCCTGCTTCTAGTATAAGGATTAAATGTGATCAGTCTTCTTTCTGGCCAGCAGGCCGGCTTCATGCTCCTGTGGCCATGACTTCACTGTCATGATGAGCTATCTACCTTCTGGAGCTATAAAAATAAATCTTTTCTGCCTTTGCCTTCATTTTGACAGTATTTTATGACAGCATCAGCCACACAGGATGATATCCAAGAAGGAGCTCTGAATGCACTTGGGTTTTAGGTCAGAGTAGTTCTCCAACAGAAAGTACAGAGCTGAGAAGTCAGGGAGATACTGTGCAGTTCTGGTAGAGACTAAAGGGCATGTGGATGATGTAAGGATTCTTTAGCAATTTCCTAGGCAGGTCAGTGTATCTATGAGTATCTCCTCCATTTGGAAAGGCAGACAATCATGTGGGGATGTGGTACATCTTATGCCCTAAGGATTTGCTGTTGTTCTGATAACTCTTACAAAGTTAACTCAAAGATCTTATAGGGACATTCCACATCTAAAATAATGGAGACTGTGACCTGAGTGACCTTGCAATGCTCGAATAGCTTCGTGTCTGTTACTGAGATAAAACATTCTGAAAAAAGCGTTTTAAATAGGAACGGGTTTGTTTCCCTTACAATTTCAAGTTACAGCCACTATTGTGAAGAAGTCAAGGAAGGAAGTTAATTAATTTGTCACATTCACAACAATAACAAAGAGAGAATAGACACATCATTGGTTGCTTGATACTTTGCTAACTTTCTTCATTCTTACATAGTTGAGCACCAACCTATGGAATGATGGTGTCCACCATAGGCTGAGTCAATGAAAACGATATAGGCAACCCTCCACAACCATGCTCAAAGGTCAACTTGATCAGAGGAATTACTAATTTAATCATCTCTTCTCAGATGAGTCTAGGTTTTATCAAACTGACATTTGAAATAAACTTACAAATGGACAGACATCATAAGCTCATGTGTTGGTGTGTGTTATTGAATAATCAATAACTGATATTGATGACATTCACCTGCCTTAGAGAAGAATCATTAGAAAACATGAGAAGATACTCAATAAAGCTGACTCTTTACCTGTTGTGAGTTTGATTGTTATTCTGAATTCCAGCTCACTGCTGATGTTCAACTGAGAGCTCAGATGGCTGTGGCTCTTTGGGATTTGGAATTGGTAATTAAAATCTTTTTATTCTACGCATTATCAACGACCTTTTGGGGGAAAGCCCTTGTCAGTTGTATTTGCATTCATCTTGATTTGTCTGAAGCATTTCACGGTATCTTTTTGCTTTGGGTTTCTTTCTTCCTTAAATACTGTGTCATGGTTCTGGTTTGTATTTTATAAACATGACCCCATTACTTTTGTAAGTATCCCCTCTTTTAATTGTGGGTGTTCATTCAGATTCAATCATCAGTGTCATCCTGTTTATTGGTTGTCTCAGGCAAGTAGCCCAGTCGCAATCCTTGTAGTAGTTTTCTAGTGCTGTGTAAGAAATTATCAGAAACCTCAAAACTTAAAAGGAACAGATTTTGTATTATCAGTTTCCACAGGTCAGGATTCTGGGCTCAGTATAATTGGTCCTCTGCTCAAGGTCCCACAAAGGTTGAGATCAAATTGCTACTCAGGGCTATGGTCTCTTCTGAGTTTTTGCCCTCTTTCAAGCTCCCCTGGGTTGTTGATGAAATTAGTTTTCCTGTGGCTTTAGGACTCCTGGCCCTTCACAGCCAGCAAAGAAGAGATGCAGGGTGAGTCCTGGTGCTTTTGATGTTTCTCATCCCTAATCACTATTTACTGTGAGTTTGTGATGTAGGGAATGGAGCTCAGGGCTTCATCCATGTCAGTTGAATATACCCATATTACTAAATATACCCATATTACTCTTGACCTTTTTTTAATCTGTTTTGTGTGTGTGTGTGTGTGTGTGTGGTGTGTGTGTGTGTCATGTGCTCAAGTGTGTTTTATTTAGTTCATGGACTAAACAATAATGTCCTGTCTGCAAGAGAACATTTAAACATTTAACAGTATTCCTCCCCAGCCTCTGGCCCTTACATTCCTTTTGCTCTTTTTCTCTGAGCCTTGATAAAGTAAATATAGATGCTCCTTTGTCCTATTTGGAACAGACACTCCCTAATTCTAATCACTTTGACACAATATGAACCTGTGAACTAATCTACTCTAACTGCAGAAAAAAAAATAGCTTTTCTAACCCAGGCTGAAAGCAGCACTAACTGATGCAACTTACTGTGCAGATATAAACATTTAGAGAGAAGTTTGACAACATTTCCTTTTTCAAAATGTCAGTAGCTTATTTTTAGAACACAATTTCTCACTGAATATGGAACTCACTGATTCCACTAGCCTGGCTGGCCAGCAAACCGGGAGATCCTTGTGCCTCTGTTACCCTAAAGTTGGATTACAAATATTTACTGCCAAGCCTAGTTTGTTATGTAGCTACTAAGACTCAAATTCAGGTCCTCATGTTTTTATGACAAGCATTTTACTGATTGATCTCTATATATTCCAAACAATCTCTATATATTTTTTGAAAAATGCCCTAATCAAGTCCATATAGAATAATCTTTCTCTGGGATCTTTACCTGTTTGGGATACTAATTAAGTCCAAAGAAATCTGTTCATCTTCAGCATAATTTATTAGTTGGAAATACTTTACAGTCTGTGAATATACTAAAAACTAACGGATCATGTAGCTTTATTCAATGTATAAATTTTATTATATATGTACAATATCTCAATAAAACTATTTGAAAACTAAAATCTTGAACTTTGAGAAGAAAGACACAAGCTAGAGGTGTAGATACATTCACAGAGAGGAAGATGCTTTGGGGAGGTTATCATAGAATTTTATCTGATACAACATTTATGGTATTTTCTGTGTTGATGCCTACAAATCCAGCATCTCTACTTAGTTTGGGATCCACAATTCCAAATCTGATTAAAATATAACCGGTGTCTTTCTAATTTCTTTGTAAGGGACTTTGCAAAAAACAACTTCTAAAACATTCGAAATGTGTAAAAACAAGAGCCAATAAAAACAACAACAGTGAAACTAATAATAAAAGTCAAATAATTCAGGAACATATCCACTATCAAGGAAATTAAGATTGGTTTGGGGAATGGGGATACTGATGTGTTCTTGTTTTTAGAGTCAGGAAATCTGCAAGAATCTGCTTTGCTCTTCCCCAGTGTGTGTCCTCTGCACCAGTACTAGTGATAACATAAGAACTTAGTTGTTCTTAAAATACAGAGATTTGCTTCTGATGTGGCCAATATATTTTGGTATGTTTTCAACCTTTATGCACTAAAGGGTGCTGTTTTCAAAGCAACTGTGCATAAATACAATTCTTCAAAAGATTGGAAATTACTGAGAATCCTAGTAGCTGTATAGTTTGGAGTTGGTGGTTCCAATGTACCACTAACAAACCAAGCATTATGGTGGGGAAAGGAAACTACAGCCTAAATCTGGCTAGATAAACACATACTAGACCTGGTAAACTAGCCTGGTCATATGTCCTTACTGTTTTGGAGCTTCAAGTCTGAAAGAGGATGATCTTAGCAATATCCAGCATCCTCTCCAAATATGATGCGGAAATGGATAATCTTTAGCATGTGTGTCTAATTCTACAATATCACAGGAAAGAGGAAAGGTCATCCTTGAAATTTAAGAGGAAGGGCACATCCTAGAAAATGTTCCATAAGAAGCACAGTCTACTTGATTTCCTCACAAAAATGACAAGACGTATTTTATGCCCGATTGTCCTAGTTTTTCTTCTGATGATGTTATAAAAATAAAAAGCAACATTAAGGAAGAACGGGTTTATTTGGGTTACAATTCCAGATTACAGTCTGTCATTGCAGGAAGGCAAGTCGGCATCATGAAGCAGCCAATCCCACCTGCAGTCAGGGGCCGAGAGTGAATGGAACCATGCATGTCTTCTCTTTTTGGTCCCTCTTTGAACTTACCTGGGCTAGGGTCAATTACCTAAGGAATGGTGTTGCCCACAGGTAGGTAGGTCCTTCAACATCAATTAAGACTGCCAATTAAGGCAGACTTCCCCAGAGATGCTCCTAAGTTAACCTAGTCTTGTCATTTATTAAGAGTCTCTTCTCAGGTGATTCTGGACTCTGTCAAAATTACACAACTGACCATCACAATGGTCTCAAAAGAAAGCTGTAATCTAGTCTTGTGTGAATCATGGAACTTCACATGCATTTATTTCCCTTAGGATCTTGTATTAGCACCCTGTTCATGCAACAGGATTGGTCTTATTACTCAGATGTCTGTATTCACCCTCATCTCCATCATCATAAATGGTATTAATATTCCTAGTTACTGTAAAGATTGTAGCATGAAATATCAAAACCTTCTTTAGCCCCATTTTCATTTACTTGATTACTTTTATAATTATATTAAATCATCTTAAACACAATTATTTCTTCTGCTCAAGTATTTGGATCACCCATAAGCATGTGCTGAGCTTGTTAGAGTCTTAGTATCATGCCATTTAGAGGTAATACAACTTTTTTACACCTAATTTACTTCTCTAAAAATACTCCAAGCTTATTAAGCCACTTATCTACAGGGTTGTTTATTTAAAAATATTTGACTTATGAGTGTTAATGTAACTGTATTCTTTTAAAGAATATTTTATGATATATGAATTATATATATGTTTGTGTGTACATATATAATTATGAACCACAGAACAGTTTTGCCTATTAACATTTTGAGTAAATAACATCTGTAAAATCTATGGTTGGACTGTGGATACAGCTCAATGATAGGCTTAGCACAAAAGAGGCCTTAGCTCAATCACCAGCATTTCAATAAAATAAAATGAAACAAACACAGTATCTACTGATATACAACAAAGCACTTCCTTGCTTCTGCTCATATCAGAAATGACCTGTGCTGGCTCTTCCTAAGTTTCCTTTCCTGTTTCCCGGACAATAGACACTGATATTGCTTCTATACCCTAGAGAACACAAGTACCTTTCTACATGTTCTCACATAACACACAACAAAGAGTCACGTGAACACACATATAGTACCATGTACAGAGATTCTAGTAAGTTCATTTTGTAGACCATATAAGTGTTGAAATAAAGAGCGAAAATGTCCCCAGATTCTCGCTGCCCCACCATTTAAGCTTTAGCACACACAATCTCTAAGCAACACAGCCAGTGTTGCAGAGAAAAGCTTACCCTGTAATGCTCTACACATTCCTAGAATGAGTCACAGTGTGTCATCAGAGAGGTGGATTTCTGGCCTGCAGTTTAATCATACTGTTCTGCCCTGCTACTCAAACACTGTGAGCCTGGTCAAAATGAGACCAACGGTCCAGCTTGGGTGAGAATTTTTCTGGTATATATGACAAAGTTCAGGACTGGTCTGGTGCAGGTGTGCGCAGATACATGTCAGCTGGGACACAGATTGATTTCTCTCTCTCTGTCTCTGTGTGTGTGTGTGTGTGTGTGTGTGTGTGTGTGTGTGTGTGTGTGTGTGTGTGTGTGTATGTGTCTGTGTCTGTGTGTCTGTGTGTCTGTGTTTCCAGGCATGTGCGAAGATGCTTAAGGACAACAGAAGAAGGAGAAGGAACTAGATTTCATGGAGCAGGAGTTACAGGTGTTTTGTGAGCTGCCTGACGTGAGTGCTGAAAACTGAACTCAGATTTTCAAGAAGAGCAGCATGTGCTCTTACTCACCGAACATTGGTTTGCTTTCCATTTAGATGGTATGTATTCTCATTGTCATTGATTTGCTTTCCATTTAGGTGGTATGTATTCTCATTGTCATTGATTTGCTTTCCATTTAGGTGGTATGTATTCTCATTGTCATTGATTTGCTTTCCATTTAGGTGGTATGTATTCTCATTGTCATGGAGTGCTAGATTCCTGATCTGCCACGTGTAGAATTGGAGCATAGTTCTCCATTTCTTTGGAGCATTCTGCAATGCTATTCAGACATGGCAAGTGTATTTCTGAGTTTCTGTACTTCACTGTATTCCTGGAGGGGACAACATGTAGCCATCACACAGTCTTCAGGCACTTTGGGTGGTTCTTGGTATTCTGTGATGAGTAGGTTCAAAACCAATTGAAAATTGGTTTGAATGCAAACTCTTGGGAACCAATCCAGATCAACTGAATTTGAACCCCAGGTGACTAGAAACAGTGAACTGAAGGCAATCAGCTATGCCCCTAGTTTGCCTAAACTTGGAAAAGATGGTGGAAGTGGCAGAAATTCAGAAAAGAATTGTCTCAAATTAGGTTGTTCTTCAGCTGATGTTGGTAACCGAGGTGATTAAGCTAATGTTAAAGTCCTAAACATGAATCAAGGCTTTTTAAAGCCCCCTCCCTCAGCAGCAAGTTTACTATCACAAGTCTGTCTGATTTTCTGGACAGTGGCAGCAACTCTGGCTCAGCTTCATTCTTGTCCATCCCTTTGTCACATCTTTATTTTCATGAAATATCATAGAGAGTTAGAAAGCACTTCTGTGATTAATTTATACAAGGAATATGGATTTAGAACCATAGCCCCTGAGTTATGGAAAGGAACTCCCGCAGCAGGGAGGTGGTTTGAATATCCACTCAACCAGATATTCCACAAATTCTGGTAAATACGATACATGTAATCTTAGACCCAGATCTCAGGGAAGATAAAGGCATTAGAAAGGGAGCCTTGAGCACCAAATGCCAAGTGATAAACACGATGAAGGATGCTGCTCAGAAAGAAAGAAGAGAACAGAAGAGTATAAAGAGTGAGTCTAGAGGAACGATTGGAATCAGACAGAGGAAAAACATCTTTCATTAAAAACCCACACCCTCTAGATTGTTAAAGAGATCTAATTAGTAAAAAAGACAAATCGCTCAAAGATGAAAAATTTACTTACAGAAGAATGTTGTTATTTTCAAACTGCGGTCCCTGGGTCAACAGTAGCAGCATACATGGAGCTTGTTAGAGATAGGAAAATTTTCTCCAACCTACTGAATCAGAAATCTGAGAATGAGGTCCAAAAATTCGGTTTTTAACAAGCCCTCCAGGTGACTCTGCTGTACAGCTAAGCCTGAGGATTTCTGCTACAACAATTTCCAAACCCCTGGCCTGCAGAGGCAATCTGTGGAGAGATCCATGCCCTACGCTAGTATGCTGATTGGAAAGGATAGCAGGAAAGATTTTTATCTTCACGATTTAATGAATATTTTCCCTAGACCATTACCATGTTATTATTTGAGGAGACAAGCAACAACCTAAGGTCAGTTTTCTGTCAGGAGGAAACGTGCGAGTATTTGTCAATATTACCAATCAGAGTTCCAGGATGGCCTTCAAATGTAGAAAGAACTCCTTAATGAGCTGGTGAGGAGGCTCAGCAAGTGAATGTGTTTCCTGCCAAGACTGGCAGCCCAAGTAAGATCCCCAACCTCTTCCCCACACACATAGGAAAAGGAGAGAATTGATGCCTTCAAGCCATAGTCTGACTTCTGTAACGGTGCTGTGGAATGTCTGTGTCACACACAGACACGCACTATATAATGAAATAAATAAGTGGATAAACTCAAATATCTGATGAGTTGTTTCAAATGTGGTTTGATTTTACTTTTGTTTTTACATCACAGCCAAAGTTTCCCCTCCAGATGCCTCTCCCTCATTCATTCCTCCCCCACTGTTTCTCTTTAGATACAGGCATCCCATGATATCAGCCAGCCATGGTATCAGCCAACCATGGTATATCAAGTTGCAATGAGACATAGGCTCCTCCTGTCCTATTCAGGCTGGATAAGGCAATCTGGTAGGAGGAGTAGGTCTTAAAAGCAGGGAGCATAGTCAGAAACATTCCTGCTATCACTGTTAGGTATAGTGATATATAGTGACTGAGGATTCAGAAAAACACAATCAGCCTCAAGCTATAGAGACCAGGCAGTGGTGACACACTCCTTTAATCCCATCAGCCAGAAGCTAGGACTCATGAATCCCAGGACTCAGTAGATGGATCTCTATGAGTCCAAGGCCACCTGTATCTACACGAGAATATCTGCATTTGTGTCCATCAGTTGCTGGGCGAAACCCCTTGATGATGGTTTGGCTAAGCATCACTCTATGGGTATAACAGAATACCACTGGGAATCATTTCATTGACTTTTTTTGCCATTCATTTTTGATTCTAGGTCTCTGGGATATCCCACCACTGGGTGTCGGCCCTCAGGAATGAGCTCCCTCTCAGCATATGAATCTCTAGCCCTGACATTCATAAGTGGGTCATTCCCACAGCTTCTGCATCATCATTTCCTTAGCACATCTTGTAGTAAGGACAAATTGTAGGGCAAAGGTTATTTTCCTGGGATGGTGACCCAATCCCTTCCCTGGAAGTCTTGCTTGCTACAGAAGATTGTCAACTCAGGCTTTATAGTCCCTGCTGATAGAAGTCTTAGCTAGAGTCACCCTCATAGGCTCCTGGAAATTTCCATTGCTCTAGTTTCCTGGCTCTTCCCAGAGATGGCCCAGATTCCAGTTTTCTCTCTCCCTCCATCCTCCCCCAACCTGATCCATCCTGTTCCAGTGTCCATTCCTCCTTCCTGGCTCCTCGCTCTTCCAATGACAATGTGCATTCTATTTTCCTATTACAAGTGAGATTCATGCACGCCTCCCTGCCCCTCCCCCACCTGCTCCCCAGTCCTCCTTGTTACTTAGCTATTCTGAGTCTGTGGGTTGTAGCATGGTTCACTTACGAGTGAGTACATACCACGTTTGTCTTTCTGGGTCTGGGCTACCTCACTCGGGATGATCCTTTCTATTTCCATCCCTTTATCAGCAAATTTCCTGATTGCGTTTTTTTTTTTAACAGCTGTGTAATACTCCACTGTGTAAATGCATCATAGTTTCTTTATCCATTCCTCAGTTGAGATGACATATAAGTTGTTTCCAGGCTCTGGCTATTATGAATAAAGCTGCTAAGAATGCAGTTGTACAAGAGTCCTTTGTGAATATGCCCAGAAATGCTATTGTTGGTAGTCTTGGGCAGTCCATGGGACCCCTGGCAGTGGAAACAGTATTTACCTTAGTGCATGAATGGATTTTGGAGCCCATTTCCTATGGAGGGATACCCTATCCACCTAGATACATGGAGAGGGAGTTGGTCCTGTCCCAAATGATGTAATAGACTTTGATGATCCCCCATGGGAGGGTTCACCTTTCCTGAGGAGTGGATGAGGGGTCGTTGGGGGAGATGATAGGGGGTGGGGGAAATTGGAGGATGGGAGGGAGAACTGGGATTGGCATGTAAACTAAGATATCTAAAATTTAAATAAAAATTAATTTAAAAAAAAATGAGAGTATTCTCGGTCTCAGGAGACCCTGAACTAAGAGAGAATGGGGAGGGGAGGCACGGTCTCTAGGGATGTGCTCCTAATAACCCGACTTCCTTCTTTTCTGCTCCACTTCTTAAACAAGCAACACAAAACAGAAAAGGTTGTTATGTATGTAACCACATAGAAGCCTGTTAGGTATACATCACAATATCAACATTGCAAAGGAGATTAGGCAGATTCCACACTGTTCCTTCTGGACAGTAAGTGGTTCTGAGTAAGGATTCACACTAATTATTACCCTAGATCAAACCCTCCCTAATGTCCTAAAGTACTGTTAGAGTCTGGAGTCTTGAGAATACTATGATGCTCCCACTTCCTAGTATCTTTTCTAGGTATGTGTCATATGCAACCTGCATGTTAAATCATACCAAGCTCTTCACTCCATCTTATCTGGGCTCCGAGAAGAACATATTTCTAAAGCTTGAATAGCTACACTTCAACCTTTCCTGAGTTGATGGAATGTTTCCTCTTAATACTATTAATCACATCACTGGAACCAGGAAATAGACTCCGATCTGGAAGCACCAGCAATCCTCTTCCTGGGCACCTTTGGAATATAAATAGTAAAAGAAAGAACAGATTTGGATTCTGAGAGAGTGTTAAGGCAGTATTGGAAAAAAACTCCTCTACGAATCACTTCTGGCATTTGAAATTAAAAATTTATAGTACCCCTATAGAGGTAGGTCTTGGAAAGATGAGTTAGAGAAATTCATACAGCATGTCATGCAGAATTCTGATGGTCCTATTCAATAATCTGTAATGTAAGAGTTACTAAAGGTAACCATTTTAATGGATGATGCAAGCAGTATACTAGAAAGGTCAGTGATTTTGATAACGTAGCTATCTTTAGAAATGTTAGTCATTATTGTCCTTATCCTTATATTCTTCATGCAAATATTAAAGAAGTACATTCATGCATGTCCCCTAGTGATTCTTGTCCACTTGCAGTAGCCTGAAATGTAATGACTTGGACTGAAATATGAGTCTTGGGGTCCATTAAAAATTCCTGAGGGTTTCACGTAGCCTCACTTAGTGTTTTTCAGGTAGTTCGTAGACTCTGCTGGTCAATTTGGGGCCAACAGGAGAGGACATGTACACTAATTAGTGCTCCTGTGGCTGTGACAGAACACCAGAGCAGAGTCATTGAAGAAAAGAAGGGTTTATTTGGGCTCCTGGTTTAAGGTATGATTTATTACAGCAGGGAGGCTTGTCAACAGAAGCGTGAAGTAGCTGCCCACATTGTGTCCACCATCCAAAACAGAGCTGAATGCTGGGGCTCAGCTTACTTCCTCCCCCCTTGGGTGAAAGTCCATGAAATGGTGCAGATGACAACACCCAGGATGAGTTTTCCTATCCCAGTTAACTCGGTCATACACATGCCCAGAGGCTTGTCTTTTATGATTCTAGATCTTGTCAAGTGGGCCACTGAAATTCACCATGATGGGACACTCACTATTGGCCTGACTGTGTTTTAGATGCTAGCTTAGTGAAAAGGGGTGGAAATATTCCAGTGAATAAATTCAGAGCAGGTCTGTCACTCTGTGCAGAACAGAACGGGTTGATGTTTTCCTAGGCTCAGGAATGAACTGTGAAACCTCCAGGTTTGTATTGCCAAACTAATGCCATCTCACACCTCCAGGCACAAAGTACACATTTTGCCTTTTCTGTGATGTGGTTTTGAGTGTTCATCTTCTGTCACCTGATGGTTAACCCATCAACATCGATTCATGACTGGAGTGGGCTTTATTTGGGTGATTTTACTCTTAGGAAGTTGAATCATTTAGCCTGACAAAGGTCACTGCTGGGGCCACAATCACTCTTACCAGCTGTGCTGTGGTTTGAAGTGCAGGAGCAGCTCTCTGCCCGAGGCTCTGCCTCAGGCCACAGAAAGTGAAGCACCACCGATGATGCCCAGGGATTGGCAGAGAGCGATGAGGGAAAAGTGAACTCAACAGAACAAGAAACTGAAACTAAAATTGTGTCCAGAGTCAGTCTTGAGTACATGTGTTCTTGTCAACGTGACAATGACAAACTGGGTCACCAGAGGAGATGAAACACTAGATAAGGAATTGCTCCACCCAATTGGCCTATGGGCACGTCCATGAAACATTTTTTTTTTTATTAGTGTTTGAACTGGTAGTGCCTGACCCACAGTGGGTGGTGCCACTGATCCCGGTTGTCTAAGAAAGCATGCTGAGCAAGCCCCGGGAGCAAGTCAGAAAGCAATGTACCTTCAGAATATCTACTTCAATTCCTGCCTCCGGGTTCCTGTCTTGGGCACTCGCCCTGGCTTTCCTCCGCGGTGCACCGCAATGTGAAAGTATAGGAAGTATAAGCCAAATAAACCCTTCCTTTTCCTCCACCGTTTGTCTTGGTCGATGTTTTATCACAGCAACAGAGACGCCAACAAGACAGTACAACACATCTGTGCATGTAAAAAAGAGGGAGAGCTATCTTTTCCATTGAGCTTCTGATTGGTGAGGGGATGGGGATGCTGGACACCAAGGTGACTGCGAGAACAAAGCTGTATTCCCGCATTAGAGACTTCAATGGGAAGGGGCACTCACATAATAGGATTCCTGTCAGCAGCTGGACCAAAGGGCTCAGGTCAGCAGTCCATTTTGTTAGAACTGGAGCCAGGAAAAACGGAATGACCTAGAGCCCGGAAGGTAGGTAGCGCCAGCAAGTCTAGGCAGCCTTGCAGGGTCGTAAAGAAGTCAGGGAACTTACACAGGCAGAGCCTGTAGGGAGCAGGGGGTTAGGGCCATTCAAACTTGTCTTTGATAGAAAACTATTTGTCCTTGATTGAGATTCGTGGGGATCCATGGGAATCAGCTGAATTCCATTAGGGGAGGCAACTTCTATGATATGTCCTGGCAACTGGCCTGGCAGGAGGCGGTATTTTAAAGAGATATGCAGCCCCTCCCTTTGGCTGTCAGACTATTGAAACTTTGAAGCCCAAATAATTAAATTTCCCCCCAGGAATCTCATGCTGGGAGAAGAGAAAAGTTGAAGAAGGCCTGGTTCCAGACGAGGAGAAGCTTAAGTCCCAGCAAGAGATTTCACACAGCTCAGACAATTTTTCAGACCACCTTGCAGGGCAGACAGGAACAAAAATGATAAGGGGTCCATAGCAGGCAGGACCACACCTTGACCAGGAGTGTCTAGTTATTCAGGCTTTCTACCCTCCGATTTCAAGGTTCAATCTGGACATTAGCGCAAAATGCCTTTTTGGGTAAGAAATTATTATAAGGGTTGTTAATACCATAAAGGGACAGTCTGGTGCAGCTTTCTGAAGATAATTCAAATCTGTGAGGCTAAGCAAGGGCCCCTCTTCTAGGTTTAAGACAGAGGGAGGAGGTCCTGTGAGATGCAGTGGATGAGTAATTATTAGTATGAGCCTGCACTCAGTTCTCTGACTCCCAGCATGAGTTTGGTCTTTTACTTAATATGCATCCTTAGTATGGAAAGTGCCACCTGCGGCCTCTGATAGCTTAAGGTGTTTGGTACACTTTCTCTGGTAGAGTGAAGGTTACAGATTCATAACTAGTCACAATAGGGGGCCTGTCACCTCTTTTACAGCAGCTGTGTGTTTGTGAGAGAGAGAGAGAGAGAGAGAGAGAGAGAGAGAGAGAGAGAGAGAGAGAGAGAGAGAGAGGCTAGCATGGCCAAATATATATAAACTTAACTGCAGTTTCTCAAACACAGTCTTGGGGTGTCATGGGACATTATTTGCTCTTCCTTAAATGATGCCTACTGAGTGAATCTCCTTTTCCTGCTTTCACTGTCCCCTTTCTCATTAACTGACATATTGGCCTAGCATAGCCTTGGCTTTCTTTGACTCTAAATCCTCTCGTAAGATCCTGGGTCCTACTCTTTATCTGCTGCTCATGGGACAAGAAGCAGAGCCTAGAAGAGAAGATTTTTAAATAGCTGGTATCCGTAGTTTGGCTCATAGGCCATAGTCTGCATACCTCTGCTTTAAAATCTTGTTTTGCTTCTCAAGCCTTTTCCTACTACAGATCTCTAAAGAACATTTGAAAAAAAAAAGATGGTGTTTGGGGGACGCTGATGTGCTGATGTGCTACATGGGTCTAGGTTCATGGTACATGCCTTTGATTTACTGCAGTAGGAATCAAAGGAGACTTGCCTTTCTGTTGGGCCGAACCTTGAGCGCTATTTTTTTCCAATGGGCTCTAGGTTCAGGATGATCCTTTCAAAGTTATCTTCATATACTTACCCCACCCTCCTATCTGGTGAACTCAAGACTAATGTTAAGTCACCTGGAAGAAATATACCAGGGTTTTCCAGTTAGACTAATAAAAGCATAACTAGAACGGAAAATTTTAACTGTAGCATGAATTTGAATTGTTTTAATAACTATAGTCAGTTATTGGGGTTAACACTGGAGATCAGAGAAGCAAAGCAGCCAGCTGCTAGCTCTTGCCTCTATCACAGATGGAAAGGGGGATCGTGTCCTCAGATTGCATCTCTAGATTACATGTCTCCACAAAACCTCACGTTATGCTGTGTCCCTGTCTCTTCCTGCCTTATATCCCTCTCTAGTTCTGGGATTAAAGGTGTGTGATCCCAAGTGGTAGGATCACCTGTGTGTGGGCTCTGTTTCTCTTTTAGACAGATTCAATCGCGTGTAGTCTTGGGAAGCCCTGATCTGTCTGCCTCTGTCTCACAAGAGCTGGGATTAAAGGTGTATACTACCACTGCCTGGCCTCTATGGCTAACTAGTGCGATTAGCTTTGCGCTCTGATCTTCAGGGAAGCTTTATTTGTTAGACCCTAAACAAAATACCACCACATTTAGCTATCTTAAAACTCCTTACTTACTGAACGCAATTTATTTAGAACAGTCTCCTATTTATATTACTGGAGCTTTCATATTTCAGAAGACCAAAGAACCTAGCATCCTGCTACATACATGAAGGGAAATGCAGACAGAGGTGATAGAACAGGCTGGATATGAGAACCAACCACAATGTTTGTAGAAAGAAATGGCATCATCTGGGATGCCCATTGTAATCAAAATCATCTGGGTAGGGTCTAGTAAACTGGCAAAGAAAGAAAATAAAATCCTCAAAGGGTAAAGTATGGAAAGAAATGGAAATTTTGAAGAAAGAATTGTTTCTGTGGCTTACTGCAAAGGAACATTCTTAGACAAACGCTTGACATGTGATGGGATGATGACTGAACTCTGATAACAGGGCTGTAGTTTCTTCTAATCTTCCAAGTAAACTCAATACTGGAGCCCAGAATAATAAGGAATAAGACCAAACAAAACGGTAAAGCCTTTACCCAGCTTGTGTCCACTCTCTAGTTTGTAGTACATTGTTGGTCTTTTGTGAGATCCCCTGATTTGAGGTGTTTGTCTAAATTATACTGTTTTGAGCCTCACCCAACGACTACTTTTCTTTTCACACCATGGAGTTTCAGAGTCACTGCGGACTCCCATTCTGCTTGGCCAAAACTTCCCTCAATTCGTTGGTCAAGTGTGGACTCACAAACTCCCCACAAAAGGTATGGTTTGTTAGTGAATTGTATCCCAGCCTGTTTCATACATTGGGGCCATACTTTCAATTTTAATGTATCCTTGACAAACTAAGGTTAAATGAGGCTTCAGTGGTGGCTATCTACCAAATTTTCACTAGCATGATCATGAGAAGGAAAGAAAAAAGAACACCAAGAGATAACAAGGATGGCACTGCTCGGCGGAGTAAAAATAGAGTGAGAAATTAGTCACTCACAGGCAAAAAGACATGTCTCCAGAGAATTCACCCTTGCTGACAACTTGATATCAGACAGCAAGGTTGTAAGAAAGAAATGTCCCTTGCTTAAGCCATGTAATGGACAGTGTTTCATTATGATAACCTCATCAAAATATTATACATGTGTAAAGATGTTGCTCTAGGCTCAGAATGATGAAGATGTTGTAGAACACAAAAGGTTCACACACACATTCAGTGGGAAATAAATATAGACAACAGAGAACTTGACTTTGTGGTGGGGTCTTTGACGTCTAGCCACTGATACAATTCTGTGTGTGTGCCAGCTGTTTTACTTTGTGTGCCCAATTGAATGTTGTTTTGGTGTCTGTTTGCTTCTCTCTATCTGCTACTTGCCACTTAGTCTTTCACTTTTGTTTGCTATATACTTAACAAACTCACTGACTGAAAACAGAAAGCATGGCCATGGTGGAACATTTCCATGAACCCTAGAAAACAAACAGCAGATAGAGAAACTAATCGAAGCATGCACTTCCCTCTCACTCCTATCTGTTGGATATACACACAGAAGTGGGTACTGTATCTATTCCACATAAGGACACTATGATTCGATACCACACAACCACAACCAATAACTGTTGTATTTGTGTAGGGACTTGCTCTGACTCAGGTGAGCAGTGCCGATGTGTCACTCAGGTGGCCACCATACCAAGCTACAGTGAGACACAGGTTGTAAGGAAACTGTGAACTCGTTTTTTGGGTTTTAAGGTTAGAAAAGCCACATCTGCATGAAATAATCAGAGAGAGCCTGATAAAGAAGGAAAAATTGAAACTACAATTTTAACAAAGAGAAGGTAACTAACTTGGTTTCTGTAGTTGAGA
Organism: Cricetiscus sungorus; assembly: GCA_030556225.1. Taxonomy (NCBI): domain Eukaryota; kingdom Metazoa; phylum Chordata; class Mammalia; order Rodentia; family Cricetidae; genus Cricetiscus; species Cricetiscus sungorus. The sequence goes on along the minus strand of JANBXA010000202.1, from coordinate 5,011,430 downwards.
AACAGAGATTACCCCAAGTCTGGACTCTCAAGGTGACTGACATGAACAGTGGACAGGTCATGAGTGTACTTAGGATCAAGCATCCCGTTTCTGATAAGTAGGTGGCCTTCAACATGATTATCAGCTGGGCTCTGTTTTGTGGCTTGTTTATTGCTTAGCAAGCAATCAAGTTTTAAATAAACATGGGAAGATATATGCAAAGTGCTGCCAAAAGAAATAAATCAAATTAATTAGTTTCTAGGTACATGTCTCTTGTACAAGCCTCCAGCAGGCTCTCTCTCCAGGCCCTGCCAATGTGAAGAATGGCCTGTGACCAAGGTAATGCTGATACCCAGGGGGCCAAAGACAAACAGGTGTACTTCCAAGAGTTAAGAGCAAATAAAAATGTTTTTCACTGAGATTTGGGAAATTAAGCTTTTATGCATTTGAACGAGTGGGTACAGTTTCCTATGGTGTGTACACTGAAGCAATCAGGAAAATAATTAGCCTGTCTACATAACTATTATCAACTGATGGCATAATTGTATAGTCATAGAATGCATACCACTGATTATTACCTTTGAATCAAAAATTATATTTTTCTCTTAATTAACTTCATTCAAAGCAAAAGGAAACACAAAATAGCTGAGCCCACAATGTAGGGTTAGAAACAGCTTAATCCATGCCTGCATTTTTTTTTTTTTTGATGGTAAAAAGTTAACAAGGCAACTCACTGACTTTGTATAAGTTATGACTCTGAACTAAGATGGGCTTTTCTTGTTTTGTGTGCATCACACAGAATCTCTTTGAGAGGAAACAAAATTCTCATTGGACAAATTTGTCTTCACTTCTTCTCTTTTAAAGCTGAGGATGACAAGAATTCTCTTTAAGCAAAGCACATACTAACTCGGCATACTTATTGTTGAATTTAGAAAATGTGCCAAATTTGGCCTCTCTTTTGTCTTGTTTGTGTTTGAAGATTGCTCAGGGCTGTGGGCTCCCCCAGAGTTTTAATCTGTGAAGTGTGGTGGCTCATTTGCATTATTTCCAGCCTCGTGAAAATATAAGGGAAAAGGACCCAAGTGACTGACAGCCTAGTTTTGTTTTCCTTGACGTGACTCTGCCCCTGTTTCGATCATTTTGGAGTGAGTTTTCCTATTTGTATTAGCCATACATCAGAATAACAATGCTAATCGGGTGGGAACCAGCTTCCGGCGAGTCATATTTATATTTCAAATAAGTCAGGTCATTCTTGTTTATTTGTTTATTTAATTATTCATTGTGTGTGCAAGGCATGTACATACCAAAGAGCACATGGGGAGGTCGGGAGGTGGAAGAACAGCTTTCAGCAATCATTTCTCTCCATCCACCATGAAGATCTCAGGGATAAACATTTGGCACAAAAGGTTGCTACCCACCGGGAAATCCTATCACACAGCATTTTTTTCCCTTTCTTTTTTAGTTATATGATTCTGTACTTTTGCTTGTGTTCTTTTAATATCGTTATGTTCTCAGAATTTTCTCTTTAAAATATAAAAGTCTTGGGGCTGGAGAGATGCTTCAGAGGTTAAGAGCATTGACAACTCTTCCACAGGTCCAGAGTTCAATTCCCAGCAACCGCATGGTGCTTCATAGCCACCTATAATGGGTTCTGATGCCCTCTTCTGGCATGCGGGTGTACATGCAGATAGAGCACCACATAAATGAATACTCTTACACAAAAAACAAAAAACCAACAATAAAATATAAAAGTTCTAAGAGGTTAGGTGAGTAAGTCAGGGGTAGGCTCTGAAACCACTCCCCAGCGTAGCTGAAAATTAATGTTTACAACATGCTATGGTTTTAATGGATTTTTAGTTATTCAATTACCTGGAGACTTTTCAAATAAGATTATTATTTTATTTCCTGATTTTCCGATGGACTTATGTCCTTAGAACGTCAAAATGAGATTAAACTTGGCTTATGTCCAGTATGGCTGGAAGACAAATTATGATTAAATGGGGAGAAGTTTTCTTCAACAGGGAGGAATAATCTTGAGATGAAGCCCAGAACACCTGGTACATGATAAGGTGTTCATGTGCTAATGGCTAGATGGAAGAAGAGGGATTCAAAGACAGGGAGGAAAAAAATAAACAAAGCCAGTGTTCTGGGACACAGTGGCTCCCTGTGTTCTTTGTTCTCGGATTTTTGTGGACACATAAGAGCTGATCTGTGCACCCCACAGGCATGCATCACAGTTACGTCAATGTGACTGAAGAGAGACGCGGACGTGAAACTAAGTCCAAAATAAAGAACTCTGCTAGTCAACTATACTTTGTAGCTATTATTTCTGGTGCTATTGCTTTTGGGGAAGTGTTGCTTTCCTTGTGGCTAGATGAGATGGTTAGTTATGCCAATGAGTTGTAAACAGGAGGCCTTGGATTAATTTGATGCTAGACCATTCATAGCTAGTTGAAAAAAATTATGGAAGTCTTCCTTCCCTCTGGGATACAGACCAATCTCAAATGAACACCTTACAAAGTTCCCAGTGTTTTGCACTTAATCTCAAGACTATTTTATCATGCAGAAAAAATGTTTACAACAGTTACCACCCCGATTTATCTGCTTAGTCCCAGACTTATTGGATGCGAGCCAAATGTAATCTTATTTTTCTTAGGAGATTACTCATACAGACATCTATAGAAAATCCTTAAATAAAAGAATAATCAGTTAGGTTCCTGAGTGAGCAAGACATCAGGCCCTCTCCATCATATAACAGAGACAGAGGGTAAGTGACAAGGAAGCATGTGCTCTTTTAATCTACCAGGATCTTGAAGTGACTATTACAAGCATAAGTTAATTTATTTAGAACAAACCTCCTCAGCTATGTTTTAAGATTTTACAGTTGTTGTGGAACTTCTAATCGCATAAGGACATCATTTCAACAATATCATTTTCCCTTCCAAAGGACCAAAACATACTCTCTGCTACAAGATGGAGAATATGTGACTTTCCTTACCACATTTTTCTCTGGTTCTATTAGGTTCTTACACTGTCTATTGCCAGCTCTCAGACCCGAGTTTCCACAGCTTTGGCATCATCACCTTTTGGTTCTTGACGACTGCCTTAGTTAGGTTACTATTGCTGTGAGAAAACACAATGACCAAAGCAATTTGGGGTAAGAAAGGGTTTGTTTTGCTTATGCTTCATCATCACTGGTCACCATCAAAGGAAGTCAGGACACAAATTCAAATGGGGCAGGGACGTGGAGGCAGGAGTTGATGTTTAGGCCATGGAGGAGTGATGCTTACGGCTTGCTCAGCCTGCTTTCTTTAAAAAAAAAAAAAAAAAATTTATTTATTTATTTATTTATTTATTTATTTATTTATTTATTTCATTTGCATCAGTATTTTGTCTGCATGCCTGTGTGGAAGTGCCAGATCATGGAGGTAGAGAGAGTTGTGAGCTGCCATGTGTGTGCTGGGAACTGAACTCGAGTCTTCTGGAAGAACAGTCAGTGCTCTTATCTGCTGATGTGTCTTACATCATGCAATGCCCCCTGGCCCCAAGATAAAATTTAAGAGAAAAAAAAGTGGGGAATCTTCTCCTGGATGCTATAATGTGATATAGTGAGTCATGCAGTAAATACTTTTGTCTGTAAATCTTTATTTATAAAGTGCTCATTGTAAAGAGTCATTGGTCTGGTTCCAGGCCTCTGGTTTCTGCTACACTATTGATGCTGGGCCCTCACTGGAGCTCCCCTTGGTTATCCTGCTGTTGTCTTCGGCTCCAGCAGATCACAGTTGGGATGGATATTTGGATAGGCCAACCCATCACCCTGGTTCTGGGCCTGGGTAGGTACAGGTTTGGTCAGCCTGCCAGCTTGCCCTTTTCCTCACCACCTGGGTAAGCTCTTTCTTTGCTTTGACAAATCCTTTGCAGCTATGGGGGAGGGAGGCAGCTCTCCTGTTTTCATGTTCACATGTCTTCCACACCTACACCTTCAGAGCCAGATGTACTGTGTTGCTTAGGTGTGGCATAGGGGCCACTCTCCTGCGTGCTGTAGCTGATGAGGGGCAGAGCTAGCTCTCTTGCTCGTATGACCTCAGGGCCAGCTTTCCCATCTGCCTGGGATCTCTCCTACTCATGCCACCATATGACAGGTTAGTGATGGGGACAGGTCTTCCGTGCTCACAATATCGGGGCTGGCTCAGCCAATATTCGGATGAGAGCTGATGGGCAGGGGCTGGGGACAGGGTATCCTGGCTCATGCTGTCACATGACATATGAGTAATGGGGACAGCTCTCTCATGCTAACAACTTCAGGTCCGGCTCATTCACAGCTCTGCCATCAAGACTGGCTCTAGTTTGCTGCCCAGGGGAGGGGCATGGCCTGCTCTCCCGAGTGATGCATCTGGTGGCAGGCAGGGGCACCTCTCCCACCCTTATGACCTCAGGGCCAGTTTTTTCCCCAACTGCCTCAGGCATGGATGGGAAGGAGCAGGGAGGGCATCTCTCCCAGACCCATGCTGCCACATGACAGATGGGTAATAGAGACAGCCCTCCCTCGCTCACAACTTTGGGACTGGCTCACCCACAGCTTTGACCATAGGATTCAACCTATTTGCTTCTCTCTTCTTCTTTTCCTCCTTCTTCCTCCTCCTTCTTCTTCAAGACAGGGTTTCTCTGTAGCTTTGGAGGCTGCCTTGGAACTCTCCCCATAGACCAGGCTGGCCTTGAACTTACAGAACTCAGGCTGTCTCTTACTTCAGAGTGCTGGGATTAAAGGCATGCACCACCAGTGCCTGGATACAGCCTGCTTTCTTATAGAACCAGAAGTGCCAGCCTAGGAGTGGCCCCACATCAACCACTAATTACAAAAACACCCTACACACACACACACTTTCAAACCAAATATGGAGGCATTTTCTCAAGGGATTCTCCCTCCTCTCTGAGGATTCCAGCTTGTTTTGAGTTGACGTAAAACCAGCCAGCGCTATGACTCGGAAAAGATTCTCTGTTTTCTGTGATGAGAGCCTTCCTAGAAAGTCCGGTTGATTTTGAGAGCCCAGTGGACCTTTGTAGGCACATTTGGAGCACATTCCTCTTTTGCCTGCACAGAGATTTGGAGTTCTGTTTTCTTCAGACAGTTTCCAAATTTACCACACACCAGCTGGTTTGGTTTCTGGGTAGAAACACTCCTAATCCGAGACACTGGTGCTAGTCCATGCTAAAAGAAGACCTGCACAGAGGAATATCATTTAGACATGATATTTAGCCAATACAGCTACTTCTTTAAGGCCAATGCCTGAAGCTGGCTTCATCTTATAAAGGTTGACTTTGTCCTAGTGCTCAGCTGTGGCCTGGATCTGGGCTATTTCTTCCTTCATGATAGTTCCATATGGCTAAACATGACCTGTGAGTCAGAATCAAGAATATAGAAGAGTTTTGCTGTTGAGCTGAAACTGAAATAGGAAACTTGAGAAAGAGTCCCAACAGTGACTACTAAAAAACACAATCTGGAGAGGGTTGGGGGAGGGGAGAAAGATTATCAGCTCTGAGAGCTCAGATGCCCAAAGTGGAAACCCTATACCAGTTAGAGAATCCAAGACTAATGACTGTCCTTAGGGTATAACCAGGGAAGGCATGGCTAGGATACTAGGAAGTGCCTCAAGTATTAGATGATAACATCTTTACAGTACTCAAGATGGGAATAAGGAAGATAAGTCCAAAAGGAAACCTAAAACCACACAGGGAAAATGCTAGAGATATGTTCTTACCACAGTTTCTTCATAGACCAGTGTTTTTCCAAGTAATGGCCACAGATGGCTTTAGTGTCAGAATGGACACAAGATGAGCATAGGAATAAATAGATCCACTGAATAATAAAACCAGATGCCTACATCAAGGACTCTATAAGTAAGAAGGAAATTAAAAGCACAAAAATAAGCACTCCAAGGGCCTGGGACATAGCTAGCTAGTAAAGTCTTTGGTGGATGAATATAAGGACCTATGTTTGATCTCCAGAACCCATGTTAAAATGCCTGATGGAGCAGTATGTATATGTAGGGTCAGTGCTGGGGTGATGCAGTCAGGGAGAAACTTTGTACTTACTGTTCATCAAGTCTAGCCTAATTGTTGAGCTTCAGGGAAGAGGGAGATTCTGCCTCAAGGGAGATTGATGTCCTTCCTGAAGGTATCTTTTGACCACCATTACCACCACCACACACACACACACACACACACACACACACACACACACACACACACACACACACACACACGTGAAAAAGAAACAGGAAAACCATAGAAAGCAAACTTTGTTGAAATGCCTTGTACCTACTGATAAATGTTGCTTTACGTTATCTGTGATGGAATCTGACTACTAAAGAATCAATTCAGCCAGGACTCAAGAAACCATTTTGGTACCAGCATTTCCCTTTTCTAAAACAATAAGGTCCCTTTTATTCAAGTGGCCTGCAGGGGATTTGGGGCCCCATTTCTTATACCAATATACTCACATGAGCTACTCTGTCCATCCCTCCAACAGTGAGCTTAGAGGTCATAGAAGCATGGCTGCCCTTGAGATAGTCTAGGATTTGATAAGGGAAAGTGTCCAAAAGGAGTTTGGAAGGGTTAGTTCACACAAGTGTGTAGAGGCTGTGCTGCCAACAAAGGAAACAGGCCACTTGTTGTCACCTCTTATTCTTGGAAGATCCCAGAGGAGGTAATCGGACTCTTCTTGGTCTTGAGTACCTGACATCCTAAGAGCCTCCCAATGCATCTATTGGTTAAAGTTTTTCCATTGTGTGGGTTGCAAAAATGACTCCACCATCCACTCTTCCTATAACCTTTGTTTCCAAGTGTTTGACATCCTCATCGGCCTGAATACCTAAAATAATACACATCCGAATGGAGCGAAAGGGAGGGAAAAGAAAATTCACTCAGATTACCAGTGGGAGGAGATGAAAATGCTTCTCTCGTACAGGCAGAAACTGAAAACCAAGTGCGTTTTTGATGTTGTTGTTCTTTTATTTTTCTGCCAGAAGATTCAGTAGTTAAGTTTTAAGATTGGGGAAAGAAATGTTTAAGCTCAGAATGATGCAAGGCTTTTTAATTAGGGCGACATGAAAGATGGCTCTGAAATTTACTCTGATTGTTTTACTCTTCATTTTTTAAAATCACACTCTCATCCGAACTTCAATAAATCCTGGGGTGGTTTGGAAGCCAACTGCTTCACTGCCTTTACTGAGCTCAGTGCTGAAAAGTTTGTCATTCACTCAGAGGCATTGCTATGAGAACCATCCAATTTTTTATGACTTTTCCTCTCTTTGGACCACAGTGGCCATGGATAGGCCTGGGTAATAGCACCCACTCTCTTTCTCTTTGTCCTATTTTCAAGATAACAGTTCTTGCTAACTGCCGAAAGCAGCCCTGACATGCAAACACAAGACAGGCCATTTACTTTCATCCAGAAAGCTAGGCAACCACGCTCCCCCTGACACTATTCACCCAATTTCAGCAAAAGACTGGTGGAATTTGATGGAAAAGAAATTGCATCCAAATTACACAGAACGCAAGAAATGAGTCCAAAGGTCAAATTAGGTGGAATGCTATTGCTGCTGTTTAAAACCCACTTATTGGGAGTGCTTGTTGGAGAGGAGGGCCCCGCTTAGGGCCCGGCATAAAGGCAGCAAAGGGTCAGCTCTCATACCCACTTGTTTGGGTAGTAGGCATCCGACGGAACACATGGAGGCAATATACACTTGCCACATGCTTCCCAACCGCTTCTTTTATTTTTTTTAAATTATATATAAATGCATCATTTCCCCTTACCTTTCCTCTTTCTGAACCCTCCCATATACCTTTACTTGCTGCCTTTCAAATGTATGGTCTCTTTCTTCATTAAATGCTAATATGTATGCATACATACATACATAGATAGATACATGCATACTTACATATTTGTTTGTAGATTTTCAGGGCTCATCATTTGGTATCCGGTAACGAATTGATGTGTTATTCTCTGGGGAAGACTCTTTCTCCCACTCTCATCATTCCTGAGCTGCCTGTAGTCCTCGGTGTGGTGTTGAGGCCTTTTGGGCTTTCCTCTGACCAACACAGCAAGCTTATTGTTGTCTCCAGCTCATGTTTAGCTCATGGTGAAACTTCATGGGTGTGACATTACTAGGAGGCACATCTCACAGCAACCTCCCTGACCCTCTGGCTCTTATAACCTTTCTGACACCTCTTCTGCAGTGTTCCCTGAGCCTTATGTTCAGGCATTGTTTTGCAGATAGATCTTTTGAGGCTGGGTTCCACAAATCTGCATTGTGATTGGTTGTGGTTTCCTGTAATGGTCTCCATATCTGTTGCAAAGAGATGTTTACTTGATGAGGGGTGAGGACTACACTTATCTTTGGGAATAAGGACAAATATTTAGAATTCATTTATGGACTATGCTGGCTTAGCAACGTGGAAGTTGAAGGTTCTCCTCCAAGATCATGACGTCACTAGCCCTGGGTAGTTGGCTAAGTTTCTGGTACCAGACATGGTTTCCTTCTTGGTGAGTGTATCTTAAGTCCACTCAGGTAGCTGATGGTTCCTACCAAAGTAAGTCCCTTCTCTCTAAAATTAATTTAAAATTTTATCATTTGAAACTTTCATACTCAAACAGTGTATGTTACTCATCCCTCCCCATACTCTCTTGTTCCCTCCCTCCTCAGAGACCTCATTTAACACATCCTTTTCCCGACTTAATGCCTTGTTCTGTTGTTCACACTGCTGTTTCATTGTGGTTTCTACATTTAGATTGTTTGTTTATTTGACATGGGGTTTTACTACGTAGCCCTAGCTGATATGGAACTCACTATTTACATCAGGCTGCATCAAATTCACAGAGCTCTTCCTGCCTCTGAGTACTGGGAATAAAGGAATGAGCCTGAAGGCCTCTCACTGAGGCCTTCACTCACTGAGTTCTATTAGTGCTTCCCTGGACTTTTGGAGAAAACCATCCTAAATCATGCGCAGTGTCATTTCCTATAGTAAATCACATTCTTCCCTCCTTGTAGTGTACTTTCGCATCCTTCTTTCTATGCGTTCTTTAACATCTCCACTCAAACCCAGCCTTATCATTCAATTGTGTCACTGCTTGCCCGGAGCCTATTGAATTTATAAAGCCATCTAATCAGATACTTGATTGTATGTCATGTGTTATTTTATATGATGTGTTGGTGAATTCTCCTCATCTCTTAAGTGGTTACAAAAATCTCATTGGACTCCATCTTCTTCCCCAGTCTCTACCCACATAGACATAAGAGTTACAAATTCTTGTTGGAGCAAAGTCAATGTGTGTGTTTGTGTGTGCGTGTGCGTGTGCGTGCGTGTGTGTGTGTGTGTGTGTGTGTGTGTGTGTGTTTTCATGATATGTAGATAGAAGGAAAAAGAAAAAAAATGAGAAACAGAAAAAGACAGATAAAGTATGAGTATACATGTATATGTATACATATATACATATACACACACTATATATATATATCTCACTCCATTTATGAGCATAAGGTCCAGGATAACTGACCTTACAGCTGCAGGACACACTCAACAGCATGTAAGAGCCTGGGAGCTGGGGGAGTCCAAAGGCTTTAAAACCAGGGTGCCAGTGTTCACACACAGCAGAATGTGGATACCTGCCATGCCTGCAAGACCAGAGTACCGAGCTTGGCGGGATTGAAATACTTAACAGACCACCACGAGAAGTGAAGAGGAAGCTGCCTCCTTTTATTACAGAGCGTAATGGGCTTATATACCCAAGCCAGGGGATGGGCTAAGGATAGGAGGAAATCATGACCACCCACACCTGGGGTCAAGGCACCGGCACTGCACACTGGAAAGTTCTGAGATCAACCTTGTTTGATCAACCTTGAGAGCACGGGATTCTACAGCTGGGTGGGGAGGAAGAGAGCTGTGAGGACAAGTACTTAAATTTCCCAACAGATACCCTAGGCTCAAGAGGAGTGTTTATTGGTCTTTCTGTATTTCTATCCTTCCCACACCTTAACAATCTAGATGCTGCCCCCTCAATCTGAGAGGACAGTTTTCTTTCTCAGTCTACAGAATAAAATGTCAGTCTGTTTTAAAACTACTCTCAGGCACACCTAGAAATAATAGTTTGCCAGGCACTGAGGCATTTCTTACCCTGCTTTAAACTCAGGCATAAAATTAAGCATGACAGTATTTGCAGATAAGCTAGGAATCGATTAGTTAGAACCTGGCTGAGGAAGAAAGAATTGTCTTCACAATTGGGTGACTCTAACTTACCAGCCTCGGAAAACAGAAATGTTTATGGAGCCTTAGTTCATGCCCTAGACAGCTCTGAGTGGATACTGGATAGACAGAGAGATTCTAGGGACTGTCAAAACCTTTGTAGAAGATGAAACTTTTGGAAATACCAATCTTTCCCTCACAACTGATGTGTGAGCCCCTTTGAGACAATGGCGTGAGGTTGGTCCCTACCTATGTCCTCACTCAGAATTATTCAGCAATGCACTCCACAAGAGCTCCCTTGGATATAAAGGACTTGTGCAATTTGGCTAAGAAATGCACATTTTAAATATAACCCAAGCACATTTAAAACCTACTGGGTAATTTTCTTTAACCATTTACGACAAGGTCTTGTCTAAAACTGGAAGTCTGCTGCTTCTGCTTCCCTAATGCATGCGTGACAGTGAAGAGGTAAAATTCTACCGAACAGGTCACCCCAGAGGGGAGAGTAGTAGAAGTAGCAGCATACTGAGATGTTCTGGAGGGGCTTGGGCCTGGCTTAGGTCAGATTTGGATTTTGAGTTTTAAATGCAATTATGTGTAATCTTGTATATCTAGTTCTCAGATTCTTCCACTCTACATCAAGGAGTGGGTGACGGCTTGACACCACGCTTGACGCCTTACCTTAACCTCTACATAAGCATGGTTTTGAATTCAGCTTTACTACATTTAGTATTTTCAGGAAGTTCTTCAACTTCTCACTTAAAGAATGAAACAAAATATGCATATGCATTTCATGCTACTTTTTAAATTTTTACTTTTAACAATGTCATACACGTTAACAGATTTCCTTAGGACACTTCATCTACACTTCGTTCTGGTTCATTTGCTGCCCCTTTCAGCTTCTCTACTATATCTCCCTATGTCCCCCCTCTGTTTACTGGGGTCCTGGTGTTACCCTTTCTACTTTCAAGTCGCATGTGTTCTGTTACCCTCCCTATCCCACTCATTAACGCAGTCCCATCACTGTTACTCAATTTTCAAAATTTTGTTTTTCTTTTAAATATGCCTATCGTCCAAATTCACATCACCGGTTTGTTTTTGGAAAATGCTATGTAAATCTGATGCAATCTGTCTACAATAATCAGCTATGTTTAGTTTTTACCTGCTCCCTAAATGTTTCACAAGGTGTGGACTGCCTGCTCTACTGTGCCAGATAAAGAATATTTCACATATTGAAATTCCAAAGGGCCTTAAAGACTGCAGCTCCCTTAGCAGAGAATTTAGGCAAGCTGTGTTCTAATTTAGGTTTTCTTCTACACTTGACAATGTGATTTTTGTGAGATAAGGATGTCTTGGCAGAGTCAAAACCATCTTCTCACTTGCATGTTTCCTGCACTTGGTAAACTGTATGCTGGAGAAGCACCACCCCGCCCCTGCACCACAGAAAATTGCAATTATCCAGGTGTTACAAGCCTTTAAAATTTTGCTTTGTTCCACAGTTGTTTGCTTAATTGAAGGAAGAAAGGTATAAAATGTTTACAGAAAGGCAATCAAAGTTTGAAATATGTTTTGAGACTGCTTAGGGCAACTAGATTCAGAAACTATTTGCTGGCTCTGCCTACGTTCCTTGCTGTGCAGTTCTGTATTGGAAATGGATGCTACCCACAACTGTGTCTCTTTTAGCCCATATTGCTATGGTAGAGTAAGGGGTGCCAACATTGTGCAATGTCTCATTCCATAGAGTGGAAGAGGAACAGAGGCAAAGAGTGACTGTTGCCTTTGGGATATCTCTGGTCCTGGGGTGATCCAGGCCTCGTTCACTCTCAGTCACAAAGCAAAGCAGGAAGCGGCAGACCCTTTCCAGCTCATTGCAGTTTAATATACTTTCAAAACCCATTCCTCTGTACAAGGTTCTCAGGCCCAAGTGCCTATGAGACACCTTATAATCCCTTTGTGTAATTTTGCAACACAAGGCATCATGCTGGCTGCAGGGTGGTCTTGAACACAAGCATGGTCCCACGGGGTGGTCTGGACCCTGCGCATCCCTATGACCTTCAGTGATAATAGGGGCCATGAACATTAACAGAGACCCCAGCTGTAGTAGGGCCATAGACAATACATGGCCGTGGACTGCAACTGAGGCCAGCTGGATGTCTCCATGTCCCCTGGTAGCAATGCAAGCCACTCAGATTAGGATGGCCCTGATGGCAGCATGACTCTCAGGCACCAACATAGCCCCAGACGCTGGGTATCCTCACAGCCTTTGGTGGTTACAGGAGCCGTGGACAACAGCTATGGCATTACCATGGACCCAGATATGGCCTTAGGTAGTGGCACCCGTCAGGAATGAACATCAGCTCATTCTACACCACCTTCGCCTCTCCAAATCTGCCTCTCTTCACAACACATAAGTTTCTCTCTCTCTCTCTCTCTCTCTCTCTCTCTCTCTCTCTCTCTCTCTCTCTCTCTCTCTCTCTCTCTCTCATACACTACCATTATTGCTTACCATAATGGTGCCTGACAAGACTCAGGCAGGCTTGTGGGTATCCATTCCCTGCCCAGTCCTAGTCCTTTCTTTATAAAAAAAGTGTTTGTTGTTGTTGTTTTAATATTATATGTACATGTTTTGGTTGCATGTGTGTATATGAACCATGTGTGTACCTGGTGCTCAGAGAAGGCAGAAGAGGGGTATCATATCCCAGGAAACCAGAGTTACAGAGGGTTATGAGTTTCCTAATATGGATTCTGGGAACTGAAAATGGGTCCTACATAAGAGCTGCAAACTCCCCCTGGCTTCTGGTGTATTTTGGTGTATGTCATCTGGTGATCAGCTGAGGGGCTTGAACAGCCGATACTGGATAGTTCAATTTCATGATTTTGTATAACAGGACAGACTTACATTGCGACTCCTTAATCTTAGCTGTGTCATTTTCAGGTCTGAGGATTTTACCACCAATCAAGTTGACAATAACATATTGGTTAACAACCAAAAAAGATACTGTGCTCAGTATAGATACGTTCTTTGTAATAAGGTTTAAGGCAAAAATAAACAGAAGCTAAACAGAGCTTGGAGCAGTTTTGAGAACAGCCTATTGGGCTATGTCCACAAGTGTGTGCACATCACATATGCACTATTTCTTTTTAGCTCTTTGATTTCTAGGCATCTCCATCACTATAGGGGTGTATGTTGAGCCCTGTGTCTGCCTCCCTCATCATGCACTCATCAATTCCATCTCACCACACTTCTACCCTTCTGCTTATTCAAGCTCCCTCTTAACAGCAGCCTCCCCACGGACTACAAGGGCCCTCACTACCCCTCAGTAGCAGTAGCTGATTCTGTGTGAATGTCTTCATCATCTCTCTTGGTAGGACTCTAATTGGCTCAACTAAGCTTTTCACACAAAAGTTTGTCATAGGCTTCAAGCCAGAGTGATTTTGTTTGAAGCGTACCTTAACGCTTTTGCTATGAGGGCATAGTCTGTTTCTACCTCACTGCTTTCACCATTAGCATCTATGTTCTCTTTTATCTGTTTATAAATCCTATCGGGCTGTTAGCTGCTGTGAATGCAAGAAATGTCTCCATCATATTATCATTGTTTAGCATCCTATACAGAACACTACTAGCTCTGGCCAACAGAAATACAACATGAGCCATCAGCAAACATAGTATCAAACTAACTCCTAATGCTTTGTTATATCTGTAGATCAATGCACTGGTCAACCCCCATCATGGAAGCTTCTGTTTGCAATAGATGCTGACTTACTCAGAGATTCAAATGCCAAGGTGCAGAGAATAAGAGACTGCAAGACAGTTCAGCCCTAAATGGGATATTTATATCGCATTTTCTCCTCTCAAGGCTCAGGAATCATTGCAGAATTGGGGGCCAGAATTATTAGGAGAGGTAAAAGCAGTGAATGAGTACGGGAATGTGGGGGGGGCTCTGGGCATTGAAGGGAAGCTGCACATATGAAACACGTCTCCACTAGAGTATACAAGCCTACCATGGTAGGTATTGAAAATTCAACATAGCTGAAGCATGGGACAAACACCTTAAAATAGATTTTATGAGTAGAGTAGAGGTCCTTAAAGAGGAAATGAGTAAATCCCTTAAAGAAATATAGAAAAACAAGCTTGGTGGTAATGGAGCATGCCTTTAATCCCAGCACTCAGGAGGCAGAGACAGGCAGATCTCTGTGAGTTCAAGGCCAATCTGTTCTATAAAGGGAGTGCCAGGAGAGGCTCGAAAGCTATACAGACAAACCGTGTCTCAAAGAATTAAGAGAGAGAGAGAGAGAGAGAGAGAGAGAGAGAGAGAGAGAGAGAGAGGTGAAAACACAACCAGTGAAACAAATGAATAAAACAGTTCAAGACCTAAAAGTGAAAATGCAAACAGTAAGAAAACCCAACCTGAGAAAAATTAGGAAATGAAAAATTTAGGAACTTGAACAGGAGTCTTAAAGGCAAGCCTCACCAAGAGAGCATGAGATAAAAGAGACAGTGTCAGGCATTGAATACAAGATAGAAGGAATGGATGTTGCAGTAAAAAAAAAAATGTGATGAATCTAAAATATCCGGACACAAATCATTCAGAAAGTCTGGGGCACTACGAAAAGGTGAAATATATGAAAAATAGGAAAAGAGAAGAAGGTGCTAGAAGGAAAAGTCCAACTTAAAGAAGTTGACCATACACAAGAAAATGCAAAGAATGAATAATCGGATCAGCTAATCAAAAGAGGGGAAATAACTCACACATACATAGACACACACTAACACCACCAAAACAACAAGAAAGTAATAGGAAACAACACATACTGCTCATTTATATCTCTCAACAGCAAATGGTTGCATCTCCCAACAAAACCACAGATGATCAGCCTGGATGAGAAAATGGAATGCATCCTTTGGCTTCATCTAAGAAACACATCTTAACATCAAGGATAGATATCGCCTCAGGTAAAAGAATAGAAAAAGATATTCCAAGCAAGGACCCAAAAGACAAACTATTGTAGTTTTTTAAGATCTGACAAAACAGACTTCAAAACAAAATTAATCAGAAGAGATAGGGGAGGACACTACATGTCCATCAAAAGAAAGACAACCTACCAGGAGAAGATTGCAATTCTTGGCATCTATTCACCAAAAGCAAAGGCAACTAAATTAGTAAAAAGAAGCATGAGTACTGTTTAAATCACATATTGACTCACCCACTGATAGTAGGAGATTTCAATATCCCACTCTCATCAACAGACAGTTCATCCAGATGAAAACTAAACAGAGAAATGCTGGAGTTAACTGAAGTCATAAACCAAATGGACCGAACATATTTACAGAAGCAAAAGAATATGAAGTCTTTCTAGCATATCATGGAACTTTCTCCAAAGTTGAATACATACTTGGCCACCATGCAAGTCTCAACAGTTATAAGAAAATTGAAAATACTGTCCTGCATCTTATCTGAACTACACAGATTAAAATTGGATGTTAGCAATATCAGAAAAAAAAAATCCAGAAAGCTTATAAGCTCATGGAAACTGAACTCACTACTAAATGAAAAATGTCAAGACACAAATTGTGAAAGAAATTAAAGACTTTCTAGAATTGAGTGAAAATGAGTACAGAACACACCTAAACTTATGTGAAACAATGAAAGTCGTTCTAAGAGGGAATTTCATAGCATTAAGTACCTTCATTAAAAAAAAAATTGGAGAGATCTCATACTAGCAACCTAGCAAGACACCTGAAATTTCTAGAACAGAAGGAGAAATCACTCACAGAAGACATAAATGGCAAGAAGTAATCAAACGTAGGACTGAAATCAATATAATTGAAAGAAAGTCAAGGAAAAAGTTAGACCTTTGAGAAAATCAGTAATATTGACAAAATCTTGTCCAAGTTAACAAAAAGTGGAGAAGACCCAAATTACAAATAAATAAATAAAATAAAATAAAAAGAGGGATAAAGCAGATACCAGGGAAACTCAGAGAATTACAGCACATAGTTTAAAAATTTTTACTCCACCAAATTGAACAATCTAAAAGAAATGAATAATTACCACAATGCCTACCACTTAACGAAATTAAAGTCATGATCTGATAAGCAATTTAAACAGGCCTATAATAATCCCTAGTAAAATATAAGCAGCAAATAAATGTCCCTGAACCAAAAGAAATTTCAGACCAGATGGGTTTTAGTGAAGAATTCCACAAGACATTAAAAAATTTAATGCCAATATTCCTTAAATTACTCCACAAAGTAGAAACAGAAGGGACAATGCTCAATTCATTTTATGAGGCCATAGTTACTCTGGTATGCAAACCACATATTCAACAAAGTACAGAGCAATTTCCCTTATGAACATAGATGCAAACATTCCCAATATAATACTTACAAACTGAATCCAAGAACACATCAAAAATCATCTACCAGAGTCAGGTAGGCTTCATCCCAGAGGTATAGGACTGGTTCAACATAATTAAATCTATAAATGTAATCCACTATATAAACAAAAGTTGCTTACAGAAAACCCATGGACAACATTAATTTAAGTAGAGGTAAATTCAAAGCAATTCCACTAAAATTGGGAATAATACAAAGTTGTCCATGCTTGCAGACAGCTGAAAGATATGAAAGGGATACAAACTGGAAAGACAGAAATCAAAGTATCTTTATTTGCAGATAATATGATAGTATACATAAATGACCCTAAAAATTACCACCAGAAAACTTTTACAGGTGATAAACACTTTCAGCAAAGTAGCTGGATACAAAGTTAACTTTAAAATCGTCAATAGCCCTCCTATATACAAATGATACATGGAGTAAGAAAACAATAAGGGAAACATCACTTTTCATAATACCTCAAACAATATAAAATATCTTGAGGTAACCCTTGCCAAGGAAGAGAAAACCTTGCATGATAAGAAATTTTAGACACTTAAGAAAGAAATTGAAGAAGACACAAGAATATGGAAAGCCCTTTCATGCTCCTGGATTGGTAGGAATGATATAGGAAAACATGGCCATGATACCACAGGTTCCAAAGAGCCAGATCATGTGCCAGGAACAGGTCCTAGTTCCACTGTGAGGAGCCCCCCAAAAGACCAAGCTACACAACTGTCACCCTGATGCAGGGGTCCTAGGTCAAACCTATGCTAGCTCTCTAACTATCTGTTCAGAGTCTGTGAGCTCCTACAAGCTCAGGTCAGCTGTCTCTGCCTGGTTCCTCATCACGATCTTGACCCCATACTTACTCTATAATTCCTCCAACCTCTCTTCAACTGAACTCCTGGAGCTTGGCCCAGGGCTTGACTGGTAGTAGAAAAAGGCTCTATGATGACAACTAGGACAGTCAGCAATCTGATTACAGGAGAAGGCCATCTAAATATAATAAATGCAATATACAGCAAGCAGATAGCCAACATCAATTCAAACAGAGAGAAACTCAAAATCAACTCCACTAAAGTCAGGGACAAGACAAGGCAGTCCGCTCCATATCTATTCAATATAGTACTTGATGTTCTAGATAGAGAAATCAGACTATGGGAGGATACCAAGGGGACACGCATTGAAAAGTAAGAAGTCAAATATTCACTATTTGCGATATAAGTGACCCCCAAAATTCTACCAGGTAACTGCTACAGCTGATTGACACCTTCAGTGGGGTGGCTAGATACAAGATTAACTAAAAAAAATCAATAGCCTTGCTATATACAAATGATAAACAGGCTGAGAGAGAAACCAGAGGTACAACACCCTTTACAATAGCCACAAGTCATATAAAATATGGAATATTTTTAACTGGTCCTCCATTTGTTACTCTACAATTTGTGAAGGTCTTGGAATATATTTTAAAATACACTCAATCATTTGTTTCTGGTCTAAGGGAATATGGTAGATGCATATCATTTGATAGAAGAATGATTGATGAATTTAATTAATGATTATTGAAGGTTCTCTAAATTTTGTGGAGGAAGAAGAGAATATAGTAAAGATATTTTTTAAACATTTAGTTATTTTTCTGTATGTGTTTTTGTGTGTGTATGGCACATACATGGTTTATGGTGCGGGGAGTTATGGCATTAGTGTGGAAGGATTTAGTATGAGTCTGCTTGTATCCCTAGAGACCAGAGGGAGTCTTGGGTATTGGTGGAGCTGGAGTTACAGAATGTTCTAACTTGCTGTACGTGAATTCTGAGAACCCAATTCTGGTCCTCTGAAAGAATAGCAAGTGTTCTTAACCACTGACCCATCTCTCCTATTTCCAGCAAGGAGATCTTTATTAACAAGCAAATGCTTTATACCAGACATGCTGAAGAAATTCTTTTTAGTTATTAAATCCTTAGAAAAAGCCTGCAAAGTAGTTTCAGGAAACCATGCTCCATGATGTTGAATACCTTGTCCAGTTTTATGAAGCAAAAGGCAGATCAGAAATTGAATTGGGGGTGCTTGACTCTAAAAGCTAATATGATTCTTTAAAAAAACGTAAAATTAAAACCATGTTACCATCCCATAGCTACTCTGATTGGTGATGCAGACAGAATGAAATAATAAAAGAGATCCCAAATTGAGCTCTAGCAACAATTTACATGGTGTGGAAAAGGCAAAGAGTGCGTGTTAGAAGATCCATAAGGATAATTCCACCGTGCTGAATCAGCAGCTCATTACCAGTGTCTCCACTCCAATCTCCATCTCCCTCTCTCTGCTAGTAAGCCAAGCACTTACACTTTTATTGGATTGCAAATTAACATACAGGTAACGTCAGAGCCTAACTTCACAACTGTCATATTCAAAATATGAATGGAATGAATCTCTTCCTTCTTCTGCTCAAGTTGCCTATTTGTACTATTAGAATGCCTAATGGGAAGGAGGCACACATTGGATGAGAGAGAAAATACCATGGAGTTGAGCATTGACTTAAATTTCCATTGGATTTCAGTTTAAAATGGCACGTGAGTAGTTGCCTCTGATGAATCACCTCCCAACCTCCTACTTAAATATCAATGTACTTAATATACAGCATCTCCAGAAACTAAAACTTACAAGGAAAATTCACCAGGTAGGAGTGGATGTTGACTAAATTTAAATCCAGAGAAGCACAATCAAAAAGTTAAACTAATAATATTTATTCCCAGGAAACAAACGATCAAATAATGTATCTCTGGAAAGAGGTAAGGAAATACTTATCTCTTTGTATTTTCTTGGGCTATAACTAGGCTTCAAATGTAACAAAATAAACCAAAATAAACAAAATATTATATGCAGTAGTCTTTTTTTTTTTTGGATGAATGTGTTTATTTTGTAGCAATCAAAATACCAACCTGATGCCTGTGGCATCTCTTTCTGTATTTTCTCAGAAATGTCAATTCTGGAGAGCACCAGACACTAAGACAGGAGAAAGTATGCATGGGGCAGCCAGATAAGGTTTGACTGTAACAAGTAGCAGCGTGTCCTCTTCTAATGCTGCTGTTCCCGTGGCTGGTGATGGTGGCAATGGAGAATCACAGACTTAACAGGTGGAGAACGTTGAGAATCCCCCATATTAAACCTCCCCAAACACAGTTGGTGAGATGTATCAAGAACTTGGATACAGAAAATTAAGCATCGTGCTAATTTTGCAAATGGCATGCATACAGCATGCTGCTGAGGCTGAGGGTTGGTTGCTGAAGATGCTCTTCTGGGCTCAAGCACAGCTTGACATCAATTCTGCCACCTGCCCTGAAACCTAAATTCTTTTGCCTCCAACCAGCTGTTTAACCAGTGTGAGTCCCCAACTTCCTCATCAGCAAAAAGGGGGTTGCTACACTCGTCATGGCAAATGATTAGAGAATGAAGAAAGAAGGATGGGGGAAACATATAGAGGATAAAACGGTCTGCTGTGCAAGCCTGGTGGTTCACTCTGGTATCCGTGTAAACGTATGCAGTAGTGTTTCTAATCCCAGTGTGCCTACAAGAAATTGGAAACTGCGATGGTAGTATCTGTAGAAAATAACAGGACGGTCAGTCTACAACGTAAAGTAGTGAAGACTGTCTCAATCTTGGTTGAATGGCCAAAACCAATACTGAACAATTCTCTTACCTCCACATGTGCATGGCAGCAAGCATTTTCTTGTAACCGCATGTGAACGTGCATACATATATGCATGCATATGTGAGCGAAGGAACAAAGGCAATAGTGCATGAATTTAGAAACTGAGAAGCAAATGCAAGAGCTTGAGGGATGCATACAGCTCCAAATACCTACAGCATGGAAGGCTCCTGCCACTTATTCAAAAAATGATTTCCAGGTGTTAGGTCCAAAGCTAACCCCCGAAATATCAGTGCTGGTGACAATGTCTTAAACAGAAGGGTTCTGACCAGGTAAAAAGAAAGACTGTTACTGGAGGAACAGGAAAATCTAAACTTGACATTGCACATGAATCTCATACGGCCTATTTCTGTTCACTGACAAGCCAGTACCTCCCTTATCTACACCAATGGTCGACTGCTTTAGGCAAGGGTATCTAGTTTCCAGATAATCTGAACAGCCAATGTCAGCTCAAAGTCCCCCATTCTGCTGACTGAGACATACAATCATCTTGCTTTCACACCAAGTTGCTGTCCTCTACTCTCAATCTGGCAACCCCCCCCCCCCCCCGCCCATGAACTTTTCTTTCTACCCTCAGAATGGACCAGTTAGATGACTTCATTGTGCCCTGCCTTACATGGAGCTTTCTGTGTTTATGTTTACTGCTATAACCACAAAGCAGGAGGTAGGTAATTGAGGGCAGAGACTGATTTTAATGTGTTTGTGTCTTCTAGCGCAGTGTAATTTTACCTTGATGGTTAAGAAGGACAAGGCAATGGTGGCAATAGATTTCAGGACTATTATGATCCAGTGGTATCATTGTTATAGACAGGCAGGTTTTAATTCTACAGATTTAAACCACTAGCTGTAACATTATCATATATTACCATGATATGTTTATTATTTCCCAATATAGTCCATGCTCCTAATGGGCAGGAATCTATCTATCACTTGTCTATCATTTATCTATTATCTATGTCAATCCATATAACTATGCATCTACCTACTATTGTTTCTCTGTTTATACATCTACCAATTATCTGTCATCTATCAATCATCTATCTATTAAAATCATCTATTTTATATATCATCTATCTATCTATCTAGCAATCATGTATCTTTCTATCTATCTATCATTTATCTACCCATTATCTGTCACCTACTACCTTAAGGTTTTTATTGCTGTGAAGAGACACACTGCCCTTGGCAAATCCTGTAAAGGAAAACATTTAATTGTGGTGAGTTGCTTTCAGTTCAGAGGTTCAGTCTATTATCATTATGGTGAGATATAGCTGGAGAAGCTGAGAGTCCTACATCTTTAAGGCAACAGGACATAGTCTGACTCACTGGGCATGGCCTGAACATATATTAA
Source organism: Cricetiscus sungorus (assembly GCA_030556225.1). NCBI lineage: Eukaryota > Metazoa > Chordata > Mammalia > Rodentia > Cricetidae > Cricetiscus > Cricetiscus sungorus. The sequence goes on along the minus strand of JANBXA010000202.1, from coordinate 4,989,773 downwards.
CCCTCAAAGGCTGACTCTACAGCGACTTAGTTCCTCCAACAACACCATGCCTACTCCAACTAAGCCACATTTCATAATAGTGCCATTCCTTTTGGGGCCCATTCTTATCAAGCCATCGTGCCTACTATCTTACTTCTTATCTATCATCTCTTATCAATGTGTCTATCCATATAACTATATACTTACTTACTATTACCTCTATATATATCTATTATCTCTCATCTATCTCTCTATCATCTACCTATCATCGTCATCTAAAAACCACATTTATTTATTTATCCATCCATCTGCTTTTCTGCATATGTATGTTTATTTCACTTCCCCCCTAGAATTGCTTGTCTCTGCTATTAGGTTTCAAACCAGGGACAACGACCTAAAGTGCCCATTTAACATATCAAAGTGGTGCTGGCAGCCAGGTTCTCCCAGCATACCTCAGTCTGTACATGTTACAGGGTATGCCTGACATACCCTGAACTTTACCCTGAACTCTCCAGCCTAGAGACTGAGCTTCCCTTCACGTAGAGGCTCTTCCCTATATAATCCAGGAATTTTGGTTAGACAACCCTTTTGTATCTTTGTTTTCCGGGCTGCTGTACCTGGTACCATCCCCCCCCCACACACACACACACTTAGACCTGCTCTGTGTGTTCATGTCCACTCTAGATTCTTCTAATTGTCTCTGCCTCTTGCTATACTCTCCCATATATTTATGATAAACTTTCTCCTCCACTATACCTAGGAGCAGCCATGTTCTTTCCTTTTAATTTCTCTCTCTTTTTAAATTCACTACTAACCATAGAACATAAAGATAATGGCTGGCTTTCTAGGCTATAGTCAATGTTGAGAATGAGGCTCTGGTGACATGGCATCTCCTTAGGCATGGGGACAACCTGCGCACATTTCTGTAGCTTCTGGAAGGCAAGGTTAAATGCATGAGTAGATCTGTTTAATCTTATCTGAGACAATTCCCATCAATTTTCTGTTCTTCTTCTGAGCAGTGACAGTGAGGACTAGCTTTCTCAGGGGGCCCTTTCTTCTTCCATCAGCTGGATGCATCAGTACCCTGTCTAGAGTTAGAAGCTAAGTAGGTAGTTCTACTTTGCTTTTAGGTGTGTGACATCGGGTGGTGCCGCCAATCAAGACTCAAGAGGCCAGCCAGGGATTCTCACTTACTCCCACCTCTGCTAACGTCCCTCATAGCACGCACAACTATCCAGACCACAGATGTCCACACAGTAGTTGTGTTAATAATTTCCCAGATAATTTACTGCACAGTCATGAGCAAAATCAATCCAATCAACATTCCAGCATGGAAGGAAGAATAGTTCTCATGGTCCCAGCCTTAGCCAGAGCTATTGGTATGGGTGGATGGCAGTTGATGGAGAGTGAGTCAGGACTTTGGCCTCTCACAGTTTGCCCACACTCTGGTGGATGATACCTATGTGCATGCAAGCAGCTCTAATTGTTCCAAGTGGGCTATCAAGGAGACATAAGAATATAAAATTCAGAAGACATGGTGGGTATGGGTATATCCAGGAGAAACTGAAGGCTTGGGTTGGATATGGCCAAAATACATTTTATATATCTGTGAAATTTTTAAAAATAATACTACAAATTTAAAAGATTCCCTGGCAGAATTGAGAATGCCTGGTTCAGGTGTTCTCTTCCCTCCCTCTTCCTTACGTTTTTATCCTCCCATTCATCACCCCCTGCGGGGCTCTCTTAGGTTTGTGCAGGAGCACAGCTTTCTTATTCTCCAGAACCATGAACCCGCTAGGTTTGAATAGGTGACGCAGATGCCTGGATCCAAGGGGAAATTGAAGATTTACAGGTGCCATGGGTGTCTTGGGGTGGCCACGATGGAAGGACAATTATTTGAGCAATTTCAATAACAATGCCAGAACACCACTAAGCGATTGGCACTTTTGTTTCTCCGTTACTCATGCAAATGTTATGTGAAGTGTGGTCTAGAACTTCCTACACTCCTCGGTTTTTTTGGGCTACCTTATTTTCTCACAATGTAAAAGATGCTTCTAGAAGTGACATGGAGTTCTCTGCTTCCAGGGAAGTTTCCTAATTCTGTCCTTGGTTGCACAAGTAGTGAGGATGGTTGTCTTGATGTTGAGTTTGGTCATTTGTCTCATATGCTAACTTCCTTATTTAAAACATATTTTAAACTAATTCTCTCTCATTCTCTCTCTCTCTCTCTCTCTCTCTCTCTCTCTCTCTCTCTCTCTCTCTCTCTCTCTCTCTCTCTCTCTCTCTCTCTCTCTCTGTTGCACGCCGCGCTTAGGCGTGTACCACTTTGTATGAGTACTGTGTGCAGCAGAGAAGGCTGTCCGGCCCCCTGGAGCTGAAGTTACAGGTAGCTGCGAACCATACATCATGGATGCTGGCTGTCTGGAACAGCAGCAAGTACTCTTCACCAGGGTCCCCTCTCCTGAGCCTTAGGACTTTCCATGCATAGGTCTTTTCTCTGTCTCCCGCTGGCTTCTGCTTCCCTCCTACCCTCCCACTCAAGTAGCATCCTCGTGGTGCATGTGCTTCCTTGTCCCATCTACGTTCCACATTCTTGTGTGGCAAGAAGTCACATGATACACAGCCCTAAAAGAACTGCTGCTTCTACTGCAACTCTAATTCCAAAGCAGCCACTCAAAACACCCACAGGCCCTTTGTCAGCATTGTCTGAGGGACGGGCCCCTCCTCTCCTTTTGAGGTACCCAAATTCACCCAAACAGGACTGTGAATTTTCCAAACTGGCAGAGTGGCGGGGAGTGGGGGGTGTCTTTGAGTGGCAAGGGCAGGACACAGAAAGGCCGATCAGCATGGCACCTGACCTGGCCCTGCTGAGCCCTAAAGGAACCATTTATTCCGTGTGACTTCTATAGCAAAGGCACTGAGGACTCAGAGAAATGCTTATTTATTTAGGGGGAAGACAAGCTGTGATAGCTTTGCTCCAGTCACTTGGAAGGGAAGAGGAAAAAGCTAGGACTAGCATCTGGATTCTGTAAATTACAAAATCGTGGCTCTGTTTTCAAAGATGATGAGAGGAAGCATGCGAAGCTGTGGCAAAATGTGGGCAACCATGGGGTCTGAGAGCTCTGCCAAACTCCTAAGTGAAGTGCTCTCCTTGGTTAGTTAGTGCATAGATTCTTTCCCCTTAGTGTATAAGAGTAATTATGTTCTCACTGGCTTCAATAATTCAAAAACGATGTAAGAACATTGCTTTCAAGAGGAAAACGGAGAGTTTTGGAATCCTGAAGGGAAAGATGGGCTTTCTGTGTTTTTCTTTCCCATCTTCATAACCCACAAATCACAGCACTATGAGAGGCAAAGGAAATATCAGAGTTCTTGTGAAATGATTTTTTGTTCAGTTGCTGCCAAGCAGAAATGAAAGGAACAATCTGTGAACAATATTCACCTAAGGGTTATGGCTGTGCATTCAGGAGCTGGGGACCTAACTCTGCCCCTACTGTTTATCTACCCTAAGACCTGAAATAAGAACCCTCACTTTCCTGATGTTCTGATTTGTTCTCTGCATTTGGATTATATAAAATATTAACTATTTTTTTTTCAGCTCTGAGAATTGAGTTCTTTGTTGCCACGGATTAGATGTGTCCTTTTGCTAGGACTTCATGTGTTGAAAGGTAAGGCTTTTGCCATGACAAAATGGACTAAACTTCTGAAACTGCAAGCTAGTCCCAATTAAATATTTTTCTTTATAAAAGTTGCCGTGGCCATGGTGACTCTTCACAGCAATAAATAACCTACAGAATTATTTTTTTTCCCTAGCAGAAACAAAACTCCTGTGTCACATGGCAATGCCTTTAAAAATCTAAAGAACTTATCATGGAGAAAAACATCAGTCTAAGTTTTTCTCCAAAGGGGAGCATCTCCTTTGTTATTATCGGGGGATAAAATGATTTTACGAGCTCATATGTGGAAACAAATGGATCACTTTGGCGGGGGAGTGAGATCCTTGGGAGACAGTGTGTACATGGTGGAAGTAGGCCTCTTGGGTAAGGAGATAGGTGAGATTTGAGGCTTATACTCTGATCCTGTTTTTTTCTTCCGTCCGTGTTGCCGGGTCCATGGCGACACTAACAGGTAGCCTTCCACCCCTCCCACCACAGCCGAGGGTGGGCATCTATGCCTCCGCTGCCATGGTGAACAGCTCCACAAAACTGAGAGCTAAAACAGATACCGTCTTCCTTCTTGTCAGAATACTGATTGCAGTGACACCGAAGTTAAGGAATGCCAGAACTACACTACCTGTTAATGAAATATCTGATCCTTTCCATGTGTCAGGATTGCAGATAAAATGTGAAGAAGAAAAACAAGGAGAAGACAAAAAATTGCTAAAGTGCAAGGCTGTGCTTATGCTTATAATAATCTCCTAGACCTGGAACGATTCTAAGGAGGCCAGCGGAGAAACTATAATAAGATGACTCCTAATGTTGGGCAGAATTTAAATCCACAGTGAATGGAAGATACTCCGGTGGATATAAGGAACTTAGCGTATGAAGAATAGAAATGGGAAAAGCCAAGTATTGGATAAAGTAGATGGGTCTGTCCCACAAAAGCAGAGACTGCTCTTGGGAAAAAGAGATGTCAAGATTGTGTAAAACTTGGAGGCCTGTATGAGTATTTGGAGAAATGAGGTCTTTGTGGGCAGCCGCTCAGGCTGTTTTCTGGGTAATCTCTAAGGAACTCCCAACATTGAAAGTGTATTCATTTGCATAGTAGATTGGAGACAATGTATTTTAGTCAGGGTGTAAATGCTTGTGGTGTAGCTATTTCCTTCAAACATTCTCTCCTAATAGGAGGAAGAAGTCTCATAAATTCAGGAAGTTAATAAAACTTAGGAGGCTCAGGAAACTCTAAAGTTATGAGCTTCAGGAAACACAGAAAGTGGCAGATGAAGCTAGATTTGTGAGGACCCTCCTCAAGGTTAAAGAAGTCGAAAATAATAGCTGGGGAGAGGAGACTCTGGTGCAGCTGCTTGCAAACTAGGCAGTAGCTCCCATGATGCACTTTTCCTGAGTTGTTACTCATGCTGATGTGGGATTTCCAGTGATGGAGCTGCCTCTGAATTAGGCATGACCCTTTAAGCAACCAATAACTCAAGGTGCACCTAGCCAGACTTTGATGAAAACTGCTCTATTCTGCCATCAGTATTGTATGCCAGGCAAATAGACGTGTGTTCAGGGTTCTCCTGGAGAAGTCACACCATGACCCTGATAAAGGCTAAGACACTACCAGAAGCAGCAGGAACAGAACTCTTCCTGCATCTAAAAAAACTTATGCTGAGAGTCCAGCAATGACAGCTGGCAGCTCCCACAAATTGTGGAGGAGTTCAGCATGTGTGTTGTTGAACAACCATGGTGGAAAGACACTGCTTTCCTTTCCATTGGCATTTGAAAGTTGAGGTTGAAGCTTTTCTCATTACAAAAGTCTGGAGCTGGATGGGGAGATGGCTGTGTGTGAGGGTTTGCTGCACAACCCTTGGGACTTGGGTCCTGAGCTCAAGTTCTTAGCACTAGATGCTAAAAATCTAGGTGTGGTGCTGGTACCTGTAACCTCAGTGCTGTGGAGAGTGGAGGAAGGGGGATTGGTTCCTGGAACTAACTAGATGAATCAGATTCACTGAGAAGGCCCGTTTCAGTTAGGGTTTCTATTGCTGTAACAAGACCATGGCAACTCATACCGGGACTGGCTTGCAGTTCACAGATTTTGCCCATGGTTGTCAGGATAAGAACCCTGGTAGCAAGCAGACAAACATGGTGGTGGAGAGGGAGCTGAGAGTTCAAATTTTCATCTGCAGTCAGCATGAAGCAAACCAGCTTGAGCTTCTGAGAACTCAAAGGCCACCCCTCAGAGACACACTCCCTTAAATAAGGCCACACCCACTCCAACAAGTACATACTTCCTAATAGTGCCACTCACTGTGTGCCTATGGGAGAAATTTTCTTTCATACCAAGGGAATAATCCAGAGAGTGAGAGAGAAAATAATTAAAACCCTCCCCTGTACTCCACACATGCATACCACATACAAATGCAATGCAAAACAAACAAACAAACAAACAAACAAATAAATAAATGGAGTTTGTTTCAAAGGAAACCATATCAAATGTAAAAAATAAAGAAATCCTACCTGTGTCCCATTGATGTAATTTCAAGAGCTGGAATTCTGGGATGGGGATTCTGCTGTTCTGGCTGGGAGACATGGCACTGTGGAAAAGATTTAGTAAAGATTGATCTCTTCCCATCATAAGAAGGTGATAAAAATTTAGCCTACTATGTTCTAGAACTGGAGAGTAACAGCTGTGAGGAGGCAAGCATGGGAGAAAAATGTCTAAGCAGATAAATGGAAGAGCTAGTTGCTGTAGGCAAAGGCCACAGAAAGATTTGTCAAAATGGAGTCTTTTATTAAAAGTAGAAAGTCTGTTTTTCAGATATGTATTCATTCTTTCCTTTGAATCTTAGGTTCTGTATTAGGTGTCCTGTCCCTATGTCCCCCTTACTTCTCCAAAGGTAATAGAAATTACAGAAAAATGATGAAAGAAGAAAGTTGTCAATATTAAAATTTAAGAAGATATTCAGTGGAAATAGTTAAATATGTGATGACTCACACTTTTTCTCCTGGGGGTTTGCAGGTAGTGAGTAAGTGGACTCAGCATCCTTAATCTTCATCACTACCTAAAGGAGTGACTACACCACCCTTCCTGAGCAGTGTCATGTCAGTGGCTAAGCCAGCTGGTACCCATGGATGCTAGCATTCATCTTCACTGTAATCTGAGAAGAAGCTACAGTTATTTCTGTAGTGTGTGCAGAAACCAAGATGTGGAGCTTTCCCACCTGTAGACTTACAGTAAGAATACCTACTGCTGATAGTGAGAAGGACTGTGAAAACCCAAGTGTGATGCTTACTCTAGGATGCAGCCCTTGAAGATGTTTCTGTTATTGCCAAAGAGCTCACTGTTTCCATTTTAGTCTTTTTCAAAATTTATGAAAAGTATATGCGGGGAGCTGGAGATAAGACTTAACAGGAAAGAAAATTGCTGCTCTTTCAGAGGACTTGAGTTCAGTTACCAGCACAATAACCTAGAACTCCAGATCCAGGGTGGTGTGTAATGCCCTCTCCTGACCTCTAGGGGCTACTGAATGCATGTGGTGCATATACATATACTTAGGCACGCGCACACACACACACACACACACACACACACACACACACACACACACACACACTCTCTCTCTCTCTCTCTCTCTCTCAGTAAAATAAATAGATGTTTTTGTTTTATTTTTAATTACGTGTGTGCATGCTTGCCTCTGTGTGTGTGTGTGTGTGTGTGTGTGTTTGTGTGTTTGTGTGTGTGTGTGTGTGTGTGTGTGTGTGTGTGTGTGTGGTGTCTTGTTGTCTGTGTGTATACAAATGGGCACCCAGGCTCAGGTTTGTCAAAAATCCAGAGATATCAGATCCCTCTGAACTAGAGTCACAGGTGGTTGTGAGCCACCTAATGTGGGTGTTTGAGAATCTAGCTTGGGTCCTCTGCAAGAACAGTAGCAACTCAGCCATCCTTCCAACCCCAGGCCAGTTGCTAACTACTAGAGGACATTCTTGGTTAGTATCTTGGTGCCCTGAGCTTCTCTCTTGATTGTATAGAGATAGGGCTTAGGACCCTTTGTCTACCCCTCTTTGGATCTTTATTCTAGTTGGATCTTTATTCAGCAGTCAGAAAAGTTGGATTCCTCTCTTGTGCTGGAGTCCTGTATTGTATAGGTGGCTTCAAACACTCCCCCCTTCTCTGTCTCTCTGTTCCTGTCTCTGTCTTTCTCTCTCTCTCTCTGTCTCTCTCTGTCTCTCTGTCTCTCTGTCTCTCTCTGTCTCTCTCTCTCTCTCACACACACACACATGCACACACACATACACACACACATGCACACACACACACACACACACACACACACACACACACACACACACTCGAATCTTGAATCCCCTCCTGTTTCCAGCTTTCTTTGATGGCTCCTGCTATGCCGCTGTCCTTTAAGTCCCATAGAAATGTGACATAGTCAGCTCAGGGCCACAGTGGTTCTGGTTTCCTCAGCCAAGCATGCTTTTTCCTTGTTTGTAGCTTCCCCTGCCCCTCATTCCCTTTAAGTCTGCCTTCATCTGTTTAGGTCAACATCACAAAATGTCACCGGCTGGGGTGACTTCCCAGAAGTCTATTTTCTTGCAGCTCTGGAGGCTGGAAGATCAAGATAAATGTTCTGGGTGACTCAGTTCTGATTTGGTCCTCACATGGCCTTTTGCTACATCATCACATGGGCTGTCTTCCAAGCATGAGTGCTGTGAGTGCTGAGAGAGACAGGAACTCCCTCATCATAAATGGCACATGCTCATGACCTAATTGCAGCTCAAAGGTTCTTTCTCAAAATAGTATGAACTAGAGGCTACACACAACACTTTACAGGGTACACACTTTTGTTCTTTAAGAAGGTTCTCTTACTTAGCAGTCTTATTGAACACTTCCAAGACTGCACTGTTTTAAGTAAAACTTCTTGATCTACCACCCTCTCATCCTTCCTCTTACAGTAATTATGTATGATACAGTAAGTAGGTGTTCAAACACCTGCTATGGATCTCCCCTCAACTGGAATGGTTGTTACCAATGATGGAGTAACACTTTTTCTTCTGAGTACGTAAATTAATCATAATATATGTTGACTATTGAAAAAATGAAATATTTTTAGTGTTTTATTATATTGCTTCATCCTTATGTCTGTTTCTATGACTGTCTGTTTGTCTGTCTGTTGTATGTTGGGGCACAGTTTTTGTGTAGCCACCAGAGGGCCAAAGAACAATTCACTAATCTGTTCTCTTTTTCTACCATGTGGGACCCAGGCATGGAATTCATCTTGCTTGACATATGGGCATCAGGTTTATCTGCTGAGCCATCTACATAGTTCAAAATGTTTAGTCTGTTTCGACTGGTTGTTGTTGCGGTTAATAAGGGTCAGGATAAACAAATTGGCTGCATAGATGTTTATTAAGGGAGAAACAACTCACAACACAGACAGATGAACACAGCAGTTGGAACTGGATGCTTCTTTCTCCGCGGCCCGCCAGAAAGAGAGTGTTCCCACCTCCTTCGGAGACCTAGTTCCACAGGTCATTTCTGCCCCTGGCTCCACCCTTCAGTGGGTGTGGTCAGTGCCACAGAAGCAGACAAAGTAGATAGGAGGGACCAGGAGACAAGGAGGAAAGAGGAAGTAGTTAGGAGGAGTCAGCATGTAGAGCCCAGAGGAAGTAAGATGCCAGCCTGCTGCACTCGGATAAGGTGACCATGTGGAAATTCTTAGATAAGTAGAAATGGGTTAATCATTAAGACAGACCTAGCCCATAAACAATAATAGTAACTGGCCAACAGGATTGCATCAAATACAGAGTCTCAGAGTGTTATTGGGGGCTGGCGTGGCAGCGGGGCGGTGGGACCAGACTGGCACCGGCGGCAGGTGGGCTGGCAGAAAACAGACACGCTACAGGTTGTAGTATTTTTATACTCAAAGATAGGACATTTTCTCTCATGTCCTTTGTAAATAAATCCAAAAACAGGAATCAGCCAGCCTTTGTCCCAAATGTGCAAGGCTAGTGAACCACCTTTACTGAGGAACACTTGCATTTTGTCCTTTGCTCTGGGACCCACTCAGCCCCAGCAGAGGAAAGCTCAGCCAGGAACTTACTTAGGAAAAGAAAACTCACACCAACCCTGAACATACTGGAAATGAATTTGCCATCCCTGATATGTGGAGAAAGATCTCTGCTGACAATCAGGGTATGCTCTATCATGCGAAAACAGCACAACTGACAGAATGAACTGAATTCTGAGTGTTGTGGGAAGAAGGGTGCCTTATTTATTTGTTTGTTTGTTTGTTTATTCATGTATTCATTAACCCTTTTTGCCAAAGAGGCATTGTACCCCAAGTCTACATCTCCTATGTAGCTAAGTGAGGTTCTCTTTGTCAATGGAACCCCACCCCTGCCTCCTGGTAGCAAATAGTCATTTGTGTATGTAATCCATGCACAGCCCTAAAGTTCACCCAGATTTCAGACTTCCAGCTGATTCTGTAGAGTATCTAGTAGAAATTCCCTTTTCTGCCTTCTAAGTGCTGTGGGTGAATTGAACATTAAGCCTCCCTGGGTAACCTTGAAGAAAGCTTTGAACTGTGTAGCAATCACAATCCATCACAATTGCCAGTGATCTGGGGGACAAATCAGAGTATGAGTTACGGTGACCAGAACTAATACATTTATAGGACCCAGAAATCATTTTCTTCTCCAAGGTCTCTTGGATGGAGACTTAGAGTGCACAAGCTGAATACAGCAGTGGTAGAAAAAGAGCATGAAAGAGGTCTCACAGTTCTTTCCATCTCTAATCCTACAACAGAACCAGACTCATCTTGTCACTTTCTGAATTCTCATTTGCTGATTTCAAACACCTATTCAAACAGGTTACAGCCACTGAGGAATGCTGCAGTATTTCTCCAACACAAGGTTCAAACTCCTGGAATGATCTTGAAAAATAGACTAAAACCATTAACCTTGCAAGAAATAAAACAAAAGTATTCAAAATTTAAATGAAAAATTTAATGCTTTTTGTACCTCTAGATTATAGTTAATCACTCTCACATCCCTTTACAGAAAGTTCTCTTTTTAATTTGCACATGAAACGTGTTTTTGACCCCAACTTAGTTTAATAAAGAATGGAGCTACACTTTCCTCTTGGATATTGTCTAGTCTGTAAAAAAGTTACTTCTAAATTTTGTTTAAACTGAAGCTGCTGAGGGGTCTTCTGTTTCTTGACTAAACATGACAAGGAGACCCAGATTTTCATCAGTGTTGATTTCACTTAATGTATTAAGTATAGAGAGAATAATGGATAATGGCAATCAGAGAAACTTCATAAACTATCAAGATAGTTAGAAAAGATACATTTATATGCAAATATATATGTATTTGTATATATGTATGTGTGTATTTTATGTGTCTATAATATGCAAGCCATTGTGTATGTGGGGAGAACATGAACACATGGGTGCATGTGTGTAAGTCAGAAAACAGCTCTTGATGTTGATGGTGGTCCCTGTCTTCCTCCTTGCTTGAGACTGTTTCTGATCTTACCACTGCAGATGGTAGGCTAGTTGAATCAAGGGCTTCAGGGGATTCTCCAGTTTATGCAGCCTATTTCACTGTAATATGTAGTAGGAATACATACATAGTCTACTATATCTAGCTTACATGGATTCTTAAGATCTGAACTCCTGCCCTCCTGTTTTCCCAGCAAACATTCTATCCATTGATTCATCTCCTCCTTCCTAAATTGTATATTTTTAATTAGTACTATGTCTGACAATCCGGCAATTTGCAGCATATCTATACAGCTTTTAAACACAATACTGATTCTATTGATGATATATTTGCATGGAAAAGTTGGTGAGCTTCAAAAATATGCAGTTTCACAGACTTATGTATAAATCTCTCAAGTTGTTATGTAGACCCAAGAATTCACAAAAGGATGGGATCCTGTGTATTCTCAATTTGGTGATAGTTTGATTATATTTTCCAGGATAGAGACAGACAAGAAGCATGCCTATTTATTATATTCACTAACAATCAACTTAACTATGTAGTCTGAAAACTGCTTGCTAGTAGTTTTTCTTCCCTCTCAAAGACCTGGCACTGTGAAATAGTGTCAGTATGGTGTCCTGCATATGTTAAAATGCTTTCAGATTTAATGCTGTGTTTTCTCCAGGTCAAGTCAAACCAGGGATGGAGGCTCTGATCTGAGTGAGCCTTACTGGGCAGGAGTCAGCTATTTCCATTGTCATTCCCAGTAACACTGAGTCCTCTCTGATCTATCCCTCTATTTTTCATTTGCATTCTAGCCTGTTTTAAAGAGAGGTGATTACCTGCCATGTATTGCATCTTTCAAAGTGTTGATTTGTAGAGGTAACACTGGGCTATATAATTCATTTGCTCCTCAGCCCTGTAAAGACTTGGCTTATATGCTTGCTGTACATGCTGAATACCATCTAGAAACTTTAGTCCTGGGTCAGTAAGTGCAGTAGAGGAAAATCCTTGCTCAAGAGATGCTCCCAATGTTGTGTTAATTCCAGTGGTGGCTGATTAAACTCTATATGAGGTAGACCATTTGTTGCTGTTGTTGTTTCTTGGAGAGATGGTTTCTTTGTCTGGCCCTGGCTGTCCAGGAGTTCACTCTGTGGACCCGTCTGGCCTTGAACTGTTTAAGATCTGCCTGCCTTTGCCTCCCAAGTGCTTGGATTGAAGGTACGCATCACCAAGCCTGGTGGTAGACCATAAGGTGAGATTTGGGGGTAGACTAAAGAGAATGTTATTACTTGTAATAAAATATATAATGGGATTAATATTTTAAATGTAGTTACACGTAGTAAAACCTATAATGGGACTGATATTTGAACAAGGGTCTCTCTCTCTCTCTCTCTCTCTCTCTCTCTCTCTCTCCCCCCTCTCTCTCTCTCTCTCTCTGTGTGTGTGTGTGTGTGGTGTGTGTTTCTGTATGGTTCATATATATTTATAGATAGTATGGAGATTTATTTATAACAGCCATATTATGAAGTTTGAATTGGTAAATAAAGTAAGCAGGTATCAAGGAAAAACAAAAGAATGAATAGCAAGTGACAGATTAAAGCAGCAGATACATAGTAAAACATCATCTAATTGGGCACTCAAAACATTCTGTAGTTGGCTTCCTTTCATGGTTTGGATATTTCTTACCATTTCTGCTCATACACAAAATACTCTCCATGCTGGAAGCTTGGCTTGGATCAGAACATGCTCCACAGCCTGTCTCTGGATGCTTAAATAGGTTTTTAACTCAGCCAGGCATACTCCACCTCATCCACTTGGTACTATCACCATCCAGACCCACACCACATCCTTTTCTTTGTGAACTTCTTAGTTGACTCCTGTAGATAAAGGTCAACTCTCAATGTTATAGCAAAGAAAAAACATGTACTAGTCAAAAGATGTTTCATGTCTCCTTTACTTTTTAAAAATGATATTAATTTATGGTTTTACATTTTAGTTCTCTTTCAAAAGATAAGACTTTGTGGTTTGGGGAAAGGTAAGATGTGTAGGATTTTAGTTACCTAAGTTTCATTTGCGTGACTGTTATATTGGTACTTGGCCTTCCGACCCTGTGTATGACTGCTCGGCTAACCTCACATGGCTTGTTATCCATTTCCTGTTCTCTCGTTTTAAAATAAAAATATTAACCATATGTTCCTTTTCTTTTAGACACAATCAATTATCTTGATTAAGATCACGCTGAAGATTAAAGTTTATTTTTAGAAAGTCAGTAATATCAGTGATTGTCCTTAAGCAAAACAAGCAGTATCCTCTTTTCTTCAAATTTAGTTCATGGCTCCCTTTCAAGCAGCATGGCTTTAAGATAATGAGAACCAATGGGAATGTTTGCAATGGCCTTCTTGATCTGGAATCAAGAGGAAATGTGGAGTCGGGGAAAAGCATTACAGCAAAGAAGAAATCATATTTCTACATTTCTACATGTGTTAGAGTACTCTAGAGAAACAGAAGTGAGAAACACACACACACACACACACACACACACACACACACTTTAGTCTCACAGTGTCTACTTGCTTGCAGGAGAATCTGTCAGTGAGGCTGGGTGCTGCAGCTTCCAGTTTCATGCTGATGGTCTGGAAGGTTGCTAGGGAGTTGCTGACCATCAGTCACTGTGGGAAGACTGGAGAATCTTGAGTCTGAAGTCAGTGGAGAATGGCATTAGAAACAGCAACAGAGAGATGCACTAACCAGCCAGTTGTGAAGGCAGCCAAACAGCACTGACTATTCCCTAGATCTCTTTGTGTGTGTGCACGTGCGCGTGCGCGTGCATGCGTGCGTGCGTGCGTGCGTGCGTGTGTGTGTGTGTGTGTGTGTGTGTGTGTGTGTGTGTGTGTGTATGTCTCCTTCCTACAGTGAGGAACTGCCATCTGTAGTCAGTTGATACTTCCCAAGAATGCTTCTATGCAACTGCTCAAACTTGTATATTTTAGTTGGTTAAGTTCACATGAAGTTGACCTTCAAGTTTAACAAGATCTATCAAGTATTCAATGGTGTTTCATGTCACCTCTTTGATTTGCAAAATTATTTTTACTAGATTTTAACAATCTAGCCCTATTGACATTGCTTGCTTTTGTTGTATTTGGATGTGAACCATCACTTTTACCATTGATTATTTGAGTGTAGCATCTCTTTGACTTCCGGTAGTTTTAAAGCCTTTTCTTCTGTCTTTGGTTTTCAGTTGGTAAACTATGCACTAACCAAGAATGAGTTTCCTTGAGCTCAACCTTTGGAGTATTCCCCACTGTGACAGTTAATCTTGATTAAAAATTTACCTGGATCTGGACTCACCGTAGAGACATATCTCTTGGTGTTTCTTTGAGGGAAATTCCAGAGAAGCTGAACAGAGAAAGGAAGACCAATCATGTACACGGGTGGTATCAGTGCATAGGCTGGTGTCCAGACTGAATATAAGGGGGGTAAAGGAGAAAGCCAGATTACTACCGTAAATTCCTGCTCACTGTTTTCTAATTCTCATAGATACAAGCAAGTGTCCCAGCCTCATGCTTGTGCAGCTACAGATGAAAACTTCTCTCCTTACAGTGCCTCCTCCACAGCAGTGAACTTCTCTACCAACTGTAAGCTTTCCCTCCATTAAGTTGTTGAAGCCACATGTTTTAGCATAGCAATGAGCCAAGTAGCACACAGACCCCTCCCAACCCCATTAGTAGATTAGAACCTTTTTGCTCAATGCATAAAGCAAACATATTTTTGTCACCATAGAAGCTTAATGATAATTTTTGAATTATAACATCAATTCTCAGACATGTTGGCACCAGGATCTTTGACACTCTTAATTTTCTAGGAACCCAAGGAGTAATCATTTGTATAAATTTAACATGTAGGTATAAGCCATGCTAGAAAATAAATTATACAAACATTAAATCAGAAGAGGCTCAAGCATAGTTTCATTAACCATCAAATTGAAGGCATTCTCGGGTGCTGTCTATATTTTTATGTCAGCCTGACGCCAAATGGGCTCATATGGGAAGAAGGAACTTTGGGAGAAAGCCTCCATCCTATTGGCCTATGGTAAGTCTGTGGTGCATTTTCTTCAATAATACTTGATGTAGGAGTATCCATCCCACAGTGGGTGGTGCAACCCTTGGGAAGGTGATCCTGTGTTATATAAAAAGCAGTCTGAGCAAGCCATGGGCAGCCAGTCAGAAGCAGTCGCAGCCTTCCCTGATTTCTGCTTTAGTTTCTGCCCCTAAGTTCCTGCTTCTTCTCCTGTTTTGGATTCCCCTCATGATAGACTATCATCAAGAAGTCTAAGCCAAATATTTTCCTTTCCAAGCTGATTTTGGCCATTAAAAATATTTTAGATTTACTTATATTATTTCATGGGCATTTTGTGTGCAAGAATAAATGTGTACCATGTGATGCCTGGTGCCTGTAGATGTCAGAAGAGGTATCAGATCCCCTGGAACTGGAGTTACCCTTGGTTGTGAGCCATCACGTGGATGCTGGGAACCAAACTCAGGTCCTTGGCAAGAGCAACAATTGCTCAGAGTTGCTGACCCTTCTCTGTAGATCCTTGATCATGGTTTTCATCAAAGAAGAGCAAATTTGGATAGCTCACAAGCCAAGTAACCATGGAAAAGTCCCTTATTAGCTCGAGAGGGAAGAAAAGCATAAAAAGCTAATAATTCCTTAGCATTGCTATAAAAGTGTTCCACTTAGATCCCAGAAAGGCTTCAGGAGATTCTGAGCAGTCATTGCCTGCACTTGGGAAACAGTGAACCACAATGTGTGAGAATCTTTAGCTGCTTTGTTCTGAAAGGGAGGAATTCATGCCGAGAGGTCTAGGAAACTCTAAAACTCTAAGTTTCTCCTCTTCTTTATGCAGGTACATAGCATGGTACTCTTGGCTGACTTTCCACAGAAGAGTCTTAATCCTAGTCTGCATTAGCCTTCTCCCTGATTGACAGATTTGGCTGTCGGTTGGGGTCAGTTCAATTTCTAGAATACCATGAGATACACATATGGCTTAATAATAAGCACCCAGGAAAAGCAGGCCATTGAAATACACAAAACCATACTTTGTGATAGGGTTTGTCTCACAGGAGATGTCATGCTGGAGCCCTCTTTTAAGTTCTAACAGGTTGACTGTGGAAGTACAAGTCAGACTGCTCCCTAAGAGGCAGACAGATAAAAAAAAGGGGCTAAAGGGAGATTGATGTACTGTTCACTTAAACATTTAAGGTGGCTGATTTCCAGGCTTTCTTTCTTCTCTAAGACATGGCCATGGTGGACTTGAGAATCCTCATTAGAGGGAACCCTCATTATGCTGAACATAGGTCTCCCACTGGCAGATTTCTGTGGTTGGAAACAGTCATCTCCCTGTCTTTGTCTGGATCATCCAGTTAAGGAACATGCCAGTCAGTTCTGAGGGATAAAGGGAATTCATCCAGTACCCACAGATCTAAAGACACAGACTTAGCAGACTTTATCACTGGGCCACCTTCTCAAGCTGGAGGGTTGATCTCCTTGTGTTCTTGGCCATGTGCTGTGCTTCTGCAGTCAAGGAAACTTGGCTGAGTGCTAAGGTTTTGCTTCTCCTGCCATTTTTACTCTTTAAATCTGCAGAGACGAATAGTTAAGTTTGGTAGGCCTCGGCATGTGGGCCTCAGATTCATGTTGAGAAGATTCATGATGGGAAGATTGAGACATGTGAACCTTATAATGTGCCTTTAACTTTTTTATGCTCTAGGCCCTTTGACTTCCATAATAGGTGTCAATAGCTCGCCTCTCCCAGCAACTTTATATCCCATCCTTGTGTATTACCTTGTGCTCCATCCTACACTTTTCCAATAAAGACTCTGATCTTTATTGGATTTGGATGGGGGTTCAAGAGGAGTTCTTTAGAAAAGTTGATATGTTGGACAGATAGACAGAGAGGCAATATCACAGTGGGAGTTCTGAGAATGTTTAAGGCTTGCTGCCTGAGATGGACAGCATGGCACAATCTGAAACGAAAGCAGTGACAGTCCACGCGGCAGAAGAAGGGTCTTCTATTTCTTGTATTTCTCCGAGGATGGAGCAGGATTCACAGTGCAGGCCTGCAGCAAAGCTCTCTGACTTTCAAGCAAAGACAGGGAGGGAAAGAGGAATAGATGTGTAGCCACCATTTCCCCCCCCCCCTTGATTTTAACGTACACTAAAAGCTTGGCCAGGTAAAAGAAGTGCGCTCCAGGAAGCCTGTTATCTAGGAAATCACACACAAAGCCTCAGAAGCCGGCCTGTGTTCCTGTAGTTTTGCTGTCGTTTTCCCCTAAGAGAAAAATGGCTGCCACAGATAGTGTGGCTGGCTTCTCTTTCTTTCTTTTCTTTCTCTCTCTCTTTCTTTCTTTCTTTCTTTCTTTCTTTCTTTCTTCCTTCCTTTCTTTCTTTCTTTCTTTCTCTCTCTCTTCCTTCCTTTCATAATGTTTTTATTTAAATTAGGAACAATCATTTTACATATCAATCCCAGTTCACTCTTTGTCCCATCCTTCCATAATGCCCCCCCCCCCCACTGACCCTGGCCCCCATCCCACTCCTTCATTTCCCCCATACTCCCAATCCACTCCCCGGGTAGAGTGAGGCCTTCTATGGGGGATCATCAAACTCCATCACATCATTTGGAGCAGGGCCTAGGCTCTCCTCAATATATATATATATATATATATATATATATATATATATATATATATTGAGGAGATTGTTTCAAGTCCATCTGTGAATAAATACTGGTTCCACCATAAGAGGGCCCATAGATGGCTCAGGCCTCTTAGCTGTCACCCATGTGCAGGGGCCTGGGTGGGTCCTATGCTGATTCCCCAGCTGTCTGGCTGGAATCCATGAGCTCCCACTTGCTCAGGTCAGCTGTTTCTGTGGGTTTCCCCAGCATGGTCTTGACCCCTTTGCTCATCATTCCTCCCTCTCTACAACTGGATTCCAGGAGATTTGCTCAGTGCATAGGTGTGGATCTCTGCTTCTGCTCCCATCAGTTATTGGATGAAGGTTCTAGGATGGGATATAATGTAGTCATCAATCTCATTATCAAATCTCATTATCAGAGAAGGGCATTTAAGGTAGCCTCTCCACTATTGTTTAGATTGTTAGTTGAGACATCCTTGTAGGTCCCTGGACATTTCTCTGGTGCCAGATTTCTCCTTAAATATATAATGGCTACTTCTATTAAGGTATCTCTTTTCTTGCTATCCTCTATTAATCCCTCCACTCAATCTTCTTATGGTCTGTTCTTTCTCTCTGAATGGAAAGTTAACTATTTAAGGGTTAGAGAGGAGGCTCCAGTAAGGAGCACTGGCTGGTCTTCCAGGAGACCTAGCTTGGCTTCCTACCACCCACAATGCAGTCACAATTGTCTGTAAGTCCAGTGCCAGAAGATCTGATACCCTCTTCTGGACTCTGTGTACCAGGCACGCACACGGTACATGGCATACAAACAGGCACTCACCTACACAGACAAAAGTCAAACAAATTAAATTTTGGTTTAAAAAGTGTTAGCTATTTTAGTCCTACCTTTTTAGACCATACTCAAATCTGGACGTTAATGTATTTAATATTAAACATCTGTGTTACTTGTGCATTGCTAACAGCCTCTTATGTCTGATTGGTACAGCAGGGGCTTTCAATAGACATCTGTTCTAGATTCAGAATAAGCTCCATTGTATACGAGTCACACTGAAGGTTCCAGTAGTTTGGGTCCTGTGATTTTGGCAACATGAATAGCACTACCAACAAGTTTCTGAGTGAAGGGATAGAAAGGACAAGAGACACTTGGGTGCAACTCCATCAGGTGCAAGAATCATCTTCCATTAAATGCCCAAATGAGCTTAAATGCTTAATTCAGTTCTTCAAGGATGCTTTGAACTCATCTATTAAAGTCTTCACTGGCTAAAAAACCCATGGTGAGATTTACTGTGTTACCGCTTCTATTTTGTAACGGGGTGCCTTTATCCTTGGTCCACAGTCTCTGTGCCTCTGTATTGCCATTTCTATGTAGCTCACTGCCCTTGACCTGTTCTTGTTTCATTTTTAAATAAGTAGTTCTTCCTGTCCACATCCAAACAGCAGCTCTCCTGACTAAGCATGCATTTGGGAACAAGGCTTTCAACACAGAATCAGCTATCACAAAGGTTGTCCTTGAACAAGAACAAATGTCTTCTGCTTTTATCTACTTTAGTTCTTTAATTCTTTTCAGAATATAAGGACTTCAAGATAATGAGACCCAATGGGAAAAATAAATGACAGTTCAACCTTGGCATGGCCTCAGGAGAAAGAGGGTGGAGTGTAGAGAGAGACCGAGAAGCAGGCCTACAATAAGGAAGAAAACATGTCTGAAGGATGCAAACGTGTTTCTTTCACTCTTCTTCACAGAAACATTTTCATTTTGATGCATTACCGAGTTCCAAATGTCTGGGAGGGGGAGCATGTTTGTGTGCTATGTATGCACGTGTGTGTGTGCATGCATGCAAGTGTGTATGTGAGAAGGCTGATGGCAATGGCTAGGTTAGCCTCCATGGCTCCTATGCTTAGGGTCAAAGATGCACACAATCATGCTCGGGTTTAACCTGGTTCCAGTAATCTGAATGCAGGACTAACATATTCCTGGCACGCACCTCACTACCTCCAGTACCATAAAGTTCCAGCCAATGGTAATTATCTATCCATGTTTTTATTATTTAGAAGTTAACCAAGAGCCCTATTGTTGCTCAGTTGAAGGCTGTGTGTCTTTTTCTTCTGGCCGTTTTTAAGCTGTCTCTAGTAGATAATTCATGATGTGTCTAGTTATGCTTCTTCCTTCCTTCCTTCCTTTCTTCTTTCCTTCCTTCTTTCCTTCCGTCCTTCTTTCTTTAGTTATTATTTGTTTATGTTTATTTCGTGTAAGAATTCTATTATTTTTTTATGTGTATGCTTATAACTGCTCTAATTTGCATGTACCTCATGCATACAAGAGTCCTCAGAGGCCAGAAGAGGGCACTGGATCACTGGAACTGGAGCTATGGGAAGTTAGAAGCTGTCACGTAGATTCTGGGAATTGAAATCAGGTTCTCGGCAGCATCAGCAACTGATTTACCACTGAGTCATCTCTCAAGTTTTTAGCTTGATATCTTTCATCTGTGGGAAATCCTTTATCGTTATTTCTTCACATATTTCATTTGCTTGTTCTGTTTTTGTCTTATGAACCTCTACTTACAATTGTGTCGTATTGTTTCACCTTTTCCTGAATTTTTCTTAATTTGCTGTGAGATTAAATTTTATTAAAGCATCACACAGTTCAATATCAAATTTCCTTGTATTCATCCTATTTTTGTATACATTTACTGAGTTATTAATTTTGCTTGTTACATTCTACAAACTCATGTTATTCTTCCTCGTATTTCCATACTATTTTTAAAGATACGTGTGCACTGTAAGAGAAATTTTAGCATGCATGACAACCATCTTGGGCAACTGATTGACCCTAACCCCCGTGATTCTGAATTAAATTTTATGCTGTGAAGGCAAGAAATGTGCATTGACCAAACACTGTGTTTATTTGAGCTATCGATCTTCAAAAAAAACAGGGCTCAATACTGTTAACTTAGCAACCATAGAATACAGTGTGTGTGTGTGTGTGTGTGTGTGTGTGTGTGTGTGTGTGTGTGTGTAGAAAATAATTAGTTGCACTGGATTGGATGTAAGGCCCTTTAAAATATCTTCTGAGATTTACCCCCAATTTGATAGTGTAATGCCTTGACCATTAACTTACCGTTGCCTGCATCCCAATCACTATGCAATTATAATATGTAGATCAGGCTACACTATCAATATGCATGACCTATCAAATGGTAGACAAGGTGAACCAGCTAATATCTTTAAAAGAAATTTTGATTTTGCAGATCATGACTTTTATCTTAATATTATGTTTGTAGTCAGTAATGTTGGATAAGCTATTTGATTGTGCCAATTGCAACTTAATCTCCTGCTTTCAACGAGAAAAAATGTAACAGAATTTTGGGTATGGGCAAGGCCAACAGTTATCTCATATTTTACCATGACCAAATTAAAGAGAGGAGGGGGCAAAAAGCAAATTAGATTTTCAAATCAGGAGATATGGGGCTTTTTTTCAAAAACATCCAAAGACGACCTTTGTGTCTGGACACAGAGAGGATCAACACTAGTGGAATGATTACCAGAGAATTAAATATTCTACCTTAGTTACCTCAGTGTTCTCATGAAAGCATTCTGGGGACACCTGTGAACCAGGTACTTAACTGCATGCCCTAGCTTCCCCTAAGTGTGCCCACAGAGGCTTACCCACAAGACTTAGTTCAGCTTCTTGTTTTTGAAATACAAGGAGAATTTTGTGTCCCAAGGCACCTGGTGTTTCATGTCCCTGTCCTCCCTCACATCTCTACAGCTTCATGACACCCTCTTCCTCTTCTCAATGTTCAGCTTTATGTGACTTTTGTGGTAAATTCCCCTCTTATACTTTGAGCTCTGCACAGTGAGGACCAACTGTCCCTCTAGAAAAATTCAGCATCCCCAACTCTAAGATTTAGTCAGATAATTCTAAGCGTTAGTTCTTTCACGGTAGGAATGTATGAGTTTATACTGCATTGGTTATTATGAAAGTTGAAGAAGGAACTTAAGGCGCTGCAAATGGAGTCAACTACTTGTGCGTGGAGAAGTTACAGAAACTAGAGGAGAATCTACTACAGTCATTTTATTTCCTTCTACATGTTTATCACTATATCCACAAACAAGTACAGCTCTCACCTCTAACCAGAAAAGCTTGTTTTTCAAGCAGGCAGGGGCTAGAACAGAAACTCAAAACCCATCAGATTGCAGAGACTAAGTGACCATGACATGCCAAGCACCCATTAGTACATCTGTAAAACAATCCCTACATCAAATGCTCAGGGAACCTAGAGGAAGTGGGACCAGGACAATTTTTAGAACAGGAGACCAGGGTATGCTGCGAGATGGCGTCTTCCACACACAGGCATGCAGAATTCATCAACTCTCAAAAATATGGTTGCCTACAAACACCCTGCATAATGACCTCAGTAGTCAACATGCCAACAGTGGTGGGGAGAAGCATTTCAAAAGCCTCACTCTTCAGTGAACAATTATAGGCAATCAGTGGCTGATGAGAGGTAGAATTAATCTTCTTTAGAATGAGACCCTTTGTAGGTTACACAATCCCAAATAGCCAGCCCTAAATGCATGTGCACCTTAGTTATAGTAAATTCACTCAGTAGAACATATACATATATGCATGTGTTTATGTATATTGGGAGTGTATATTTGCTTTCGTTGTCCGTGAAGATATTCACAATGTCTTTCTCATATATATATATATATATATATATATATATATATACATAACATATACATACATACACACATATATATGTATGTATATGTTATATATATATATATGTGTGTGTGTGTGTAGCTATACATATACATACTTGGACATATGTACATATATAGGCTGAAAACATAGTCAAATTGCAGAGGATAAGTTTCCATGACATACTAAGTCTCAGTTAGTACATCTAAAGGACAGTCCCTACATCTAAGGCTCAGTAATGTGGAGGAAGTGAAGCCAGAAAGATTGTAAGAGCCAGAGGAGCAAGACACATATAAATACGTGTGCATATACACATGCATATACACATATGTATACATATATGTGTAAAACAATAATACTTGTAGAAGAGATCCTGAATCTGAGAGAGTGTGGAAGTAAGGGAGTAGTCAGAAGAGGGAGAGGAAAAGGTGGAAATGGTATAAATTCATTGTACTCACGCATAAAATCCTCAAAAAATTTATCTTAAAAAAAAATGAAGGATGGGACATAAAGATAATACCGTTTAAAGTGACTCATTAAGTTAAAAGGGACTCATTAAGTGAGGAAACTGCTTGAATGAGAGTTCAAAATGAGTTTTGTTCATTAGCTTTGCTGATGAAAGTCACGCTCTACTATGAGTGACATTTGATTTGACTCGGCACTCCATGAGAGAGGGGCTTGCTATATTTCTCAGGTTGGCCTCAAATATGTTATCGTCATCCCTATTCCTCCTCTTTCTGACTCCTACAATTACAATCATGCACTATCAAGCTCATGTCTTTTATTCTTTTTTGATGTGTCTTGGCTCTAGTCTGAGCCAGCTAGGCTTTGTTCCTTACCTGCTCTCTGTATAAGAAGCCCGCAGAGCCCACTGTTGCTGTGCCTGGAACCAGGACCAACCGGATATAAGTTATTCTTTACAACACAACAATCACTGTATAATGAGTCTAAAGTCCATGCATAACAAGGTGTTTTTATTTTTTGTGACTCCTATGCTTTATTATTTGGTGAACGGTAACTCTGTGCCATTGATACTATCAAACATCTCTAAGATAGGAGAAGGTAACAAAATTGTTTTCCCAAATGGTCATTTTTGATGGTTCAATCATTGATTTGAACTTAGAATCCTTGAATGTTGAGTCCTAATATTGTTCTTTTGCTGGTGTGTAACCTAGGGCAGGCTGGTGTGGTCTGCACAAAGAAGGAATAGAATCATGAGTGAAAACGTATTTGCAGAGGGAGTGCAGTTTTCCATGTTCATGTTTTAAGTTGATTACAGATATATTTTAAAAGTAGTAAGTGCTTATTTTATGCATGGCCTGTGCTGCAAACTCTTCTAGACGCAAAACTTATGTCACTCTCCTAACCACCCAATAAGTCGTGTGTGGCTATTACTCTTACTTTCCTATAAGAAAAATACTTAATGAGACTGAGCAAATATCATAAGTCAAATTCAGACTTTTCTCATGTTACACATACCTAAAAGTGTTCTGGAGTTTTTCAATAACATTTTTGTGGTTATTTGTATTTTTAGTTAGCTTGAAATGTAATGGGTTTCCCTGTGACTTTTTTTGTACTTGTTCACGTATTTGTTCTATTGTAGCTTACTCTATTGCAGAAGTCCTTAAAGACATGTAGGACATTCTGACAGTAATTGTCTCAAGCCGGAGGTGTTCAGGGAAGACGAGTACCTTACATGCTCATGTATATATGAAAGTCTGGCTGGTTTGTAAGTGTGGCTGGCAAGTTAAACATATCAAATAAGGATGATCTATTTGTAAAAATATATTTTTCCCCAAGTTGAAATATCCTCATAATTCTTTTGATGTTTTTATTTAGCTTCATGGGTTGCATTGCATGTCCTTTGATTTTCATACAGGTTTATTAAAATTGTTTATTATTGATTATTTGGGAATCTAAGCTCACCCTGATGGTGCTCACTTCCTAGTCTTCCTATGCCTGCCCCTTCTTTCCTGTAACCTCCCTGACGACAAAAACGTCCATTTTATGTTATCCATATATTCACTACAGCATGGTCAGGTTCCTAGTGGCCAGCTCGCAAAGAGGATATCTGTCTCTGCCTGCCTCTACGCTAGAAGTTATAAATGAAGAAGACTCAGAGCCAGCTCTCCATCGCCCATGACACTGCCTACATCATAGTGTTGTGGACCTCTGAGGGATGGGGCTGGCTCTCCCATGAGGGGTGAGGCCAGGTTTCCTGCACACACTGTTAACATTGCTTCAAGCACAGTTCAGTCCATGGCCATCCCTATGGGCTTCAGTGATAACACTGGCCATAAACATCAATGTGGACCATGGTTGTGCCAGGAACACTGACTAAGTCATGTCCCTCAGCAGCTGCCCTCGGAGCCTTGACATGGCCTCAGGTTGTTACAATTATCACTCTCATCAGTATGACAACTCAATGCAGTAAAGCCCGAGGACATCATCAATGGCACAGACTGCATATGTCCACAGGTGCCTCAGGTTTTATCGTGGCCTGGGGCAGCAGCATGGACCACCAACACTAACATGGACTCTGGTGGCATCATGATCCACAGTAGTCTTTTGAGAAGGTCTCATTGAGAAAATGAACTTTTCCTCATTTCAGGTCTTCACTGTTGTCCAGAGCCAGGAAGATCCCTTGGTCCCGTGGTAGATTTGGAGCTCGAGTTTCTGTGTAAGCTCTAGGCTGTTGCACATTGTCTAGCCTGCCCTGCTTGGCAAAGACATCAAGTTGGTCTCAGCCTTCTCTCTCAGCCATCACCAGCATCACATCTCCAGTTCTGCATCTTTCCATAGAGCGTGAGCTAGTTGGTGTTTTTTATCCTTCCCACCATTCCACCACTTACATGTGCTTTGTATTGGTGTCCTGCTACTGCTGCCCCAAGCCACATGGGCAGGAGGTAGGGGCGGGGTAGCACTTGACTACAAAAACATGTTCTATGAATACATTTGCCCACAGGGAAATATGTTTTGACTGTCTGAAAAAAAAAATGTGTGCAAACTCTGCCCTTCTATTTGTGTAAGTAAAAGCCTCCAGAAGTAAATGGGATATCTGAATAAAAACTCTAAGGATTTGGTTTCTTTAGGTGAGCCTTAAGGCTGGGGTCTCAGAGCCCAAGACTATTGCTGCAAGGCATGGAGATAGCGTTTCAAGAAGGTGAACACAAAAGGTTACATTGTTTAAATACAGCACATGTTATATGGGGTGAACAGCCTAATACACCCAAGGTGAGCCAAGGCAAGACAAAATTGATCATCACACCAGAAGGAAATTGTTGTCAGCATTTAATTACTTATCCAGACAGTTTGCCTCCCTTATTTACGACAGTCTAACCAATTTCAGTAAACTAAACAGGAAAGAGAGCAAAGACCATCTTACAGAAATATGAGCTTTTCAAAAGGTTGAAAAGGTTGTAGTTTGTTTATTTAACTTTAATTTTTTATTTTTGAGATTATATTATATTATTTCTCTCTTCCCTATTGTCCCTGAACACCCTCCCACGCACCCCGTCTTCCGGCCCTTTGAATTTACGACCTCTTTTCCTCACTCACTTTTCTTGTCTACAAAGATGGCTCAGAAAAAAAAAAAAAGATCTTTGTCAAAGAATTTTAATGAGTTACTGAATGCTAAATAATTCTCTTCTGTTTTCTTTTCTTCCTCTTTGTTTGTTTTTACGAAGTCTCACATACATCCTCAGGCTGGCCTCAAACTGAGTTATGTAGATGAAGATGCCTTCGCACTTTTGGTACTCCTGCTTGGCCTCCACCTCCTGCCTTCACTTCCAAAGTGCTGGGCATGTACCACCCATACTCATTTTATATGATGGTAGGCACTGGACACAGTGCTTCGTTCATGGTAGGCAAGCAACTTATCAACAAAGCTATACCCAGAGCTCAACTAATTCTACAGAATAGGTTTCACCATAACAGAGGAAGATGAAGGAACCTGGATGAACACCAGTGAGCTGAAAGAGACATCATTGTCCTTGCATTTCCACCTTGGCTAACCATGAATATTCACACTGTTCTTGCAAGTGTTTTCTGTAGCACAAAGTGAAGTTAGGGGCCAGTGTGAAAGAGCATGGGGGAACCCTACAGTCCTAATCTTATCATGAATACAAAACACTGTGAAGAGCAGTACAAAGTCATCTCAGTGTACGGTTTGCTATTACAGCTAGATGTTATTTTTCTACTGAGGGACAGTTGGTCAGTTGACCACTGTGTGGAGAATCAGTGATGATAATTTGTATGGGACAAAAAATACTGTTTTCTCATATTCTCAAAATATAACACCACATCATAATGTTTTTCATGTTTCCTTTCTTTTGTTTTTCAATCTATAATAAAAATGAGCAATGAGGATTTAGTATCATTTGAAAAGAATTGCAGTTATGGAGCAGCAAGGAAAATAATTTTATGGTTGAGGTCACCACAACAAGAGGAGTTAAAGGGTCACAGCATTAGGGAAGTTGAGACTGCTCTAGACCCACAAGATGATTTTAAAGTGCCCCCCCCACCTCCCAAGTATTAGTAACTAATTCTTGAGAGAGTTAGAAAATTAGAAAAACTTATAGGTCCTAAATATATTTAACAAGTACCTATCCTAGTCTTACCAGATAACAAAATTGATAAGTTTTGTATTATGTTTGGTCAGGATTAATGATAGATGATGTTCTTTATGAGTTTTCATGGAGGACTTGATGGCAAGAATGGGAGGAAAATAGATATGATGAAAGCATTGGGAGAATACTTAGATCTAGCTCACAATAACTTCCGTGGATAGAAGTCCACTGCTTCTTTATTGTTTTGGAATCATTTTGCATAATTCATATTCTATCCTGCTAAATTTTCACAAAGAGAAAAATTGTAAAAGCCAAGCATAGGCCTTTTGTAGTAATTTGGAGATTGTAATCTCACTGAATTTAAGCCACGTGAATAAAAAGTGCCAATGGATCAATGATTTCTACTGCTGTCTTACCAGAAAGTCAAATAATGTGTATTGAAATTTTAAAATCATGGAGTCTATAAATATTATTCCCTTGTCATCAGGTGACACAGTCATCCCCCTTCAAAAGATCAGAGCAGGGATATGTGGGAAATAATCACATAAATACCTGTAAATATTGGGGCCTTTGTCAAACTACTGATTAAAGACTGCCAATTCGGGCACTGTATCAATTCATAAACAACCAATCAGACACACAAAACAAATGAAGACAGCTGAGACTAGAGGGGACCTCCTAGGAACTCCACCTTGCAACTGAAAACAAAGACAAAAATCGGGAGATTTAAAGGAAGGAGAAGCCACAGGCAGGGAAGCAGATAAGATTCCAAATGAATGAAGAATATACTATGTATTTTCATTGTATTAATTCATGGTTTCTTAGCTATGGCAGAGAAGCCACTTGTGGGTAACTTTAACAAAATCATTCATATCAGAAGGTTAAAGTGTTAGTCAAAAATCAAAGGAAAAGGCAAAGAAAGTTCATAAAACAAACAAAAACAAACAAAAAAACAGAAGAGAGTAGTAGCAATGGTGTACTTTGTTTAAAAAAAAAAAAAAAAAAAAAAAAAAAACCTGACATTGTCTCTGAAGTCTATTGCTATAGGATTATGTGAAAATTCATTTCCTTTACTGTCCTCCTAATCTAAATCCCCTGTTAGTGCAGACTGTCAGATCTGTCTCAGCTTGTGTGGGAAGGAGAAGACACACTGTTCAACAGCCCCCTAAAAGCTGCCTATAGTAGGGCAGGGAATCAGTATACTGTCTCTGGAAGAGATTGAAGGAATGTGGGTTACAGAAGACAACTCACCTTGGATGTGACGCCACTGTTCCCAAGAACTAGTTAGTTCTGCTAGGACAGAACACAGAGCTTCCCTGCAAGCTAGGCATGTTCTACACCTGCAGGGAAAAAGTAGATTAAACATCTGTAGCTTGTTGGTTTCCGGCCAGCCCGCCCGCCGCTGGTCTGGCGTGCTGGCCCCAAATAAAACGCAGGAGACTCTATATTTGATACAATCCTGTTGGCCAATTACCATTATTGTTAATGGGCTAGCTCTGTCTTAATTATTAACCCATTTCTACTTATCTAAGTATTTCCACGTGGTCGTCTTATCTGGGAGCCTCGGCGGGCGTCCTCCTTCCTCCAGAGACTACATCTTGACTCCTCCCCTCTACTTCCTCTTTCCTCCTTGTCTCCTAGCCCCGCCTATCTTGCTATCTCATTGGCCCAAAGGTGCTTTATTAATAACAAGTATGAGAAACATATTTACAGGATAACATCTCCCATCAAACATCCCTATGCAAAACACATTTCCAGATGTTTTACACTTCTATTTATATCTGTATTAATATAATGGCCATATATATGATTCATTAATAGTGTATTCATAAACCTACTTATCAATGATTTTATCCAGATATTCAATTTTAATACTAAATTCACTATACATAGTGAACATATATGCATATTCATCATATAAAAGTTATTATGAATTGTCACAATTTATGTAGTTTACTTCCATCTGTAAGAATTTATGATTTTCTTAAAAATCTAAAATGACAACAAATGAACTTGCATATAAATTGGTGGCACACCTTCAGCTCTTCCTAAACTTTGTATTAAGTGAATTAATAGTCACAAAATAAGGACCTGCAAGTTTTCTTACATGAAGGCAGAGGTAAGGGGTTACCCTTGAGGAGATGATTTGTAGAGTAAAATCTTTGGAGGGGGAGTAGAACCAACGCTTGTAGTTTCTGAAGAGGGTTGATTCGAGAGAGTGTGTGTGTGTGTGTGTGTGTCTGTATGGTCCATATATATTTGTAGATAGTATGGAGATTTATTTATGACGGCCATATTATGGGGTTTGAATTGGTGAATATATTAAGCATGTATCTAACCTCAGGCATACGCACATACACAGATATAAATGAGTAATAAGAATTTTTATAAAAGAATTGTACACTAAAAATAAGGTGATGGGTTTGAGATTATACACTCGGAAATCAGTTACACTAACTTGCCACTGTTTCATACTCATATTCACAGAAGCAAAAGACTTCTGGGTAGGAGATGAAGAATAGGCACTTCCATTCCCAGATGTGTTTGTTGCCAAAACTTCATCATTTGTGTTTGTTTCCCAAACTA
The DNA here is from genome assembly GCA_030556225.1 of Cricetiscus sungorus. Taxonomy (NCBI): domain Eukaryota; kingdom Metazoa; phylum Chordata; class Mammalia; order Rodentia; family Cricetidae; genus Cricetiscus; species Cricetiscus sungorus. Next base: position 4,960,080 of record JANBXA010000202.1, on the reverse strand, counting down.
TTTTTACCAATACAATAATGCCAGGTGATACATGCATACTCAGTGGGTTGAATCAGTGGAGAAAAGTCCTGAATTCAGAGATAATATATTCAAAATGGGCTGTGAGCCCATCTGCCTTAAGCTCTGAAGACAGATTTTGTGTGTGTGTGTGTGTGTGTGTGTGTTATATGTTGGATGTGAATTTGCATGACCTCACTCCAAACGGAAAGTCTACCTCTCTCTCCCAAGACTCTTTGCTGTGAGAACACCCTGGAAAATATTTTAGGACAAGGGACAGATGCTCTAGCTATGTGTGGGAGCAAAAGTTACCCAGGAAGATGTATAATGAAACACAGAGAGGAGGAGTCACCTGAATTTTAAGTGTTTGTTGATTTTTCAAGTCTTTCTAGACTGCAGAGTTCCGAGCTTTAGAACCTGCTTGCTCTAAAATGGCATTTACTCTCTCAGTGAAGGGAATAAGCACAGCCTTTGTAGTCAGGACCCCGACTCAATCATTCACCAAGTGTTTGACAGACGTTTTATTTTCATCTGCTAAAAGAGAATCATAACCACTCCTTTTTGATGCTTATGAAGAATAAATAAAGTTATGGTTATAAAGTGTAACATTCAATATGGGTGACTGTCACTTTTATGACAGTAATAACTTCATGTATATTTGTTGAATGTTCAAGGAATTGGGTTTTTTATCAAGTGTCCTTTATAGATTTGGTGTTCAGTTTATGTTTTCGTGAGTTTCTATCATTTTCTCTAGCTTTGATCTCTACTAGTACATTCTCCAGTTTTGCCTGATAATTTTGTTGCATAGCACAGGGGTTTTCAGGTCCCTTGGAATTCCTTCTCTTAACCTCCATTCACTACTCTGGCCACCTATCTGACAAAGAACAGCCTTTGTTATTTGTGTTTGGAATAGGTGATCAGTGTACCTCTTCAGTTTTGCCTCCATCATCTCTGTTGATAAGCTCACAGGACCATCATAATCATCTCATACTATCTGAGCATTTATTTAGGACTAGAAAGTAATTCCCCTTGTTTGTTTCTTATCCCCAACCACACACACACACACACACACACACACACACACACACGCACACACAATGAAAAGGAGAGAGAAGCAGGACTGAAGGAGATGGAGAGGATGTAAATATATTTCTATTCAGCATCTGCATATAGTAGACAAACACAATTTGTTGTCTCTTCAGTCTATGGAAAATAATAGTTACAACACTTCTGAGTCATTCTCTCCACAAGACAAGCCTTTTCCTTTGTCCTATCCTTTGTTTACCCTCAGGTTGATCCCTGCCGTTATTAAAAATAACAATCAGAATCGAGGCCTGGAATTTAAAAGAAATCTGGCCTTGTGGCGTGTTAAGTGTGACTAGCTGTAAGTACCTGCAAAGTAGGATGGCCCCTGGGGAAGGGATGCCAACTGACAATGGTCTCTCAGAAATCATTTTATTTGGAGCAGGCTGTCTTTCTAGAACCTATAAAGTGACCTCCTATGCATCGGAGCTCAGTTTTCCAAGCCAGAAAAGCCCCAGGTGACAGCTTGAATGGCATTGCTTCATTTTTCCTTTAAAAGATTTCTCTCCATTGTAAGTCGGGCAGCCCGGGGGCAGCTCTCTCTCCAGTCTTCTTGGCTGAAGTTAAAATCAAGATGTCTGGGTTTTTGCCCTCTGCCCAGATCTAACGGTGTGACATTTGTCACATCACTAAAACTTTGTGGACCACAGTATCATTCCTGAAGTAAAAAACAGTATGCCTGCAATCTGGGAGATAGACCGTTGCTATCAAATGTGACAATGTAGGTAATAAAGACACTGTGTAATTGCAAGGCACAATAATAATAAAAGGATTCACTATCTTAAAAAATATACTCCTACTTTTGGTTGGATACAAGCCTGGAATTTCAGTGCTATGGCTTGCCGTTGTTGATTCGTACATCAGGTATCCATGGTAACGGTACCCTAAGTTTCCGTGATTGTTTCTATGAGGCTGTTTTTTGCCATGCTGCCCAATTTCAATGAGATTTCTTCAAGCTTCCTATTTCTTAACCCCTTGGTAGTACTGAAATTCCAGCTTATTCTACTCAGAGCACTGCTTACTTAGCTACTGTGATAACCATGTTGTTGGTGTCCTCAGAGAACTAACCTTAGTCCTTGTGTCATTTGTCATCCTTTCCTATCTAGCTGTAAGTTTGCAGGGCTTAGTCCTGGCCCATCATACACTGTACTCTCTTCCAACATAATCTTCCTAAATCTTACTGCTTCAAATAACTTCTCATTGTAAATGACCTCCCAACATCCCATGACTGTAGCCTTCCAAGGTCCCAGGGCTCACAGGGAAACTACAATTTCTAAAGCTTATGTGCAGTATATGCTAAGCTTTTCCAGGAATTTGAAGTATTGACACAAAATACAACTATCACCTCAAAGGGAATAGTGCTTGTTCATGATCCAAATGTTAGTGACCGTGGGTCATAAATGTAGTATTTGGAATAACCAGAACTAATCACATTGCCATTGTGTTCTGTGGTTGTAGATACTCATTTTTGACTAAAAATAAAGGAAATGGTATTATTTTCTACTCTCTTTGAGTAGACTTGTGATTTTTTAAATAATATTTTTATTTGAATTTGTAACGATATTGTTTTACATGTCAATTCCAATTTCCTTACCCTTCCCTCCTCCCCTGCCTCCCTCCCAACCTTCATCCCATCCCCTTTCTGCTCCCCAGAGAGGGTGAGACCATCCATAGGGGACCTTCAAAGTCTGTCATATTACTTAATACTAGAACTTGATATACTTGATACATTAATACCATGTGATATTTTGAGGACACTTGACTTTAGTTATCCATGCTTTCACACAGAAATTATAGGATCAGCTTCCACAACTCTTCCACTTATATTTAATTCTTCCCCAGTTTCTTTTGGTGTCACTGCTTTCAAACAATTTCTTTTCATTGTGTTCATTACCTGAAGCTAAGTTGTGAGACTTCTTTGTCTGGATAGTGATGTGGAATCCCATCACCTTTCCACCACGAACTTGGGCCCATCCCTCCTCCAGTTAATCATTAGAAACCAAAGGAAACATTAAAGAAAAAGAAAGAAAATGGTTCCATATTCTTTCTCTTCAAGTTCATCTGATAACCCCGGCATGTACATTCTATGTCCTGAACTGCTCAGTCCCCCAGTCTCACTTTGCACTGGAGTTACCTTTGTTTTCTGGGTAGACACCATATTCTTTGATGTATCACCCTCCCTCATCCCACTGGGTCAACCCCACACACTCTTTTTTCTATTTAAAAATTTATTTGATACATGATCATGGGGATATGTGAACATATGAACACACACACACACACACACAGAGAGAGAGAGAGAGAGAGAGAGAGAGAGAGAGAGAGAGAGAGATTCACAGATACAAACAAGCTCACACAATCTTCTAACCTGTCTACATCTCTAAGGCCACAAGCCTTTCATCTACTGAACAAATATTTCACCTCTAAAACTTTTTCCTCTTTGAATAAATCAGAACCCCATGACATTTCTTCCTCTTATTTTTAGTAGCACTTATCACAGCTTGTAAATATAAAATAGTGATTGTGCTTTGTTTTTCTCCACCAAAGTCTAAGCTCCACATGGACACAGGCCCTTTCTATTTTTGTCTCATTATTATTTCCTCTGCAGGTCCACAGAGGAGGTCATAATAAGTAAATGTTCAGTCAATGAAAGTCTGTCCACAGAAAAGGGACTCAAAGTGCAGAGGGTCTGGGGAACTTCTCTAGGGTCACATAGCTGATCAAATGGTAGTCTTTCCGTTATAAAGGAAATACTCTACAAATCCCCTCAATACATTCGATGAAATACACTGTTGAGTTACTGCATGTGTGTGCTATTGTCCATATTAAGTCTTCCATACACTGACATGTGCCTACATATACTAACATAGAAAAATTGGCTCAAAGTTTTCCTGCAGAGTGGCTTCCATTCTCAGATGGGAATTTTAAAGCTTGGTTTAGAAATCTGTGACCCTTCCTTGGGAGCCTGTTAAAATCCCTGATGCTAGGATGGTAAATGAATTCTGATTACAGAGGAATAGACACATGGAGATTTAATGGAAAGATTAAGGCACAGATTTCTCTATGAAGCCAGACGTTCAGTAGCCAAGGCCACACCCAGGAGCAGTCTTATCCCACCTCAAAAACACCATTGGGAGGCACACTCCTGCCTCTGCTTCAAGAATGCTAGAAGTAAAGGCTGGTGGGAGCACCTGCCCTTTGTCCTCCAAAATTCTAAAGCCCGAAGAAGAAGACATGCTTTATCTCACCTCTGCTTGTCTGGTCACATTCTGCCATTTAAAACCATGTGTCATTTCCTTAGTGATACCTGTAATCATCCTGATTGATGGCTTCCTCTCTTTCTACTCCATGTTCTTCCAATTAGGGAGCAGACCAGCTGCTTGCTAATCACCTTCAGGGAGGATTACTGGGGTTATTGTAGGTTGAGCATACATCAACTAACTTTGCCTTTCCTCCCAACACACACTTTTATCCTGAGGTTTGTACATCCCTTTTCTGAAATACAAGATGCCTTCTGTGTCTCAGAAATCAGAGATGGCAAGTTTATTTACACTGAGGGCCATTTGTCAACATCAAGGTAAATCACCTTCCCGCTCACTCTGGGGCTTATAAGAAGTCATGCCACAGGGGACGGAAGTCTCCTTGGTGCCTCTGCCATGATGCTGTCCATCCTGTTAATAGCTCTTCTAATGAATCTCTTACTCATGAGTACAGCCGACTCCAGTGCCCTGCTCTATAAGGACAGTCCACTACATTGTCCAAACTGGAAATACAGTTCCTTTCTGTGCTCTTCCTTTTGTCTTCCCCATTCTGTCCCTTCTGTAACAGTATGAGAGAGACCCTAAAATATTGAGGTTTCTCTAGGAGAACACTACTATAACACCAGAAGGTGGAATCTGGAGGCAGAACAAGCAGCAGAAAAGGTTCTCTCAGAAAAAGGGTCTAACTCTTATCTCACAGCTACATCTACATATGTATATTTCTTAGTATGTCTTTCACCTTTCCATAAATTGCAACACTGCTACAGGCAAAGCAGAGTGAAGATGAGAAATATTTTCTTCCTATTTCTGGCTCCAAGTGTAAATAAACCTCTTCCTACACAAGCTCACATTACATTGCAGCCATTGCTGCTTTTTTTTTTTTTTTTTTTTTTTTTTTTTTGACCCTAGTGTTCTGTTAGACATTTTGGGCAGTTCCTTCCTCTTCGTCAGATGATTCTAGGGGTGCGCTGGGCCCTTCTTGGCGTTCTTAGTCAGTCTCTTTAATGAAATAATTGATGAACAGATTCAACTAGAAATTTGAAGGTAATTTTATTGAGTTTAAAAGATAGATCCCAGGGCAGATAAGCTGTAAATCTTGGCAGCTGCCTGGAGGGGGAGAATAAAGATGAGAAGAGATTTAATTTTAAGAAGCCATGCTGTTTGAGTTAAGCAGGCATGGAGGTCAGTAAGGAACTGAGTGGTAGCTTTAGAGAGAGAAAGAGTAAGAAAATCAACTCCAAGTATCTTGAAAGCATGTGTAGGTTCTGGCCAACATTTGAAACAAAGACAAACAAAAATAAAAAAGGAAATTTTCATCTTTCTAAGTGAGGCTCAAAACATGTGGCCAGATTCAACTAAACCTTTAAGAGGTGTGGGAATTCTGCAAAGGTAAAGTACAGTATCTCAATAAAGGAACAAGTATCCCACTTACCCCTCTATTGTGGCAAGAAGTAAGCCAACCTTTGATGGGGAATGTCCTTCTGTATGCTGAGAATATATGCTTATCTTATTGGTTGATGAATAAAGTGGTTTTAGCCAATACCCAGGAATACCAGACTAGGAAAATGCTGGGAAGTCTACAGGGAGATGCCATGTAGCTACCTGGAAGATAGTATGTCTAGGCAATCTCCTGTAAGCTAAGACCATATGGAGATACATAGATTAATAAAAAATGAGTTAATAATTAAGAGGAAGCTAGCCAATAAAAAGCCCGAGTCATCAGCCAAATAGTTTATAATTAATATAGGTCTCTGTGTGTTTGTTTGGAACTAAACCGCTGCAGGACTGGGCAGGGCAGGAGTCCTGCCCACAAACCTCCCTAGGAGCAGTCATGCTCCCTGAAGCATGGTCTTTTGTCCAGATGATGAGCCTTTCCTAATGGAGTGTTATGTCTCCTCATGGCCGGAAGGAAGTTTCCCCTTAATGGACTGTTACCGCTACAGTGTCAGCTCCAGAAATCCCTTCCTTCCCTACCCCACTTTCTCTTCCTTTCAACACTGTGGATTCTATATTACCTCGGACTGACTCCGGAATCCCTCCTGTAATTTACTTGACTTTTTTCTCCCGAGTGTGCCCTACCCTTGGAATTTCCACAGTCTAAGTGAAGGTAGAAGGAGCCTAAGTAATACTTCATTATGTCCCTTGTTTAAAATTCCACTGTGACTTTTTTGTTATTCTGTTTTCAAATCCTATTCATTACCTGATGGGCATGCAGCTAACTTCCCTTGATAGCAAAGACAGGAATTGTGGTGCTTTAGAAATGGGCTACTTGACTGCTTAGACAGGCCAGTTCAATTTCATGAACAAGTAATTTCATCTGTCACTTTGCGTCACGTTACACATTCGAGATTTAGCTTCATTCCTGCCCATTTTTTTCTCATGCTTTGGGAACAGTTCTACCAGTGGACTACATATCCAGCCCAGCATTTATTTTCAGTGCTATGTGGTACTTCAGACACAAGTTTGTTTTTAATTTAGTAAGTGTAGACGACATAATTTTGGTATTTTCTTAAAAACATGACTACCGGTAGTTCTTCCCTATCGTTCCAGCCATGTTGGGTTCATAATCTTAACACTTCTGTGGGTTTGGAGAAAATGTATTTAGGCAGCGTTGACAGGAGACTTCTTAGGAGAAATGCTGTGAGTCTGTCACAGTCTCTTTCTGAGTTATACACATAAAAATGAACGATTCGCTGGAGGCAAAGCTTCAGCCAAGCTAAGTTCCTTCCTTTGGGGGAGGATTAGCAAAGTATCTTTGCTTTATTCCTGTGGGTTTGTGGGGGACTCATTATGTATTGATTGAATTTGAAATTTGCAGCAATCTGTGGTTTGGTCTGCTTGCATCTGGTGAATATTTTCAATTTAAGTTCACAGACTAGTTTGATTACCTTTTTCATGTCGATACTGGTTCTTCACATCCTATTAGCTGTGCCTGCTAGCTGTGCTCAGTATTATCAGCAAACCTACTGTGTGCAGACTTTATTCTTTCCATGTGTCTAGTTACCTTTCCCAAAAGCCATTTCCTTAACAAAAAATTTCTTCACCTGTTAAAACTTAAGTATTTACAGCATCCGTTCTTAGTTACTTTCCAATATAGCATTTTTATTGAGTATTTGGGGATTTCACATAATGCACCCTGATCACAACCACTTCCCATCTTCCCTGGTCCACTCTGCCTCCCTTGTGACCTCTCCCAAAGTAAAGAAGAAGAAAAAGGAAAGAAGGAAGGGAAGGAAGGACGGAAAACGAAAGAGTACCAAACCAGATCTGTGTTGCCTGCTGGAACATGGTGAGGAACCAGGTGGAATGAAGGCCATGGTCTGTGGTGCCATTGTTAATTATTTTAAAATTATGATATTTATTTTATTTCTTTAGCTTTCATCTTATGCTGACTTGCTTTTGTGCAAAGCAAACATCTCAAAACGTGTTGAAAAGAAAATGAGCTTTATTTATTTTTTTTTAATTTTACAGTGGTGGTAAATCAATTTCTGAAAGAGAAATACCCAGAACATCAGCAAATATTTATTCTTCAACTCTAGAAATGAGTCTGTATTCCCCATGTCAGCCTTGTTGCGGGATGTTTCGAAATAACTCCAAAATCAGTGAGCCATACTACCCCATAGCTGGGGTAGGTGTACGATCATGCTGCAAATGGAAAATTTTGTGAGATTTGATTTAATTTTTATAGAAGAGCATGCTGACAATGCAGTCAATGCAGTGCTCAAGAGAAAATGGATTGAAAGTAGACACAGTGGTAACAAAAATGAAGACAAAAAACAAATGTCTTGCTTTAGTGGAGATGATGGACAGGTCTGGCGGTGGTGTCTATAACCTACGGGACCATTTTGATAAGCTGTATCTCTCCAGCCATCTTCACATTCCTCTTGAACATATGATAGTGTGCCTCAGAAGTAATCATTTCTTCTGCAGTGTGGGTGGTGTCTCGTTGTCATTGTCCTCAGATAGAAACCAGGAAGAGACCCTCTCTCTCTTTCACATGCTTTTATTTTATTTTTCTCATTCAGTTTGAGTTTTGACTTTCTGGTGCAGACTGCCAATGAAGAAGTTTGTGTCAGCTGGTGACAGTACGCAAAGGAGTTTCCCCTTAACTTTATGAATAAAAGAATTTAAGATTGGACTCAAACAGACCTGGAGGACAATTGTGCATTAAAAGGAAACACTCCAGGGGAAGCATACGCAATGAAGAAGAGGAGGAGTGAGGACCCATCCCATTTTCGTATTAAGACGGAATGGAAGAAACTGCCTGGTAGACAAGCAGGATCCTGGTGGGGGAGAAAGCTTTAGACATAGAGTCAAGGATTCTTAGAGCATAAATGGAAAGAAATACATGCAAAGCTGTATTGGGCAGACTTCATGAGCCACATGGCTGCAGTCCTGGAGGCTTCCGTGCTATTTGAGGAAGAAATCCTGAGAGGAAAGCTATGTAGTTCAATAGAAGGCAGAGGGCAGTGCGGAGTCTGGGGATGCTGACTACCCGGAGGATGGGCATTGCTGTGAAGATTAACTTATAACCTGGCCGCAGTGCAGGCTTTGTAGCACTCCTTCTCTGCTACCACAGTCTCCATCCACCAGGACTGTGTGAGTAGGGGTTTTTCCTGACTGACTTTTACCTAGGACAATGACTATCTTGTTTTGTAAGTTACTTAGAGGAAAGTATTTAGGAGCCCTCGTTTTTAGCGTATCAGTCCCACCAGCAGCACATCCAACTCTGAAATGCTCTTTAAAGAAACTGGTGAAGGTAATGACACTCACTCTTATGCAGATTCTTGGTACCTGGGAAGTTACAGTTGCTTGGTCTTTACTTTCAATCAGACTAGATTTGAATGATTATTCTAAAAGAACACTTCTTTAAAATGGTTTCAAAAGGTAATCTCACTGTCTATAAGATCTGAGCCTCGGAAATCTTTGGAGAAAGGAGCCTTGATATTTCTTCTCCACTGGTATCTCTCTTGCTATTTATCCAGTGCACTTCCCTTTTGATGCTCTCTCCACTCATTGCCTGCACCTCAAAAGATTTTAGGAGGTTTTGAGCTAATCTCTTGTCTTAATCTCCCAATGAAAGGAGAGCTTGCTTTCTATATGAGAAGATAGCATTGTACAGTAACTCAGAAGGCATGGATATGAGACCCATTGGAGGCTGGTGGGTTTCTCTGCTCCATTTCACCTGCAGTGGCAGACGGCTGCTGAGCCCTGACATCTGAACTTCAGGTGTCTTCTGGCTATGTCACCGTGGCTTCTCCTTGAACTGACTCTTACCTTCCTGGGGACAGGGCAGGAATGGGATGACTGGAGGATAAGGACACTCAGGATTTCACTGAAAACTGCCACCAGAGTATAAAGGGTGAGTATATTTGTAAATGTGTGAGTGGGTGGGAACGTGAGTGTGTGTATGTATACAGGTGTGGGAGTGCATATGTGTATGTTTTTAAATGTGTGTATGAGCATCGGCTTGTTTCATGAGCATGTTTCATGAGTGAATATGAGTGTGTGTACATTTGTGTGGGAGTATGTTTATAATTTGTGCAAGTATAAAAATATATGTGTATATACATGAGCATATTTATGTGTGTGAATAAAACTTTGTCTTTATATATATATATATGTATATACATACACACACACATGTCTGCATATGTGCACACATTAGAGTTTGTGAGTGTGTTCCTGTATGTATGTCGTGTGTACGAGTATGTGTGTATGCATGTATGTGTGTGAATGTGGCTGAATGTGTCTGAGTGTGTAGACTGTCTGAGACTTCTTTGGGTTCCATAGCTCCTAGAAGTATCGAAATGAGAAATTCACTTGCCTGGGAAGCTCATCAAAAGCAGATGGCAATTGTTGCTTTTTTGGTCAACAAGGTGTAATACAGTCATTTTTGTTTTGAATTGTGCAGTCTTAGTGTGAGGCACTGGCTAGAGGCAGGCAACTCATCTTCTTGAGAAGGAACACCCTAGGCCATTGTTAGGTTCCTCACATTCTGAGTCACTATGCATCAGCCTTCACTCTCTGGGGTTAAGTATTGGACTCTGGGACAGTGCCTGTGCCCTAAGTGGGCTGACTATCCAGTATAGCCAATACACAGGAAGTCTTGGAAATCCATATAAGTCTACTCCCTGATTGCCAAGCTTAAGCTACTCCTTAAAACTCCATTGTGCCACTGTACTGACCCTGGAAGCAGCTTACCATGTGTGTCTGCCTGGCAGGATTCTCATTTAAAGTTGCGAACAACAGAATGTTCCAATTTTAAGCTGTTCAAGAGTCATTACCTTGTGTCCTGCCATCAAGAGTCCTACAAAGCAGCAGGGTACAGTTAAGATGCTTCATTATCCGAAGCTGAAAGTTCAAGTCAACTGACTCAAACAGTAAGGGGCATCTCTACTTTCCAATATAGAATGCTCACAGGGTCCACTCCAGGGACACCTGGGAGAGAAGTGAGTTTTCTCTGTGGCTCTCAGTATTCTGCTGAGATCAGGCTTATCCCTGCTCTACTTTACCCCCATGGGGTGATTAAACTATGGCTTTTAGGCTGAGCCTCCCTCTGGGACACTCCATGACACAAAGAAGCAGTTGACTGCATTTTATTAAAATACATTCTTTGGAAATGTGTGTCCGTCACTGAGGATGGTCATATGCATCCCCTTTTCACCCCTCTAACGTCTATGGATCGCCTACGCCATTAAGTTCCACTCCCAACTTCGTGTTCTCTTTCTCCTCCTTCTTGTAGCAACCAACTAAGTCTAATTAGTATTGTCTGTATGTGCATAGGAACTGGACTGCCTCCTGGAGTGTAGGGTACCTAAAGACAGGGCCCAGTTCAAAGAGCAATGATTCTTCTTCCCCCATCAGCCTTCAAATGTCAATTATTGCTCTGCTAGGAGTGGAACCTCATGAGTTCCTCCCCAATCCTTGTAGGAACTTTAGACGACTTGGTCATGTGAGGATAATCCCAGCTCTGTGAATCCATGCATGCAATAGCCATGCCATGCTCAGAAGATGCCATGTCTCAAAACCTCCCTTTTCTGGCTCTTCATTCCTTCCACTTCCTCTTTCTGGGAATTCTGTAGGCCTGGGTGAGGCAGAGAATTTATAAAGATATCTTATTTAAATCTGAGCACTCACTGAGAGGTTGGCTCCATTTGGAGTGGAAATGCTGAGGCAGGGTGATCCTGCGTCTCCTTGGGCAAGAATGTGCCATCTCTGTCCAAACCACCTATGGAGCCCAGGAAAATAAAGACCTTACTTCTATAAGTGAAACAGATCATCTACAATGACATGTGATGGAACGGACATGTTTGAATTAAAAAAAAATCTCAGAAACACTGGACTAGAGGGGTCAGTCTGAAATGCCATACTAGTAGATTTGCTCAGAAGCAATTATACCTGTACCTGAAGCTTGTCCAACTACATAATGTAGAAGGGAGGTGTAGGTCCATGAAGTGCTGTGTCTGTTGAAGGGCTTAGGGTTGTTTATACTTAATTAATCAACATCAACGAAGTAATTTTTTTTGAAGACATCAGCATTTTGTTACTTTTGTTTCTAGAGTAAGGGAAAAAACATGGCCAGCACTGTAATTTAATTATTTGCTTTGTGCAAAACACTAATTACAAGGAGATAAAGTTTAATACCAGTTGTACGTAGGTGTTTAGAAGCCAGGTAGCCTGTTCATTTGTTTTGTTTTTAAAGAACTCATTTCTCAGAAAGCAGAAAGCAGGGTGATGAAACAAAAGTGACAGGATTTAAGCTTGGGAAATCCATCAGAATAAAACATACCCTTGTTTTCTTCCCTTTCTGATGAGACTGCATCAGAAAGACTGTGATTCATGCAGCCCATCTTTGCAGGGATATTAGAATTCTGGCAAACACCTGGTTGAATGCTTTGCCCTTTGGATGAAGGTGGAGGGCATTATTTAAGCTGAGTGTGGAACACTTGATTTACCACAGGCCTCCTCTATTACCTATTGAGGTATCTGCCTTGGGTGGATCCAGATGCCTTTAGAATAGCTTTCCTAGTACAAGGTAGCTTATGTCTAGATATCGGTACTTGGGAAGCTGAGGAAGGAAGTTCATGATGAACCTGGACTCCATAAATTTCAGGTTAGCCTGGGCTTCTGTGTGAGACCCTTCTCTTCAAAAAATAATATAAAGATGAAAGGAAGAAAAAGAAATAAGGAAGTGTGTGTGTGTTTGTGTGTGTGTGTGTGTTTGTGTGTGTGTGTATTTGTGTGTGTGTGTGTGTATTTGTGTGTGTGTATTTGTGTGTGTGTATGTGTGTGTGTATGTGTGTGCGTGTGTGTGTGTGTACATACATATGGGGGACAGAGGGTAATCTTAATTGCTGTTTCTCAAGCACCATCCATATATTTGTTTGGTCTCTTGTTGGTCAATATCTCCCCAAATATTCTAGGCTGTATGGTGAAGGAGCCATAGGGATCCCCCACTTTCTTCTTCCCCAGCACTGGGATTGTATGTACAGCCACTGGGCCTGACCTTTTTTAAACATGGATTCTGGTGATGAATTTTAGTTTCTCCTGCTTGCAGGATAAGCACTTTACTGCCTGAGCCATTCGGGGAAGTTGCTGATGCTTATTGCCTACTGAAGGAAGGCTGGGCATGACTTTTCCCATGAGTGCACGAAATTGGCATCTTCTCTTACTGGTTTATTTTCTGAGCAACTCTTAGAGGCAATTACAGAATGGAAACTGTTTCCCTTAACTTTATTCTGCAACCATGAGTAAGTTAGGTTCAGTCCTGCATCAGTGACTGGTGACTTGAGCAGAATAATGGAGGACTTTCCCCAGAATGTGTAAACTCCAATTCTAGCTTCTCTACTTGCTTCATTCCTCAAACTTAACAAGTAGGGAAATAGAGGGTGCTCCAGCTAAAGGGTGTGTTACCTGAAATTGAGCCACCTGTGTACCAGTCTTTGCTCAGGTGGCCACGTCGGAGAAACACAGAGACTGAGAACTAAAGGAAACAGAGAACAATCCTGCAATCTCTTCCACTTCACTCAGGGAAAGAAAGAGATATTGCAGGGCCCCTGTGATAGCTCAGTGACTAAAAATGTTTACCGTCGTCAAGCTTGAATACCTGAATTTCATAGCCAGAAACCACAAAGTTGGAGGAGAAAACCCACTTGTGAAAGTGAATCTGCAGATTCAGCCCAGCCATGCACCCCAACACAACTTAAATGAATAATTATCTCACAGTATGTGGAGAGAAACAGCCAGTCCCTGTCTGCTTCTCTGTTACCCTATGCCTGGGAGTATTTGTGACAGAAACATAAGATTGTCAAAATATGATTAGGCTTCTCTTTAAGCCCATACTGGCTCTCTCTATTAAGGTATCTCTTTCCTCGCTCTCCTTCTCTGTTCTTCCTCCAACTCAACCTCTCTGATTCCTCATGATCCCTACCCCTCTCCTTCTCCTACCTCATCCCCCATCCCCCATACTCCTAATTTACACAGGAGATCTTGTCCCTTTCCCCTTTTCGTGGAGTCCATGTATGTCTCCCTTAGGGTCCTCCTTGCTCCCTAGCTTCTTCGGGGTTGTGAATTATAGGATGATGATCCTTTGCTCTATACTTAATATTAACTTATGAGTGACTAGATACTATGTTTTTCTTTCTGTGTCTGGGTTACCTCATTCAGGATGTTTTTTTTTCTAGTTCTATCCATTTACCTGAGAATTTCAAGATGTCACTGTGTTTTACTGTTGAGTAGTATTCCATTGTGTAAATATACTACATTTTCTTTGGTTTAGAGACATCTAGGTTGCTTCCAGGTTTTTGCTCTTGCAAATAATGCTGCCATGAACATAGTTGAACAGATGTTCTTGTGGTATGAATCTAAATCTTTTGGGTATATGCCTAAGAATTGAATTGCTGGGTCTTGAGGTAGATTGATTCTCATTTTCCTGAAAAACTTCCATACTGATTTCCAAAGTGGATGTATAAGTCTGCACTTCCAGTAGCAATGAAGGAGTGTTCCCCTTTCTCCACATTCTCTGAAGCATAAACTGTCATTGGTGTTTTTTTATTTTAGCCATTCTGACAGGTGTAAGACAATATCTCAGAGTTGCCTTGATTTTCATTTCCCTGATAGCCAAAGATGTTGAGCAATTTCTGAAGTGCCTTTCAGCCATTTGTGAGTGCTCCGTTGATAATTTTCTGTTTAGTTCTGTACCCCATTTTTAAATTGAACTATTTGGTGTTTTGGTGAGTAGCTTCTTGAGTTCTTTGTACATTTTTGAGATCAGCCCTCTGTCAAATATGGGTTTGTTAAAGATCTTTTCCCATTCTGTAGGCTTCCGTTTTGTCATATTGACTGTGTCCTTTGCCTTACAGAAGCTTCTCAGGTTCAGAAGGACCCATTTTTTAATTATCAATCTCAGTGTCTGTGCTACTGGTGTTATGCTCATGAAGTGGTCTCCTGTGTCAGTGCATTCAAGGGTACCTCCCACTTTCTCTCCAAAGAGGTTCAGTGTGACTAGATTTATGTTGAGGTCTTTGATTCATTTGGACTGAAGTTTTGTGCATGGTGATAGATGTGGATCTATGTGCAATCTTCCACATGCCATCATCCAGTTATGGCAGTACCATTCGTTGAAGATGCTTTCTTTTTTCCGTTGTATACTTAGATTATTTGTCAAAAATTAGGTGTTCATAGGTGTGTGGATTAATATCAGGGCCTTGAATTCGATTCCATTGATCAACATGTCTGCCTTTGTGCCTATACCAAGCTGTTTTCATTCCTATAGCTTTTATAATAGAGCTTGAAGTCAGGGATGTTGATACCTCCAGAAATTCCTTAAATGCCCTTTTCCTATAATGAGATCAATGACTATCTTAAATAGATCCTTCATCCAGTAGTTGATGGAAGCAGAAGCTGAGGTTCACAGCTAAGCACTGAGCCGAACTCCTGATATCCAGTTGTGAAGATGGAGGAGTGATGAGCAAAAGGTCAAGAACATACTGGGGGAAACCACAGAAACAGCTGACCTGAATAAGGGGGAGCTCATGGACTCCACACTGACAGCTGGGGAACCTGCATAAAACCAAATTGGGACCTCTGAACATGGGTGCCAGTTTGGGGGCTTGGGAAGTCTATGGGGCCACTGACAGTGGAACCAATATTTATCCCTGGTGCACGAATGGACTTTGGGAGCCCATTCCCTGTGGAGCCCATTCTCAGCCTAGATACATGAGGGAGTATTGCATGGAAAATAAGATTCTGGGATACATTATAGGTTGATGTTTACTCGGGAAGAAATCATTTACACAAGAAACAGATGACTGCCGTGGGTTCCCATTCCAAGGATGCCCCCAGATGTTCTCTGCAACCCGACCAGGAAGCAAGAGAGAGTGAGCTGGGGTCCTGGATCCCAGACCTAGACCCCATGTCCACACTGTCCCCTCGCCGCAGTGGGCGTGGTCAGTACAGGTAGGGTAGATATGTCACCATAGGGGAGGGCCTAGGTTCTGACCCAAATAATGTGACAGACTCTGATGGACCCCCCATGGGAGGCCTCACCCTTTCTGAGGAGAGGATTGCGGGATGGGATGGGGAGATGTTAGGGGGAATGAGAGATAACTCAGATTGGTATGTAAAATAAGATTGTTTATAATTTAAATAAAAATTAATTTAAAAAGAAATATAATTAGGGGAAGCATATTGTAAAATATGTATATCAGTCATATTGCATTTAAAATGAAAGCACTTAGAAAAATTCAACAGTAAGCTTTATAGCCTATACATTATTAATAAAAAAGTAGAAAATGTGGTAAAAGAAAGCTTATGATCATTCTCTTGGTTAAACAGTCAAGTCTTTTTTTCTCACCGTGACTTTTCCCCATGTAATTGGAAGTTTCATCCATCCAATGTAATTAGATCCTCCTGTCATGTGACCAGCAGCCTGGAATGAAGAAGAACAATTGATTAATTTACATACATTGTGATCCTTTATAAGGAACTCAAGCGAATCACCAGTGTTAGACAAAATAGGTAAAAGATTATTAGATTAAAAAACTAACAGTTCAGTAATTAAAACAAATGTTGACATATTATTGGTGCCCTTTACCTGATGAGCATGAGATAGCAGAGGTAACTGGTTGGGAAATGTAACTAAAAGAAGACAATACTTACAAAACTAAAATAAAGTCACTTAGAAATTGTCTGGATTGTGTGATATTTTATGAATAAAATTAAGTGGTATCATTAAAGACCATGCAAGAATCTAAAGCAAGAGACAGTAAAATTATTTTGTGGATATGAGGACTTAATAATGGAAATACGACAGCTCTACCTGACAATGAATTATATGGTGTCGCTCTAACTGCCACTTGAGGAGGTGGATAAGTAGAATTAGACAATCCATTTTAATCATGCCAGTGGCAAAGGTGACATTTGAAAGTGGGGAGGGTCTCAAAAAGAGCAGTACCTTAGATAGCCTCAGTTACCAGCTTGACACATACAGCCTAGAGTCATCTGACTGTCTCAGTAGAGAGCTTTGCTCTAATCAGATTGACCTGTCTGAAAGATTGCCTTGATGGATGATACTTTCTTCCATTACTTTAGTTTATGTTTAATTTATATAAACATTAATTATTTTAGTTAAGCCATCTTGACCATGGTCAGAGTCGTGGGAATCCTAAATATATCGTCAAGGCTGACGTGACTATTGGTGGAAGGGCTGTAGGCCTGAGAACTTTCTAAGCAAACAGAAAATGAAGTCAGGATCTTTGACATTACCTTAGTTACTTCCCAGCAAACAACATTCCTCTGTGCTTTACGTGTCTCTTTATGTTCTTGCTCTGACTTCCCTCCGTGACGGATTATGACCTAGAAGTATAGCCCAAGTGAACCCTTTCCTGTGATACTGTTTTTGGTCAGAGTGTTCTATTAAAGCAACAAAAAAAACAAACTGGAATGATCAATATTAACATATATTACATCATATTATCAAGACAGTGTAATTAAGACATTGTACAAATGGGTCACAGAGTGACAAAAAGATAAACAATCAGGAGAATCCAGAAACACACAGAACAAAGTGGTCCTATTAAATCTCAACGATGGCATGAACTATCAGGGATGGAGTTGGTTGATAACATGCTGCTTGCAATCCAGAAAGAGAAAATTTTGTTATACTCAAGCAAAAGTAAATACTAATAATTTCCTTATATATTTCAGTTAAGCATGAAAAAAATTAAGTGATAAAAATATAGAAAGGAAAAAAGATCTTACTAAACTAGACACCAAAGCAAAAATGATTCATGTAGTGTTTTTGTTTGGACATGACACAGTTAAATAACAAACAAGTGAAAATGGAGGGGAGAACTTTTCATATATATAATTAATTAAATATGAATTCTAGATTATGTAGGAAGTATTCAAACCAGATGGTCACTGACATTAATATCTGGCAAAGTATGAATAGACAATACCCAAACACAGAAGTGAATCGACCAATGAGCATTTAAGGAGCTGGCCTGTTTCATAGTTATCAGGTAACTTCAAATTACAATTCTGTTAAGCACCATATTTCCATTTGATTGATTATCACAAATTTTAAAGTTATGAAATGTCATCTTCTAGACAATGATTGATACAACACTTGCAGTCATTAACTCACAACAAATGTTATTACTTATATTTGGCCTATATAAGGCTAGTTTTATCAACGATGGTGGAGAGGCTTTTGCAAGATTCTGAGAGAGGGGCAATCAATGTCTTTAGTTGTGTACCCAGTATTGATCCCACTAAGCTCCAAAATGCAACTCTAAACCTATGGTCACACATATTACCCTCATTAAATTAAGCAAATCACAAAACGAAATACACAGACATGAATGAGATAGAGATTTATGAGAAGGAGGCAGAATGGATGGTACAACAGGAAGGTGGGATAGAATAGGGGGAAAATGAATGACATACATTAGGCACATGTGTGAAATTTATTCAAGAACAAAATTAATTAGTAAAACTTTTGAAGTCAGATAAAATCAGACAGTAATGAGAATACTGAAAGAATGGATTATAAATTAACACTGTTTAGAAAGTTATTTGAAGGAATAACAAACTTAAATATTCATATATCAAGTGTTAAAATCTTAAAAATGTCATATTTGTAACAAAAATATGCATAAATGGGCAAGAATATTCATCAAACCATTACTTTAAATAGCTATAAATAATTATGTCAAAAATGTGTTAACTTACGAGCTGGAGAGATGGCTTGGTCAGTGTTAATATTTTCCTGTCTTGCTGTCATCCCTTGAAGGTCTGCTCTTTTCTGAAGAGGAAACAGAGTGGGAGTGGGCCTGGAGGGGAGGGACAGAGAAAAGGCAATTTGATGGATTGGAGGGAGGGAAAATGTGGTCAGGCTGTGCTGTAAGAGAGAAGAATCTATTTTCAGTAAACATAAAACAATAAATATTGCTTCCTGATATTAAAGAAATCTTGATTCTGATTCCCAGCATGCAAGTAGGGCAGCTCCCAAGTCCCTATAACTTCAGCTCCAGGGTATCTGCTACCTTTTTCTGGCTTCCATGAGCATCTGCATACACATGCACATAACCACTCAGACAAGCACACACATTCACATCATCAAATACTTTAAAATCTGTTATCTTGGAAGGACACCAGGTTGTATTAATAAGCTAATGGAAATAGTCTTCATTTCTCCCAGTGTATATAGTGACCTTCTGTGACAAGTGGACAGATAATGACGTGGATGGGTCTAGGAGCAAGCATTGTGTTGAAAAAGGCAGGTTCTTAGTACGAAGCAATAAGTGAGACTGTGATGTAAATTATCAGTGAATTCCAATGAGGGTAGTAAGACTTAGCTAACACTATGGAAATGGGGCAGTAAGAAACAAATGGAAGAGTCTAGGGAGTCCACAATGCTCATGTACGTGAAATTATTCATTTAGTAGTATACATGAGAGACCAAAGAGGGACGAGATTGTTTGGGTAAAAGGAAAAGAAGTAAAACAAGACCTTGATATACCATGCGTGTATTGATGACAAAAGAACCACACGAACTAAGGATAATATCACACTTGTCTCTATGTACTTAAATTTACATGTGCACACACACAGGGATGTATGTGGGTATTATATTTTTATGCCACACAAGAATTTGTTAACCTTTCCCTGTTTGGAATTCATTTCCTTAAGTTTTATTTGAAACAACTGTACACATTCTCCCTTTAACCAATGTGTTTATTTGAGATGCAGTGCTGCACACTTTTGTATGTGAACTATCCCTGGCTCTGGGTATGCCCACTCTTGTGATATTTTGCATTGTTCCTGGAATCTTTGCTTGCATCACTTTGGACTTCTTTGCAAAGATGGAAACCTCACTGAATAGTTTACTATTCATTCCCATAATGTTACAATGCCTGTTTTTAAAAATTTTTTAATACGCATGTGCGTGCACACACAATTCTAAATACACAAGTTCAAGTTGCTCAATTTATATAATGTTGTCTGTATTTATTTGATTTCAAGACTGATCCCTGTTTCTTAAACTTTTATACCGTTGATATTTTCTGACCTATACAATTTTTTATATTACCATGAATACATAAACAATAGGTATACAAATCCAACATTTATTGCTAATAAATTAAATATAAATATATTCTAAAACAATTCTTTGAAATTTTCTACTAATGACATGCATTGCATTTTTGTTTTCTGATAAAGAATTAAATTTTGACTGAACATTTGTTACAACAGGACAAGGCATGTCTTCAACATTCTTCAAAGATGATTCATATTTTGATTTTGCAACCACCGATGCTGGGAACATTGATTTGCATAAATGCTTGGTGCAAGTACACAAAAGTTATGTTTCCGGCCATTTTAGAAATTGTTGGAAATTGTGTCTTAATCTCAAGCAGTGAAAAGCATGCACACCATACTTAACTTTGTCTACTGGACACAATTTAGCATCACCCAGGAAGAAAGCATAAATGAAATATTGTTTACATTGGGTTGGCTTGCATGGTGTTCACCATGATTGGCTGCATACTGCCATGCATGATAATGAAGTAAACCTCTGACAACGTAATTAAACATGGTCCTTTGTAAGAGTTGTCCTGTTCATAGTATCTCCTCACAGATACAGAACTAAGACAGCCTTTGAGGTCTGGAGAGATGGCTCAACCATTAAAGGCTAGGGTCACAACCAAAAATATAAGACAGCCTTTGAATGTGTCTGTAGGGAGTTGTCTTAACTGAATTCAATGTTGTGGAAAGACCTGGCTTAGGACGGGAAGCACCATTCCCTAGGTTGGGGTCCTCAGTTGTATAGGAGCGGGAAACGTAAGCGAAGTATACAAACAAGGGTCTTTGCACTGATTCTCTCCGATCCTGACTGTGGATGTGACTGGTTGTCTCAAGTTCCTGCCTTGATATCCGTCACTGATAGACTGTGTCCTAGGAATGCAAACTGAAATAGCTGCTTCTCCTCATAAGTTACTCCCATCACAGTAGCAGACATGAAACTAGGACGATCTGGATAAAGGGCCTTAATTCACAATGAAGAGAGGTTCATTTCCCAGGTTGGCTGTTTGTTCACAAGCTGTACTTTTAGACGGTATACTTGGACCAACATCATTAACACATGTTTTACACAGCCCAAGATCAACATTTACCTGGTATTTATACACAGAATCATTTGGCCCCGAGGAAAAACCTCAGACCTGTTCTACTAATTATGTTTTTGTGGACAAGCTGGTTGACTTCTTTGTATTTTTCATTCTTATCTATAGACAAAGATAATTTGAGAGTACCTATATTATGTGTGATTGGGAATCTGTAATTAGATAACTCAAGTAAATCTATTAACAGAGGTCTTGACATATAATTAGAGCTGGATAAATGTTGGCAAACTTATTATTATGGCTGTTGAGAAAATTGAAATGATAGCTATTTATGCAAATCTCTAAGTTTTATGCTTGGCACTGAACAGACGATTTAATATGAGCTTCTCTCTCTCTTAAAAACCAGAAAGCAGCTCTTATTTGCATAGGACATGAAAGGGTACTTTTTCAAAAAGAAGACCCATTCTGATGAATTATGCTGCCTCGTTTATTAGAGGCGTTCTCATCAAATGCTTCACTCTTCATTGAGAAAATCTGGGGGAGGGGAGATGCGGACAACAATGCAAATGTCCTAAAGAAAAGACTCAGTGAGTGAATAAAGACATCAGAGCTGTCCTCTGTCTCTTCTTCATTTTCCCCAGTCCTAGTCAGCAAAGTGGCAGGAGAAAGTGGAGTTGAGTTGATGTAGTTTAACCTCCACACTGAAAAAATGATCTCTTGGAGAAAGGATAAATGCTTATACCCAGCTCTGCCGAGGGGAAAACCAAGGGGGAGACCTCTAGCCAAGTAGAGAACAGAGAGCAAGGAGAAATTGGAGATTCAGTATTGCCTTGAGGACCCTGGACATTATTAGCTGGAGGCTGATCACAGGATGACTTTTCCAGTCAGTTCACTTGCCAAGTCAAAGTTTCTAATTTAATGATGAAGTCGGTATCTCAAGGCTCTAAATTTCAGGAGATCCAGGTGAGGAATGAGCAAACAATCTCTTGTCAGTTCAGCATCACATCATTACCTTCTGTCTGAAGGGAATGGGAGGTCAGCAGGGAGGGTAACACATAATCGGTGGAAAACAATTATTTATGCCAAGAAAAGTAGTTTGTACATATGAGAGAAGAGTCCAAAGATATTCACGGGACAGGCATCAAAGTCTAGCATTTGACCCCTTTGATGGTTCTTTCTCTGATCCCAGACCCTTCTTGTCAAGAACAGTACCTTGAGGGCTAAATGATAGCTCAGTTGTTGAGTATTTGATACCCTCTTCTGCCCATCCCAAGCACCAAAATCATGCATGTGATGACATTACATACATACTGACATCTACACACATGTATAGTATTAAATAAACTAATTAAAAAACAATTAACCACAGCTGGGGATGGTTTTGCAGAAAAGCTGAGTTAGAGTCCCAGCACCCACATCAGGCAACTCACAACCATCTGTCACTCCAGTTTCAGGGAACCTCACGCTTTTTCTGTGCTCTACAGGCATGGTATTCCTGTGCATATACCCACCCACCCCAACATATGCATATAATCTAAAAGAAAATGAAATAGAAAGCAAAAACCAGAGCTCATTCTTATTGTTGTCTTAAGGAAAAGTATTTTCTTACAGTAAGAAAATTTCCTAATAGCAATGTCTGAAGTCTCCAGAAAAAAAGATGGGGCCCCACAAATTGATTCCACTTGATTCCAAATGATGTCTTTGAACGAGTTAACACCACTCAAGGATCAGTTTTGGACTAAAACTGCTCTAGACAATTCCAGGTTAGCTAGCTGAAATGGTTTACTTTCTTAGAACACTCTGGACAGAGCTTCAGATAAGTACCACCTGCTACTTAGAGACCAACTACAAATGTTACAGCTTTTGGTCCTTTTGAGGCTGAACAATTGCTTTAGATTTTTTTTCTACAGGATTTCATAGAGTCACCTTTGTCCCCATGACAGCTGGATGTAATCCTAAGAAAATTCTAAGAAATGGTTTTTCCCAAGGATATAGATAATTGTCACTTGCTTAGGTTTGGTTTTAAGTTGTATATGGTGGGAAGTGGAATATGACATTCAGACTTAGGAATTTGTTTTAAAAAAAAGAATAAAAGAAATGGGGAGATGGGATATAAGTAGATTGATATCTTCTTGTGAACTATTTTAACAACTCTTAGCTAAGATAACTTACATTTTCATATATTCTTGTATATTGATACTTACATAAAATTAATTTTGTATTCCTGTCTTATATAATTTGTATATTGATACAAACTTTATATTAATCATATTGTGTAGACTCCTCTTTCTGTTTAAAATGTTTTTGTGTGCAAATGTAAAGTTATTTTTATCACATTGTATGCATGTATGTTTCTACATATACTTGAGATATTTTGTATAATGATACAATTTAGGGTATTTTTATTATTTTGCACTATGCAGTCCTATCTCTGGTCAAGATATTTCAGTTTTGCCTCTGATCTAGAGAATTCCGTATATATGTATATAGTTACAAAGTTGAGGTCATTGTCGTTATGCTACACATTTGTTTAAAGACTGTTTGAATTACATATGTGAAGCTTCAGTCAGTAGGCAATATGTGTTTTTAAGAATTATAGATTAATATCATGCTTTTCAATTCAATTCTATTGTCTATCTGTCTATTTTTTTTTTTTGTGCCAATACCAAGCTGATTTCAGGACTTTAGCCCATAATAGAGTTTGAAGCCAGGGATGGTGATGCCCCTGGATGTTCCTTTATTGTACAGGGTTGTTTCGGCTATCCTGAGTCTTTTTGTTGAGTATTGTTCTTTCAAGGTCTGTGAAGAATTGTGCTGAATTTTGATGGGGATTGCATTGAATATGTAGATTGCTCTTGGCAAGATTGCCATTTTTACTATGTTGATCCTACCTATCCAAGAATATGGCAGATCTTTCCATTTTCTGGTATCTTCTTTAATTTCTCTATTTAAAGACTCAAATTCTTATAGGTGTTACAAACACGTTTTCCCTGCCGGTCTGGTCCCGCCGTCCCGCTACCACACCAGCCCCCAATAACCCTCAGAGACTCTGTATTTGATACAATCCTGTTGGCCAGTTACTATTATTGTTTATGGGCTAGCTCTGTCTTAATGATTAACCCATTTCTACTTATCTAAGTGTTTCCACGTGGTCATCTTATCAAAGAGTGGCAGGCTGGCATCTTGCTTCCTCTAGGCTCTACATGCTGACTCCTCCTTACTCCTTCCTCTTTCCTCCTCCTAGTCTCCTAGCCCCGCCTATCTTGCTTTCCCATTGGACACAGTGCTTTATTCATAAGCCAGTAAGAGAAACATATTTACAGAATAACATCTCCCATCATATAGGTCTTTCACTTGTTTGGTAAGTGTTACCCAACGATATTTTATGTTGTTTGTAACTATTGTAAAGGGTGATGTTTCTCTGATTTGTTGTTTCTCGACCTTTTATCTTCTGTATATAGTAGGGCTACTGATTTTTTTTTTAGTTAATCTTGTATCCTGCCACTTTGCTGAAGGTGTTTAGCAGCTGTAGGAGTTCCCTGGTTGAGTATTTTGGGTCACTTATGTAAACTATCATATCATCTGCAAATAGTGACAGTTTGACTTCTTCCATTCCAATTTGTATCCCCTTGATCTCCTTTTGTTGTCTTATTGCTCTAGATAGTACTTAAAGTACAATATTGAAGAGATATGAAGAGAGTGGGCACCCTTGTCTTGTTCCTGATTTTAGAGAAATCACATTGAGTTTCTCTCCATTTAGTTTGATGTTGGCTGTTGTTTTGCTGTATGTTGCTTTTATTATGTTTAGGTATGTTCCTGTTATCCCTGATCTCTCCAAGACCTTTATCAAGGGGTATTGGAAGAAGCTAAATTCATACAATGGAAAAAAGAAAGAATCTACAATAAATAGTGCTGGCACAACTGAATGGTGTGTAGAAGGCTGTAGATGGATCCATGTCTATCGTCATGCACAAAACTTAATTCCAATTGGATCAAAGACCTCAACATAAATCTTGCCATACTGAACCTCTTAGAAGAGAAAGTGGGAGATACCCTTGAATGAATTGGTACAGGAGACCACTTCCTGATCATAGCACCAGTAGCACAGACACTGAGATCAACAATAAGACCTCCTAAAATTGAAAGGCAAAGAACAGAGTCAATAAGACAAAACAGCAGCCCATAGAATGCAACATAGAATGCAACCCCACATCTGACAGAGGGCTGATTTCCAAAATACACAAAAAACTCAGGAAGCTAGTCACCAAAACACCAAATAACCCCATTAAAAAGTGGGGTATAAAACTAAATAGAGAATTCTCAATGGAGGAATCTAAAAATAGCTGAAAGACACTTAATAAAGTGCTCAACATCCTTAGCAATCAGGGAAATGCAAATCAAAACAATTCTGGGATACCATTGTACTCCTGTGAGAATGGCTAAAATAAAAAACACCAAAGACAGTTTATGCTGGAGAGGATGTGGGGAAAGGGGCACACTCTTTTATTGCTGGTGGATGTGCAGACTTGTACAGTCACTTTGGAAATCAGTATGGTGGTTCCTCAGAAAAATGAGAATTAGTATATATACCTCAAGATCCAACAATTCCATTCTTAGGCATATACCTAAAAGATGTACATTCATACAACAAGGACATCTGTTCAACTATGTGCATAGCAGCATTATTTGTAATAGCCAGAATCTGGAAGCAACCTAAATGCCCCTCAACTGAAGAATGGATGGAGAAAATGTGGTACATTTACACAATGGAGTACTACTTAGTGGAAAAACACAATGGAATCCTGAAATTCTCTGGTAAATGGATGAAACTAGAAGAATCCATCCTGAGTGAAATAACCCAGTAACAAAAAGACAAACACTGTATATACTCACTCATATATGGAATTTAGACATAGAGCAAAGGATCACCAGCCTACAATCCACATGGCTAGAAAAGCTAGGAAACAAGGAGGTCTCTAAGAGAGACATACATGTTCCCCTGGAGAAAGGGAAAGGGACAAGATCTCCTGAGCAAGTTGAGAGCATGGAGGGAGAGGAGAGGGAGTTAGGAAAAAGAGAAGGGGAGAAGAGGAGGGGAGAGGTGGGCATGAGGGAGCAGGAAGATTGAGACAGGGAAAGACAAGAAGAGAATGAGAAAAGAGATACCATAATAGAGGGAGCCATTATAGATTTAAGGGAAATGCCCAGAGATCTACAACATGAATCCTACTAACAATCTAAGCAATAGTGGAGAGGCTACCTTTAGTGCCTTTTCACAATAATGAGATTGGTGACTACCTTATATGACATCCTAGAGCCTTTATCTAGTAGCTAATGGAAGTAGAAGCAGACACCTACAGCTGAACACTAGCCAAACTCCGGGAATCCAGTTGTGGAGAGGGAGGAGTGATGAGCAAAGGGGTCAAGACTAGGCTGGAGAAAGCCACAGAATCAGCTGACCTGAACAAGGGGAGCTCTTGGATCCCAGACTGATAGCTGGGAAACCAGCACAGGACTGACCCCAAACCCCTGAATGTGGTGTTAGTTAGGAGGACTGGGCAGTCTATGGGGCCTCTAGTAATGGATCAGTATTTATCCCTAGTATAGGAATGCACTTAGTGAGCCCATCCCATATAGAGAGATGCTTTCTCAGCCTCTCTCTGAGAAAGACATCGGGGAGGGTCTAGTCCCTGCCCCAAATGATATGACAGACTTTGAAGACTCCCCATGGAAGGCCTCACCCTCCTTGGGGAGCAGAAAAGGGATGGGCTGGGGTTTGTTGGAGATGATATGGGAGGATGGGAGGGTGAGGGAACTGGGATTGACATGTAAAACAACCATGTTTCAAATTAAAATATATATTAAAAAATGAATTACAGATTATAGTCACTCCTGCTTCTTATACCTAGTTATGTTAATCAGAGATTTACTCAACATCGATATTTAATCTTCAAATGATTCAAAGGCATACAGAATGTGGAATTTAAATGTTTTAATAATTTAGAACTAACTTGATATTAGACACAATTACTCCTGGCACCACCAAGCATTTTTTTTTTTGAGAGTATGGAGGGCACCAATGACATTACCTTCATTTGGAGTTTATTTTCTTCTTGTCAATACTGGCTTTTTGGGCAAAGAACTAACTTTGCCTTGATGGGTGACTTTGAACACACTGTCCTAACTGGACAAGCATGAGATAAACAAAAAGAGACTGCTAAACTTTGCCAAGTCAATAGGACAGTCTTCCGGTTTTCCTGCTTCTGATATGGTCTGTCAGGTATGCTAGGTCTCAGCCAAGGTTGGTTGCCCCAATGGTACTTTGAGACCTTGGGTGACTATCCAGGTGGCCTGATGTTTCTGTCATTTCTTGCACTGTTAGGTAATCATCCACTTGTAATTCCTGTTTACCCCAGTAATGTTATTTTCTTTTTCAGGTCTTTGATGAGATTAAAGACTAGATAATCACAGCTAATATCCTCTCTTATATTAGCTAGAGCATATTAGGTACAAGACTTAGACTTTCCAGAACAGGACAGCTATCAGAGTAATCTTTGTTACTGCCATTACCAATGTGGGAACACACAGATTAGTAGAAATGAGCTAATATTCAGAAGGAGCTAGTCAATAGGAAGCTTAAGCCATTGGCCAAACAATTATAAATATGTATTACCTCTGATTGGTTATCGCATAGCAACTGCAGGGACCCAGTGGGTGAGAAAAAACCAGTCCTGTGGGACCGAGATAGACAAGTCTCCCTCTACACATTTTCATGTCACAAGGATATATGAAGCAACAATGAGGGGTTATGGTTAAAAACAGAGAGAGAAAAGAAAATATTTCTCTGGACTTAGAGGTTACATCCTCTGTCTCAATAAACCAGGTCCAGGCATCCATCCCTGTTAAGCTAACTAAAAGAACTAAATTAATATTCAAAAGTGAAAAAAGGAGATTTATTCAGTTTTGTCATATTGGGAAGGAAATAGCATCCTACCCTCAATCTATCTTTGGGGTCCTGATGTAAGGGTGGGGATTTAAGTAAAAGTTAGAGATGAGCATGAGAAAGCTGTTGAGCAAAGTGTGGTCTAGTGACCTCTATCTTCTTAGGTCTACGTCCTCTCCTGCTAAGTCTTCCTCCAGGAGACACATTCCTCCTTCAGAAGCCCACAAGGTTTCAGCGGTTCTTGTGTCGGGAGACTACAGGAGAGAATTCTAATACCATAGTGTCCATTATTTCTAAAGATTTGTTGTAAAATTGATATGCCTTCCAGGTAAGAAATCCCTGCACACACTTAGTGATTAATAAAGAAAAAAGTTCTTTGATACTAGTTCACAACTGGTTCTAGCTAACATACAGAAGGGAAATATTCTCAAATAGAAAATCTTACTGGCTTATACAGGCCTTAGGCTTACACACTCCTCACGCACTTTCATCCTTAGATCTCCTTCAGGTTACACTTTGAACAATTTAAATAGAGACACGAGGCTGCAAGTCAGGCCACTAGCGCACTTGGGAGAATTAAACAGTGAAGATAGTGCCAGTGTTATTAAGAACACCGTTGCCGTTCCTTTCAAATGGTTGTTCGAATAGCAGGATCATTTTGCTCCTCTGGAAGAATTACAGTTTTCCTAACAGGAGCGCAGGAGACTTAATAGCAGACAAGGACTTAACAATGATTGAAACCCTGCTCTGTCTGCCTCTGTCTCTGCCTCTGTCTCTGTGTGCCTGTCTCTCTCTCTCTCTCTCTCTCTCTCTCTCTCTCTCTCTCTCTCTCTCTCTCTCTCTCTCTCTCTGTGTGTGTGTTTGGGGTGATCTGACCCTTAGAGACTGGTGTGCATGTCTCTCTCTCTCTCTCTCTCTCTCTCTCTCTCTCTCTCTCTCTCTCTCTCTCTCTCTCTGTGTGTGTGTGTGTGTGTGTGTGTGTGTGTGTGTGTGTGTGTGTGTTTGGGGTGATCCGACCCTTAGAGATTGTTCTTGGAAGGATGGATCTAATGAATGGTTGTAAGTCAGGGTTGTCTCTTTTTGTTATGGCAATTGAGCCTAACTGGAGATCAATCTTTGTAAACACACATTAGCAGAAACTTTCTCAGCAAACTCAAACTTCAATTGTGGTACCAAATTTTTGTTTTAGGGTTTCTAATAAGTCGAATTAGCTACTACCCAAGCCCAGAAACTGCTATAAATTGGCCCACCCCAACATCCACCTCATCTTTACTCTGGCAGGTGAAGGGGCCAGACCCACAGATGCAAAGCTGCAACATATCCATGACACAAGACCACAACAGGATATCCAGGAGCAGTGGGGAACCAGTATTGATAGTGTAGCAGAATCCAGAAGCCTCAAACCAGACCGACGACTTATTGCAGTGAATACTAAAAATAAACATGTATGGACAAAAGGTTATGCCATGTGACTCCCTGTGTCACACTACAGCTCCCAGTCTAAGACGTTTGTGTGTGTGTGTGTGTGTGTGTATGTTGTTTGTTTTTCTTTTAAATTTTCTTTTATTTTGAGAGGGAGGTGGCAAGAGCAGAGGTTGGATATGATGGGATGGGACGACGAATGGGATCAGGATGCATGATGTGAAATCCACAAAGAATCAACAAAAAAAGTTTAAGAAAAAAGATTCTGTTGCTCATATACTAAAAAAAGATAATTGCCATGCACAAACCAGTTTTCTCTTAGCAAATGCATTTGATATGGTACATCCCCACTGGAGAAAAAAGAAAATAAGGGCTGACTCTTGGGAGTATTCTCTAGGCGTTGAGAGTCTTCTATGGTCTTCCTGAAAATTACCGATTTCTATACAGCAGTAGCTTATTGAGCTGTACAAAGGAAGATTTGTCATGGGACTGTGACAGGCTAATGGGGACAAAGGAGTGATGGACAGTTGGTGTCTTGGGAAGTCAGTCTTCTTTAAAACTGGTATAGCTCCTAGCAGATACACCATGCTCCAGTGGGTACTTCCACAGTCATGAGTAAGCACACGGCCAGCACAAACTGGACTAAGTACATTATTAAAATAAATAGAACAGAACATAATGTTGGAGGTTAAACACTGGGTGGAACTTGGAAGATTTAGGGGTGAATATGATTGGACACATTGTAAGAAATTATCTAAGTGCTGATAAAGTATTATTTAAAGTTTTTAATTTATAAAGTTAAAAATGAAATAGAATCATTGTAAGGATTCAGGCATTACGCTGGCCCGCCCCTGTCACCTGGCAGAATGCACTCAGGCAGTACTCTGGTCAGCCCAGGGTTCCATGAGTACTAGTCTGCAGGCAGATGTAAAGGACCCCTTTAAAAGACAGACCTCTTCCCACTTACACGGTTTCTTTCTTTCTTTCTTTCTTTCTTTCTTCCTTCCTTCCTTCCTTCCTTTCTTTCTTTCTTTCTTTCTTTCTTTCTTTCTTTCTTTCTTTCTTTCTTTCTTTCATTGCTCTTTGCTCTCTTTTGGGCTCTTCTCTCTCTCTGTGCTCTCTCTCTCTCTCTCTCTCTCTCTCTCTCTCTCTCTCTCTCTCTCTCTCTCTCTCTCTCCCTCCCTCCCTCCCTTCTTCTCTTCTCTTCTTTCTCTTCTCTTCCTGGTGCTTCTATGTCTCTTTACCTTCCCCTTTCTAAATAAACTTCTGCCTGGTGAATTTTTCCCTCCGACTTGGTCACCCTCACCTGCTATGGAACCTGCTATGCTCTCCCATGTGGTCCCTTACCATGGGACCCCGACATGGGACAACTCCTCTTCTCCAGCCTTATCCTATAACTGTAACAAAAGAACAACAATCATATTAGTAAATAATTTTTATCAAAACTATAACAACACAAAAACAAAAGCAAAAACAAACACAAAAACAACGTGCTATCAAATCATGAAGAGGCAGGAGAGAGGAATCTTGGCTCTTGTGAACCTCTCCAGCCTGCAGAGAATGTGCTCTGCATGGCTCTAGCTCCATGGCACTATCAAAGGCAGTATTATGGATGAGGGCACACCGGGTTATTGAGGGGCACAGTATATGGAGATGGGGAGGAACAAGCAGAGTTCAGCAGGTTTTTTGGGAAAAGAGAATGCTCATCATAATACATTACTCAAAATCCAGACAATGCTCAAAACAGTACAACTATCTTAATATGAAGTGAGGACTTTGATTAATCCAATGTTTAGTTTCGATTCAATTGTAACAAATAAAGAGACCCAGAAATGTGAACAGAGAAAAATGCACATCAAAGATAGGATGGACATGTGCATGTGGACTGCCTGTATCCTCTCCTCAATTCCTGTCAAACTAAAAATTTTAAAAATAAATCATATTCAATCCATGAAACATATATTTTCCATTAATGTGTTTGAATTTGTGAATTAGCAACAAGGAACAGTCACAGGACAAATGCAGTATGACCTTGTTTTTCAAGAGCACCTGGTATGCATGGATTTTAAATCTGAAAAGCTGAGGCAATCTTGAATTTGGCTGAAAACAATGGGATTTTTGCACCTCTGGAGTCTTCCTCCAGCCTGGAAAGCCTGTTTGACTGAGTATGTGCTGCCTAGCCCTTGAATCCTTACTGAAGCATCTCATGCACTTCACTCTGTCTCCTCCCCCAAACTTCCTGCCTTCTGCTGGAACATTGTGGTCCCCAGGATGAGGCAGAGATGATCTGTCTAGTTTAGGGTTTCTCATTTCGCCCATCACTGGTTTGGCAGTGGACACTGAAACTGAAAAACTTCTTCCAGTCCAGAACAGAGAATTAATCTACAAAAATTCAATTAACCTGTATGATGCTTGTAGACTCCTCATGGGATTCAATCAGAGGTTTTTTTTTTTTTTTTGTTTTTTTTTTTTTTTTTACTTGTGAGTCGCTTGAACTGTTTTGAATTTTGTAGCATTAAACAATCAGAGTAACTCTGAAAGTGAAGCAAACTATGAGGGTAGATAAATCTAAGTATTGGATTGTCCCATCACTTTTACAGACATCCAATAAAGCTCATCTGAGTTCCAAAGATCAGGTCCTAAGAGCTCATGTGGAGGATAAGCCATCATGCTTCCTGATGACAAGATCCACAAAGCAGCTGTCTGTCTTCTACTTCATTCCTGACATGCTTAGTGCTCTGAGACAGAGCCCAGCAGGAACGACAGAGGGATCCTAGGTACCTATGGTATTGATATGAGCACAGAGTTGGTCTTTTGGGAACTTGTTCCAACATTCTGCTCAAAATAAATAAGTAAATAAACAAATAAATAAGCAAGTAAATAAATAAGTGGCTATGTGGATAGGAAAGCTTCTGTTTCCTGAAGGTGTAGAATATACTTAATATTTCAGAAGCGGAACACTTCCAGTTATAACAAAATCCAGGTGTCGATGGACTTGGGTGCTTGATTGAAATGTATTCTTTCAATTTCTATTTTTGGATGCAGTAGGCAAAAGGAACATAGGTTCCTTGTGAATCTGGTGACATCACCCTCAGTGCCCAATATACTACCTTGCTCTGCTACCTGTGCAAAGAAGGAAAGGCAAGACTTGAACAAACAAAACAAAACAGATATAAGAGGAGAACAAATAGCCATGCTTAGTGAGAAAAACTCTCAGCACAAATTCAAAGGCTGCTTCCCTAGCAGGGGGTTTCCATGACTATGCTTTAGCATTTACAGGTGTGCTGACATAATCTCTTTGAAGAGTTTACAAAGTTACAAAAGTTTTCAAAATTGTGCATACTCTTTACAAGTTAAAAGATCTTAGTGGGCAGTAGCCCCTATTGAAAAAGGCAGCCAACTCAGCTTTCTCCATCCTTCAGCAGAACGTAGCGGTGGCTGGGTATGTGCTGTGGAGAAGTGAGCTATAAAGCTGTTATGCTTCTGTTTTGAATTCATTCAGATTTATGAAATTTGAGGATAAGCTAATAAAACAGTACTTTTCTCTATGTCTTTCCACTATTTGTGACACTTTACCGTTTTCATTATTTTTATTCACAGTGTTATTTGTGCTTATGTTTGGGCAGAGGGATGTATTGTGGTACATGTATGGAAATCACACGATAACTTGTTCTCTCCTTCTACCAGGGTGTTCCCAGGTATCAAACTCAGGTTGAAAAGGCATGGCAGAAATCTACTGAGCAATTTCGCCAACCTACATCGTAGTGGTTTTAGAAGTCCTGTTACTAATTATTTGTTAGTGTAGTATGGCACAGAAGATGGATAGATATGGGGAGAAAGCAAGAGGGAGGGAGGAAAGGAGAGAGGTAAAGAGAGAGGAGAAAGAGAGAAATAAGAGCAAATGCGAATAACAGACATTTCTGTCTGGAAACAATTTTGTTAGGAAAAACAAGACTCTTGATGCTTAGTCATTTATCTGAGGATGTGTTTCAGGAAGCCTTGAAGATTGGTTAGTAGCACATTCCCTGGCTGTGTGGCTGTCCACAGAGTTGGGGATCCAGGGTGCTTTCCCATAGCTATTTTCAAAGTATAGAAGTTTTGATTTTATTCTAATCTCCAACAACTTTGCATGCCTGCATTTGCCAGGAAAAGAGGATTTTAAGCTTTTATGTCTTCCTGAGCCGTAAGGATAGGGCTAGGACAGAAGACACAATTAGGAAAAGAAAAGGCGTGGTAGGAGCCAGGGGCTATGTATGGGACAATAGAAACAAGAAAGCCAGCCACATACAGGGAAAGTTCCTTCTCTGATGGCTGGAAGGGGAATTGGCACTCTTTGTTGGTAGCCTTTTACTTCTGGCCTAGAGCTTGCATTTAATTTGAATCTTATTAGCATGAGGAATGGAGCACACCAAGCTGATCCATTCAATTCCCGTGCTTAATTTTAAAAGTCTGCAGGTTGAATAAGTGGTTTTGCAGGATAGGACACTTTCTTCCCAACAAGGTAAGTGCCAAGGTTATCTGCAGAAGTGACAGCCTGGAAAGAGAACAAATGTGGCCTCTGCTTGTAGAAAGAAAGAAAGAAAGAAAAAAATGGCCCTGAGTGGGAGAGCAGTGGCACATCAAAGGATGTTTTTAAGTAAATTTCCAATGGTTCAGAAATGATATACAGGGCATTCCGTGCACAGCCTTTTGCTAATTTATCTGATCAAGAGTAAGATGAGCATATATA
Organism: Cricetiscus sungorus; assembly: GCA_030556225.1. Classification (NCBI taxonomy): domain Eukaryota; kingdom Metazoa; phylum Chordata; class Mammalia; order Rodentia; family Cricetidae; genus Cricetiscus; species Cricetiscus sungorus. Next base: position 4,926,015 of record JANBXA010000202.1, on the reverse strand, counting down.
ACTGTGCTGCATGTGCACATAGCCACACACACACACACACACATACACACACACACACACACACACACACACACACACACACACACACACACACACACAGAGAGAGAGAGAGAGAGAGAGAGAGAGAGAGAGAGAGAGAGAGAGAGATGAGTGCACCCCAGTGTTCACCGTGGCATGAACACAATAATGAATCAACAAGCAGTATGTCCTAAAAGAGAAAACGATTAAATAAATTATAGAGTCCTTACAAAAACTAAAATGCTCTGCACCAACTAAGAGGCCCACCATTACATTTAGCAGAATGGACTATTGTGTTCTTGGCATGTTGAATAGAAAAGGGAGACTGCAAAACAACATGAAAAGAGTAAGTGAATTTTTACTTAAAATTCAAAGTGAGTTTAATTCTCCTGGTGATCTGTAAAATTGGTGTTGTCAGTTCTTTGTCAATCCAAGCTCCCGATGGTCTGCTCTTGGTTTAGCAACCAAGAAAAGAATTATGGAGGAGACTGGTTGTTGGGGGAAGAGACAACTAGTTTAGGATATTTGCCATCTTATATTTGCTATGCTAAATATTTGCTGTGTTCTGAATTGTGCTCCATTCCCCTAATTCACTGTTAAACCCCAAACACCCAATTCTCTACTATGATTAGCAGCAAATTTCTACAAGGTTAAAGAATTATAAAGAAAAGGACTTTATACTTTAGAATTAATGCTTCAGAAGACAGAAGACATAACAGAGAAAGTTACACGCGCACACACACACACACACACACACACACACACACACACACACTTACTCTGCCATCTTTTAGCAGGAAATAACTTGCCACTGATTTTGGACTTCTCATTCTGGATAACTATGAAAAACAAGTATTTGTTATTTAACCACCTTTTAACATGCAAGCTGAAGCTGGAGTCAGAGGTTGTTGTGAGCCATGTAACGTAGGCTCTCCAAACCAGATTTGAGTCCTGCAAATGAGTCCTCTGCAGGAGTGTGGTGGAATATTACTTTAACCAGGCAAAAATGTGTTACATTTGTTTCTATCGGACAATGTAGCACTAAATAAAGGTGTGTTACATTTGTTTCTATCGGACAATGTAACATTAACTACATAAAGGTGTGTTACGTTTATTTATGCTGCATTTGTTTAACAATTAAAGATGTGTTTCTTTGCCTGGGTAAGGCACCTGGTTGGTCTAATAAAACCCTGAATGGCCAATAGCTGTGCAGCAGGGGTACAGGTGGGGCTGGTGGGAAGAGAGGATAAATAGGAGCAATCTTGGCTGGAGAGAGAAAAAGAGGAGGAAAGATGAAGGAGAAAAAGGGGAGACACCCAGGACCAGCCAGCCAGGTAGCTGCCAGCCAGCCAGACATGGAGTAGGACATACAGAATGAAAAAAAAAAAAAAAAAAAAAAGGTTTAAAAAGCCCTGAGGCAAAATGTAGATGAAGAGAAACAGTGAAACAGTTTACCTTATAAGAGCAAGAATCTAGCATAAGATAAGGCTGAGTGTTCATAACTAATAATAAGTCTATGTGTTCGGATCTACAACCTGGATGGTAGCCCAAAAGAAACCTGTTACATAGGAGTAATAGCCATTAACTACTAAGCCATCTTTCTAGTCCCATGATGGGAGATGTTATTCTGTAGATATGTTTCTCATACTGGTTAATGAATAAAGCACTGTTGGCCAATAGGAAAGCAAAATAGGTGGGGCTAGGAGACAAGGAGGAAAGAGGAAGGAGTAAGGAGGAGTCAACATGGAGGGACTGGAGAGAGCAGAATGTCAGCCCGTTCTCCTGTAAGATGAGGCCATGTGGAAATACTTAGATTAATAGAAATGGGTTAATCAAGATAGAGCTAGCCGATAAGAAATGATAGTAACTGGCTAACAGCATTATATCAGATACAGAGTCTTTGCATGTTATTAGGGGCTGGTGTGGCCATGGGACCGACCGACAGGGAAAACACCCTCGTTACAGTCCCATAACCTCTTTTTTTGGCATAGCAGACAATACCAATTAAAATCAGTACTTTCATACACTCTTGTATTCAATTCTACAAGTAATTGTCTATATTCTCCATTATTATCATCCTATGAGTCTTTCCTTCTCAAAAAAGGGTTTTCATGTGAGCCAGCTATACCACTTTTGGGCACTTACCCAAAGGACTCCGTTATCTTACTACAGAGACACTTATACATCCCTACTTAATGGTGCCCTATATTATAATAGTAAGCACTTTTAATCAGCCTAGGCATCCCTCAACAAATAAACAGACAGTGCTCGTATCTGTGAGGAAAAAGAAAAGCTTCAGAAACATGGATAGACTTGGAAATTATATAATACATGCAAATCAAAAAAGACAAAACCTGCATGCTCTCCTCTTGCATTTTGTACATCCTAGCTTTTAACATATACATGTAGGTGTGTAAATGGGTATAAAATGTAGGCAAATCCTGAAATCTAGAAACGAGACCAAGAGAAGGTAGGAAGAGGAGCTGAGGATGTGGGAGGGGGCCATGAGGCAGGAAAGGAGACTGGGGCAGAAGCAGCAAGAGGACAGAAGGTGGGACAAGAGGTTGAGTGTGGATGGAAATCTACTAAAACACACTTCTTTCAAACTGCTACAATGACATCTAATACCTTGCAGGCTAATCTAACTTTTTTTCTTTTACAAAATGAAGAGACATGGCTTATAGATTTATTCACGCTCAGAAAGAATGAAGGTGAAGTTGAAAGGCATGTCTGTTTCTTGCCAAGTCCAAGCTCTTTCAAAGTGCCAATGAGTAGGAAGCAAGGTTTTTCCAAATGTGTTTCGCTTTCTTTTAAAATCTATTTTCAAGGTTATTTACTTCTTTTTTGTGTGGGAGGCAGACAGACAGACAAAAAGGGAGGTCACACATATGCCACAGCATGTGGAGGTGAGAAGACAACTCACAAGAATTAATTTCCTCCTTCCACCATGTGGGTCCCAAAGATTGCAGGCTTGGTGACACTGGTACCCTCTCAGCCACCTCATTGGACCTGTAGGTGTTTCTTCTGAATCAGGATGGAACAAGGATCTTCAGTTAATCTGTCTTGTCTCCAGAATAATAGGTGTTACTTTTCCTGGTGTTCAGCATCTGTTTGCTTGTTTTAATACCCTCTCCTTTGTAAACTTTTGCTTGCCATGTTTCTTTGTACCCTATGTTGAAAGTACCCATGTTACTCGGCTTACTTGAAGATTGTCTTCTAAGGCGATGTGTCAGGATGCTGTGTTGAGAAGCAATAGATATGTGATATGTAATTGGGTGAACACACATTTGCTCAGCTATCATTTGGGCTGTGTTGGTGAAAGCATTTTTTGCATGACAAGCAAGTGATAGAAGTGTGAGTCAAACATATTGCCCTCTCTCCTGTGGGCAACCTTAACCTAGTCAATGAGTTTGACTGGTCTTGCTTGAAGAAGCACAGCACTCCTTCCTGCCTGATTACCTTGAGCTGGGATGTCAGCTAGTTCCATCCATGTATTATCGAGTCACTTGTTCTCAAACCTGCTGGGATTTGGAATAGAACTATGCTGGTCTGTTTTGAGACTCTAGCTTGCTTACAATACATTTTGAGATGAGTCATCTTCCAAAATTGTATGAATTTGTATCCTATGATAAATGTTTTCCTCTTACTCCATGCATTCTTTCAACTCAGCATCTCTGGAGTATATTCTCCCTTTCAGTCAAACGTTACAATTAGGAAGGGCTCTAAAAGCAGTCTAGTTTGATTTGCTGTATGACCTCAAGCAGTAGAATCTGTCTTTGGTACATGGCTTTTGTGACATAGAAGACAAAAGTGATCGTGATCCAGGGGCCAGGGGGTATGGCTTAAAGAAAAGTATTTGCTTCACAAGTGTAAGGACAAGAGTTTAGATTCTCGGCACCTACAGAAAAGGCAGTTGTGTGGTCCATGTCTGTAATGCCAAGACTGGAAGGTGAAGACGGGAATCCTGGAGGTTTGCTGGACAGCCTGTCTAGCCGAAATTGTGAGCTTTTGGTTGAATACCAGTCCTTGTCTCAAAACAAATAAGATGGAGGTTGGCTTTGAGAGTTTATAGCTTGGTGCTGCATCCAGTTTGCTCTCTGGTATTGGGATGTAATTTCTCAGCATCCTGCTCTAGCCTGCTGCTGCCATGAATTCACTCCCATCATGGACTCCCCTTCTCAGTCTGGAATTGTAAGCTCAGATAAACTCTTTTGCAGATTACTTTTGGTCCTGGTGTTTTATCACAGCAACGGGAAACAAAGTATAGTCTCTGAATGTCCCATGTTTTCGTTTTGAGTTTGCTATTTTGTTGTTTTCTGTTTGTGTCCTTGTACCCTTCATCTTACTCCTACCAACATTAAACATGAAATGGAATACAGTTATTTGCATTCCACAATACACTTTTTAATTGCCCAATTAAAGCAATGTTTCCCTCTTAACTTCATTTTTCATTTTCCTAACTTTTGCTTCCTTTCTCTGTTCTCTGTCCTCAAAAATCACTCATCCTTGTTGTGAAAAAGTTGTTGAAAAACAGTGATAATATATATATATATATATATATATATATATATATCTGTGTATATACATTTAGAATTTTCATTGCCATATTGTAAATTACAGAAAAATTGGAATAATAGATGCTTTGATTAAAAAAAAATGCCATCTCTATACCTGGTGTACTTCTTAACAATAAAAATTCTGTAGGACCATAAAAATGTAATTTAAAATGTAGTATTAAATACAAAGAAAAATTTAAAACCGAGTGAATCACACGGGTACTGATCTGACTCCATTTAGATGATGATAACAGTGGCTTGCAGAGAGAACGTACACTTTCTTCCTATAAGGATTGCAGCCAGACACAGCTGCTTCTATCTAGCTGCTTTACTATCTATAGGATATCTTCTATGTGATTAAGACTGGGTCATTGTCACTGTGTTATTTAGAAGTAAGTTATAAATAAGTAGTGATATTTATATATACACATTCCTAATTTACATAAGTGATTTTATGCAGATTCTATTACCTTTTAATCTTCATTCAGCTAAAGGCAATTTTCTCTACAAAATATTTTCCAACATTTACATTGTCTGTACCTTGCAAATCCCATATGATGTCCATATTGTTCATATTGTTCTTGCTGATGTTTGGACTCATTATATATTTGCTTTATACTGCTTTCCCTTCTGGCCATAGTGTAACTCCTTGAGGAAGAGGGGCTATCAGTCACTTTCTGACCCACCCCCCTTTTTTTAACCACAGCATTTCTCCTCCTGAATAAGAAGTTGGCCTACATATCTCATGAAAAACATTTAAATTCTGCACACCTTCTAGGTGAATTTCAAAATGTAGCTCTATGTGCAAAAGTGCTGATGTCATCCTTGGCCTTGTGAATGCAAATTGGTGTCTCAAAGAGGAGGTCAGCTTCAAGAGCTGCCTCAAGAGAGACCAACTTCGTTTGGACTATGAAGGGAGTGTGGCCAAGTCACCGAGGAGAATGGTTTGGGGTTGAACCAAAGAACCTTTCCAGCTGAAAGAGAAGAAAATGCGTTGGAGCTCAGGGAGGTCTGGGCAACATTTGACTAGTTGAAGAAGGCAGGCAATGCTGTAGATCATAATATTCTACAACTTCATTAAAAAAAAAAGATATACATTGAGGTGACTACAACAGAAGTATCCAGGAGAAATCAGTGATTAATCCAGTGAGATACTCCCAGTTCAGAACAGTGTCCTTACCCAGAAGTCTTGCAGCAGGAGGAAGCTAGAGGATCATGGGAACTGATGTATAGAAGCCAAAAATGCTTAGGAAAACAAAGCCCAGTTTGCTAGCTGTGATCCTTATTCTATGCAAAATTTGGGCTGTTATTGTATTTTCTCCTTTCTCCCTCCCTCCCTCCCTCCTTCCCTCCATTCCTTCCTTCCCTTTTTCCTTTCTTTCCTTTCTTCCTTTTCATTTCCATCATTTATCTGCTTTGTGGTTCTGAAAATATTTTTCCTTTCAGGCCTTGGTGACAAGCCCTGAGAAATGGAGTACTTGAACCTACCCTAGCACCTAAAAACAAACTGGGAAAATTAATTGGTAATTTTAAAAGAAACCTTCACCTTTTAGCCCCTTGGAGACAATGGAGCCTAACAGTGGATTACCCAGGTGATGAGTCAAACTATTCAGTCCTTGTCTTTCAGCCTCTGCTCCTCTTCCTACTTGCCTTTAAAAGAAAACCATCTGCTTAAAGCATCAGCTGGAACTCTAGGCTCGCAGTGACTGCAGAGTGAAATATAACTCTGGGCATAGAAAATGTCCTTCTAGTGCTCTGGTAAATAGCATTCCATTTCAGCCCCAGGGAATTGAATGCAGCCATAGTTATCCACAGTAATCATTTCTTCCTTGGGCAGCAGAAATGACTGATGAAGGGAACAGTCATTCCAAAGTTTAATTAAGTTACCCAAGGACCACTCTTTTTTTTTTTTTTTTAAAGAACACCAACCCAGAAAGATGTGAGCTGAATTGCTGTAGAACACTAATTACCTTTTCATCTTCTCTTGTCTCCTCATTCTTCTTCAATATGAGTCAAAAGGCAACCGGCTAATCATCAACTCCTACAGGTAAGCTCTGCCCACTAAAAGCCCTCGTTATCTCAATTATTTCTTCAGGGTCTACAATCACTTTCCACAGCCCCGTGCACCCCTTCCCTACACACACACACACACACACACACACACACACACACACACACACACACACACACACACTCATATCTTGATAATACAATGCCTTGGCTGCCATAGCAATAGGAACCATGGAGACACACAGGTAAACAGCCTCTCTTTGAATAAGTAGGTAGGATATAAAAATAACTCCAGAAGATAAATCCTTTCCAGGCTCTAACTCACTGTACTGGGAGGAGACTCTTCATATATCTAAGGTACCCAAACCTATTGATATGTTAGAACACATTCCCTTAAGATAAAGATTAGAATTAGCAAAGGTGAGGGGCAAACATTTGTATAAATAGGGGTGTATCAAATTTTCTAGTACAAGCTGTCCACTCTGCAACAGGAAATAAAGAAGAAATAACAGAGAAAGTAAGGAGAAGGGAGGTTCTGGCCCTTGAGTCCATGTAAAATTTACTGGTGGTCACCAGTCACACCTCAACCCGACAGACAAATGCAAGAAAAAGGGTATATAAAAATATTTTGTATAACTAAACTGAACTGGAATTCAAACGCAGAGAGGGAGGACAAGACCAGGCTACAGAAATACAAAGAGACAGCTGACCTGAACAAGGAGGAACAAATGGGTCCCCAGACTGATAACTGGGAATCCATCATGGGACAGACTCAGACCCCCTGAACATGGGTCTCAGTTAGAAGGCCTGGGCAGTCTAAGGGACCTCTGACAGTGTGACCAGGATGTATCCCTGGTGCATGAAAGGACTTTGGGAGCACATTCCCCATGGAGGGATACTCCCCTAACCTAGAGACAGGAGAGAAGGCCTAGTCACTGCTCCAAATGACTTGACAGATTTAGATGACCCCTCCTGGAAGGCATCACCCTACATGTGGAGTGTGGGGGGTGGGTGGGAGGGGAGGGAGGTCAGGGGGCATGGGAGGGTGGGAGAGAGGGAGAGAGAACTGGAATCAATATGTAAAATAAAAATAACAGAAAAAGAAGGAAAATATATTTTGTATAAAAGAAGGAAGGTATCCTAGATACTTTTATGTACTTACTGTTTTTTTTGAAAATTTCTTTACAGCCAATATATGTGTGGTGATCTCCTCAGACCATCACATTTCTTGCAGTGCCTGTGCTTAGATTTAAAATACTTTACCATAAACAATGCACTCTATTGCATAAGTAAGATAACCCACAATTTTGGCTTTCAGAGCAGTCTTTCAAACCAACACCCCACAGTCAAAGGACTGGCATCCCGTATCCTAGCAAGTCAATCTCTAGGGGAATTTTCACGGTGCACTTCCATTCTCTGTACTGCATCTGTGCTCACCCAATTAGTGTTTACCAAGTCTGGGTGTTCCTTCATAGAGTAGACACTCCTGGGCAAGGGCTATAATGACTTAGGATAACTGGACTCTCCAGTGTAAATCATAAGGCATCTCACACTCTCAGAATAATCAAGCAAATGCATAGTGGGTAGCTGAGAATGAGGGGCTCCTAAAGCTGACTGCCTGCCTTGTCTTGGTCTTGCCTTGGCCTGGCCTACCGTTTTTGTTTCCTCAAATGCTTTCCAGTTATTGGAAATAGGCAGAAAGACACAGACTCCTGCTTCTGGAATGTTTCTCTGTCTGTCACAGTCAGACCTGCTAGAGAAAGTGGTCAGCATATGACATGACATCTAGCAAACCTTCCAAAGTGTAGAGAACACTGGATGTCAAGAGCTGCTTTGTGTAGATGCATGGGTATGTGATGGCAGATTTAAGTCTGAGACTTTAACTTTTAAAAACCCATGCAAGAGGCTGGCAGGGGACAGCTCAATCTGCAAAGTGCTTGCCTTACAAGCACAAAGACCTGAAAAGCTCAATGTAGTGACACTTGACACTTGCTGGGGAGGTAGAGATGGGCAGACCCTGGGTTTTGCTGAGCAGCCAGCTAGGGTATTACAGCTCTCGGCCAAGTTGACACTTTGTCTCCCAAATACGGTGAATGATGTTCCTGAGGAAAAATAGCTGACCATGACTTCTGGCTTGTACATGCATACACATGAGTACATGTGCAGTATCTTCATGTGAACCTACACACACACACACACACACACACACACACACACACAATACAAATAAAAAATTTAAAACTCCTAACAAACCTGTGCAACAATTGATAATCTTTAAATTAAAAGCAAAAACAAAACAAAATGGTGGTCCCTGTTGTCATAAAGTACCTAAAAACTGTGCTCAATTGTGTAGCCCCTGTTATTCCCAGCCACACCTGCTGCCATGCCTTGGGTATATGATTTTCAGGGAGCACAGCACACAGATGAAAATCACCGTCAGTTATTGACAGCTCTCCTTGGTCCTGTCATTCCTATGAGCTGCTATTCAAATGGGGAGGGAGCCTGGCTGATCCAATGCACTGTCTACACTAACATTTCTCAACCAAAGAAAATCTAGGAGAAAATCAAAGTCAAGTAGAGTGTCCACGCAGTAGAAAAGTCTCATTCAGGTAGTGCAGCTAGGTTAGACTCACCATCTTCTCTGGTTCCAGAATGTGGTGGAGAATCAAGTTCTCACTATTAGAAAGCTGACTTTGCCTAAAGCTAAGGCAGGGACTAAGACAGGCTCCAGTACAAAAACATGACCTCTGCCCTGTTGTCAGTCTTTAGAAAATTCTGCTGAGTGTACTTCCTGCATGCAAGCTATTTCTTGGCTACATTCTTTTGATCTCAGCTAATTCCCTGCTTACTAAAACGCTGTAGTTGTGTAGGGTGTAGTGCCCTGTGAGTGGCTAGCTAATGCCTGGCCTCACCATTTCATTATCTTTGAGCCCACTTTCAGTTGTGGGCAGCTTCTTCTGTAGTCTTTTCCAAATTTTGCATTTCCATGCCTTCAGCTTATGGAAGCAGTTAAGGTAAGCCTGAAGTCATGAATGAGAGCAGTATTCTGCTTAAATACTACTATTGATTATTTGGAGTTTTCAGGAAGTCTGTAGGGGCCTGCATGTCCCTACAGCCCTTATGTATGACATTCTGTCTCATTCTCCTAACCCAGTGAAATGGGTTTTACATGTCCTCATATCAAAGAAAAGCAAATCCTGGCACAGAAGTCCAATAAACTATTCAAGTTTGCACAGTGCGTAATCAGTGAAATGAACATCTAGGTGACCCCATCACTGCTTTCAGAGTGAGTCTGGTATGTAATGGTGCAGAGCCTCCTCAGCAAGCAGGAGCATCGGGGAGTTACCAAGCTAGCTTTGGCTGCAATAATGCAGAAATCTAACCAAGCCAACTCATCATCCCTGCACTGTTCGCATCTATTCCTAGGAAGCTAGAATATGATTTCCATTCTTATTAACAAACACCTACATCTTTTGCCATCTTCACAATTAAATCTGTATTTGCCATATGAAATGCATGCTGGAAGCTCACAGAGGCAAAACCAACATAAAGCAGCCCTCTGAGGAGACATGCCAGAGAGAAGCACCGTGTCTGTCTCCCCTGGCTCGGTCAGAATTCATCCTCTGCATCTCAGCTCTGGATGTGTGGGACTGAAGAGGTGGGGTCTGCCCTTGTGAGTCACAGAGACAATCATGACCGAACCCTGAGAGGGGGAAGCCCAATATGGAAGCAAACAAGGTCTGAAGACTCGAAACATCATCCTAGGAAAATGAGATCCAGTTGTTATTTCTGACACAGAGAAACATTTCTCAGTATGGCAGTTGGAAGTCCCAGTTTCTAGACCCTAAAAATCTATTTTAGAACAAATTCGTTGAATGGAACCTTAATGTGTCATGCAGAAAGACGTGTTGTGGTATGTGTTGGGTTTATTGGCTATTCACATTAACTTAGCTTTCCCTGCCTCTGAGAGAGACTCCTCTTGTAGGTCCCACCTGGGGAGACATCCAGCCACCATGCTGCACTCCCAGACTACACTGACAGCCAGACCTGACCCCTCAAGATTTGGGAGTAGCCAAGCCCACTCTTTGAGGAGCTCCAAGGGCTGGCTGGTACCAGCTCCCCAGACTTCTCTAATGGCTGCAGGGGCTGTTCCCTGAAAACTGTGACAGTAAACTGTTTGCAGCCACTTGAGGCAGGAGAGTGGACAGGCCATGCCGTACAGAAAAACAGCAGCAAGAAGAGCAACAACCAAAAGCCCAAGATCTGGCCAGAAAATCCCACCAGTGCCCGAGGTCTCCCCAAGATCAGGTCACATAATCTCTCCAAGGCAGGAGATACCCTGCAAAGCTCCCCCATCCCAAAGAAACCCTTTACGAAGCCTGTCTTCTGCACAGGTCTCTGCTGCTTCTCTTCCAAGCAGAGGCATTCACCCTCCTATTCCATTTTCCTTCCAATACATCCCTTGTGTGAGGTTTGTTGTGAGCTGTGACTTTGTGTATTCCTTGGCTGCCAACAGCCAGAATACCTTTCCCCTCAGAGCTGCAACACTTATAGGGATGATGTCTTGGTTTAGTTTTTTTTTCTTTAGCTGTAATAATATATTTGTCTAAGCAACCTTGTGGGAGGGAATAGTTTACTTCATCTTACACTTCTAGGTCACAGTTTGTCCATTCTTGAGGAAAGTCAAGCAGGGATTGGGAGCAGGTCTCTATGATTCCAGCCACACCCCCTCTGTTTGCTGGCCTACTGTGAGGTCAGCACATCGATCTTAACTGAGCATCTCTGCCATGCCTGCCCCAACAGAGGGCAATGGATTGGGACCCTCTAAAACCAAAAATAAAAAACAAACAAACAAACAAAACAACACAAAACCTCCGCTCCCTTGCATTGTTTCTTAGATATGTGGTCACAGCAACACACACACACACACACACACACACACACACACACACACACACACACACACACACACCAGAAAAACTACACTTATTAAAACAATATGCATTTGGTCATTTCCAAATTTACCATCTTCTTGTGCTATCTATTTAGTATTACACTTAAAATATAATGCCTAAAATTAAATTGTATTATTTATCCATGATTTAGCTGGGGTGAAAACAAAAATAATCTCTCTCTTTCTCTCTCTCTCTCATTCCCACATGACTTTTCTTTTCTTTTCTTTTCTTTTCTTTTCTTTTCTTTTCTTTTCTTTTAACAGTTGCCCAGAAATTGTCCTCTATATCTGGTTATCTCGTGGTTTTATGGCTTTAAGTGTTCCTGTCTCTAGTTTGAATATGTGCATAGCAAGGGGGAGGAAGGTAAGCAGACTGGAAGGAAAAAAATCAACACAGACAAGGAGGGAGGGGGGCTGAGGGGACAAAAAAGAAAAACAGGGGGAAGGAAAAAAAGAAAGTTAGATGATAAAGTACAAATGAGAGGGAGAGAGGGAGAGAAGAGCAAGGATGGGAAGGGCGGGGAAACAGGGAGGAAGGACAAGGGAAATAGGCAGGTGGAAAGGATTAAGAAAGGGGGGTAAGGGGACAGAAGAGAAAAGGCGCTTTGTAGTTTTTGCTAGTTGGGTAGTAGCGCATACATACATATGATTCCAGCACGCAAAAGGATAAGGCAGGAAAAATAACGAGTCTGGGATACATAGCAAGACCCTGTAGTAAAGACCAAAGTTCATATCACAGGACTGCAGACTGAATACCCTGCACTTTTGTCTCCACCCACCTTATATTCCTCTCTAGTTCGGGGACTAAAGGTGCGTGCCACCACTGCCTAGCCTCTGTGACTAACTAGTGTGACTAATTTTGCACTCTGGTCTCCAGGCAAGCTTTATTTGTTATTTCATAAACAAAATAGCACCACAGTGTAAAGTTAGATATTAGGTTTGATTGTTCAAAATAGCATTGGAAAATTGAGAAATTAGCTAACTGTGATTTCGCCTCCAATCATAGGAAGTCACAGCAGATGCCTTGAGACTCTAAAAATCGATGCGCTCAGAGAAACCATGCCAAAACTGTTAAGCTCACAAATACAAAATGCGGAGGTCTGCAGCGTCTTATTATGCTAGTATGGACATTGGTAAACAAAACGCTTGCCTAGTGTGCACTGTTATTTTTGATAGTTCCTGAAAGTTTAGCTGTCAACTCTAGAAACCTTGACGGGCATAGATAAAGCAGGAGCAAGTCAAGCGCAGGTATCCTGTGAAAATGTTTAATAAGCAACACAGAGAATAACACAACAGCCGAAAAGAGGGGATGCCCATGCAATAATCAAGAGACTCATAGTCCAGAAAATCCTCTTCATTATTTTTGACGTACATGTTTGTTGAGTGTTTAATGACAATTAATTCTAGATAACGTGAACCAGGAGACAATTTGTTAGAAGTTGCGTAGGCAAACTGAGAGAAATGGGCGCTGAAAACAGCTCTTAGTCGATCGTGGTTTCCAGACTGATTTGACGTAGGATCAGCTCGGATACATGCCTCTGGGTGCTCTAAGAGGCTACATCTATGGGAGAGCTTCCTCCAAGATGGGCTGCACTATTCAGTGGTGGTCAAGATACAAAGAGGAATAATGGGAACGCACTCGACCCGCCTGCTGCCCTTTGCCCTTGCCGGTGAGCGTATCTATCCCACTGTTTCTGCGGTGACCACCGTCCCTGACACCATAGCGGAGCTTGTATGTGACTGTCAGGATGGCTGTTCCCCCCCCCCCCATTCCCCAGAGGTGCATCCTGTGGTGAGAATAATACCTGACGTTCTGCTGTTGGAAACCACCAACAATGCTAGAATGCTAGGGACTAAAATAGAAAAGAATGGAAAGTCACCTAGTCATTTATCCTTGGGAAAGTCATGTTGAGGACAGCTTCAGTACGATGCTGAAGGAAGAAACAGGGTGTAAGGGGAATCTCAGCAGGTTTTCATCAAGAGTTCACAGAGCAGTATCTATTAGTCTTTGGCTCTGGGCTTTCCTTGCATGTGGTGGTGGTGGTGCTGGTGGGTGGCACAAATCCCCAGTACTCAGGCATTTTCAGTTCTTTGCATTTGAGCAGACCTGGATCTGTCCTCCCACAACAGCACAAAGCAGAATGCCCGTCACTGGAATATTCCAGCAGTGGGGTACACTGGGATCTAGGAGCTGCGGTTGTGTAGACTGAAGCTGAAGCAGAAAGGGAAACCACTAAGTGCAGTGCACGGCATAGTAATGTTGACGCTGTGTGTGGGATGAGTGTCTTCATTGCTACATTTGTCATCCCGAGGAGGGTAACATTTGGAACGTGTTACAGTTCGGATATGAAATTTCCCTAAAAGTTGATATGTGAAAGGCTAGAGCCCACAGCAGTCTTGGAAAGTACTGGATCTTGAAGGCTCTGAGTTCATCAGTGGGTTGATCCTTTGATGAGTTAACAGATAAAGGGGTTATTAAAAGGAGGTGTTTCTGAACTAGGGGGTCTCAGCCTATGCCCTGAGCGAGGTACAGTGCCAATCCTAAATACGCCAATTAAAAGATTCAAATTAATAGTGAAAAGTATAAACAGGAGATTTATTCAATGTGGTCATGGTGGGAAGAAGGACAAAGAGATCCAAAGACCTCAGGTCCCCTGGGGCCTGCTGTGAGATTAAAGTTTAAATAGAGGACAAAGCATATGCACAACTAAGCAGTCTTGGTTGAGCTATGGTCTGGCCCAGGATTGACCCGTCATACTGTGGTCTGTCTCATCCCGTAAGGTTGTCTGACAATCTGTAAATCTGTTTCCCTGGGAGGGAAGTCTCTCTTTAACTTTAAGCTTTGTCTTCTCCAGTATGGGATTCATGGGGAAATTCCCATTTCTCTGTGGGCTGTTGTTTCTTTATTGTTGTTTTTAAGGCAGGGTCTTTCTGTATAGCCCTGGCAGTCCTGGATCTCACACTATGGACTTGACTGGAACTCACAGAGATCTGCCTGTCACTGGCTCACAATTACCAGTATTAAAGGTGTGTGCCCAGCTGAGCTCCATTATTTCACAAATCTGATAGACTGAGGGACACAAATATCTCTTTGGGATGTTTTCATTCCTGTCAGGCCACTTACAATGGGGCCTATTTGGAAGAAGTAGATACTAGGGAGTAATATGTCTTTTCCCTGGATCTCTCCCTCCCTTTTTTCTTTCATTTTCCCTTCTCCCCTTTGCTTTCTACTCCTCTGTGTTTCTGGTTGTGGTTTGTAAAGAAGCCCTGTCCACAACAAAACAAAACAAAAGCAAACCAACAAACAAGTTCCAGAAGCATTTGCCTTTTTAAATTGTTTTCTCTCAGCCTATGGTCAAAGCAATGTAAAGCTGACCAAAACAGCCACGAATATTGTTATGGAGAGACCACCAGAGATGACCGACAATTGAAAGTGCTGATTCTGGTTGGCTCGGACTATACTCCAGTGTCTGGGACCTACTGTAGGCCCAGGTGCTTAGAACCAGACCAAAGGGATTTTAAAGGCACAGAACCAAATCATGATACCTTGCTTGACAGCTGCAGGAGGAGGGTTTGCACAAACAAGCAGTTTAACAGAAGATTAGATAAGCTATCTGGGACATCTTAACCTTGTATTCCTAGGACATAGTTGAGTAATTTTCCATGAGAATCTCCATCAAGGAAATCAAATTAAACTTGAAATGGCCTCGTCAAGATTACAAGATGAAGGGAGTGGACTGTTCTTTGAGAATGAAATAAATCAGGGTTCTCCAGAGAAAAAGGGAACATTTTCTTTTAATTTGAAATGTTTCTTATAGGCCTGTAGTGTGTGTTTTCCGCCAGCCTGCCTGGTCCCACCGCCGGGCCAGCCCCAAATAACACGCAGGGACTCTGTATTTGATACAATCTTGTTGGCCAGTTACTATCATTTCTTATCGGCTAGCTCTGTCTTAATTATTAACCCATTTCTACTATTCTAAATATTTCCACGTGGCTCATCTTACCTGCCAGAGCAGTGCTGGTGTTCTACCTCTCCAGGCTCTCCATGTTGACTCCTCCTAACTACTTCCTCTTTCCTCCTCCTTGTCTCCTAGACCCGCCTATCTTGCTTTCTTATTGGCCAACAGTGCTTTATTCATTAACCAGTATGAGAAACATATTTACAGAATAACATCTCCCATCATAGGCCTATGTGTTTGACAGTTGTTTCCCAGCTGGTAACACTAGCAAATTTGTCCATCCTTTACGAGGCAAAGTCTCTCTCACTGGCCAAACTAGTAAGTGTGGGTAGGCCAGGAGGTTTCATATTCCTGCCTTACTTCCTTTCTCTTTCTGCTTCCGGAATGTGGATACAATGTGAACAGTCATCCTCCTGTTTTTACTGTTATTCCTTTGTCTTCATGACATACTGTGTTCCAGTAGACCTGTGAGCCAAAATCAGCCTTCTTTACCTGCATTGCTTCTTTTTCTGTATTTCATTGGAACAAGATGCATACCAGTGCAGCACGCAAGAGTTATGAATGGCAAACTCCCAATAAACTTGCTTAGGACTGATGGTGTCTTATGATACACAGAGAGATTTCTCTGTTTTTCTTAAGGAAGATTTACTTTCTAATTTCTATATTTATGAGCACTCATATGTGTATGTTTATACATGTGAGTATATGTGATGTGTGTGCAGTGTCCACAGAAGTCAAAAGAGGCGGTTGGCTCTGCTGGAGTTGGAATTAAAGAGGGTTATGAGCTACCTGGTGCAGGTCTGGGAACTAAACTAAGCTCTTCTGGAAGAACAAATGTCTTCAATCATCAAGCCACCTACCTAGGCCAAGAATTTCCTTTGCTTGACAGAAAAGCAGGCAAATAATAAGTATAATGAGATCACTATATTTAGTCTGGAAAATCTTCAATTCTGGAGAAAGAGATGCATCTAATGAAGAGGAAAGGTGAACTTTATAAAATCACTAAAGGGACCAGGGTTCATTGGGTAAAGACACTGCTAACCCTGACCATACCAGCTGATTTGATCCCCGGGACCCACATTATGGTAGGAGAGTCAACTGCAGCAACTCAGCAAGTTGTAGTTGTCCTCCACTCACACACTGCAGTACTTGTGTGCCCATCTACACACACACACACACACACACACACACACACACACACACACACACGCACGCACGCACGCACGCACGCACACGCACGCACGCACATGCACACAACACATGCACACACACACACACAAACACATGCACACATACATGTAAATGAATACAAAAATGAAAGGAAACAATGAAAATATTTACCTTTAAAAAATAGCCAAAGCTGTTAATACATAATTATATACATCATATAATAATTATAATCAAGAGATTATGGGTGAGTTGATATTCATGTAAATAATACACAAAATGCAAGCAAGGGTGTCAAGGTTAATGCCAGAAGAAATATTACTCAGAGAGCTAGAAAGATGTTTCAGTGGTTAGGAGCACTGGTTTGCCCTTCCAGATACTTGGGTTTAGTTCCCAGCATTCACATCACAGAGCATAACACCCTGTACCTGCAGATCTGGTACAGTCTGTTCTTTTGGCTTCCATAGGCGCTACATTTATTTGTGCAAAAAAAAAATAATTTAAGCCAAAAATATCATCCAGAGTGAAAGGGTTTACCTTTTGTTATCAAAGGGTATGTTTTATAAGGAAAGTAGAATTTTTATCTATTCTTAAGTGTCCAACAAAATTACATTAAATTGTATAAACAAAAAGCTAGTTAGGAGAAAGGGGTGGGGGGGGGAAGAGGAGAACATATGGGACCAGGAAGATTGATTGAGTCAGGGGACTGGAGATGAAAAGTTGAGTGAAAAAAAAAAAGAGATACCATAATAGAAGGGAGCCATTATAGAAAACTGACTCTAGAGAAATGTCCAGACCCAAACTAACAATCTGAACAACAGTGGAGAGGCTACCTTAAACACCCTTCCCTCATAATGAGATTGATAACTAACTTATATGCCATCCTAGAACCCTCATCTAGTAGCTGATGGAAACAGAAGCAACTACTGGAATCCAGTTGCAGAGAGGGAGGAGTGATAAGAAAAGAGGTCAAGACCAGGCTGGAGAAACCCACAGAGAGAGCTGACCTGAACAAGGGGGACCTCATGGACTCCCAGACTGCCAGCTGAGAAATCAGCATTGGACTGACTCAGAGCTCCTGAATATGGGTCTCAGTTAGAAGGCCTGGGCAGTCTACAGGACCTCTGACAGTGAACCAGGGTGTTTCCCTGGTGCACGAAAGAACTTTGGGAGCCCATTCCCCATGGAGGGATACTCCCTTAACCTAGAGGCAGGAGGGAGGGCCTAGACCCTACTCCAAATGACTTTTCAGATTTTGATGCTCCCTCCTGGAAAGTATCACCATCTCTGTGGAGTGGGTGGGAAACGGTATGGGAGTAGTGGTGGTGGGGTATGGGAGAGAGGGAACTTGGATTGATATGTAAAATAAGAAAAAAATAATAAATTAATTAAAAAGAAAAAAGCTATGCCCAGGGAGGAGACACCATCAAATGTGCACAGCATATGTTTTTAAAAATCAATCAGCATTACCGCCATTTTCAGACCTGCCACAATTTGGAAGGGATGCTAATCCGACACTCACCATCAAAGCCAATGAAAGACAAAGCTTTCTGGAGTGACTTTAATGACACGGTGCTGAATAAGTGAGGTGACATTGTGACACTGCTGCTCAAGGCCACTCCTCGCTTCATGTTCTCGACGAAGTCCCTGCCATTCTTGATGGAGGCTTTCATCTCTACAATGGCGCCGGCAATCAATATCTCCTCACAAGGGTCATTTTGTCGATAATAGGTTATCCTCCAGGATCTCCTTTCCCAGCAGCAAGGGTCTGGAGAGATGAGTGTGTACTGACTCGTTGGACTGAAGGAAAGAACACTCTACAACTTTTTCTTTCTGTTCATGGTATCCACCAGGGAGAAAACAAAGTGGGCTCAAGCATACGTCATAGACAGGGTGACAGCCTGCTGGGATCCTCCTACTGAGCATGATCAACTGGTTTTGGGGACAGTCAGCCTTGGGGTACCCTGAGATTAGGAAAATAATTGTCTTTTCAGCCTGGCCACCAAGGACAGGCACATTGATTAGAGCTGGATACAAATGCTTGATCTAAACCAGTGTGTTTTCTCTAGTGAGGTCCAGGGTCATTGTACTGAAAGTCTTATTGGGGTGCTACACAGCAAGCTTCTCGATAACATTCATCATGATGGGGACAGTGTAGTTAACTGGTGATAATGAAGGTCATAGCCTTGGGAGTGTGCTGGTCACAGGTAGCCCAGGTGAGCCACAATGGTGACATTGGTGCTGATCTGGCCATTGTATGTTATGCCTGGCTTACCCCGTACTGTGGCTAGGACCACAACCATGTCCTAATTTCTTAAGCATTCTGGTAGATATTCTAGAGCATGGCTTGGTTCTTAGGAAACGCAGGTGATTTTTAGCTGAGATGATGGTGAGGGTTTTAATAGTAGCCAGCTGCTCTGCAGCTCTTCTGAGAACTTAAAGGATAACATGTTTTGTTGTTCATCCACGTGCCCGGTATCCTTTAAGTTGTGCTAAGACAAAACTGACATTTTGAGATTCTCACACAGAAGTAATAATCTGTTATGTAAATCGTATTCATCGTTACTCAATATATAATGTCATATTTTGGAGTTCATATATAATACACAGTAAATGTCACTAAAGTGATTTTGACAGGTTTAGACAATACACAGTAAAATCTCACAAAGCTGAATGTTTCTAAAAGATTAAAAAAACAACATGCATATTGTCACAAATTTTCTTTAATAGTTTTTCATATCATTTCATAAAAGTTGTGAGCCCTTAAAAAGTGATGAAGAGGTTGTCTGAATGTCAACACAGTACAATATTTATTTTCCTGTTTTGCTTGTCTATAATTCATGCAATCTCTATGGTAGAAGGATACCCCAGGAGTATACAAGATGTTTTAGCTAAACAAGACCAAACCAAATGAAAACAACTGTTCAGTTTTTAAGTGTAATGTTTGGAGACAAAGTCTGATGTAGCAAGCTAAAGCCCTGGCTTAGAAGTCCTCGAATGTGAATGCATCCACTCCGCAGTGTGTAGCAATGACAGCGTGGTGCACCTTCACTCTGCCAAGCTGAGTGAGCTCAACACTGAGCGCGTAGCCTTTCCTGCTTTTCTACTATGTTTGCAAAGGTAAGGCTGACTTTTTTTCTAGAACGTTGACTGAGAGCCAAGCCATCCTGCTTACTCATACAAAATCTCAC
The DNA here is from genome assembly GCA_030556225.1 of Cricetiscus sungorus. NCBI lineage: Eukaryota > Metazoa > Chordata > Mammalia > Rodentia > Cricetidae > Cricetiscus > Cricetiscus sungorus. Next base: position 4,906,160 of record JANBXA010000202.1, on the reverse strand, counting down.
CAGCTATCAGAAAACATACAGTACTGGAAGGAAAGCTATCCACAGTAAGAGTGGGGAGCAAGCTCATCATACCAATCCAGAAATACTTACAGTTTTCATGACTAAGAAGGAAGATGGAAAGATTTATGCAGAAAAATGAGTGAAATGAAAATCCCTAATATACGGGTAGGAAAACAGCTTCTTGGATATTTGCACCAAAATGAGAAGGCAAACCCAGGCCTGGTCGTCCTTCACCAAGTGAAACTGCTCTTAGACAGTCTGGGGGTTCAACTCTTTTTTCTCTCATCCTAATTTTCTATTCGTGATCTTCCACACTGGTGACTTCATTTCAGATTTAAAGAGACACAAAGCAGATGGATGCTTTTGACCCCTCACATGCTTTTATGTTGAAATTAGGATGAAGTCATCCAGTAGTCACGAAGTATCCAGAATCATCCTGATGATACAAAATAAGTGTTCTGTTCATACTGTTTGTTGATTCTTGCTGGTTTGGGGTGTGGTCATGCTATGAGATAACACATTGATACAACCATAAAGGGAAGAGTAAATACATCTGATGTAGCAAGGGCTGACAGCGTGATGCCATAGCCTCGCTGAAGCAGTCCTTGAAACCCCCAACTTTATATTTTTGTTAAATTAATAACTGCCTTTATGATACATATAAAATTAGTCAAGTGGTTAGTTCTTTTTTTAGAAAAGGTCTCAGGTGCGGAACTTGAGCAAAAGAGAAGTTAAGGGGACATTTATAGGAGTAGTGTCGATGTATCAGACATTGAAGATGGGTGAATTTCACAATGAGGGGGATGAAAAGATGACTTTGATGTTAAGAGCACCGTCTGCTATTTCATACCTAATTTTGTTTCCCAGCATCCAGGTAGGGTGGCTCACAACCACCTGTAATCCTGTTCCAGGGAATCCAACACCCTCTTCTGGCGTCTGCAGTTCCCACAATTACAGGTACAATGTTTTCACATAGATACATACATATGCAAATAGTAAAAATAATTTAAAAAGTAAATCTTCCAATTAACAATAAAGAGAAGAAAAATAAAAACCCATATAAAATTCTACCACTGCATGAGAAGAAAAAAAATACAGAACAATTTAGAATGAAATGGTGCAAACCTGTCTGGCTTACTGTTTCCTGTAATTTTGTTTAAATTGATGAAAGAAAAAAAGAGACAGAAAAATGCGAAGGTACTATATCTAGAACACTAAAGAAACTTTCACTACATAATAATTTCACTAAGACTAGATATTGTGTCTGTTCTTGCCATCCACTGTAAAATTCCCTGCAATAACATATCTTACCGAGAGAGAGAGAGAGAGAGAGAGAGAGAGAGAGAGAGAGAGAGAGAGAGAGAGAAAAAGAAAAAAGAAGAAAAAGAAAAGGAAGAAAGAAAAAATAAAGAGGTCTACCTAAGTGAAGAAAATTGTATTATATACTACTTACAGCTCTTTTCTCTTTTAGTGTTTAAAACTATTTTCTACAATGTATTTTAATTATTTTCCTCTCCTCCATCTTCCCAGCTCCTTCACACCTCTCTACCCACTTAACTTTATATGTGCTTTCCTTTTCTCTCTCTCCAATAACCATAAAACACATAAAAATCAAAAGAAAGAAAGAAAGAAAGAAAAAAATAAATAACAAAACAAAACAAAAAGCTCACACATAAACTAATTAAAACATGGTGTTGGTTTTAGGTTGCCCAAATATTCCTGGGCATGGTGCTTGCTGTGAAGTGTGGTTGACGTACCCAGGGACACTCCACTACCAGCAGGTATCACTCGCAAATGGCTTCTTGGTTAGGTGGGACCCTGGGTCTCTTCTGCCTCTCTTTGCTGCGATCCTGTCTGGCTGGAAGCTGTGCAGGTCTCATGCATGCTGCCAAAACCCATTGCAATTCACATGCGTGCTGATCCTGTTTCACCTGGAAGATATTACATTATATACTATTTACAGATGATTGTTAAATATTTCTGCCAGTGCAAAAAGCACACATGTCAACTCAACAGGGATAAGGGGCAGTTTATTCTGAAGCCAACTATCAATGACTATGACCCAGAAACACAGATTCAGGGTTTCTCAAATTCAAAGCATCAACATGGTAACTGTTTATTGACGTTTTATAGCAATAGAACAAAGGGAGTAATAAATCAAGGCTCATTTTAAATACATTGGTGGAAATATTGGAGGGGAGGGTTGCAGGCAGACAAGGAGGGAAATCCGTGTGATTGGGCTCAGTTGCTTACTGGTAACACCATTGGCCTTTTGACTGGTGAAAACTAGGGTTTTGTTAAGTTAATACATCCCAAAAGATTTCATTTGTTCATCACAGGATGTTAGGTCAGATGCAGAAATGGGCAAGGAATGGTTATTTAGTGGGCTAAACATATTCTAACAGAAACTGTAATTAGACTCACATTTAAGCATCTTCACAACCATGGTAGTTCTCATCAGTAAACAGACTTGTAGCAGGTTTGGCGAGAGATGCAGCTTCTGACTGAGGGTGCTTGTGTACCTTCCCTAATGCTTGTTCTCTTTTCTTCTCTCTCTCTCTCTCTCTCTCTCTCTCTCTCTCTCTCTCTCTCTCTCTCTCTCTCTCTCTCTCAACAGTTTGGAGTTAATATGTTTTTATTCTACTCCCACCCTCTGCTTTTGCATATGACAGTCACATATGAAAGGAAAGATAAGGAAGTCCAAGAGGGCTCCCTAGACCTGGGGTGAGCAAAGACTATGTTACAAGGAATTAGTATGTTATTCCTGTTTACTGGCATTTATATCACCACCATACTTACCACAGTCTCCTTTAATTGTTTTGTCAGAGTAACTGTAAGTGTTAGAACAGGTAAATGCAGAAATACAGCTGTAAAGTACGACCTGACACATAGCTACCTTCCACAAAATGAGGAGTTGCTGCTGTGTTCAGATCACAGTACACATTCAGTTCACATCAAGCCCCTTGTGGCATGCATTCAGGACAGTTCTGACAGAAGAGCAGGAAGCCATGGTGCAGCATACAATCTAGGTTGATTAGAGAGCTCTCAGCAATCAGAGAGCCTAGCAATAGCCCACTATGGACCTAGGTGGGGATGGAGCGAAGAAGCTTCAGAGCCATGCCCAATGCAGATTGCATCTCTTACGACTTTGCCCATGGTCATCTTTGTTAACTTCGCATGACTGAGGAAACTTCAATGCCCCTCTTGATCCTCGGGGACATGGCCTCCTTCTTCACTATCTATTAGCAGGAAATGTGGAAAGGGAATCACTTCAAAGAGCTAGGCTCTGTGCCCAGAGCTGCAGATCTAAGAACTTCCCCCCCACCCTATGTGTGATCCTTCAGACAGGCAGCCAAAGATCAAAAAGCCTGCTTGCCTCTGCACACATACTACCCAAAAGCTAATCACATTAGCCACTTCATAAGTAATAAATTGTTATTTCCTCTTCACTTTGATTTCCTCTCTTATCTCCCCATGTAGTAGCCAATAAAGGATTCTCTATCTTTCTCTCCAGGAATTCTGTTTTCTTTATCTGTTATGTCACACTCACTCTTCATCCTGGGTTCAGGGTCCCACAGGTGCGCATCAAGAAGGTGCCCCCTCTTAAGAATAGTAACTTATAGATGTGGATATGTTCCTGTAACCTACATAAGGCTCAGTCCCTTCTCATGGTTCTGTTCTCATGCTTTGCCAATAATAATAATAATGACTATTATTATTGCATAACAGTCCAATCACCAAGAAAGACAAAAAGTGTAAGCATTACTTATTAAATGAATAGCGAGGTTGATCATTTTTTCTCACAGGAAAGTTTCTTATCAACCTTTCCCTTTTTATCTCTCTCACTCTAGTGTCCCAAACTACAAAACTCCCCCAAGGCCTAATGGCTACCTCACAGCTTCTTACTCCTCAGCTGCAAACTCCATCCACGGAGACATGGCCTATTCCTCTTTCCTGGCTGGATCATGTTTCTGATATGGAAACATTTAAATAATTTCCATTTTTCTTGTTTCTTAAGGGATCTGGCTCTATGCAATGGAGAAAGAAGAGATAAGAATCAAAGTAGCAAGTAGATTCAGGTCCCTAGGAAGTAAGGAGAAGGGTCCTCCATCTCTCCATCCTCAGTGAAAGAATACTTGGCAACTCACTCCTCCTTTATGTGGGGAGATACTGTTTGTTTGGCTTCTTTGTTTCTTATTTTTTTTGTTTGTTTTTACATAGCATCTCTCACTGCTGGCCTGGAACTCAGTCTGTATCACAAGCTGGCCCGAAGGCTTGGCAGTCTTCTTGCTTTAGCCCTTCCGCCACCTCCACCAAGAATTGGCTTAATAGACATTTGCTACTACACCTGGCCATGGACATGCTTTTAAAAAATTAGGGCTGGAGTTAACTGATGGCTCAGCCATTAAGAGCACTTGCCACTCTTGCAGGGACTCAGATTTGGTTTCCAGCATCAACCCAGTATCTCATAATTGTCTATCACTCCATTTCCAGGAGATATGACACTGTATTCCAGGCTCTGATAGTTCTAGACATACAGATGGCACATAGGCATACATGCTGGCAAAACACTCATACACATGCAACAAAACAAAACAGAACAAAACAAATTAAGAAAATAAATCTTTAAAAATTATTCGGGATATATGACTGTACTTATTCATGTATGAATGCACACATGTTTGGGTGCACATGCACACGTGGACATGCATGTGGAGAGCAAGGGTTGATGGAAGATGCCTTTCTCAAGCACTCTGGACCTCGTATTTTGACTAAACCTGGAGCCTACTGCTCCTGTTACACTGGCTAGTTAGAAGTCCCTGGGGTCCTCCCGACTACAATTTCCCCAATGTAAAGATTGTAGGCACATTCCAAAAATGCTTTCCAAGTGGGTGCTGAGCATCAAGGCTCATATCATATGCGTGGATGGCACCTCACCAAGTGGCCCATCTCCACAGCCCTGAAAATGCTGCCAATGAAAAGGAATACCGCTATTATTTCATGTTCTTCCTAACCACCTTCTCCCTTAAAGAACTTAACAGAGATGGTGAACTATGGTGTGCACTGCATGGACACACAGAGGGACACGGTAGACCATGCTATCCTAGAGAGTAACATTCTTCACAGCCAGAGCCCCGAGAGGTAGATACTTCATAGAGAAATGTTAGATTGAGGTCAATCACCACAGAGTGAGTTAGTTTCTGGTACTGTACAATTACTGCCCAGTAAGGGTTGGGTGGGAGGGGTCAGTGTTCTGCCTCTGAAAACACGCCTGGGTCAGGTAGACCAGATTACAGACAACTGCCTAGGCAAGGGATGGCTAGAAACCAGGCAAGAGGTCCATGGACTAGCAGCTGTCATGTGATAATACTAGCGCTGTGGTTTAAATGAGAAATGTGCCCCATAGAGTCACGTGCTTACACTCTGGGTCTGAAGCTGGGCTCACTTTTTTGGGTGGTTATAGACGTTTTAGGAGCTAGACCTTTGCTGGAGGAAGGGTGTCAGTCACTAAGGGCAGCTTTGGAGATGGTAGCTTCTCCTCACCTCCAGGTTCCTCACTCTGCTTCCTCTGTGGTTAAAATTGTGACTATACAGTTTTTCTCCACTGGTGCAGTGCTGTCCTTTACATTATGGACTTTAGCCTTCAAGAACCATCGGTCAAAATGAACTTTCTTCCTTAGGTTGCTTCTGATTGTGTATTTTATCACAGCAACAGAAAGGTGTGTTGTTTAGTTTGGACTGAGAGAAAGATGAATGAGTAAGATATAGAAAATGATTAAGCAAATGAGAAGTGTCTTTAAATAGAATTTAGTGTACAAGTCTTAAAATCTTGGAATGGGCCAAGTCATCCTTTTTTGTTTTGTTTTTTTAGTTTTCCTTTTTAAAAAATATTTATTTTTACTCTTTGACAATTTTATATATGTACACAATAAATATGATTACACCCATCTCTTATTTACTCCCTCCAATTCATCCATCTCACAAACATGTTGTCTTGCAACTTAACTTCTCTTCTCTCCTTAGCCTCTGACCTTGCTCAATAAATAGTTAGGAATGCCCATTTATGCACAGGCATGGTGCCATACACAAATTGTGGGAACGTGCACTGGCTATACACACACACACAAAGAAGTGTTGTTCTCCATCTTCCAATCAATTACTACAGTTTTCTTGATCTTTAAATATTGCTGACATCTCTCTCCGTAATGAATCTAATTGATTTACATGTGTTTTGAAGGACGAAGTTTCCATAGTGAATCTAATTAATTTACTAGTGTTTTAAGAAGGGTATTCTTTTGCATTTTATAATAAATGCACTGTTGACTAGCTACAGTCTCTGAAGACTCTAATCCTTTCCCTGATGTGTAAGGGAAGTACTTACATCCTCATCACATGTACTGTAGGACACCACTCTTTCTAAGCTCCAAGGAGCCATTTAAACACATGATTGGATCATCTTTCACAACATTAAAATCTGAGTTACAGGATTTTGCCCCACGTTAATAAGCTCTTGTTCATTTTATTTGGACCATTGGACCAGTTATCCATCAAGTATCCCCAAGATTCATTCCTAGCAATTTCTTAAGATTATGCTACTGTTTTCTGCTGAGTGATGAAGAATACTCAGGCAAACAAAGCTGAAATGGGGCCCTAGTTTTCTGTTTATGCAGAGAGAACATATGTTTTCCAGTGTCTTGTCAGCTATCTGGTGGGTCTGGATGTTTATTTATGTGTCTTCTAATCATGGCTATTAAAATTTGACTCCCAATATCATGGTCTTATGAGATAGGGCCTTTTGAGGTAAGTAAGTTAGCTGAGTGCAGCCCTCATAAACAAGATTTGTGCTCTATTATACAGACCTTAGAGAACTGATTCTCTCTGACTCTGCAACAGCTTCTGCTAAGTCAGAATCAGATTTTGGGCCATCAGCAAACATTGAATTTGCCAGCACCCATATAACTGCAAGATGTGCATTTCTGATGTGTATAAGGTATTGAGCTTTATTGTAATACTTGTCATTACAAAGTCTTTTTGTAGGAACTGCCTGGGAAAAGAAAATCTGGCGGGCTCCAGAAAAAGGGCAAGGGTCAGTGTCTTTGCAATCATATACATGTACGTGTGTTGCAAGTTCCCAAACATAGCTAATTCTGAATGTCCTCCCGCATAAAGGTCCCACTCTTTCTCAACCAGGCCTTCACTGTATAATTTGAGACTTGCTGGGGCTTACCCTCATTGTAGCTCAATGACTCTCAAACCAGGTATCAGGCTGAAGCATTAGGCATAATTTTTATTATAGTCTTTTGTTTTTAAGAAATACGAGTCTAATTCGGTATAGTCTCAAAGCATGTTGTTTTTATGTGATGCTGTATTGAGATGTCTGACCCAAGTTTGCGTTTTTTTCTCTGGGATACTGATGGCTCTTATCATCATTCACGAGGCTTATTGTCATGTCATTCATATGTTGAAGATATTAGGGACATCTCGCTGTGCCAGAACTCACCAGGTGATAGTCATGTTGGTGTAATAGCATGCCAATGATCTTCTCTGTCTTTACTAATCACCAATAGTAAGATTAGTGCTTTTCCACATCCTGCATCTGCTCAAGCTTGCATTCTGAACATCTTTTGGAATCACTGTCACGGGTCTGAGTATTCTCAGAGATAAGTGCTGAAATATTTGAATCAGAGCTTTTACTGGGAATGTAAACTCAAGACACATCAATAAATATGCAATGAACTAAAATGTGCTATGGTTAGTTATTATTAACTTAAAGATATTTAGACTCCCCTAGAAGAGAAGCTCTGGGGAAATTTTCTAGACTGGGTTGGTTGAGGGAAGAAGACCCATCTTAAATGTGGAAAGCACCATTTTTCATCTCCAGATTGAAAAGAAAGAGAGAGAAAAGAGAAAGCAAACTAACCTCCCCCTCTCTCTCTCTGTCCTGGCCACAGTTCCAATGGGAACAGCTATCTCAAGCTCCTGCCACAATGATTTTACTGCTGTGATACACTGTGTCCAGGAACTGTGGTTCAAGATAAAACCTTCCTTTCATAAGTAACTTAGTGGGTAATTTGTCACAGCAACAAGAAATCTAATATGAATGAGAAGAGCACAAAATTCATATAAAAACCAACCACTGTGGTCAATGAAGTTTTTACCTACCAGGGCCAGCATAAAATTGTATCTTGTAGTTATGTCCATTGGAAAGGGGATTGGAGGCTGTACGCCTCAAAGCCAGACCAGCATTTTTTTTTTTGATGCTGTTCCTAAGGGATTCTCACTATGCAGAACTTCAGCTCTGCTATGGAATTGGTCAAACGCTCTTGTAGGAGCCAGCAAAGCAGAGATGAAGCGTTCTGACAGCTGGATATCAGGCTGACATGTATCAACACAGAAGAATGAAATGATGCAGGCAGGGCACCTGCTGAATCTCTAAGATGGGTGTGGCCAATGTCTTTTATGTTGTTATTAAATTTGTTGCTAAAGCAATTCATCCCTTATTCATAAACAGGCTAACTCCACAAATCTATAGCAAACCTCTTCCAGTTTCTAGAATACCAAGTGCCAAACAATATTATTTGCTTAATGTTTGCACACTTGAAAATGAATCTCACTTACTCTGCTTTTACTTATCCTATTTCCATGCCTCTTTTCTCCAAGAATTCCCTCAGAGACAGTTGAATCTAGACAGACTATATTAAACATCTCCCTGTTGTAAAATTTTAATAATCACACAACCAAGATCAAGTTGAAATTGCTGTGACTTCTAGAATCCTTTTCATCCTTCTTGCCTCTGGTGGGGTCATCTGAATTTAAACATTAAAATGTTTATAATGTCATATAGTGAGCCAAACTTTGGCTTTGGCTTAATCTGTTTGTATCTAGGGTTGTACATTTTATGTGTCATGGCATCTCCTCATTCACAAATGATAAAGCCAACATTTACTGGTAGACACAAAAGGGAGATTCCCTGGGGTACAGGCTTGTTTTGAAACTTAATAAGGGGTCGAACCCAAGGTTCTTCTTTTCAATCTGATGCTAGTCTTCCCAGCCATGACCTTCTCTGAAGCAGTGATTTCTGGATGATACTAAGAAGAAAAGCTCCATCCTACTCCCACTCCTCGCCAATCCCTGTCTGGCCATCTTGGCACCATATGGAGATGCTTTCTAGTTTCTCTGTTTGGGTAGCTCATTCCAGCTCATCTCTGGGACAAAAATAAATTATGTCTCACTAATCACTGGAGTTGCTTGACTCAGATTTGTGAAGTATTCTGTCCCCCCCTCTCCCGCCATATGCTGTGTTTTATCTGTTGCTAATATTTGTGGTGACTGGTGGATTTGTTTCCAACTGGCAATTTGGGGGCAGAGAAGAGTTAAGTGGTTGTGAGTGAAATTGCACTGGGATTCTTCCTTAGAACAATTCCCCAAGGTTCAATTCAGCTCGGCTTGAAACACTTTAATATGGATGGGAGGCTAAGTCTTCCTTATCCTGCTATTATAGATCTTTTAAAAGGCTAATGAAAAATGCAGTGTGAGGGCTGGGAAGTAGCACAGCATATGGTCCCAGGAAGGAGGGCCAGAGCTTCTTTGATGAATGTGAGAGAGTCTGACAAGGTGAGGCAGCATGTAATGTAAGGCTGCCTATTGGGAACCCTTCTCTTCACACCCTGGCGCACTGCACCTGAGCAGCTGCCATGGTTTCAGATAGGCTCCCAAGAGCTATCTCGTCTTGATAGCTGTGTCGCTATGCAAATCATCACAGAACACAGTGCAAGGAGTGTGTGGCCCAGGTTTCTTTTGAAAGAGCTCAGCATTTTGACCCCGGAGAAGGTTACAGTAGCCTTGGAAACTGAGTGGTTAACGATGGTGTGATGCCCTGCCTGAGGCCCAGTTCCACGCTGCTACTGCCCAGGCCTTAGCAGCTCCATTGGAATGTCAGCGGAAACTCCGGATTTGAGCATTTACAGGCTGCTGAAAGGTTAAGTTGTGCAGAGAGAAATTGGCCCTATTTTAATTAAGTGCAGATTAGTGATATCGTGCTAGGCAGAATTTTTAAACGCTTCATAATTTTTGTTGGAGACTATAAATGCTTTAAGATAGTCTATTTGGATGTCAAGTTGACAAGGGGTCAACTTGCTTAGATTGAGAGGCTCCTAGGTGGCACACTTCTGAGCATGACCTTGAGAAGGCTAACCATGACTATGTGTAGGCCATCACATAAGCAGAGGGTGGGGGGGTGGAACATATGGATGGGAAGAGAGAAGGATGATCAAGTCAGGCATTCTTTCTGTGAACTTAAGAACTTCCCTCCACCTTGATGTCCTGATTCATCACAGTTGCAGAGACATGGGAAGAAGAGGACCTGGATTGTAGCCTCGGAAACCAGGGATGGAAACTAATGCTTCTTCCCCCAGGCTGATTCTTTGGGTGTTTTTGTCATAGTAATGAGAAGTCTAACACATCTACTCTAAACAGGCTTGGGTACTTTCCCCCACAGATTACTATTATCATGTCTTACCATAAGGCATTACAGTGAGATGTGGAGGAGAATGTGTTAATCTACATTATAACTGGAATATAGGGTTCTCTCTCTCATATTTGAGGTAAAGTTCTGCCCTGGTTTCATTCTGGTGCTGTGATAAGAAACTCCGACAAAAGCAACTTAAGGGAAGAAATGATTTATTTAGCGTATACTTCCAGGTCTTGTGTTGTCATGGAGGAAAGTCAAGGCAGGAGCCTGAGAGCTGGGCCACTTGCTATTTCATATGCCATTGTCCCAACCAAGGAACTGATTTCACAGCCAAGAAACACAGTGGGAACCATGGAGAATCGTATTAGCTATCATACTCGCACACTTGTTTCTAGCTAACTTGCTTATCCAGCCTAGGTCTGTCTGCCAGGAGAACTGTGCCACCCAAAGTGGTCTGGGCCCTCCTGTGCCAATCCAGATAATTGCTTACAAACAAGGCCACAGGATAGTCTACCAGGGCGGTCCCTCAATTGAGAGTCCTTTCTCAAGTGGGTCTACTCTGTTGAAAATCAAAGTTTGTTAAACCAGGGTTAATCTTCACTCTGTATTAACGCCCAGTTGTGACATTGGTAATTGTTGATTTGAAGGTCACTCAGGCATTGGGTTTATGGTCATTTTCTATTTAGTGTTGGCATTTAGCGTGCAATGAAGACGGTGAGATCATCTCTTCAACTCAGGCTAGCTAAGTGCTCGAATTCTCTCTTCATATCAGGCTCCTGAATGTGAGGACCCTCCAGATAGATTGTTGATCATTTGTTTGTACAGGGGCAACAAATACAAACTTCAGTGGTAAAATTAGCTTTAAAGCCAGAATAGGGGTTCATGCCTGTAATCTCAGTCAGTATGCAGAAAGCCCAGGCACAAGAAGGACCATAAGGAAGAGGCCATACTTGACTATATAGTAAATATTAGACTCAAGAAATTAAAGCAATAAAATGGCTTTGGGCTTTTGTCACAAACCTTTGCATCTGGAACTATTACATATAGTAATAGTCATGTTGTTAGGAACTCAGAAACATCTCCCATCCTGACTCTGGTGACTAAGAAACAGTGAATGTTCAAGGCAGAGAGAAAGCCCTGGTTTCCTGAGATGCTTCTGAGATAATCACACCATCTTTAGGCTGCTTGAAAGCAGCTCCCACTCCTTTTACAAGATGCTCATGTATGGTGGTCTCACCCAGACAGCGAGCAGATTTCCTGCAGAGCATTGTGGGAAGAAAGTGAAGAGGGAGCTCCTGAGTGGGAGGGAGGCTACAGGCGAACACTTCCTCAGGCTGACAGGAAAGAAGGAAAGTGGGTGCTGCCTTGGCTCCTTGGCTGCCAGACTCAGTGACAGCCACACTCGGAGAACCTTCCACAGCCATGGGAATTCCAACTGATCTGTGCTGGACCAGTGAATTACTTATGGATCATGGGATAGCTGACAAAAACATTTCTGGAATCCAGAGATCCATGGTTTTCAAAGTATTTGAAACTTCATTTTATTTCATCCTTCAAGAGCTTTGTCAGGTGCATAAACAGGTGCATGACAATGAATTAGCATTGGTCAAATTAAGCAGAAAGTCCAAATAGTCTAGTTGTCTCAAGAGATTTGTTATCTAACAGCATAGATCTTTACTTCATGCTCCCCACGTTGGAAAGATTTCTGCTTTAGCATTGTTATCAGTGAAAACATCTTACTCTCACCCTCAATAATATGACTGAGGATTGGTGTGACTGAACTTGATGCCGTGCCCTGGCTTTTGAACTCTGGGATCCACATGGTGAAAAGAAAAAACTAACCCCTACAAGTTGTCTTCTGATCTCTACAGGCGTGCCTTACAAATGGATACAAAAGCCTTCTAACTCAGAAATAGGATTTTAATGTCTCATTCTCTCCCCCAAATCTCTCTCTCTCTCTCTCTCTCTCTCTCTCTCTCTCTCTCTCTCTATTTGTGTGTGTATAGTTATAGTTGGCAATTTGATGCCACCTAAGATCACCCAGAAGAGATTTGTTCAACAAGATATTGTGTTGGCCAGTTTGGCTATGTTCATGTTTGTGGAGGATTTTCTTGATGATGTTAATTGAGATAGGATGATATGTCCACTGTGGGTGGTACCATTCCCTAGGCAGAAGACTGGTAAAGGTGCAAAAGGCAGGCTCATGCACAAGCATGCATTAATTCCTTGTTCTCTTCTCTTGAGTATGGATGTAACATGATTAAATGCTTCAAGTATCTACCTGTGGCCTTGAGTTCCTGGCAATGGTGTATTTTACCCTGAAATAGGGTAAAATCAACTATTTCCCCTAAACTTCTTTTCAAGATGTTTTATTACAGCGACAGGAATAAAACTGAGACAATGGATATACACATACATATGTATATGAGCATGGGGAGGGGCAGAGGATTTGCTTAGGTATCATTCCTCAGGCACTGTTCACTGTTTTTATTGAGACTTGGCCTGGAACTCACAAAGAGGACTAGGTTGGCTGCTCATGAAGTCCCCTGTCTTCATCTCCACAGTGTTGGGATTAACAGTGTGTGCTGCCAAGTGAAAGCTTTTAATGTGTGTGTTTTTTGAAGGATTACATCACAGTCCTTATGTTTTCTAGACATGTACTTTATGGAGTGATTTCCTTAATTCTGAAAATAAGATTCTTTTATCAGTGAGGTTAGTTAATTCATGATGAAGTGACATTGGAGACTATTGACACTTAATCTTACGATACTAATGCCATGATGTGTAAGATAACCATGGAGGCAGCTACAAACTGAGGGATACCACACACTTCCGGACAGAAACTGGAAGATGCAAGGATTGTCACCAGGCTTCACTAGGGACATAGTTTCTTCAATACCTTGATTTTGGATTTCTGGTACCCAAAGCTTTAAAATTGCAAATTTCAGAAGCTTTACATCAACCTCTTTGAGAGATGTTTGAAAGCCTTGGAAACTCATGCAGATGTCGTCCAAGATCATCTCTACAGCAGTTCAAAATAATTTGAATCATTTGCTTCTTCTTGATAGTCCTTTTCATCATCTTAAAGATCTTTGTATCTTTTGATTCAGGCTCTCTTTGATGTGTTTTTGGTGTGATACAGCTCCTCTTTTCCTCTTTCTCTTCTTGTCTCTTTTCTATGACTTCTTTTGAAATGCTACCCATTTTTTTCAATACCTCATTTAAATTTCACCTTTCTGAGGAAGGTTTTCTGCTTGCCTGTCCCCTTCTCCCTCACTTGTGTTATTATCAAGGAACTTAAAATTGTGATAATAAGGTTGGTTGGAAAAATATGACCTGTGTCCCCCACGTTCTCAAAAGGCATGAAGAAGCAAAACCCAAATAAACCTGAGTTACTATTATTCTATTTCTTGAAGCCCTACTTGACTGTCTGCAGTTGATTGGACACATACCTGGTGTGGGGTAGATGTAAAGCAGATTAGTCAAATTGACTTGGAGCCTGGCCTCTCAGCATGCTCCTCGTGGCTTTGTGTGGTGCACTGATTACGCCTTTTAACTTTCACCATGGAAAATCTCAAGCACATCTGGAAGCAGAAATGATGTGAGTCCTGTGAGGAAGTTCTTGAAGCAGTCTTTAACCCATTTTGTATTGTCTCTACCTGCGCTCTCAGGCCAGATGTCAGACATGTTGCATCATCAGTTAATATGCCAGTTTGTATCTCTGGCCAATAAGGGATTTCCATAAAGTTGTAAATATAATATCATCTAAAAATTGAAAAAATGAGCTGGAGAGATGCCTAGTTGGTAGTAATGGCCTTTTTTTTTTTTTTTGAGTCCAGGATTTTCATGACGTCACAGGGCAGGGTCGGTTCACTTATTCCTCCAAACAACACGGAAGGGACTGTTTTTCTTGAGCCTGTAGTAGATAGGATATATAGCAGTCAGTTTCAACAGTCATTTCATTGTAACTTGTGCAGCAAAGTACCATTCGGATAAAAATTAAGACAGGTATTCATTAGTGTTCTGATGCTGGTAAGGTATCTCATGTAAAAATAGGATTTAACTATGCTTTTATTCATTAATAAATTCACACATTCATTTAGTTCATAGTTATCAGTGACTGTCTTCTATAAGCTATACATTAGGGATACGCTTGATGTAGAAAAGGAGGTGAGTTAAACCTCCGTATAAAACTTTTCACTGAATTAGTGTGAAAAAGCGAGATTCATGTGACTTAAAAATAAATTATCTCCTCTCCTCTACTTATGAGTTATCAACCACTTACCTCAATTCCTTATGTTGTTTGTCTAGTAAGGGAGACGTCTATGAATTTTCCTCCAATGTATAGACAAGAACTGTAATGAATGTAGGTTATCATTTATTATATGAATAATGTCAGCACAACAACAATAAGCTGGTAATTCATATGTTTACTCTGACCTTTGGTGAGAGGTATTTTTTCCTAGAGACATTCCTGTCTGAAATACGACACACAAGTAATAGAATCAGTCCCCATGTGACTCACTTTGTGCCAGTGATAGGAACAGGATTGCACAATTTCTGGCTTGATAGGTGCCTTCAAGGTTCCCAAGTAACTATCACCATGTTTTTCTGCTACATTTTAACAAGTGGCTAGCACTAGCTAGTTTTATGCCAAGTTGACACAAATTAGAGTCATTTAGAAAGAGGGAAACAATGTAGCCACCAGATATGTCTGTAAGGTGGTCTGGTGTGAGTTCTCTTAATTAGTGACTGATGGGGTAGGGCCAGACTATTGTAGCAGGTGGTATAAGGCATGAAACAAAGGAAGCTGATGATCAAGCCAGTAAGCGACACTGCTCCATGGCCTCTGCATCAGTGCCTGCCTTGAGTTTGTACCCTCACTTTCCTGGAAGATAGACTAAATCCTGGAAAGTGACATAAATCCCTTCCTTCCCAGGGTGCTGTTATAGTCTTTCCTAATAGAAACACTAAGACAACAACCAATGAGGGCTTAATCCTAAAGAGGTTTGGCTCAGATTTTTTTTTCAACTAAAGGCACCTCACAACACTAAAATGCTTGACTTTGAATAAATCTATGAACTCTTTTCTGAAATATCTGCATCTTGGTCTTAGGTGTTGTCATTTGAATGAGAAATGCCTGCCATCAGCTCATGGACTTGATCATTCAATCTCTGGTTGCTGGAGCTGTGTGTGTGTGTGTGTGTGTGTGTGTGTGTGTGTGTGTGTGTGTTTGGGGAGCAGGTATGGAATTTTTAAGAGATGACACCTTGTGGAGGAAGTATGCAAGTGAGACTGAGCTTTCAGTGTAGACACAGTTTTATTTTACTTCCTGCCTCGCCCCTGCCTTATTTACTCTCTCTTTACTTCATTCATGTAGAAGAAACATTTTCAGCAATCTTTCTGCCATGCCTTTTCCAACATGATGACTTCTATATCTTTGCAACTGTAAGCTAAAATAATGCTTCCTTCCCAATTTGCTAGTAATTGTGTTGTTTCTTCAGAGCATGAGAAAGTAAAACATCAAGTCATCCTCAGATAAACACAAATACTATAAATGCATCCCTTCTTCCAAAGGAAACTCCTACAGGTGTTGACAAGTAAGAAATTTACAAAATGACCAAAGGTATTCAGTTACCAATGAAGAGAGACATTACTCTTCCCTTAAGAGTCTGTGCAATTAAATTTGAACAAAGTTAAAATTTTGCAACATGAACCAGGCATTGGTGGCACACAACTTTAATCCCAGCACCCGGGAGGCAGAAACAGGCAGATATCTGTGAGTTCTAGGCCAGCCTGGTCAACAGAGCTAGTTCCAGGACAGGCTCCAAAGCAATACAGAGAACCCCTGTCTCAAAAAACAAACAAACAAAAAACATAACAAAAACAAATAATAACAACAAAAAATTGTAACATAAAGGAAATTACAACCACATTTCCATTTTTGTTCATTAAAGTACCCCTACCATGCACACTGTGTCATCAATGTCTACTATCAAGACTTACATCACAAATCACTAGATACTATCAAGCTGAAGTGGGTTTCCTGGCAGCCTACCAGTAATGTTATGTAGATCAAGCTGTTTAAAAACTTGCCAAATTATTATATTAACCTTGAAAAGAGATACGGGCAATTTGAAAATCTTATTTTGATCATTAACATATACTGCTGAGAGAAAACAAATGCCAGTCTTTTCCCTGGACATGTATTTCTTGTTTGCTCATGCTAAATAGTAGAGTTTACATGAATGCATAATAAAGCTGTGTGTTCTTCAATGTATGCAGAGCTCATTTCTTTTTAATATCAATAAATAGTCTGACATACACACAAATTAGCTACCAGGCCAAATGTTGGAGCTTTGTCTCCTTTCTTCTGTTTGTGGATGTATTGTGTTGTAGAATTTATCAGTCACATCTTCAAGCCATCTGAACAAGCATTTTAATTTATGAGCTTAGGAACTGAGGCAAAGATTACTGGTCATACTCCTAGGATCTGGGGAATTCCATAATGACTAAATAAGAATATGCTTCTGGAGCTCTGGCAAAGGTTCACTGGGTGTGCTTGCTATACACACTTAAGAGCTTGAGTTTAGAGCAGAGAAAACCAGATGAAGTATCATTAGTATGTATAATCTCAGATTAACCCCATGGTGAGATGGGAGATGGACATGGAGAATATCTAGAAGCCAGGCAGCCAAGAGACCCTATCTTAAGCAAGTTGGAAAGGGAAGAACTCATTCTTGTTTTCTGATTTCCACACATATGCCAGGGGTATGTGACTGCAATCACATATGGATAAGTAAATGTGCATATGTACATATATCACAGAGATGCATGGGTACACACACATACATACATACACACACACACACACACACACACACGGGAGTGGGGGAAGAAAGAGAGAGAGAGAGAGAGAGAGAGAGAGAGAGAGAGAGAGAGAGAGAGAGAGAGAGAGAGAGATGCATATTCACAATGTACTTCTCTTACAGTGACATTAAGGGATACTTTAGAATATGAATTCTCCCAAGTTGACATGCCCTGCCTACTGTACTGTCTCTCTGTTCAATGCTGAGAAATAAGAACTGGGACTCAGAATTAGTTTTATGTAATGATTAAATACATCAGCTTTTCAGTCAGACTGACCTGCATTTCACTGTCAGTTCCCAACCAAATTAAAATCCATTAAAAAAGGTAGAAAATAACCAAGAAATTTTCTAAAATGAAAGCAATGAGGGACACACTGACATACCAATTACAAAGCACATTACAAACTTTTCATAATATTACAATAATGAAAGCAGAGTGATTTGCTTGATCATATCAAGGGCCAGTTCATCTGCAGCAAGAAAACACTGTGCAGCCAAATTTAGAAGATTCTGGGCTGATGTTGGTGGCTCGTGCCTTTTATCTCAGCTCCTGGGAGGAAGAGTTCAAGAGTTCAAGGTCATCCTTGGGAACACAGTGATTTTGAGGCCAGTTTATGATACATGCAACCCTGTCTCAAACCTAGCCAACCAAATCAAAACAAAAATGCAAATGAGAACAAACTTAGGAGAATATATACCTGCAAACTTTTGCTTGATAATTCCTGATAAGCAAGGAAGCATAAATTGAGCCCAAAATGGTGTAGCAACATTGTCTTAATTGGGATAAAAATTTGATTATATCTATCATGTCGTATATTTTGAAATCTTGCAGTCATATGAGAAATTTCACATGAAAGATTGCAGCTATATTGAAAAATATAAATATTGTACCTAAAAAAGTGTCATAATCTTTGGATTAACAGAAAATTAAACTATGGGATATCTTGTTTGTACTCTAACAAATAAAGCTTACCTGAAGAACAGATGGAAAAGCTAGCCACTAGTTAACCATAGAGGTCTGGAGGTCTGTACAGACAGCCAGGGATTGATATGGTTTGGTGGGGAGATACATGTAAGGCTGAAGAGGACAGGGACTCAGCCTCTTTTTGGTCTGAGGACTTCCTTTAATAACTGACTGACCTGCTTTCTGATCTTTCAGCTGTCACCTCCTAATGTGACTCTGGATTTTTATTTTTAAGTCCAATTAGAACTTGTGCTATATATGGCACCCAATGTGGGGCACGAATTTATGCTAAAACCTCTTATCTGTGGCTTTGCAGCCACTAGAGCTACATGCAGGGCTCCCTCCAGAGTCACCATCACTGCCCTGTGTAAAAGTTTTCTTGAGGTATATATATTATCTCAAAATTTATAAGATGAATATATATACATATAATATTAACGTATATTTCAAACTTTTATCATGATATTAATGGTCATAAAGAGTACTAACTAATTTTAGAAAAAGGCATCATCTAGCTTCCTCTACATGATTTCGGATTTGAGCCTCTGTCAGGTAACAAGGAATTAAGTTTTTGTACTCTGGGTGTACATAACAAATACTGATCATTTAACCTCTTTGAGATTTGGTGCATATGACATGTAAATTGTTTAAATTTTCTGTAATGAACCATGAGCACACCTAACAGAGACCTGTGAAGTCTCCAAGGGGATGATGGGGCCCCACAAGGATTCCACTAGGACTGTAATGGCATCACTAAGCTTAAAAACACCACTTAGAGATAGGCTTTGGGATTTTGAGGTGATGAGCTGAGATGATCTCAACTCACAGCCTAGTATAGCCAGGGCTTGAGACAAGCTCTACACTAGCATATTGTGCAGACATTGGACAACAAATGATGACTTGAGCTTAGCAAAAAATTGTTAATAATAGAAGAGATGGCATCAAAATGGAGCTAGAAAGCTCCTGATGTTAACCACTGCCTCATAGACAGAGAACTTTGATCTCAGAATAAATCATTTTCCCTTCGGTAAACTCATTGTATTTGAAACATGAGCATAAGATGATTGCTTTCATTTGTAAAATCTCAGTGGGGCAATGTAGATTGTTGTTACTCCTAAGTCTATGTGGATCCTAGGCAGAGATAGGGACTGTAGACTTAGAGAAGCAGATCTACTTATAGCAACTGAACTCAGTCTCCAGCAAAAACATGATGCATATCAAATTAGGTATGTCTGGAGCTAACTATTGTCTAGACTTTGGCAATATGTGAATCCACAGGCCAGAACAATATTGCTATCAAGCATACATCCTTTTGACTCCTCAGTAGGGCTTTGAGGTAGGATCATGCCCAGTGCAGATCCAAGGCAGTTGCCTGCCTCATTCTAGGGAGTAGGCTCAGAATTAGACCTCCTGGTTCTGTATCTAGAATTTTTTTCAGAAAAGATCAACATATTAATATTTATTTTTCTGTCACCTTAGCCAACAAGGTCTTTTTGAGAAACTGCAACTGGTCAAAGGTTCAATTTCTTTTTTACTTTATATAATTGAAGAAGCATGTACTAGCAGTTCCCTGTAAGGATTAGCAGGGATTATTTGGGAGTTCATTAAGGATGGACCTCTACTATATGGTCCACATTAGACTCCTGTTTGTTTTCTTTGTAAATGTTAGAATGATAATGGCTCCCACAGGCTCATACATTTGAATGCTTAGCCACCAGGGAGTAGAACTGTTTGACGAGGATTAGAAGGACTAGGAGGTGTGGCCTTGTTGGAGGAAGTGTGTCACTGGGGAAGGGATTGGAGGTTTCAAACTCACACCAAGCCCAATTTCTCTCTCTTTGTCTGCCTGTCTGTGGACCAGGAGATAACCCCTCAGTCACATGCCTACCTGACTACTATGTGTTTTCTACCATTATGATTATAGATCAAACCTCTGAAACAGTTAGCAAGTCCCCAATTAAATACTTTCTTTATGAGTTGACTTTGTCATGAAATATTGTTACAGTAGTAGAACACCAATTAAGATACCTCCAAACTCTAACATAGGAGTTACCACAATTGCCTCCTTAAGATTCTCAACATATAAAAAGGTAGAGTCACCAGGGTCTTTTTAAGGCCCAAGAGAAGAAAGGTGCTTTCTTTTCACTGAAAGACTTGAAACTATCTCAGGCCCTGGATGGAGGTGGGGTGTTTTGATCTTCACAGGATAAAAATTTAAATACTATTGTCTCTCCCATAGGAGTTAATACAGCTAGGTTTGTCAGTCACCTGGCTAGGAGTCTATTCTCCCTCAAAATAAGTTACTGAAAGGCATGCTATAAAGTAGGTTTGCTCCTATGTATGCTATGCCAAAGTCACAGATAAACAGTCCTGTGTTTTTCCACAATGTCAGAGTTTATTGAATCATAATGAAATTACAAGGTGCACAAAATGGCAGAATTTTGTCAGATAATCCCACCCACTTTAATGATCTGCTGTAGGCTAGTGGAGCTTCTTTTACCCTGCTATTAATTATTAATATCAACTCTCAAAACACACGTAATGTAATCTATAGTAAATATATATCTATGCATTTATGTGGTTTAAGAATGAATACAAGTTTTTGTTTTGTTTTTTTGTTTTGTTTTTTTAAGCCATGACAGAGTTTAACAGGTTTCATAACTGGAAATGCAAATATGGTCTGTATTGATAATACAACAAACCTAAATTCTCCCCATGGAAGATTAGACCTCAACAGAGTCGACTGAGAATGAAAATGTGCTTAGTTTCAGAGATGAAGATGTAAGGCAGATGGATGGGTGAGCAGATGAATGAGCAGATGTCAGTGGAGTAGGCCATGTCAGCAAGGAGCAGGGGAATTAAGCTGAAATGAAGCTCCCGGAACATTGGACATTCTCTCTCTGTCATTCTTGATGCACATTGAGTATCATATGACAGGCCATGATAGCCCCACTCTATGGGGACCAGCTGACCAACTTATATGTTTTCCTCAATCTGGCGTAACTGATAAGTTGTTTGCCCTGTTTAGTACACCCAATATGACTTAATGTGCCCATTATTTCTGTACAGTATTGATTCACCCTGGTAAACTCAGAGCATAGAACCCTTTCCACTCTGAGGGACAAGTCATTTGTCAGTCTGTATTGCACTGGTGGTGCCAGGTAGATGGTGCTGTTCACAGTCCTACAAATCCACACAATCATCCTCCACTCTCTGAGTGGAATCAAAGGCTACTTTTTCCTGTCTCTTCTCCATCTCTTTCTCTCAATAGCCATGGAGATTTATAGCTTGTCTGACCTGTTGTCTTCCTATTAAGTGATAATAAAATTAGCATCAAGTTTCTGTTTTAATTAACCTTAAAAATCTTTTATTAAGGAAACAAACTCAAAAGGGACCCAGGATTTTACTAGTGTCTTGCTTTGTGTCCTATTTCTGTGAAAAAGTGTCATGACTAATGAAACTTACAGTTTCAGAGGGTTAGTCCATGACCATCATGGCAGGGAGCATGGCAGCATGCATGGCAGAAAATAGGCAGGCATGGCCCTGGAGCAGAAGCTGGGGGCTTACATACTGATCACAGGCAGAGAAGGAGGGACTGAGCATGGAATAGGCATTTAAAACCTCAAAGCTCATCCCAGGTGATGTAAGCCCTCCAATAAGGCCATACCTTTCGAGTCTTCCTACAGAGTCTAACAACTGGAAATCAAATTTTCAAATATATAATCCTAGGGGGACATTCTTAATCAAACCACCAGAAACTGGTAGTAAGTTGATAAGGAAAACTATGATTCTAATGAGAAAAAGAGCAGCAATCTAAGGGAAGATGGCTCACATGGACAAGGATTTACTGTACAGTTCTTATGAGAGGAGGTGAAGAAAGTTGCCAATTGCTAAGATCAGCAATTGAGTTGATCTGTGTCCTGACCGACAGTGGGTTGCTATAAAATATAGGATGGATCTGTGTTTAGGATTAGGAAGGTGTATAGGAAGGACACACATGTCATAGATTCATTCATGCATACATCCCAGCATCCATATATCTGAGATAGTAAATAAAAATTTCTGACATGTTGCTCATTGGATACATTATCTCCCACTCTGCTTATATGAAACATTAATTTAAACTCACCTTTATCTTTATCTTTTACCAGGAAGTGGCTGACCTTGAATTGCTCTCAGGACGGAAGGGTCTGGTTTTGGTCCTACTGGGAAAGGGACTATGTGGAAATGGGATAGTCATGTTTGATGGGAGATGTTATTCTGTATATATGTTTCTCATACTGGTTAATAAAGCCCTGTGGCCAATAGAAAACAAGATAGGCGGGGCTAGGAGATCAGGAGGAGGAGAGAGGAAGTGAGAGGGAGGAGTCGAGATGTAGCCCAGGGAAGAAGCAAGAAGCCTGCCGCGCGGCTCCCCGGATAAGACGACCACATGGAAATACTTAGATAAGTAGAAATGGGTTAATGATTAAGGCAGAGCTAGCCCATTAACAATAATGGTAACTGGCCAACAGGATTGTATCAAATACAGAGTCTCTGAGTGTTATTTGGGGCACACGTGGTTGTGGGACCATGGCGGCAGAACCAGCGGCAGCCGGCGGGGAAACCTGCTGTAACACATGTTACACTCAGAGTAAGAGGACCATCCTACAGAATAGAGGTTGCTTATCCATCACTGCACTGGTTAGGAATCATATAGCTTCCGAGGCACATATGTAGACTGCAATGAATTTCAAAATTGTTGCTGAAAAAAATTACTGCCAATAGGGGCAGAACACAATACAAACATACTCTTCTATCTTTGATGAGGCCCATTGTCTGAAATTACTTTCACCCATTGCTACAAGCTGCAAGATCCCACAGTAATTATACAGCTACCGTATCATGAGATAACTCAGATGAATTAAGGATTCTTTTCATGAAAAATCCAATACTAAAGCTGTACTTGTTGCTATAATCTTGTGAATAAATTGGAGGGTTCTTGCTTTAGAGTCTTCCTGTAGCTTATTCCTTTCTGCAATAAACTTGGGATTTACTTCGCACAATTTAGCACCATTGGATCATTTACTGGGAACAATTTCACCCATACATTTGGAGTTTACTGACGTTATATGTAAAACCTGTTCTCCATTGACAGGTCCTAGTTTACTGATTACATTCCTTAGCTTTGTGTGAGACCTGTTTTTTACTTCAGGTCCTTGTTCCCCTCTCAATTGCACTTGCAGAGATCTGCCTTCCTGCAATTACACATACTGACAGGCATTTGGTCAGTGTTTAGGGCCAGGCAAAAGCATCCTATGTAAGGCATTACCAAATATCCTAGGACATAGGATTACTATACACCCAAAGTTGTTGATTCATAGCTGCATAGAGGGATAGAAAAAATAAGCATGCCCTGGTTTTACCTCACTGGCAGATAGAGAAGTGACAATCTAAACTAACACTGCACTATCTAAACTAACACTGCACTAAAAGATGCTCAAACTTCTTATTTAATCAAGATTTTAGATCAAAGATTTTCTGTTTCCTCCAGTTTCCCTTGAGAAGGTAATGACAAAGGTAATCAGATCATTTGCTTATCATCAGAGAAAAGTAAACTTTCCTGGAGGCCTGTGCTGCCACTAAGGTTAGAGCACTGGAAGGATCCAAACTAAACTTAGACCAACTCTTTTCATCCTGAGCAATTGATGCTAAAAGTTTCTCCTAGCTGTTTCAGCTTATTGCTCCGTGTGTAAATCTTATGTGCCTTGCTAACCCGGGAAAACTCAAGCCTTACACTGCATTGTAAACCCCAAGGAACTGGGGAGAAACAGAGAGACAAAAATAAAGACAGAGAAACAGGAACAAAGAAAGAGAAGATGAATAGAGAGACATGGATAGAGAGATCATATTGTAAGTAGATTCCTTTTCCCCTCAGATTTTAGTTCCTTTGCTTACTTGTAGCTCCTTTTATTGAACCCTGAGAGAAATCCCTAGAAGCAGGACTATAAAGCAAGACCATAGCCCAGTTGTGGACAGTCCATTTGTTTCACTTTCCAATCTTCCAGGACTGCAGTCTTTATGTCCCTCTGCTCCTTCTTTCATCTTCATTTTTGAAGATGCAACATGGCACCTTCAATCTTGCTCATATTCTGTCACATCTCATGCTGTTTAATTCTTTCTCTTATTCCCTTTCATAAGGACATTGGCAGTTATATGCTACCCCCACCTGGATAAAACAGATTAAATTCGCTCCTTTAATCATACCTGCGAACCCCCTTTTTATTAATACTAGCCAGCATTATTGATTAGTCATAATATCATGCATACTTTATCATCTCATGTGGACCTATGGTCTTAACTCAGGTGTAAGAATAATGGAAATTCATGCCTATTAACAGGTCCACCGAGATGAACTTCAGGGATGAAGAAGGGTGAGCTTTTAATGGATTCTTATAATAGAGAGAATGTAAAGAAGCAGAAAATATAGAAGGGATCCATAAGAGAGGGACTAAGAAAGGGTCTCCCAGATGATTAGGATTCTTGGGCAATTAAAGGGGGCTCCAAAGGAAGTGCTTTTTTGGCATCTTGTCTAGAGATTAAATCATCTTTTTCACTAAGGAAATAAATTGTTCTTTGAAATGACTGGACTGTGGTATAGTAATGTGGGATAGTCACCTCACATAACCCAACCATGAGGTACCCATGAGCTTCTCTACCCAACTATGTACGGCTGTACCCATACATAGTTAAAGGCCAGTGAAACATCTTCTCACATATAACTTTTGGGCAGCCGTGTTTATTAGATTGCTGTGAAAGAGAAGAGAGATTAAACACGTCAAAATTTTTTAAAAAGTTCAGGACATGAACCAATGCCCCTTGCCAAAAATTTTCTGGCAATTTGGGCCTCCATCCAAGACAGACCTTCTGGCCAAGAGAGGACTGCCAGTAGAAACAAGGATGCTCTGGGCTTCTGGCCAGTAGAGAACAGGTTGATTTAAAAGTTGTCATTCCACTGTGCTGCAAGGTAGTGTAGGAAAAGAAATAAGAAGTCCTGACTTCACAAGGGAGAAAACTGAAATTCAATGCTCTAAACTACATTTAGAGAGTATTCACCCACTACAGCATGGCAGGAGAAAACTCAATAGCATCTTCAATATGGCACTCAAAACTCTCAAGATTTAATTTTTAATGTTTAATTCATTTAGCACTTACAAAATCCAAAGAAGCTACCAATTCATGTATAAGTCTAAAAAGTGCTTCTGATTAAAGAGTAAAAGCAGAGAACATAAAAATGAGCTGGAGGGAAGCATGGGGCTCCAAGTGGATTGTGGGAAATCATATTTACTGTAAGTAGAAGATCACCAACAGTCCCATGACACCTGCTTCACAAATTTCACTGCCATAACTTCTTTCTGAAACCTTTCTCAGACCAATGTAAGTTTTAATCATAGCTTTACTTGATGACGGAGTCTGATCAGGAATTGTGAGCAACAGAAATCAAGCTAGGGAAGTTACAGAAACGACTGACTAATTGGGCAATAGTTGTAGAAGGTGGCACAGTTTGCCCTCATCCTGAGTGGAGCTTCAGTAGGAAATGCAGTCATGCAGCACCAATACCAGGTCACACGGCTGTTGCTACGGTAGTACTTGGGAATGACCAAATGCTCTATCTGATGAGTGATTCATGGCCCAGTGAAAAGGTCTGGTACCTAGTGTTCTGTTCCCCAGGATGCTACAATTCAAACAATTTAGCTGGGGTCTTCACTCTTTCTGACACTCAAGGGTGAGGATGTTTTGCTTCTGCTTCTATCTCAACTGAAGCTCGTGCAATTAGAAGTGTATGAGTTGTTGTTCTTTTGTTACAGTTATAAGAATAAAAGCTGGAGAGGAGGGAGGTGAACCCGTATGGGGGGGTCCCAAGGAACCAAGTGGGAGAGTGTAGCAGGTTCAATAGCAGATGGGGGCAACCGAGGCAGAAGGAATAACATGCCAGGCAGAGTGAGGAGTTTATTTAGAAAGGGAAGTAGGCAGGGGGGAGGGTAAGGAAGAGACATAGAGGAACCAGAAACAGAAGAGAAAAGGAGAGAGAGAGAGACAGAGACAGAGAGACAGAGAGATAGACAGAGAGACAGAGAAGAGCTGGAAAAAAGCAAAGAAAGCAAAGAGCAAAGAGAGAGAGAGACAGAGGAAGGGAGAGAGAGAGAGAGAGAGAGAGAGAGAGAGAGAGAGAGAGAGAGAGAGAGAGAGAGAGAGCGCAAAAATATCATAAGTGGGCAGGGTCTTTCTTTTAAAGGAGTCCTTTAGACCAGAGAGAGTACTCTGGGCTGACCAGAGCACTGCCTGAGTGCATTTTGCCAGGTGACGGGGCAGACCAGTGTAATGCCTGAACCCTTACATGATTGCCATGCCAAAGAGATGATGAGCACCCCTTTCTCCCATCATCCGTAAAGTTGTGATTTCTTCCCTTCCATTCAATGAGAGAATTATTATTGGCAGCTTCTCTTAGTCTGTAGTCTGTCTCCTCAGTTTTGTGAAGTCAAACCAACAGCAGCTGATAGCAAGTTCCTGTGTGATGTAATTACCACCTGGGATTAAAATTTGATGTGACCTGAGTCTTCCTTAGACACTTAATTGCTTTCTTCCCTCTTAATTTCATCCTTGAGCAAAAACCTCTGGAGATCTCACCATGGGTACTTTGTTAATAAAACCAAGGAAGGCACTGACAGTTAATTTATGAGCATTGCTATGACAATTTGGCAGATAGTGAGGAAAAACTACATATCACATGCAGACAATGTCTGGTATAGACACTCATTTGTTTACTATAAAAAAATGATGTGGATTCAGAACTGGAGGAAAATTAAGTAAAAATAGCAAGATAAAAGACCCATTGTTTTCCCAACAGTAAAAAAGTCAAACTGTATATTCTGATCTGTCTAGAGTCTATTTAAAATCTTGAAGACTATGGCTTGAAGAAGTTTTATTTTAAAGATTATCTGATCCACATGTTCAATCTGGTGTACAACCTCAGATAGGTAGAGACATGAGACAGGGGAAACTGGAGAAAGAATAGTTATGAGACAGACCTGTAAATATGTGTTATGAGCAAGCCATTGAGGTGTATTTTATAATCCTGACTATGTAGGAGGCTGTAACAGGAGGGTTGCAAATTCAAGATTGTTCTGCAGGGTTAAGTTCAGGCTAGCTCCAGGAAATTAGTGAGATTCTACAATAATATACAAAATTGTGAAAGGACGGGAATGTTGTTCAGCGATAGAGTGCTTCGCAAACATGCTTAAGACTGTGTCCAATACTGAGAGAGAGAGAGAGACAGAGAGAGAGAGAGAGAGAGAGAGAGAGAGAGAGAGAGAGAGAGAGAGAGAGAGAGAGAGAGAGAGAGAGAGAGAGAGAGAGAGAGAGAGAGAGAAAACTGGAAACTGGTTTCATAATTCTTGCTATTAGACTGTTTCAACAGATGAAGAATGTACATTCCTAAAAAAAAAAAAAGCTAGAAAAAAAACATTTGATTTGATAAAGTAATAATAAGTTTCAGCATTTTCATGGGTGGTAAAAATGAACTGGAGTCTGTATAGGAGAAGGAAGTTTCAGTCTGGGGTTGGTGAAATCCATTAACTCTTCTCATAGAGGCCATAGGAGGCTTTTATCTCTGACTGTAGAGGGAATGATATGTCACCAAGACCAGAGTTTAGACATTATTTAGTCTGTTTTCCATTGTGATAATAATATATGAGGTTGGGTACTTTTTAAAGAAGGAAGTTTTCTTGGCTCTCCAGATTTAGGGGATGAAAGCACAAGACTAGGCTGGCCAACATGCACCCTTGTAAAGCCATTGTAGAGACAACTATCAGAACTGGAGCATGCATCAAAGTGTACATGACATGGGGATCCAGGGTTGACGAAGACAGTTTTATTCTCATACTCATCCACTCTCTCAGGGTTTAACTGAGGTCTCATAAGAATTACAATGATCCCTTCCAAATCTATGCCTTCAAAAACTCAGTTAATCTGTACTAAGCCCACCTCTTAAAAATCCTGCCCTCTACACTTTCATATTTCAAGCTAAGATGCAACATAGGAATCCTTTGTTATTGGTGTGATGGGAGAGGTCCTTATTAATGCTGTGAATGCATGGTTCTCTTATTGGTTGATGAATAAACTCTGATTGTCCAATAGCCAAGCAGGAAGTATAAGTGGGACTACCAGACCAGGAAAATGTGGGGAAGAGGAGGACAGAGAGTCTCGAGAGAGATACCATATAGCTTACCATGGAGATAGGATGCCAGGCATTTTCCTGTAAGCCCAAGACCATGTGGAAAGACATAGATTATTAAATATGAGTTAATAATTAAGAGAGAGCTAGCCAATAAGAAGCTCGAGCTATCAGCCAAGCATTTTATAATTAATATAAGCCTCTATTTATTTGGGAATAAACAGCTGCAGGACCAGATGGGACAGAGACTCAGAAACTCTGTCTTCAATGATGTATTTGGGTTTGCACTTCATCAGTTCTTAGTTTCATTAATAAACAAAAATTAAAATTGGTCTAAGAGAGAACTCATATTTTTAGAATGTCAAAGAAAACCAATGTGTAAATCTTGTCATCTGCTGGGTGGAAGGAGATGAAGAGAAAGTCATGTCTTTTGAGAAAAGGTCCCAGAACACTAGTATATCTGGTAATGGAGGTCTGCAAACAACCATTTTGCTAGAAATAGAGGGAGAGATTCATAACAAGTCAGAAAGCCCAGAGTTTCGGGAGAAATGTGTTTAAGATTTCAGTATGAATAAGAAAAAGAGAGAGAAAGAAAGGAAAGGAAACACAGTGTTTGTTTGGTTTTCTTTGTTTTGTTTTGTTTTTGAGTTAGAATTCAGCACAGTGAGAAGGGTTGGTTGAGAAGCTGTGTAAGCACGATAGTGGAATGAATACATTACCTTCTTAATGGAATAATTACTCCTCCCATCTTTAGGTGAGTCAACTTTGCTGTGGTGTAGTCTCCTGGCCAAGTGATTGACAGGCCCAGGTTAATTAACTCTTAAGGAGGAGGCAGTAGTATACGATACTCTAAATTTTAAGGCAGATAAGATTGCTAGGTTTCTACCTAGGGTGAGGAGTGGAACTCAGATTTCATTTTCTTTTTCAATTTCAAAAAAAAGCTCAACAATACCCTGATATTTCTACCTTTTCATAAGGCATTTTAAATGTTAAGGAGGATCAGCTGTGGCATTTCCTTTTCTATTGTTACCAGGGAAATTGGCAGCAGAGTCCAGAGCTGATCATGAGTGGGTCACATCCTCAATGATCTTCAAGGTTGCTAATCCCTGTGACATCTTGCTAGACACACTCAGATTACATTCAAACCATAACAAACTTGCAACCTGAAATCTTAAGAAAGGTCCTTGGCTAGGGTAATCTTGGGAGTATTTACCAGCACCAAAACATTGGCTCAGCAGGTAGATGCAATCACTGTTCATGTGGCTTACACACAGTAAGGGAACAGAGAGAAAAATGAATAAAGTATCATTCACCCAAAAGGAAATAGTTTGAAACTTAAACCAAATGCAGCATACCAAAGCTAAAACTCATCATTGCACGATCCCTACATTATCATTTCCTGGGTAGACTCATTCTTGAGAAGGAACACAATTCATGCCCCTGACCCTTTCCTTAGTGCTTGTCTGAGTCCCTTGGCATGGAGGGGAGCCCAGGCTAACTCTTGTGCTATGGAACTTCCCACCACATCCTAAAAATATATGAGGGCAGAAGCCACCTTTACTCTTGAGATTTGAAGGTTCTTTCATTCACCCCTCCTCCACTCACACCCGGTGCCCAAAGCACCTCCTCCTGGAATCTGAAGAGAAGGTTCTTTAATTCTATTCCAGATGCATCTTAAAGAGAATCTTAACCCCATCACTACTCCTGAGTACTGAGTCTCTCTCTCTGCACTGCTCATTCTGAAGAGTAATCTGTCCTTTCCTTTCCACAAGCCTGATGAACATCTTTTTTTAAAGTAAGATGTTGGTCAGTTCTACTACAAACCCACCATTATCTTGGCAAACTAATCTGGCATATTATCAGAACTGTGTGAAATTTCTGGTTGGGAGGTAACTTCTCCCTCTGGCGAGCACCAGCTTTTCACTTCCTGGGGACATTTCAATTTCTTGGGGGCTGGTTTCAATAGTCTGATAGCACA
Organism: Cricetiscus sungorus; assembly: GCA_030556225.1. Classification (NCBI taxonomy): domain Eukaryota; kingdom Metazoa; phylum Chordata; class Mammalia; order Rodentia; family Cricetidae; genus Cricetiscus; species Cricetiscus sungorus. The sequence continues at coordinate 4,875,665 of JANBXA010000202.1, read as the reverse complement.
ATAAAGGGTGTAAGATGTGAATATCTTCACTCTTGAAAGGAAGATTATAGCAAAAAGGAACCATAGGAGCTTGGCAAGGGACAAGAGACAAAGAATAAATCACTCATGCTGAATATTTACACTTCCAAATTGGAAGGTTTCTCCTGTAATATTTCTTTTTGTAGGCCTGGTTTTTGTTTCTTTCCTCCTATAGCTGTTCTAACTTAAACTCGACAAAATGATCTTCATTTAGATCCTCGTTAAAGGAAACTCTAACTTGAAATTCTAACTTCAAAAACGGACTATTGCTATAATTATTTAAGGTGAGATTTTTCTTTTCTTTCTCTTTTTCTTTTTGCTGTTGCTGGCATTTTAAAATGTGAGTTCCATGGAAAATATTACCTGTATTTTTACCATGGGGACACAACATCTGGAAAATACAAAGCACACAGAACAGGTTTAATATACTATTGCAAAAAAGAAGAAGAAATAAAAAAAAATACAAAACAAAACCCAGCCAACCAAAAGAACAATATACCCAAAATAAAAATTCAGAAACCTTCATGGCTTCATTCTCATACACTATATCCCCCACAGTAAAGCATGCTGTTTAGAAAGAATTTATTATTTAAATCGTTGGTGTGTATTTACAATAGATGAAAGAAGGCAGTGGTGGGGGGACCCTTCTAGATCCTATATTCACTTCTAGATTCTATTTTATAAACCCTCTGATGTCTCAGTGTCTGTTAACCTGAGGTCTGTAAACTCCTTTGAGGAACTAAGAATTTGGGACTCTGCCTATCTCTTGTAATCCAGGCATCATAGGAGTCTATTACAGGCTAACAGATTTACAGAGGGGTGTCTATCTCTTCTTGTATGGTGTCTATCTCTTCTTGTAGCCCTAGTGATCTGGGAACCAACTATGAGGGTGGAGGATAAAGCAGACTCTAAATGCACACTGCCTGATTAGACAGAGGTGGAGAGTAAATGGCTACTAAGAATAATAATAATAGCCTAAGGAAATTTGTTTCTCAGCTTGGGACTCCACAACTTATCATTGATATTTTAATCAGTTAGCTTTTGTAGCTGCAGCTTCTTTTCTGAGATTTTTTTTTTACACTCTCTATAAAATATGCTAACTACAGATGTTCTAAGAAGGCAGATATGGGAATTGCATCCCTGGGATCGCCTGAGTACCTGCCCTCTGGATTTAAAATGCTTTAGAAATTCAATTCTTGTCTCTGTTTCTTGGTGTTTGTAGTGAGAGGCAGAATGGATTACCAGATTTTAGTTATATTTAGATTCTTCTGAATGCAGTTTTTCTAAGCAAATTAAAGAAATTAGGGAGCCATTATAGGTTTGAAGAGAGAACTGGCACTAGGGAAATGTCCAGAGACCGACAAAGATGACCCAACTAACAATCTGAGCAATAGGGAGAGGCTACCTTTTAACTGCCCTTCCCTGATAATGAAGTTGGTAACTAAATTATATGCCATCATAGAACCTTTACCTATGGAAGCTGATGGAAATAGAAGCAGACACACACAGCCAAATACTGAGCTGACCTCCTGGAATCCAGTTGCAGAGAGGGAGGAGTGATGAGCAAAGGGTCAAGACCAGGATGGAGAAACCCACAGAAATAGCTGCCCTGAACAAATGGGAGCTCATGGACCCCAGACAGCTGGGAAACCAGCATTGGACTGACCTAGACCCCCTTGATGGGAGATGTTATTCTGTATATATATATATATATATATATATATATATATATATATTTCATATTTGTTAATTAATAAAGCACCGTTGGGCCAAGAGATAGCAAGATAGGCGGGGCTAGGAGACAAGGAGGAAAGAGGAAGTGAGAAGGAGGAGTCAAGATGGAGTCCTGGGAGGAAGGAAGACGCAGGCCGCGGCTCCCGGATGAGATGAGCCACCTGGAAATAATTAGATAAGTAGAAATGGGTTAATAATTAAGACAGAGCTAGCCCATAAACTATAATGGTGATTGGCCAACAGGATTGTATCAAATACAGAGTCTCTGAGTGTTACTGGGGACTGGCATGGTAGCGGGGCAGCTGGCGGGGAGGCACAAAGCTTGGGACCAGACCAGCGGGAGAAAAACCTACTTGTAACACCCCCTGAATGTGGGTCTCAGTTAGAAGGCCTGGGAGGCTACTGGGCCTCTGACAGTGGAACAGGATGTATCCCTGGTGCGGGAAAGAACTTTGCAGGGATGCTCTATCAACCTAGAAACAGGACAGAGGGCCTAAGCCTTACTCCAAATGACTTGGCAGATTTTGATGGTCCCTCCTGAAAGGCCTCATACTCTTTGTGGAGTGGGTGGGGAATGGGATGGGAGGGAGATGGTTGGGAAGGATGGGGGAATGAGAGGGAGAGGGAACTGTGATCTATATGTAAAATAAGGAAAACTAAAAAAAAAAAATAATAAAAATAAAAGAAATTAGGGAAAAATAATGGGGTAAAATGGATTTCTTCATAGATTGAATGAGAAGAGGGTATGAGATATTCCCCTGGATCATGAGTATGGTCATTTTACAGCTTATAGAAAGCTATGACTAAAGGTCAGAATTTGTGTAACTGTAACTGTATATAGTCTTTTCCAGGGGGTCGGTCCCACAATGTACCCAGACCACATAATCAAATCCAGAAAGAAAAATAAATGACTCGGAAAATGTCCTATTTTGTAAGAGAAAAGATTTTTGAGCTTGTGGGATTTAGAATTCCCACCTCTTGTGAACCTGGTGGAGATGTTATATGTTGGTTTGTTTTGTTTTTGTCTATAACTCTATGCTCTTGATAGGTGGAGGTTTGAAGCCTGTTTAGAATCTTCTCCTGGGGGATGAACTTCAATAGTTGTAACCTTAATTTTATGGTAAGCGTTAACTTTGCAAGTGTAAGAAAAGGTGTCTCTGTGGTTACTGAAGGGACAGGCGCAAGCCAGCGGTCACAGCCTCTTAGCAAAATGAACTTCTAAGTGTAGGCATCCAAAGCATAGACCACACACAGTTAGTGGTGCCCCTCAACTACAGTGTTCCCTGCCTTACAGCACCTTTTGCTTTTACCAGAACCACCTAGGATCTGTTTGATTTTCTGAGGAATCACCATATCGATTTCTGTAGTGGCTAAATAAGTTTGCACTCCCATAGGAGCCACAGGGTTCATAGACAGTATACGAACATGACCCACTGAATCAATTAAGTAGGGCTCAAAGGGGCTCACAGAGACTGGAGTGACAATCACGGAGACGTTGTGGGTCTAAGATAGGTCCTCTGCATACAAGTTATGGTTGTGCAGCTTGGGGTCCTTGTAGGATTCCTAACAATTGGGGTGGGGTGTCTCTCATCCTTTTCCATGCTCTTGGGACTCTTACTACTCCTACTGGATTGCCTCTTCAGCCTTGGTCTGAAGGTCTGTGCCTAGACCTATGGTACCTTGTTATGCTGTGTTTGGTTGAAATCCATAGGAGGCCTAATTTTCCTGAAGAGAAATGGAAGAGGAGTGGATCTGGGGGAGGGAAGAGATGGGGGGGCTGGGAGGAGTAGAGGGAGGATAATCTGTTGCCAGGATATAATGTATAAGGGAACGGTTAAGAAAAAGAAATGGAAGAAAGAAAAGAAAAGCATCCTTAAGCTTGATGGTCTGTCTCAATGGTCATTTCCTAGTCTCACTCCATTAATGAATTGTTTTTTTCTTCTTCCTTCCTTCCTTCCTTTCTTTTCTCCTGTATTTCTCCTTCCCTCCTTCCCCCTCTCCACCTCTTTGTTTCTTTCTTTCTTTCTTTTGCATCACTCTTATCATTTAAGGGTACCCCCTATTTACTTTGTAATAAGGTCTGTTTAAAGCCTACACTATGTCCTGTGTGTCTTATCTAAATACTTTTTCACAAGAATATTGAGCTGAGGAGAAGCCAGAGCCCTCCTGATATGGAACTCCTTTCAATAGGGTTATATGTTAGGTAATTTTATTCTACTCTTGTGGCAGACCATTCTATCACTTGGAAAACATGAGCACTGAAGTGATAGGTGATCGAGGAAGTGGGGTTTTATTCTCAGGTAGCACAAAGAATTAAGCAAACTGCAAGTGAAAGGTAAGTGCCTGCAAGACTCTTCTTATTTCTGACATTTATATTTCAAATGTGGTTTCCCCAAATGGTCCTTGTAAATGTCATTCCACATAGGCAGGAAAGCACACCACTCCCAGTAAGAAGCTATTCATATAACTAGATCCTAAACGGTTGAGCAGACTAAGGGCAGATTAAATGACCTCTGTCATATATCATGGATCACATATTAACCAAGCTGACTCTCTTTCCCAGAGAAAGAGTGACTCATACACAGTGTTTTACTCTTCTGGCTTTTTTTGGGGGGGGGTCCTGCTACCCAACTCTCAAATAAATCACACAGGGAGATTTATTCTTAGTTATGAATAATGGAATAACGAATCTTAGTATGGCTTGTTGCTAAACAGTTTTGTTTTATTTTGTTTTGTTTTTTCTAATTAAGCCAACTACCGTTTCCCCTCTGGGCATTTATCTTTCTTATTTGTGTATATCTTACTTTCCTTTCTACTCTGTGGCTGGCTGGGTGGCTGGGTGGCTGGGTGGTTGATCCCTGATGTCCTCTTCCCCTTCTTCCCTTATTCTCTTTCTCTTTGCTCTCTCCTTCCTCCTTTCTCCTTGTATTCATATTCTCTGCCTGCCAGCCTCACCTGTTTTGATCCTGCTTTGCTATTGTCCATAGAGCTCTTTATTAGACCATCAGGTGTTTTAGACAAGTAAAGAATCATAGCTTCACAGAGTTAAACAAACACAGCATAAAAAAGTCACACACCTTAAAATAATGTTATACTATACTCATATGTAACAGAAGTCACATGTATATGTCATTGGTCTACTTCTGATACACATTAAGAGAAATCCAACTTATCTACCCAGAGGAACACATAACCTAAGTCACATATTAACTAAGTTAGCTTATTCACGATCCAAAACATGTCCTTTACATGAAGAAGACCCTCCTTTGTCTCAAAGTGGGGTGTGGAGCGCACACTACATTAGACCACTGCCATGTTGGTGCCTTTACCCTCATGAATAATTCTCTGCCTACTCTGACTGCTTTTCTTTCTTAATCTGATAGTGTTAAGTGGATAGTCAGGTATTAACAGGCTTTGAGATAACCGTGGATGGATGTCTGCCTCCTTAGCAGCAGTTTGGAAAAACACCAACTGAAACTGTAGGATCTGATCACTAGCCAAAAGAATGAGATCTGAGTCTTTCACTGCCCTGCATAGAGATGGGACATTGCTACCTTGCTCAAGGCTTTTTTGGTAAGAATCAAGGACATCCACTGTCCTCTCTTATAAGAGCTGTCAATCACACAGACTTTAAAATAGCCCTTAAGATATGTTTCCCATTCTAAGGACTTTAGAAATAGTATAAAGACATAAAATACAAGTAAGCCATAGTCTACTCTCACCCCTTGAGATGGCCTACACTTTTCTTTGCAGTAAACTCTCCTTATCTTCTATCAGGCGCTTTGTGCCTCATCTTTGCACAGAGATAAAGGACCAGTGAGTTAGTTCACAGTGTGGTCCTGCTGACAAGAAAGTCAAGGTGTACCTAGGTCACGCTATAACATTATTTCCAGATGTTTCTGTAAAAGAGAGTATTTAATGTGTAAATTGAGTAGAGAAAAACACACTAGTTTTAGTAGACATCATTTTGTTTTTCATATTTTTGAACTTACATAGAGGATTTATTATTTTAAGTTGTGTGAGCGCTTACGTGCTTGAATGTGTGTATATCACATGTATGCTAATCACTCCATTTGGGACCAACTGTAGTACAGAAAAAGACAGAGGGGAATTATAACCACTTTAGGTGGACTATCCATATTACCATGTCCTCTGATACTGATCCCAGGTTCTTTTTAGGTTCCAGGAATTACATTAGAAACTTTCACATCTGAGCTTAATATACTGGACTGGGAGTGACACCCTATACTCCATGATCCCCATCCCTGTAGTCCATTACTGTACTGTCCAATTGGCTTTTTTAGCTTTCCAGGGAGTAAATGACATGTTGTGGGACTTCAGAGTCTTAAAACAGTATGAGGTAATTTCCATATAAAGTCTTTTTATTTATGTCTTTTTCTATGTAGAACTTCTACAATGCTTCAATTTAAAAAAAAAGTGTACAAGACCTATTCTGGTTTTCAAAATAAAACTTTCATTATCCTTGTGATGCTCTACACCCCTGGCATAAATGCATGACAACACATATTAAAGCGAGGTCAACATGTCAGTCAAGCTTTCCTGATCTCCTGTGCGTTGCTATTTCACTGAGACTTTATTATGTATCTGCCATGAGCAGATCTGGCTGGACTCAATCTCTAGCACCTTTACTTCAGAAGTAGTGCTGATGTCAAATAACCCAAAACCCCAAGTCTCCAGGGGCAATAAGTCACCTTATCATCACAGTCATAACTTATGCTGCAAGGGGACTTTGATGGATGACAGACACTTGCATCTCTCAGGAAGTTAAAGGGTTTTGAGGTCACCTTCAAAGAGCCAGGACCAAAGTCAGATTTCTATCTATGTAGAAATTGACCACACATAATAACCTCCATCCTCTGTCACAAGATACCTCTTGGTCATGTGACTCTCTCTCTCTCTCTCTGAGAATTTACTCACTCATGTTTTACAGTGTAGTTTGCTAAATTCTCTCTTTGGCCTTTTGTACCCTTGGGAAGCCATTTTTATTAAGAATATGCTAATTTGTGTGTGTGTGTGTGTGTGTGTGTGTGTGTGTGTGTGCACGTGTGTGTGTATCAAAACCCATATGTGGGATAAGAGGATAAAGAGTTTCTTCTCTCTTTCTGACATGTGGGTCCTGGGACTTAAACTATGCTTCTCATGCTTAGTGACAAACATATGTCACTAAGTATGAGCCACATCCCTGACCTAGTAAATTAGTTGTCCTAGTCATATTACAAGCCTTATAGACAGTGTTCTTCATGGCAAGCCCAACACTTTACTACACTGAAATGTGAGTTACAGTAAAGCTTGAACCACTGGTGAATTCAGCATGACAAATGTATGAACTCAACACACATTTGAAACTCTTCAAAGTTAACAGTTTCGTTGTCTGCCCTAGTGGCCGTATTATTGTGTAAATCAACATTATTCAATATGAGAGGATACCTAAGAGATCATCAATTAAATTATATGTATATCATTTCACATTTGTTGTCATATCTAAATAGGTTTATGCTGTTATTTCAAAATTTTCCATAAACAGCTCTATATTTTGACTTATATAATTTTATTATAAAAACAGTCTCTAATAGAATTTTATATCAAATGCAAGTACATTCCTGTCTTATATATCAGAATTAATTCAAAAAATGGATGATTGATTAACTTCCAAAGCTGAAAAGTATAAGAAAAAACAGAGGAGCAAAACTCAGTGGGATCATATTTGACATTAATTCATATATATGACACCCAAAGTCTGAGCAACAACAAAATATATAGGCAAATTGAACTTCAACAAAAGTTGAACATTAAACAACATTATCAAGAAAGAGAAAATACCAATTCTCAAATGGGAAATTATTTGCAAACTATGTATAGAACAGTGGGTTTATACCCAGAATATATACACAATTGGTACCAAAAATATAAACAGTGAAATTAATGAAGAATTACCTGTACTGTACACATAGCTCAATAGTATAGCACAATGCATAGAACCCTGAATTTAATGCTCAGAACTACACAAATAAAAACAAAATCAAACAAAATATGGCATTAAAATAATAAAAAAATTCTAGATATAATTTCCCATTAGAACACTGAAATGCAAATTCTAAAGTGAATTACCACGGCATACCTACAAAGATGAATAGATAAATATCAATAAGGGTTTTGGAGATCTTGTAGCCATCTGGAATATAATCTTTACTTTTTTTTTCAAGGGGTTAAAATGATTGCCACTGAACCAGCCATTCCATTGCTATGTGTATACAAATGAAAGTGCATGTCTGAGCAGAATATGTTCATTAATGTTCACAATTCTGAATAGCCAAAAGGTGGAAGTAATTTTCACCAACGGGTGAATGATAATCAAAAATACAAAATGTTTATTCGAAAGTATCAAACACACTGAAAAGTAGTGAAGTGTTGCTTCTTGTTACACCACGACCAAGTCTTGGAAACCCTAACTTAAGCTCAGTGAAAGAAGCCAATCGTAAAGTACATGATTTCATTGATGAGAAGTCAACAGAGCAGGCAGACCTTCAGAGACGTGGACTAGATTTGTAGAATGGAAGGAAAATACAAAGAAATTGTTTCGGCTTCTAGTATTTTTTTAATATTTTATTTTCATTTTGAAACAATCTTCCTATTTTACACATCAATTCCAGTTCCTATTCCTTCCCCTCCTCATGCTCTCTCCACCTTCCTCCCACCCTCCATCCACTTCTCAGAGAGGGAAAGGCTTACTATGGGGAATCAATGGAGTCTGGTCTATCACTTTGAGGCAGGACCAAGGTCCTCCCCACTATTATCAAGGTGGAGCAACTCAATGTATCCCTTCAAAGAGAATTGATCCCCCAAAGCCAGTTCAAGCACTAGGAATTTTAAGATGTTATTTAAGGCTGGAATTTTATAGGTATCATCAAGTCCCAAGCAGCTAACTTGGGCTCTTGGAGAAAAAGGAAATCCAAAGAACATGAACTAAATAAAACATATTCTAGCTGGGATGAGGTGGTGTTGCACATCTTTAATCCAAGCAGAGTATGAAATCATTCTAAAATTGTTTTGTCTCTAACATAATTAGCATCAGGGTATAGTTTCTTCAATCATTTGTGAGACTTCTGACCATTTAACTCTGATGTGGCTTCCAAAATATTGAGCGTAAGTCCTGTTGGTTAGTGAATGTCTTATAGTGGTTAACTATTATATTAATTATAAAAAATGATCAATTTGAGTTTTCTAGATAGTTCCCTACAAGTTGAAATACTAAAATACTATTGAGAATGAGGAATAGTTCTCTTACCAATTCAGATATGTGTACAGAAACTATTATGTTTTACAAGGGATTAAGTTGGCTGGAACCCAGAAAGCTAACAGATAGGGAAGTTGGCAGAGCATCAAATATGCTGGATCATAACAGAAATGTCAATGGCAAAGAGAGCCAAGCATGATAGTGAGAAAGAATAACAAGAGGAATAAAGCAAAGAGGATCCAAAATGTTCAAGACCAATGAGCTGTCCTCACTCCTTCAGACTCAGGACTGTTTTGGTAATTATTCTTAAGCCACAAGCCACATATGCTTCACTTCCCATGAACCCAAGTTCACCAATTGTCACCCATTCAGAAGCAACTGAGGAACTTGGTTCATTCAGCCTACAAGTTTTGCCAGCCTATGCTGAGTATAGTAATGAAGAGAGAGATATTTTATTATGTATCTTCAGAAATATGAAATTGATTAACCAACTACTTAATGTTAAATAAAAACAAATGACTCTGAAAATTGGGAATTCCCAAGATCAATAATATTTTGCTTCTTTTACAATTTCTATTTGGTGGTAGGTATCCAAATACACTATTTGTCTGGACCATGAGTTTCAAACATGGTTTATATTCAAGCATGTTTTGTAATCTCTCCTGAATAGCATTTCTAGTGTAATGCCTTTTGTGTGTCAGCACAGTGCTCCCTTCCAGGGAGCCTAGGAGTTTCATGGACCAGTGTGTTGCATTTTCTAATTGTCTTGGTTCAACATTCAACATTTTCTTAGTAGCACCTATTAACTAATGACTCATTATTCTTCTTCATGTTCCACGTATTTGTTGATTCATAAAATTCCTCACATTGTCCATGCTATTGGACTAACAGTATGTGCAGAATATTGCAAAGGACTACGTCTATGCTTTGTCTTTTTGATATCATATGGAAAATAGGGACAGAGATATCTGCCTTCCTGACATTACAAATATTAATTCCAACAGAAAGAAATATCCCCCTTACACTGAGGAAAACAAACGGATTAAAAAATTCTCTTTGGGTCTACTGAAATGTTAAATGACAGAATAAAACATAAATCTACTATCTCTGTCCTCCAATCTACACCCAGACTCCTTGAACACATTTTGCAATGGTATTTGTTGCATCAACCTGGAAATTCAGCCTGGTCTGTTCTTGCTTGCTTGAGTTTAAAAGAGTCTCTTTTCCTTTGTACATCATCCTCTAAATATAATTCTTATCATGGGCAGGTTCATCTGTTGAGTAGGTTTACTCTAAGGTCTGATAGGTTGTCTTTGTTGACTTCTCCAGGTTTGCTTAGATTCATGTCACAGAGCTTCCCATTGCTGTTATAAAATGTGGTGTGACGTTGAACGCTTTATTCTATCAGATTGTTTCGAAGGTTTTTAAGTCATGGTCACTGGATCCAGCAGGTGGTAAAATACCATGGAAGCTCACAGCGATGGGACAATGCTGCTCATTTTACCGGATGAAGGAAGAGGCAGGGAGCTCGAGACTAAACATGCCCTTCAAGCCATGTCTCCACAAACACACTTCCTATAATGAGGTTCTCCCACCTAAAGCTTTACCCACAGATAGCCCATTATGATATGACTCCAAAAATGTATTGAACTATTCATGATTCAAAGCCCTCAAATAATAATCACCTTTGACTTAGAGCCCCTGTACACATTCATTTTTTAATGTTGCTGCCCTGGGGCGAAGCCTTAAATGCATGAGACTTGGGGGTTCATTCCAGACTTCAAAACATTTCACCATTAAGATATTCAACAACTTGATAAAGTGTGACAGACAATAATGGAAGCTTAACATTATGAGGGGAGAGGTTTATTTCCCGGATTCCCTGAGAGCATAGCATCTGAGTGGCAGGGTGCTCCTGCCTCTACTTGACAAAACTCTTGGCTATGGAATGGGAGGGTGGTTGGGGGACATGGGAGGGAGGGATGAAAGGGTGGAGAGAAAGAGAGAGAGAGAGAGAGAGAGAGAGAGAGAGAGAGAGAGAGAGAGAAGAGACTTCTTTATCTAACAACAATGTTTTAGTTACTGTAAGAATTTGACCTGTGAAGTTTGCCTTCAGTTAATGTCTAGACTTCTTATCATTGTTTTCTTCCCATCTACCATTAGAAGAAGAAGCTTAAGGCTCTTAGCTTCCTATTCTCCAGAATCATGAATTGAATATTTTTGTTTATAAATTTTCCAGTTTGTAAATTCTCTCATAGCATCAGAGCAGAGACCAAGGTGACTTTTCATATGCTGTGCTGTGTAACCCTTGAAAATTCTGCCCTAGTGCAGATACTTTAGGAATCCATTCCTTATGGAGGTATAATGTCTCAGCCTAGATATATGGGAGAAAGCCTAGGCCTTGCCTCAAATGATGTGACAGACTTTGGTGATCCCCCATGGGAGGTCTCATCCTCTCTGAGGAGGATGGGATGGGGTTTTGACCCTCCCTGGGGAGTCAATGAGGGCATGGGATGGGGGTTTTATGGGGACCTACGGGGATAGGAGGGAGAGGGAACTGACATTGGTATGTAAAATAAGATTGTTTTTAATTTAAATAAAAAAATAAATTCTCCCATCACTACAAAGTCTCAATTCTGAACATCTATGCCCCAAATACAAAGGCACCCACAGTCATAAAAGAAACATTATTAAAACTCAGATCTTACATAACACTTCACACACTCACAGTGGGAGACTTCAACACCCCACTCTCACCACTAGACAGAAACTTAACAAAGAAACAAAAGAAATAACAGAAGTTATATCCCAGTTGGGTTTAACAGACATCTATAGAACATTCCATCCAAACACAGAAGAATATACCTTCTACTCAGTTTGACATGTTGACCACACTCGGCAACAAAACAAACCTCAACAGATTAAGAAAAAAAAAAAGAAGAAGAAAAAAGAAAAGAAAAGAAAAAGAAAAAAATCGGAATAATTCCCTGTATCTTAGAGCACCATGCTTTAAAGTTGGAATTCAACAACAACACAAACTTCAGAAATTCTACAAACTCATGGAAACTGAACAATGCACAATTGCACCATTCCTGGGTCAAGGAAGAAATAAAGAAAGAAGAAATTATTACTTCCTAGAATTCAATGAGAATGAAGGCGCAACATATACAAACTCAAGGGACATTTTGAAAGCACTGCTATGAGCAAAGTTCATTTCACAAAGTGCCCATATGAAGAAAACGGGGGATAGTCACATTAGAGAATTAACAGCAAACTGAAAAAGAAAATCATATGATCATCTCACTAGATGCTGAAAAAGCCGTTGACAACACCCCTTCATGATAAACATCTTGGAGAGATCAGGGATAAACAGGAACATACCTAAACATAAGAAAAGCAATATACAGTAAACCAAAAGCCAACATCAAACTGAATGGAGAGAAGCTTAAGGCAATTCCTCTAAAATCAGGAACAAGACAAGGCTGTCCATTCTCTTCATATCTCTTCAGTATTATACTTGAAGTTCTAGCTAAAGCTGTAAGACAACAAAAGAAAATTAAGGGGATACATACTGAAAAGGATGAAGTTAAACTTTCACTATTTGCAGATGATATGATAGTTTATATAAGTGACCTGAAAAACTCTACCAAGGAACTCCTACAGCTGATAAACACTTTCAGCAAATTAGCAGGATACAAGATAAACTCAAAAAAAAATCAGTAGGCCTATTATCTACAGATGACAAAGGAGCTGAGAAAGAAGTCAGAGAAACATCACCCTTTACAATAGCCACAAACAACATAAAGTACCTTGTGGTAATGCTTACCAAACAAGTAAAAGACCTATATAGCAAAAACTTTGCATCTTTAAAGAAAGAAATTAAAGAAGATACCAGAAAATGCAAAGATCTCCCATGCTCTTGGATAGGCAGGATCAACATAGTAAAAATGGCAATCTTGCCAAAGCAACCTACAGATTCAAGGCAATCACCATCAAAATTCCAGCACAACTCTTTGTGGACCTTGAAAGGACAATACTCAACTTTATATGAAAAAAACCCCAAAAGACCCAGGATAGCCAATACAACACTGTACAATAAAGGAACTTCAGGAGCTATCACCATCTGGACTTCAAGCTCTACTGTAGAGCTATAGTCCTGAAAACATTTGGTATTGGCACAAAAATAGACAGGTAGCCCAATGGAATCGAATTGAAAATCCTGATATTAACCCACATACCTATGAACACTTGATTTTTGACAAAACAGCTAAAAGCATACAAGGGAATGAGGAAAGCATCTTCAACAAATGGTGCTGGCACAACTGGATGGGGGTGTGTAGAAGACTGCAGAGAGACCCATGTCTGTCGCCATGCACAAAACGTAAGTACAAATGGATCAAAGACTTCAACGTGAATCTAGCCACACTGAACCTCTCAGAAGAGAAAGTGGGAGGTATCCTTGAATAAATTGATATATGAGACTGTTTCTTGAACACAACACCAGTAGCACAGACACTGAGAAGGGTAATTAATAAATGGGGCCTCCTGAAACTGAGAAACCTCTGTAAGGCAAAAGATACTGTCAACAAGACCAAATGGCAGCCCACAGAGTGGGAAAAGATATTCACCAACCCCACATCTGACAGAGGGCTGATATCCAATATATACAAAGAACTCAAGAAGCTAGTCACCAAAACACCAAATAACCCTATTAAAAAGTGGGGTACAGAACTGAATAGAGAATTCTCAAGAGAGGAATCCAAAATGGCTGAAAGACACTTAAGAAAGTGCTCAACATCCTTAGCCATCAGGGAAATGCAAATCAAGGCAAGTCTGAGATACCAGCTCACTTCTGTCAGAATGGCTAAAATAAGAAACACCAATGACAGTATATGCTGGAGAGGATGTGGAGAAAGGGGAGTATTCCTCCACTGCTGGTGGGAGTGCAAACTTTTACAGCATTTTGGAGTTCAGTATGTCAGTTCCTCAGGAAAATGGGAATCAGCCTACCACAGGATGCAGCAATTACACTCTTAGGCATATACCCAAAAGATGCACATTTATGCAACAAAGGCATCTATTCAACTATGTTCATAGTAGCATTATTTGTAATAGCTGGAACCTGGAAAAAACCTAGATGCTCCACACTGAAGAATGAATGAAGAAGGTGTGGGACATTTACCCAATGGAGTACTACTCAGTGGGAAAACAACAACAACAACAAAACAAATCAAAACAAGAAGCAAACAAACAAACAATGGGATCTCAAAATTCTCAGGCAAATGGATGGAACTAGAAGAAACCATTCTGAGTGAGGTAACCCAGTCACAAAAGGACATGGTATGTACTCACTCATATATAGATTTTAGACATAGAGCAAAGGATCACCAGCCTACAATTCACACTGCCAGAGAAGCTGGGATATGAGGAAGACACTAAAGAGTCATACAAGGTCCCCCACAGAAGTGAAAAGGGACAAGATCTCCTGAGCATATTGGGAGCATGGGAGGCAGTGATTGGAGAGGGAGTTAGGAGAAAGAGAAGAGGAGAAGAGAAGGGGAGAGAAGAACATGAGAAACCAGGAAGATTGTTTCGGGGGAATGAATAGAACAAGAAAAGAGATACCATAATAGAGGGAGTCATTATAGGTTTGAAGAGAAAACTGACACTAGGATAATGTCTAGAGGACCACATGGATGACCCCAACAAACTATCTGAGCAATAGTGGAGAGGCTACCTTAAATGTCCTTCCCTGATAATGAGAGTCACAACTACCTTATATGCCATCCTGGAGTCCTCATCTAGTAGCTGATGGAAACAGAAGCAGATACCACCAGCTAAACACACTGAGCTGAACACCTGGAATCCAGTTGCAGAGAGGAAGGAGTGATGAGCAAAGCAGTCAAGACCAGGCTGGAGAAACCCACAGAGACAGCTGACCAACAGGGCAGAGCTCCTGAACTCCAGACTGATAGCTGGGAAACCAGCATAGGACCGACCCTGACCCAGACCCCTGAACGTGCATCTCAGTTAGAAGGCCTGGGAAGTCTATGGGACCTATGAGAGTGGAGTAAGTATGTATCCTTTGTGCCCGAAAGTACTTGGGGAGCACATTCCCCATGGAGGGATACTTCCCTAACCTAGAGATGAGCAGGAGGGTCTAGGCCCTACCCCAAATGACTTGACAGATTTTGATGATCTCTCACCATCCCTGTGGAGAAGGTGGGGAATAGGATGGGAGGGGGGTCTTCAGGGGGGCATGGGAGGATGGGAGGGAGAGTGAACTGGGATCAATATGTAAAATAAGAAAAAAATGATAAAAAGTAATAATAAAAATAAATTCTCAACCAACTAATAAAAAGAAAAATATAAAAGGTAAACTTAAAAAAAAAAAAAGAAAGAAACAAAAAAATTCTGACTTTGGTTCTCCTATTACCTCAAACTAGTAGATGAAAAAGCAGCATGTTAGTGAATTTAATTTCTTCAAGAACTATTTCATTATTTGCTATGACATGCATCATTATCAAAAGTAAGCTATGAATTACACTTCCAGGAAGTCAAGGCAGGAGCTCAAGCAGGAACCTGAAACAGGAACCACATAGGAATTCTAATATCCAGTTCAGTTCCCGGCTCAAGCTCTGCCAGCTTTCTAATATAGCCTAGGACCACAGTGGCTGGACGTTCCTATTAAGTAACAGTCAAGACAATCCCACACAGACAAGCCCACTCGTTAATGTTGTCTGGCCTATTCATCAACTGAGACTACTTTCCCTGATGACCCCAGGTAAAGGTAGTCTATACTCTTAAACATGCATCATTTGCTTCAGATTTTTTCCCATGTATACAACATACCACCTTCCAAGAAAAGTAAGGAGGAGAAATCTGGTGAAGTAGAGAATAACACTCATTGTTAAAAGAAAGATAAAGCGATTTCACTCTTTAAGGGCTGTTAAAGTGTGCCAACGCCAACAGTCCACAATGCTTCTGAGTCCCAACTGAAGCATAAAAGATTGCAAACCTTTCACTTTCCATGTGTAGACAGGCTTTTTTTTTTTTCTAGCCAGAGATTAAGGCACTGGCTTGAATTTTCTGTTACAAGTTTAAAATTGAGGAAAAATAAAGTTTGCTGTAAAGATGTAGCAAGAGAATCAGCTAGCTAAGTGAGTCTTGGCCTAGAGCTGTGGTGTTGTTACAGCTGTGAATGGCTTTTTGAGTGTTGCTGATCTCCGCGTGTGGTTTTGTGGGAGAGTCTTCCTCTCTTCTTCCTATATCTTGTTTGTCCTAAAGTTAGAATCTCATTCCAGTTATTTTCCCAGTGGGAGCAAATGTCATTGTTTTACTTTATTCTATAACTCAAGCAACGCTCATTTTCCAAGCTTCAAATTAAAGACCTCTTTGGCAGTTGAGCCTTGGAAATGACCATTTCCAGTCATTTTTTTTTTTTTTTGTATACAACAAGTGAGATTTAGTCACGTAGATTTTATGTGCTATATCAACTGAAAGAAAAAATATCAGCTCAGGACTTCCGAGGCCAAGTTCTCATCACAAAGGCCATGCATGCATTTGTTCCAGAGGGACAGAGGATAGGGGAATAAGAGACAACGACAGGAGATGGCTCCAGTTTGGGTGGCTTTGTATTGCAGCAGTGTCACTTAGAAGAGAAGACAGGGTGATGGAGCTTTGAACTTGAGCATAAGTTGAGATAAAAGTTTCTTTCAGATGTATCTTTCTGGTCTCAGAGACTTCTCAAGGCACAGAGTGGTAACTATGTCGACCAGCTCCCCTTTGAGTTTCTAATTATTTTAGAGACTGTCCTTGGAGCATTCATTGGTGCTAGATGGTAGAAATATAAGTGCTTCTGGATAGAGAGGAGACAGAGTTGGCACACAGGAAAGTGGCAGTTTATAAAGGAACAAGGGGAAACCCCATGTTAGGATGGTGTGTTTAATTTTAAGTGGGTATGATTACAGTATTGGGTTGACAAGCAAGTTGCATGGATGAAGGTAATGCTCTATATTCTTTTGTTCCTTTTTTATATCATCTTATGGTCAATATCTTGACAAAGAATTGGGTTACTCAGCTTCATATATTGATGTGAGTTGGCTCGCTGAGAACTGATAGAAATAAGCATCTTATAGCATATATTTTACATTAAAACCATAACTAATTTTTTACTCCAGTTACTAAATGTATAGTGAAGTATTTGAATAAATGTGTCTAATTTACACTAAACTCTAGCAAAGTATAATACAGATTAATAGAAGGATTCATAGATTTATTGATGGAATAAGAATGAAGGACTAAGTGTAAATCCTGGGCAGCAGGTGTTTGGTTATGTATGGTAAGCTCTAGCCTCATTCATCCGTAGGTAAGACTGTAAATGGCAATTGTCAAATGTTAGAAACAAGTCAATAAATACATTTATTTCTTATTTTTTCCCACCTAGCATCTATCTACTCGCTTATCTTCCTTTCCTTAGCTTTCTCTATCTTCCTGCCAGTTATTGGTATGTTAGAATTATTGATTCCTTTTGGTATTTCTCTTGGATGGGAAGTGGATTACATTCCAGACTGTTCTGAAGATCAACATGTATGACAGTGAATGCTCCAACACACTGACAACCTCTAAAATAATTAGGAACTTACAGGGGAGCTGGTAGAAGTACAGTTACTGCTGTGTGCCTTGCAAAGAATTGAGAGATATGTCTGAGAGATTTTTATCCCAATCCGTGCTCATGTTCAAAGCCCTGTCACTCTGTCTTCCAAATGACACCCTATGACAAAAAGAGACAAAAACTGGAACTATTTGCAGTACTAATTAAACCTGCAGCTTCTAAGACCCACTCTGCTGCTGTCTATTTTGGGGGTTCGGAAGTCAATTTTTTGCAACAATCTTCATGTCCATATGGTGTACACAACATTTTGAAAATAAAAAGAGAGGCATTCCTTTCCTGCATTCCTTTCCTGATGCATCAGGGATTTGTTATGTTGAGAAGCAGTGCCACCAACTGTCTGCTGAGCTCTCTTTCCAATGACAGTGTTGCACTTGCGTGTCTGGATGTCAAAAAATGACAAGATGAGGGTTTGAGAGCAGAACACAGAGAAACAATCTGGTAAATGGACAAAGTATATCCTCAGCGTGTTCTGTGACATATTAAAGAACATCTACCTAGAAAGTACAAGAGAGAGAAAGGGAAAGGAAAAGGGAGGAGGAAAGGAAGAATGAGGGAGAAAAGGGAAGACAGGGGAGGTAGGAGGAAGAGAGAAAAACGATTTTCCATGCTGAACAAATATTACGTGAAATGAAGATACATAGTATCCATTCTGCTGCCTCTCCAGTTTGAAAACAGCCTGAGAGCATCTGCAAACAAATAGTGGAAAATATATTGACTCAGTATCTTAGAGATGCTTTGACAAAGTACAATAAATACACAGGGTGGATGATAAACAATGGTTACTCATACTTTTTTTTTTCTTTCTTTTTTTTACACTCATGGAGGCTGGAAATCTGAGACCAGGGCACTGCCATGCTGAGACTCTGATGATGCCATCTTTCCTATTTTAGACTGCCATCTATCTCCTTATTTGTCATCACATTGCAGAGAAATACAATGACAATGTTGAGGTTTCTTTTTCTTTTTTTTTAATTTAAATTAGAAACAATATTGCTTTACATGTCAATCCCAGTTTTCTCTCTTTCCATTTCTTCCCTGCTCCACCATAGTACCTACTCCCTATTTTATTGCCTTTTGCTCCCGAGAAAAGGTGAGGCCTTCCATGAGGAGTCTTCAAAGTCTGTCACCTCATTTGGAGCAGGGCCTAGGCCCTCCACCATGTGTCTAGACTGAGACAGCGTCCCTCTATGTGGAATGGGCTTCCAAAATCCATTTCTAATACTAGAGATAAATACTGTCCCACTACCAGAGGCCCATAGATTGCCCAGTCCTCCTAACTGACACCCATGCCCACCAGGTCTGGGTCTGTTCTATGCTGGTTTCCCAGCTAATGGTCTGGGGTCCATGAGCTCCCCCTTGTTCAGGTCAGGTGTTTCTGTGGGTTTCTCCAGCCTGGTCTTGACCTATTTGTTCATCACTCCTCCCTCTCTGCAACTGGATTCCAGGAGTTCGGCTCAGTGTTTAGCTGTGGGTGTTTGCTTCTGCTTCCATCAGCTACTGGATGAAGGCTCTAGGATGGCATCTAAGGTAGTCATCAATCTCATTATAGGAGAAGGACATTTAAGGAAGCTTCTCCACTATTGCTTCAATTATTAGTTGGGGTCATCCTTGTAGATCTCTGAACATTTCCCTAGTGCCATATTCATCTTTAGACCTATAATGGCTCCCTCTATTAAGGTATCTCTTTTCTTGTTCTCTAATCTTCCCTGACTCAATCTTCCTGCTCCATCATGTCCTTCTCTTCCCTCCTCTTGTCCCCTTCCCTTTCTCTTAACTCCCTCTCCCCTCCCAATGCTGAGGTTTCTTTTGATAAGACACTGCTCTTCTTCATACAGCTCAGTCCTTCCTACCCAAACCACCTTCTGAAGAGTCTGTCTCCTAATACCACCACTTTAGGAGTGAGGGTATGAACATATCAAGTATCTAAATTTAAATATTTTAGATATAAAATTGATAATTACATTAACATAAAGTTATTCTATTTAATATGTTATTAAGATGATATAAAATTAAATAATATAGTAGTATAAAATAATAACGTATTAATATAAAAGTAATCCATGAGAGAAGGAGAAAGAAAAAGAGAGTTTAGAAGAAGTTTGAGAAGGAAGCATGATTAAAAGAAAAGAAGGAAGGGAAGAAGAAAGAAAGGCAAGAGAGAAATAATTGAAATAATTGAAAATGTTGTGAGTTTCCTAAGCACGATATTGCTTCTGATTTTGCTTGGTAATTTCTCAGGTTCTCCATCTACTCTGTAAGCAGGAACTCCAGCATCCAGAGTTGGATAAGGTCACCCTTGCCTTCTTCCCCACTCACCTTCACCCTTTCTGCTGGCACATCACTGATGATGTGGCCCTGCTATAGCACAGACTTGAGTGCTCTGCTTCGAGAATTCTTACCCGAGCCAGACTGTCTAATAGTCTCTGCAAGAGGACTAACTCATTGCCTCCTTCAAAGCTCACAAACAATCTGCCAGTGGGCTAAATGCAAACTTCAGGAAAGGGAGAGTTTACCTAACATGCTTACTGGCTATTGTTACCATCTCTGCTGTAAACTGTGCTTGAACCACACCTTTGTATTGCCTGTTTGACAGCTTCCCCTGGTTTGATTTTGTAATTCTGTTTGTTTGGTGCCAGGTTTAAGCAGGAATCAGCAAGCATTGACTCCCAGTTTTCAGACAGTAAAACTGCAATTCTTAGAACACTGAGACTGGATGTCACCGCTCTGTCTCCTTGGTCATCCAGGACAGGAGCTCTGCTAATCCAACATTTAATTTCTTGACACAGAATATATGCAATTAAATATTTTTTTTATTTTTCCTTTTTAATTTGTATTATCTCCATCCTCATACATACATATATGCACACACACACATAGAGGGAGGGGGGTGAAGAAGTGGTGTATGTGTGTGATACAGTTCATTATTGTGCTTGGGTATGTATCCTCATTCACCCTTGCAGAAGAGAGCATTAGATTTTCTGATCTATCCCTACTCTGTCCCTTAGCCCTTTTGAGATCAGGTCTCTCAGCGAACCTGGTACCATGGTGAACACAATATAACTCCAGCGATGGTCTTGTCTTCACCACCACGAGCACTGGATTTACAGGAAAGAACACTACAAAGCCATGGTGTTTACATGACTGATTAAGGCATGAACTTAGGTCCTCATGCTCACTCAACAAGCATTTTTTGTTACTGTGAAGTCTCCCTAGACTCCCACCCTGTTTTTAAACAGATAGAAGTAGAACGGTGGGACTGCATACTCACACAATCTGAACCTCGAACCCTTCCTAGAGGTTGTCCTCTATACACACAGGTTCTCAGGTGAACATCCCAGGATGATAGTATTGGGTGCTCACTTCAATGACTCAAAAAAAAAAGCAGGTTTTCTGATGCTTTTTCTTATTAGAGGAGATTATGCCTGGCTGAGTTGCCTGCATTTTGTATGTATGCAAAAATCACAGCTCTAATTCTAAGTCTTGGAGTGACACATAGGTAAAACTAATAACATTGTCTAAGATTTACTGTTTCATGGCCTGAAGAATGGCAGAAGACACAATGCCAAGTTCTCATATTTTTTAATTTCTGAGATCACATTTGTAGAGAAATCAATCCCCATTTTTAATGAGAACGATTGTAACACTTATATAGTATAACAAACTCAAGCAGGACTGCAGAGAAAGCCTCAGGATGGATTCCTGCAATCATTGCTGTTGTGAATGAAACCTTTTATATTTTATAACATTACTGCTGATGTAATGAAGCCATATAATTATTGATTCTTTTCCTCCTTCACACAGGAGTTGACTGTCTTCCCGACAACTGGGTGACATAGTAAAATTTAAGTCACCATGGTGACTTTGCAGAATCCCCTACAGTACCAAAGCAAGTACTTCCTGAGATCAAGGTTGACAACATTATAATTAGTGTTTTCCCCCATAGTTTTTATTGTCATTACTTAACCTTTTGGTTGGGAGACATGAGCTGTGTTGTAAATCTGTGAGGATGAGTGAATAGCCATTTGTAACTGTTCCCAGGTGAATTTTAACTCACTTTGCCACAGATGTGAACATCTGACTAGTGTAATATGATATGACTGACTCATTTCTATTTTTTGACTATTTTTTCAGTTTCTAGAAGGAGGGGTTTCACCAAACACATTTCCCACATTTCACTCTTTCCACTGGAGTCGAAACCTTGGGGAGTGTAGAGTTTCCCATGGTTCGGTTACCCGAACCATGATGGATACCCCTCCTATCCTTCTAACACTCGCTGTCCATAGTAGCAACTCTCTAATTGGCCTCTGTGTCTTGCCATGTTTTCAGGGACATATCTGTAGACAAGAGGCCTATAGTTTTCCATACCAAATTCTGATTTAGTAAAATTTGATTTCTGGCTTCAATATTGGAATTTCATCATCACTGTATTACACACCCACATTCCTAAACTGTCTTATAGTTAGGAAGCTGGCATCGTTTTATTCATTTGTTTTCCAATGTGACCAGTTATTAGTACATGTGGCCAAGTTCACTAAGTTAAAGAGAAAAGGGGTCCTTATTCCTACCCAGCATCACACGTAATTTATATACTAAAACTTTAAATGCACAGATGTACATGTGCACATTCATGCATACCTTGACAGCATAGTGCATTTGCATGTGTCTACACATGTGTTCAAGTGTAAGCAAGTGTATATGTGTTTTTGAGCATCTGTATGCATCTGTGCATGGAAATGTGTTTGTGCACGTGTGTGTGTGTGTGTGTGTGTGTGTGTTCATGTGTGTGTGGGTATGCATCTTTTACTAGATGCTTTTCAGAACCATGTGAGACAACTGAGCAAAGGATTTGCCAGAGTTGAATCAACAATGAAGATGGAGTAGTAGAACTTAGTGTGGTCACTGAGTGATTCTATAGAAGAGGTAAGTAGGTCAACATACACATTTGTAGACTAAGAGAAAGCTAGGGAGATGAGTGTTTTAGATACATATTTTTCAAAATTAAAACTGATGCCTTTTGAACACTGGTGCTGAGGAAGAAGAGCCTAATTTAAATGCCAGTTTGATGAAGGTTACCACAAAGGTGACATCAGCTCATACAGCAAAGGCAACACACTTATGCACATTGCCTATGGTGCTCTCGTTTGCACATCGGGCAATAACTATGTTTCAGCAATATTCATCTTTAAATGGGCAGGTTCTGTCTACAAACGGTCATCGTCATGTGCAATGTGAAGCAGTAAGGACAAGAAAGCTATGCCAATCAGTAACTTCAAATACTTGCAGGCTTCAAATGATTCCTTTAGCGGCAATATTTGAAGAGGCCACAAGATGGAGGTGTTTGCACACACAAGCGGATCCTTTAGCTAGCGGGTATTGTGCCTTCAGGATATACATACTGCTTGTGGTTATTTAAATTGGTTAATATTCAATATAATGACAATTGCCATTCTGTAGCTGGATCAGCTGAACTGATCGGCTGAAGAGAACTCAGTGGCCACACTTGGATACTCTCATGGACAGGGTGAAAGCAAACTTCTAAACTTCCTTTTATTTTTCTATTAAATTTTCTATTTGAGTGAGTTTTGTTTGCCATTTAAATTTGGTGAGGGCTTTAGGGAACACTGATTCTTCTCAGTATTTGGAATATTGAGACAAAATGGAAAAATTAATGTCTAGTGATAAAATGTGGATCACCTGAATAGTGGTGTCAGTGCAATTGAATATTAGCTAGTTGCTAAAAGTATCGTTTGCTTAGTACATGTGAAAATACTCATGGTATAATTTTCGTGATATGAAATATAAACTAAAGTAACACATGCATAATTTTTAAGCCACTGAGTCTGATCAGTACTGCCAATACTTACACAGGTGTAGGGCCATGCACTGGAGCATGGCATTGGGAAGAAAACATGGGGGATTTGTAAGGCACTGGAGAGGAAGGGGTAGGGTTGGATAAGATGTTCAAAGCATATCTATCCTTGTATGAAGTCTTCAAATATAAAATATTTACACATGGCTACATCCACAAAGACAGAAAGGGTTTTTTATCTTATTGGTGCTTGCATGTAGGTGGTGAAATTACATAAAGCTATGTTTTTTCCCTTTGGAATTTTCTTCCTGCTCAGTTTCTATCCAAGACAGGAAGGAATATGTCAGAGAAGATGGCAGAAGAACGTGCACAGTGTTTGAACTTGGGAAAAAGCTGAAGTAGGTCTGGGGAGATTCTGGTAATTTGCTACTTCTTGGGAACAATGAAGCATCTGAGATGATTAACTTGCTCATTGCTTCTCAGGCAGTGAGAACAGCTGACTGGCTTTGGATTCTCCCTACAGCGATGCATAATGTAGGGCCTGCACCCAATGTCGTGGTCTCTGCTCAGACATGAACAAGGCATCAGCACATTTCTCAATGCCTGGAATCTTCTGATTCTGTGTCTCTGAAAGCACTTATGAACTTACAAAAATTTATTATTTTTTATGATTGACACAGAGATTTCTTAAAGTGCAGGGAGAGTGCAGCGCCTGGTGGATAAAGTACCGTCTAGTCTCACTGCACACAATTGCTCAGGGCCCTTCACTTCTGCCTGAGCAGATGAAGGAGGCCTAAGGCCCGGCCTCAAAGCTCATCAGCTTGGCTGGGATCTGAGGCATAGCAACTCTGGCCTTTAACCTCATGTTCTGTGAGTTTTAAAGTTCTGATTTGTGAAATGGTGAAGCCACAGACAATATAAAGTTGAAAAAAATCTTTCAAATTGCCCAATTCCGACAAGAGTTTAGGGGTTTTCTTATTATGTAGGTATAAATCAATTAACTAAAAATACTTTTTACCCATTTTCATCAAACATGCTGGGTGTATACTTGCTTGGTATGACATGCCTGAGTTAAAGAAGTGGCTAGATGTGCTTATCTGCATAATTTAATGCTTGGATTTTGGAAAGCAGAAAATAGAAATAGAGGTTACAAGACCTTTATTTTAAATTGATTATAATAGCTTCCTCATTCTATTACTTCAGGAGTTGATTGTAATCTTTCAAAATGTTCAGTTACAACAGTAAGAGTTGTGTTTTTAACCCCTTTCAGAATATTCAATTTTACTTTTTATCATTTTATTTATTTGTGTATGCATGTGTGTGTGCGTACATGTGCGTGCGTGTGTGTGTGTGTGTGTGTGTGTGTGTGTGTGTGTGTGTGCCAAATATGTGCTTGTGCCCAAGGAAGCAGGAGACCTTTTAAAAACAAAAAGAAATGTAGCTTGTCAGAAACGAAGTATTTTCTGATTGCTCAAGAGAAATATCTGGAATTGACATGTCTACAGAAATCGAAGTAGATAAATGGTTACCTGTGATGAAGGAGGGATAGAATAGGGAGACTGGGGAACTAATTGGTCCTGGGTTAAATAACACCCTAAAACTGCAATTGTGGCTGGAGATAGTTACACACTCTGTTTGGACTGAGGTGCATGCATTCCGGGGGCTGGGCTGTTAGGGTATGTGACATATGTCTCAATAGAGTTGTTAAAAGTGAAGACAATCAAAATAAGCCGGTGCAGAGTAAAACAAATGGTTGAACACAGAGGCAAATTTGATTTCTCCATGAGATGGGTAAAGTCAATTAATATTCTATGAGACTAGATAGAATTTCACATCTATTGACTTGCAAAGTCAAAAGACTGTTAGAGACAGTAAAATGCTGGAATCTGGTAATCCAGAGGATGCAATGTAATGTAGACAACCTGGGCTTTCCCACTGGAACGTCATTCTACGTGTTAAAGTGACTTCAGAATATTTATTAGTTCACATTTTCTAGGTTTGTTACTGTGCCTCTCCAAGATCTCTCACATCCACTCTAGTACCACTGATAAATGTTTCCAGGAAGCACTCCTCACATATATTTGTGATCTACAAGAATATATCAAATGATGAAACAAGACTAACACAATGTCTGGATCTACCCATTTTTCCACATCATGAAATCACAAATTAGATGCCACATAGTTTATTAACACAGCCCTGGTTTCAGTGGCAGACTGAGACAGCTTACTCTTTGCTATGCCAGGAGGGAAAAGTGAAGAGAGATCCCTGGATTGGAACCAAACACTCAGTGACTTGAAAAAGGCCTGGGAGAAGAAATGTGGCTTGAAACACAGCCAGGATTCAGCTGGAGGAATGAAAGATTCTACTAGGAAGAACAATTACATTAGCCCACTCCAAATCCCTCAGCAGGTTAGCCACAGAGCCAGCCATTGCAATGCTGGCTTGATCCCAAGCGCTCATGCTTTTCTATACTCTTTCTTATACTGCCTCATCTTTTTATATTTCAAATCTGATGTTCTCCCCACCGACAAGACTATAGATTTAGCTGAAAATGTTCTAAATGAATTTTCTGAGGAATGGATCTGCTTACTTCTAGCAATCTTTTCCATCTATATGAGAAGAGTTTTCCTCTCAACCATGAACCCATTGTCTAAAGATCTTTGATATATGTCTTAAAAGTTCATGTACCATATACAGAATTTGTCTACTCACTATTTATGAAGAAAAGTGTACAATGTGTTTCAGGAGACTTTTTTTATTCAGTCTGCCACCATTGGATATTTTATAAAAAGGAATGAAATCTGGGTATTTATGGAGGCAGGTAGACAAGGGTATGATCTCCACCAGAGGCTAGCTAAGATAAAAAATCATTTTACCTGGACTGACTATTAACTTGACATAACTCAAAGTCACCTGCAAAGGGAGCCTCCATTAAGGGATTGTCCAGAGCTGCCCAGCCCTTGAACATGACTGTGGATGTTGCCTTGATTGTTATCTAATGTTGGAGGGACCAGTCTATAGCAGGTAGCACCATCCTTAGGCATGTCACCTTGGACTGCATAAGAAAGCTAGCTAAGCACGAGGCTCCAAGTAAGCAATAAAGCCACATTCCTCCACAGTTTATGCTTTAATTTCTTCGCTTTCTCTGGTTAGAGTTCTGTCTTCAGGCTCCTGCTTGAGTTTCTGCCCTTACTTCCATCAGTGATGAACTGTGGCCTGCAAATATAAGCCACATAAATCCTTTACTTCCCTAAATTGCTTTTGATCAGAGTCTTTTATCAGAGAGACAAAAAAGAAATTAGAATAAATACAGAGAGAGTCTTGTGTGTAACTAGCATTTGAGGGAAGAGTGATCCTCTGAGGTTAGCCATTTCCAAGAAGACAGGAGTAATAAGCAATCTCTTAGTACTTAAGACTCAAGTCAAATTCAGCACCCTCCCCATTCACATCATGCTGTCTCCACTCCAGGGAGGTCTTCCTAAAGTACTTTAGGGCTCTATGTCATGTTGGAGACATCAAAGACCCTGCGTGTCTTCCCCAACTTCCCCAACATTCTTGTTCATTGCCAGTGTGCCACGAGGAGAGAATAGAGTTTTAAAAAGAGGCCTTCTATCAGAGACTAGATCTGGTTGGCCACAGAAAGTCTACATAAAGCCATTTCTCACCAAAAACACTTTATCAGCTATGGTTTGGAATTCATGATGAGGCCAGAAACTAACTTCTACAGAGATGTTTGTGTTTAGCTCATTCCTTTATTGTTGAATTTGATTTAAAAAATATTAAATGATTAAATTGTTAATCTACAAATTTTAAATGACTAAAAATACATACAGTCTATTTTATGGAAAGTACAGAGTTCATACAGTATCTTTTGATTATGCTTTTCTCTCCCCCATTCTTCCCAAATATTCCCCATTTTTTGCTGCTATATCAATGTGCATATTTTATTTTTCTTTCAGTAGGATACAAACAGGCATCTAAAAAACTGAGATAAAATTCAATAAAACAAACAAATCATTATAGAACAAATAAACAAACAAACAGAAGAAAAAGACCCAAGGAAAAGCCCAAGCAAGCATATAGATGCAGAGACATCCACAGCAATGCAATAAAAACATAAAAACAGAAACTGTGATGCACAAAGGACCGATCAGGTTGAATAAACAAAAATCCCTGACAAAGCATTATCAGGCAAAGATGCCATTGAGTTTATTTTGTGTTGGCCATCAGTTACTGGGCAAGGGGCTTGGCCTTAAAAGTGGTCTGTATATCCAGTTAGAGTCTACTGGAGAAAACTAATTTTTTATTTGTGAGTGGTTATCAGTTTGTGATACAGTCTAGGCTAGGGATATGGGCTTCATTTCCCCTCTCAGCACTGTGACCCCGCTGGGCTCAGACCTGGGCAGACTCTGTGCACTCTGTCACAGACTTTCTGCTAATCTCACATGTGCGCTGGCCCTGCGTTTACACAGCCTTGTTTTCTTGGTGTCCTCCATTCACTTGTGTCCTTACAATCTTTCTGCCTTTTCTGAAGAACTACCCAAGCTCTGAGGGGAGAAAACAGATGAAGACATTCCATTAAGGACTGAATGTTGCAAGGTTTCTCACTTTCTGCACATTGTCCAACTGCGTTTCTACATCTACCCCGTCTACTGTAGAAGGAAGCTTCTCTAATGATGATTGAGCAAGACATTGATACTGAAGTATAGCGTCTTTAGGTATCATTTGTTGTTACATTCCTTTATCAGAGCAGTAGTATTTAGTTTTTCCTTATGTCCATGGCCTAGCTGGAGAACAACCGATAACCTTGGCAGTAATATAGGCTGCTTAGGGCTCCCAAAGGACAATTTCGGCCACCAAGTAGATTATATGTAACCCATTTACAATACTGGAAGCTTCATTTGGTGATGAGAGATATCCAGTTGTGGCCCTTGCATTTAGCAATTGCATTTAGATCACCTTCATATAAGTAAATATTTTAGGAAGTTTTTTCTGTATTAGGTTTCCATATGAAACCTCAATTGACTCTTAGTTTTAACTGACCCTCTCTGGATCCCCCCAAACCACACTCTTCCTCACCCTCCTTATTGTATCCTTCTATTCCATCCATATATCTATTTATTCTATAAATTTATTTTATAAATAGCATGTTGCAACCCTCCCCCAAGTTCCTTACTTAATACCTAGCCTATGTTGTTATATGGACTTTAGCCTGCTTATCCAGTACTTAATAGCTAATATCCTCATTTGTCTATTGGGGTCTGAGTTATCTCACCCAGGCTGGAGTTTTCTAGCTCCACCAGTTTATCTGAAAATGTAATGATATTTTGAAATAGCTAAGTAATATTCCATTGTGTAAATGCACCACATATTTTATTCATTCATCCAGTGACAGACATCTAGGCTGTTTATAATTTCTGAAATGAATTGAGTAAGTTTCTATGTTATGATAAAAGATCCTTTGTAACATGACCAAGAGTAGTAAGAAATCAGGACATTAATTTCCTTGGTGACTGTATAAGTTTGCATTCCTACCAGAAATGAAGGTATTTCCTCTTTCTTCTACATTTTTTCAAATACGAGTGAGTGATTTTATTGATCTTGGCCATTCTGACTGGTGTAAGATGAAATTGTAAAGTAGTTTTGATTTGCATTTTCCTGATGACTGAGGATGTTAAACATTTCTTTAAGTGCTTCTCAGTCATTTGTATTCCCTCTCTTGAGAATTCTCTGTTTAGATCTGTATCTCATTTTAAAAATTGGATTGTTTGTTTTTGTGTGTTTTTGGATTCTTCAGATACTTTAGATATTAGTCCTGTGTCAGTTGTGTAATTGGTAAAAATCATTTCCTATTTTTTTTATTGTGCCTCTTTGTCCAAATCATGCTGCCCATTGCCATATAGAAATGTGTAAGTTTCATGAGGTATTACTTATTAGCTAATGTTCCTAGTGTCTGTGCTATTGGTGTTCTGTTCAAAAAGTCTTTTCCTGTGCCAATGGGTTCAAGATTTTCCAATCATCTCTTTTATCATATTCAGTCTACCTGGCTGAGGTCTTTGATCCATTTGGAGTTGAATTTTGTGTAGGATGGTAAATATGGATCTATTTACATTCTTCAACATGCAGTCATCTGATTTTACTAGTACCATTTATGGAAGATACTTTCTTTTTGCCAGATTATATTTCTAGCTTCTTTATCAAAAATTGGGTGTCCATGCCTATGCAGGTTTATGTCAGGAACTTTAATTCGACTCTGTGATCAATGTGTCTGTAGTTATATCAATACCTTGCTGGGTTTTTTTCTTCTTCTAGAGCTCTGTAGTAAAATATGAGAGTAGGAATGGTGCTATTGCCAACTGTTATTTTATTATTCATGATTGTTTTAGCTATCCTGGGCTTTCGTGTTTCCACGTGAAGCTGAAACTATCCTTTAACATCCTGTAAAGAATTGTGTTGGTAACTGGAGCTGCAGTTAAGATGAGTGTCAGCTCTGTTCTCAATGTCTCAGAATCTGTCAGTTCTCATACTGTGCAGACACAGAGCACTTTTCCCTAAAAGTCATTGGAGATAGAGAGTAGAGGTCCACTTCTGGGTCTTTATGGATAAAGCTATGGTATTGCATGCTTAAAGTGGTGACGATCTGCTATTAGTATGCATTCATTCCGGCTGGGATCTGGATTACATATTCTGCCTTACTGAGTTCTGCAGTTTGCAAAGAAGTGTTCTGACTCTGGCACTGCTTTGTCTACTTTGCTGTCTTCTTAGTATAAAGGGACTTTTATACTTGGGTTCCAGATTTTACGTAGATTTTTTTTTGCCATAATGTTTTCATATCATTTTGTCATCAGCCTGATATTTTAGGAAGATGTTTTTAGATGGACATCTGGCATTCTTCGTTGTCGTCCATCACACAATTACTCTAAAGCTATCCTTCTGCCAATTACCAGAAGCAGGATCTTTGCTGAGTTCTCCCTCTGTAGCATGCATGTTTTCCTTTCTGATGCAGGTGGTGTTACCAGGAGCAGTTGTGTCTCACTGTCAAGAAAAACCCTAAACCATTTTAAATGCCATATTCTGTAGGTCTTTGAAAGATTTGAAGAATGCCTATCCATCTCAAATACATTTCTATATATCTAGAAAACCTAACTCACCAAAGTTTTAACTATTATAGGTAACTATCTATAATCTGCATTAAATTATACATTACATTTTTCAATGAGCTATATAAACACAATACCTAAACAAGAGGAGAAAAATACATATCACAAAATTGACCTTAAATTTGTATCAATAAATGAAAATCCATTCCAAAACAAAGCATTCTTATCTATACCATAATTCCCTTTTTACCTTTAAAAAGACTGTTTGTGGTCATTAACCAGTTATAACCAAGCCCATTTAAATGAAAACAAACATTTATAAACAATATTTGGGAATTTGGGTGTCGTTCTTTCCAAACTACTTCCTGCTGGTAGGGGGCGCTGTCATGGTGGATCCTAAGAAGATGCAGAAATCTTGGCTGTAGTCAGCAAGGCTTTGTCTCAATTGCTTTGAATGTTGGGTCACCTGGGGTGCTATTTCAGGGGGTGTGGCTTGATCAAACCACATTAGTCTGGAAGGAATCCGTAGCTTTTCATTTTCTGTGGAAACAAAAATAGAAATCCTTTTGCCCAGTAAATTGTCCTTAGGCTTAAATTTTGTAGTCAAAGCATTTTCAAAATATATAAATTTTATTAATCCAGCAGCATTTCTTTTATCAGTTGTTATTTCCTCAGCAGTCAAACAATTTAAAGATAACAGAACAGTGTACAATATCCATAGTTTCTCTGCGCTTTCCATCTTTAATTGGCTTTTTTATTACTCTATTTCTTCTACTTTTATTTTTACATATTTTGAGACAGGGTATTTCTGTGTAACTTTTATCTGTCCTGGAATTCACTCTGTATACCAGGTTTACTTTGAAATCACAGAGATCTGCTTGCCTCTGTCTCCCAAGAGCTGGGATTAAAGGCGTGTGCCATCACACCCAGTTACTCTACTTCCTTTTTTCTTTTTTAAACCATTTTATCCTGTTTCTCTTTCTCTCCCAAGCCTAAGTATACTTTAAAACACATTGTAAACCTTCATTGCCAGCTCTTGTACATAGCAATGAATTGTTAGCAGAGCTCTTTAAAAGCCATGAGGTTTTTTGCCGCTTATGCTGAGTCAGGAAACCTCCCTTAAAGGAGCTGCGCAAATGTTTGCTTGTCTTTCACAAAACAAAATCCAACCCAGAAAAATGCAGCTACCAAGAAGTCTTGCTTGTCTTTGTTCCTTTGTTTCTAAGACATTTCTTAAGCTTTTCTTAGTTTTAAGTGAAAGTTCTTATAGCCACGTTGGGCGCCAACTGTAGCATGTATGTTTTTCACCAGCCCACCTGCCTCTGTTCTGGTCCCACAGCCACGCCAGCCCCAAATAACACGCTGAGACTCTGTATTTGATACAATGCTGTTGGCCAGTTACTATTATTGTTTGTGGGCTATCTCTGTCTTAATAATTAACCCATTTATACTAATCTAAGTATTTCTATATGGCTCATCTTACTGGAGAGCGGTGGCCAGCAACTGATCTCTCTCAGCTCTACATGCTGACTCCTCTTTCCTACTTCCTCTTTCCTCCGAGTCTCCTAGCCCCACCTATCTTGCTTTCCCATTGGCCAAACAGTGCTTTATTCATTAACCAGTATGAGAAACATATTTACAGAATAACATCTCCCATCATCCCTCTAAGGGAAGACATGTGGAGTGCTGACTGGCTCCTGGGATTTTTATGGTTGAAAAAGAGGACATGGGCTGGAGAGGTGATTTAGTAATAAGAAGTACACACTACGCACTGCTCTTGCAGAGGGCTCAAGTTGTTAACAGCCACTTTGAGTGTCTCACAGCTGCATGTAACTGTAGCTCCAGAAGATGGAATACCAGCTTCTGGCCTCTCTGGGAATTGTTTCCAAGTTTAGATACCCATATATAGTCACATAGACACAGACACATAATTTAAAATAAAATATATTGTACAAAATGATCATAGCACATGCTAGTTTATACAATATCTGGCACCATAATTAAAAAATGGCCTATTATGTATTTTATTTGGAGCTGTGTTTTGTTCTTTATTGATTTCTAGAAAATTCCGTTATCTTTTGATCATGCAACATAGAGAACTCCACTAGTAGGCTTTCTCCCCAGTTTGTAGAAATCATAGCAGTGAAATAAACTGACTTTGGTGCTCTAAATCAGAAGTCTTTACTTTTTAGTGTGCCGAATGGTACTTATCCTGGTTTTTTTTTTTTTCTAATAAATCGTTATTATGAAGGGCTTGATTCTCTAATTGCTGACTTTACTCTCAGCATTCTTCAACTTAGCATAGGTCTGGGATATTTGAGGGTAAAGAATCAAATCCCGAATGCTTTGTCCTAAAAATGTTTATAAAACCTGAATGAGATGGCTCTTTGGATAAAGACTACCAGGGCTGATGACCCAAGTTCAATCCCCAGAACTCACAAGGTAGAAAGAGAGAAGCAGCAATTCCTGTAAGTTTTTCCCTGTCCTCCATATAAAAGCATATATATGCAGGACACACACACACACACACACACACACACACACACACACACACCAGTTGAAAAATAAAGTATACAAATATCTTCTAAATAAAGAAGTAGAGAGGTGTACACAAATCTTCCTTTTTTTATGTGTTATAGTTGAAGATTGGTTTTGAAAAGAAATGAAAACTCCCTTTTGGTTTCAGCCACATGTGATCATCAGAAGGTTGGAGGAGCCTGAGGAGAAGAGGCCTGACTATCCTAAAAAGGCCAATGAGATTATGTTATCTTTAATTGTAGATAAAATGATACATTTTGAGGTGTTCAGGAAATTATAAAGTTTTGATGTATGTGCATGGCTTTTACATTTGAAACTTTAAAATTATATCCATTGACTGATTGTGTGGGGGTGGTGTTCACTGGGTGTGCATGTGGGGATCATCCACTGATTGATTGTGTGGGGGTGGTGTTCACTGGGTGTGCATGTGGAGATCATCCATTGACTGATTGTGTGGGAGTGGTGTTCACCAGGTGAGCATGTGGAGATCACCCATTGCTTAATTGTGTGGGGGTTGTGTTCACTGGGTGTGCATGTGGAGATCACCCATTGATTGATTGTGTGGGGGTGGTTTTCACCGGGTGTGCATGTGGGGATCACGAACGACTTGATGCATTGCTGCTCACTCGGGAACAGTTCCTTATTCAACAGCAAACAAACAGGGAACTCAGAATTACATGCCAGGAGCGTCAGGTGTGGGAAGAGAATGATTGTGGGAGGGGGAGGAATTGCAGGAGTACCAGAGGAAATGAGAGAAACAGAGATTGTCAACATGGCATTCTGAGTCCCAGAGCCTGTGTGTCACCAGCCCCCAGTGACAGGCTTCTCCTCTGTGTCCTCATTTGTGAAATATGATATTGAATTTGATAACTTCTAAGACTCCTTCTGGCACTGCCATACTGAAATCCCATTATTATTGCATTAAACACTGAAGCATTCTTTAATAGGCAAGAAATTAAAAGCCTTAACCTTTGGCTGTTAATATCATCAGTGTCAACATTCAATGGCCTGAGATGAATAACTGATGATGAGAGAAACGACAGCTAGGGATGTCATAAGAAGTGACAGGCATTTCTCCCTCAGGTGACACTGGGAAGAGAATGCTGGAATCTTTTATATAATTCGAAGGATAACGAAATGGAGAGATGATTTCTGTAGGCCTTCACTAGAAAAAGAAATGTAATAAAAAAGTCATGCTATCTTCTTTTGAGTACAGTAAAGGCAAAAGTGAAACTGAAGAGGATTGATTAACAAAGGGAGGAGTCAATCACTGGTAATTCTTTCTCAGTGTTTGCCCCTTAATGAATTGCTAGCCATGTCCGGTGGGGTAGTTAAAGAAATCATAGCTCATTGAAGATGTATAAGCTGTGTTCAGACATCTTTCTGGGCAGTATGGTTCTCTGAAACCATAATTGCATGCTGTGAGGGATGCTAGATAGACAGTAGACATACTCTATATTCTAACCAGATACACATGCTCCTTCTTCGTGAGATTCCAGACCATAGAGCTTACCTGGGCCCCAGACACCTCATCTCTGGAAAGACCATTTAAATCTCATTCATGGTAAAAAAAACTTTGACCCTAGTACTGTGGTTTTGTATAAGTCATTAGATGTCTGCAGATGTTTGGAAGGAGACACAGTGTCTTCTCTCCTACTGTTAATTTCTGTTTTCCAGTATACTCTGAAACAGAGTGACACTAAAGCATCAGGTTTCTGTACCCTAGTGACCACAGGCACCTTCAGAAGCTTTTTCTGGCCTTTGAGCTATTTTTGTATGCATTTTTTCTTAAATTAAGGTATTAGCTGACCACAGAAGCTCTGTTTATTCATCAAGGTTTTCATTGATTTCTCATGGCAGTAAAGGTCTTTATATCTCAATTTACAACTTGGTTCCTCAATGATACCATTATAATATCAATGAAAGTGATCTCATAAGCTTGTAAGATATGTTGATACCACAGTAAATAATAGGTTACAGGGATGAGGGTTTTGGGATTCTGCCAAGATAGCCTTGGTGCACTTCGTGAGTTCACAATTTCTTAGCTGTGTAGTGTATACAAAGGCATCACCAAGTCTCTTTCATTCCCCTTGTAAACTACTGGAAAGTAGGTATGATGATTAAGGGAGTCAATATATGATAGCCACTAGCTGAAAGTCAGCATTGCTATAGAAGTGTTGACTAATGCTGTGGGCTGGATTTTATCCCCTTAAAATATGTTGGTTTGAACCCCCACTGCAATATTATTTAGAGATAGAGATTTTGGCAGGTGGTTCATATGTCATCATGATGGTAAGCTCCCCCCTCTAAGGAACTCTTCAGTAGGACTTTCAACTCGTATATAGTGGGGCAAGGGCTTCCTGTGCTGAGAAATAACCAGCTTTGCTTTGTTTGTCAGGATTATGCAATCTCCACACTTGCCCATTCTATCAATGATGACTGAGAAAATTAACCCATCCTAGCCCACATATATAACAGTTCTGATTTCCCAGGTTCACTTAGCTTTTGGTTCGGGATCCCCTCCCAACCATATCTCTCTCTCTCTCTCTCTCTCTCTCTCTCTCTCTCTCTCTCTCTCTCTCTCACACACACACACACACACACACACACACACACACATACACATACACACACAGCATGTGCATGAGTCAGAAGATTAATTTGTGGAGTTGATTCTCTCCTTCCACCTTCTTTGTCTCCAGGGATCAAACTTAGATGGCCAGGACTGCAGATTAATCACCTTTATCCATGGAGCTGTCTTCCTGACCTTACTACTAATGGTCGTAAGAGATTAGGAAAAGGTGAGGTACCCAGGGAGCTCCCCCCTGAGAAGATGCCATTTTAATTTTATGCAGAAAAAATATGCATATATAAAACAAGTCTTGCTCAGATATCTCTAACAATATTGAACTATTAAGGGCTGGAGAGATGGCTCAGCACTTAAGCGTGCATCCTGCTTCTGTAGAAGAATGGGTTTTGGTTTTCAACACCCATCCATGCCAGACTGCTCAGTCACCAGTAACTCTAGTTCTACGTGGTCTAATGTCCTTTTCTGGTCTCTGCATGTACTGTGTTCATATGGACCACCCCACCCCCATAACCAAGTCCTCATAATTAAAATTAGTAATAAACTCTGAAGAGTAATATTCAATTGACAGTGAATATACGAACTTTATTGATATTCTGAGTTGTTGGTAGTAAATAAATTCGTATATGCAAACTCCCAAGAAACAAAGTCCATCCTGTTGCTAAAGCTATTTGGGACTCTCCATTTGCAAAGATCCCAAAGGTTATAAGAATGAAGCACAGTAGAGAATTATGAAAGAGCTGGGGCCCAAGATTGCAAGCTCAGATGACAGTTGAGATAAGTGAAGCAGCAGAACAAAGTTGGGAGCTGAGGATATTTCACAGTCCCTTGTTTCCCAAAAAAGTAATTTGCTCTCCTCAGAGGATGAACTTTTGGGTAGTCCAACACTTCTAATGAGGGGAGCAGGAGCAGACACAGCCCTCAGGCAGATGGTTTTTCCAATTTGGCAAGTGCTAAGAGCACTTACCCAAATTAGAGTTAGCAGCTGCCAGCTGCTCGTTTCTACTCGTTCACTCCAGACACTGCTGCTAACTCCTACACTCAAGCAAGTCAAGAACTAATATATTACACATCACTAACACACAGTCTTCCAGTCCAGAAAGTAAGCATAGAATTGACAGTGTCCAGGGAACACAGAAAAGAGTCAAGTAGCATCCCACCACACCTTTTCCAGGGCAATGATAATGATCATAATGGAACAGAGAGATTACACTGTGTTTATGAGCACTTGCAACTATTGGAGAGTACCTAAATTTGATTCTCTACATCCACTGATGGCTTGCAACCATCTGCAACTGCAGCTCCTGGGGATTAGGTCATGGGTAAATAGAAAGTGCAGATACCTTAGTCTTGTATCTCTGAATTAACTGTATAACCACATCATCAGCCAATTCATCAGCAAACAAATCAACCAAGAATATTGGCAAAAGTGAAAAGAAAATAAGAAATATGTGTTAAATTAAAGAAACAAAGAAGAAACACATGTGTCCGCAGAGATATATGCACCAAAACGTCTCAATTGATCTAACTCATATTGTTAATGGAATTTAGCGGCACTGCTTTGCTGTCTGAAGCTGGCAGTTGGGTTCAGCTTCTCCAAGAAGACAGCCACTTCCATGGCTATTGCCCCACTCTGTTTTCAATGCCTGTATTAATGAGTATAACCCTTACTCGCCTTAAATGTCTATGGCTTTGCCTTCTGCATCATATGGCCCTTTTTCCTGCCATGTGTCACTGTCTGGCTTTGTATTCCTCTTCAGATTTTGAGGGCTTGTAGATACTTTGGCTCTGACCAGATAATTCAAAATAATGTATTTATCTTAAGGTTGGTCAATTAGAAAACGTAATTATATTTTCTAAAGCTCTTTGCTACCCCATCTAAATTAGTGTGAGATTGAAACAAGGGGATGGTAATATTGGGCTGAAAAACCTTTAGAAATATTGGTAAATCAAAAGTTGCTCATTTATTTCTTCAGCACAGAGGCTGAAAATCCCAGACTGTCTCAGCTGAATGCCCACAGAAAGTAGGGTGCAATAATGAGAATCACTGACCTCTTACAAATGTGAAAGCTGAAATGAATTGGAGTGTTTAAATATCAGTTTCACTTGGAACCGCAAATCACAGTTGCCAGCTATGCAGTTTAAAAAAAAAATAAATCAATACATTCTTGGAGTGATGATAAGTTAGAAGGGTCATATATTGCATGCATGCCTTACGAGAAATGAATGGGAAGACTTGCCCAGTATATTGACTGTTTTCTCTTTGAAATGTAGTCATAAATTATGACAGTCCATTGTGCAAAAGAAGTCAGATTTATGGTGCTGATTGGAAGAAACTGGTACAAGCTTTTATTGAGCATTGATGTAGTGCCAGGCATCAGTTAGCTGCTTTCACAGTCACAATGTCATTGAACATTATGTGAGAGCAGAGTGTGTGGATATATGCTTCCCTATGTTTTGCAGTATGAGAACCAAAGGTGACTAAGAAGGAAGAAGGCTTAGGAGTCAGAAGCCTGGGCAGCTGAGATGATCCATGTCAGGAAAAGAGGAAACAGTAGTGTCTGTCCTTTCAATTATCAGACACTTTTAATTTCTCAGATCTATCTTGTATCTATCAATCGTTTATCTATCAATATATTGATCTATCACTCTATCGATGTATGTACCTATCCAACTATATATCAATCTTAGAATAATCTAAACTAGACCTTCTTAATCTAGTAAACCAAGTCTATAGGTCAACATATTTGAGGAAAAAAAAAAGAACTTCAACTGATATATGCTAAAACCACAAATGTCTGCACTTCTCGTCAGTTAATTTGTCTGGGTAGGCAATGATAGCACTGTTGCTATAGTGAGAACAAGGAATCTAAAAGAGATCCATGTGCTAATTCATCGTAAGTGTGAGTTGTAGGGTGATGCGGCCTTATATTTGGTTATATCGTTGAGGTAAGTGAGGAGAGGGGCCTTATAGATGTAATGAGTACAACTGACAATGATCAGATTGCTTCTCTTTGTGTCTAATCTAACAACATAAATGATGAGAACTATATTTCTGAACCTAGAGAACTCTGCTTGCACACTAATGAAGACCTGGTGCACAGCATCCAGTGGAAGTGTGTGTGTGTGTGTGTGTGTGTGTGTGTGTGTGTGTGTGTGTGTGTGATTGTCAACAGAGAAAATTCCTCCTACAGTAAATGGAAATGAATACAGAGACCCAGAGCCAGAAAATGTGCAGAGTGAGCGATCTTGAAACACTTGGTCTTAAACAGGATGATTCTATGAAATCCTTTCCCTCAGGGCTCAGAGTATAAGAACCAGAGGGGATAGAAAATGCCAAAGAAACATGGTCATCTAAACAGTGTGTCCAGTGCACATATGAACTCACAGAGACTGAGGCAGCATGCACAGGGCCTTCAAAGATCTATATAATAGATGGAGTCCCAGGGTTGTGACAATAAGTAGACACAAGTCCCTATCCGTAACCCAGAAGGAAACTCCAGTTGGTAAGCACTTACAAAGAAAAAATTAGAAATTAGTTTATTTCAATGGAGTTTCACTTTGAGATACAAACCACTCTTAAGCTTAGGCCTCACGTCCTGCAGTAGATGGTCAATACAAAGCAAATTCAATGACATCTTTCTAGGTTCTTTGTCTAATAATGCTTTGTCAAGGCTTACTTGTTTATTTAAACCTTACAGGTCAATTGAACATATGTATGTCATTTGCTTTTGTGGGACTCCTGTGGGTACAAATGTGTGTGTGTGTGCCTTCATAACCTATATGTTTCTTGTGCTTTTTCTTTGGCCCTTTTGCTTATTTTTGTTTGTTTTGTCCTGTTCCAGTTGGTTTACTTTTGTTTTCGGTAATTTTATTATTATAATTTAGATGCCAGTTTTCTGAAGAGAGACGGAAAAGGTGTAGATTTGGATGAAACTAGAGAAAAAAGAATATAACTTGAAGTAATTGGGTCAGACAAAACCATAATCAGGATATAGAATATGAAAAGATGTTTTTCAATAAAAATGATGGACTTTTATTATGTTATTTTTAATTTCTTTAGTTTTTCTCTTTTATTTCTCTTGAAAAAAATTCAAGATAAAGGCTGGGCCTAGTGACACAGGTTTTAACTTCTGTTACTCATGATGATGGGGCAGGAGCATCACAAATTTTAGGTAGTTTGAGAACTTTGAGACTCTTGACTCAAAGGGAAATAGCACAAAGACAGCTGGGTGTTTATCTAAGAATTTATGTGCTTGCTTAGCATGGGTGAGTTCCCTGTTCAATCCCCAGCACCAAGGGGTATGGTGGAAGGAGAAGATACTAAGAAAGATGACAATCTGTGATCTGTTCTAACTAGAGATTTTGCATCATAGAATAATCCATAAAAAAAGAAGAGTACCATGGTCAAGGAAGTATTTATCGTTGTTTTTATCTCCTACCAAAATATACATGAAATCATGTTAGGCTGACATGAGCAAGCTGTTTGAGTAAACATGAGGATAATGAGGCTGAAATATAACTTTGGGTTTTAATGAAGGAATAACATTTGATATTATGTCTAGTTTTCTCTGAAATAAAAACTAACAATGAGCAAAGTCTTTAAAAATATGTAATTGTAATTGGAGTATTTTTCCTACCATTCTTGCTAACACAGTTTACAACATGGAACTGCTCCAAGTTCAGTGTATGATTTTGAAGTCAGAAGAAATTGACACAGTTTTCTGATAAAAGTTTATTGGCCCCAATAATGGCACAGTTTATGAGATAGGCACAGTTCAATGATTGCATATGACCACCTCAATTCCAGTAATCAACATCAGCTTTCCAGTTCCTTTAATGGCTTTGCTTATTGGTCTCAGAGATTGGTAGTCTGTCACTCTCCCTCATTTTACAAGCATCATATAGCCTTACTTAATCTCTATCACTTTTTCTGATTACCTTAAAATAAAAGGGCTAAAGTAGCACCCTGACATATGATTACTGTATCTTAAGGCAGCATGTTTTATTGGCCTATATTCAATAAGTACCAGCTCAAGGATATTCTTGATGGGAAGCCTGATACAGCTTCAAAACTTTCCACATGTGCCATGCTTGGAACAAGGGTCCTGGGCTCTTGTAAAGGGATCATTTCCCATTAGTATTTTAAATATAATTACATGAAACATGATTTGACCCAGACAAGAACATAGACAAAATGTACAAAGTGAATCTCTTATCTTTTGACAAAGGAAACAATAGAATCTAGCTTTGGTCTTTCCAAGAATAAGAATTCCCTTTTTGCCAAAAGATGAACTGTAAATATCCCAAGGCCAACTTAGTAAGCACAGAAATTGAACAAACTTTTCATGTCTAGATAGTCAGCAGTGAAGCAAAGGTGTTAACACTGCAGTTATAGATGCCACACCCAAAGGGTTATTAGGGATCTTACATTATTTCAATTAAAAACTAAACATAATTTTCTTAAATTATTTCTTGTATTTCTTTTGAGATTATGTATGACTGAGTTTAAAGAGTTCTCACAGAAGGATGATTCTATCACTGTCAGGAGGAGAGTGAACTGTATATACTGTTTTATTTACATTTATAAAGTTTTCTCTTATACATCTATATGATTACATGATTCTACATAATAAATATTATTCTATTATGGTATTCTTTATCATAAAGGTAGGGAAGTAACATATGTTATTATTGAATAGGCGCTTGTATATTAAGTTAGAATATTCCTTAAGAAAAATTTAAATACACAGTGAAGAACAAATATAAATGCTCACTCCTATCTATTATTTTTAGGTTATTAAGTTTTAAAATATAAAACATTTGCTTTGATTCTCTTTTCAGCTTAACTCTAATTTTTCTTGAATTAATTGAAAGCTAAACATATACTATTTTACCTGAAGTATAAGTTTAAAGATATTTTATATAACCATGAGATAGCCTTTTAGCCATAAACATCAATAACACAAGAAATTTTTTATTTAAATATGTGTACATATATATGTGCATATGTACATCTATATGTATAGTATAGTGGAGATTGGGACATGTGTGTGTGTGTGTGTGTGTGTGTGTGTGTGTGTGTGTATGTGTGTGTGTTGGAGCACACAACTTGCTGTGGAGAGTTATCTCCCTCTACCATGAGGATCTCAAAGATGTAATTTGGTTCATAAGGCCCACTGAAAAATGCTTCTATCCACAGACCCTTCTTGCTATCTCTAGTTATCTACAGTATTAATGCCTCTGCATATCTGGGCTTACAAGTGAACACCCTCAGTCTAGCTTTTGTTGTCAAATGAGAGTTCTGGTGACTGAACTCCGACCTTCATGCTTGCAAGGCAAACACTTTGCCGAGTGAGCTCTCACCATACCCGTAGTTTGGGTCTTTCAATCTTAAACTGTTTCT
Organism: Cricetiscus sungorus; assembly: GCA_030556225.1. Classification (NCBI taxonomy): domain Eukaryota; kingdom Metazoa; phylum Chordata; class Mammalia; order Rodentia; family Cricetidae; genus Cricetiscus; species Cricetiscus sungorus. Next base: position 4,833,541 of record JANBXA010000202.1, on the reverse strand, counting down.
TTCCTCAGTGATACTGAGTTTTTCAAGAGTTTGAGATATAATCAGATCTTGATTCATTTGCTAGTATTTACTTATTCCTAAATAATTGTTTTAATGTACTGGCTATCTTCCTAATTATCTGAACAACCCAATGTAGAAGAAATTTTTAGTTTCTTCCTGTTGTTTTTACTGTGTGTGTGTGTGTGTGTGTGTGTGTGTGTGTGTGATGTGTGGAGGCTCAAAAGGATATCAGATCTCTTTGAACTGTTGTTACCATCAATTTTGAAAAGCCCAACTTGGATGCTGGGAAGTAAACTGTGCTCCTTTGAAAGATCAGCTCAGACTCTTAACTGCTGAGCCTTCTACCTCTACAGGTATTTTTTTATTCTTTGAGAATTTAAAGCATGCCTACAATAAAATACGATCATGTATACTAGGATTCTCCCTCTAACTCTCCCTATCACATCCCCTGATGTCTGTCTTCTGACATTTTTCAATGTTAATTATATCTACAAAGTCTCCACCTGATGTCTTTGTCTTCCTAAGCTCATGGCAGGACTAGGTTATTACTTATATAGTCCTTCGTGCACCTTACATTAAAAACTTTATTTTAGGAAATAAATATGATGTCTGTAATTGTGATTAGATTACTTGAAGAGGTTCCATGGAGTTTTAAGACTTGATTTTATAAATTATGAACTTACTTTCATAATTCTTATTATAGATTCCTACATCTGATCACAAACTATGCAGTGCAAGGGTCAAATTCTGAAGAAATTCCCAGCCGAATCAGAAAACAGATCTGACAACTGACCCCTCTTTAAGCGCATCTACTTGGAACTGGCTATTTTCCCAATGAAAATGAGCTTGCAATAGTTTTAGTACTAGGCAGTGGCCATCTTTCAAGGAAGCTCAAGAGTAGCCTAAGAGCTCTACATCTTGCTGAAGTAGAGGTGTGCTTTACAATGATGACACACTATGTTGATTTCATACAATGCTGGTTCTGACCTTTTTTTTTGCCTCTATTCATTAGTCCCTCTTTCTGTATCATTTCACTGTAGTTTCATTAAGTTTCAGGTTTCCTGGTTATCTCTTTTCCTACCTCAGAGACAACACTCATTCATGCCTACTTTAAACCTGCTTCTTATATAACTTTAAATGTTGGTAATACTTTTAATTAATTTACCCAGATACTATTAGGACCCATTAGAGTTTAATAATCATATTAGCTAGATTAAACATAAGCTCTTTGGTGATTCTGGAAGCAATTTATTTTGATATGAACTTTGACCATCTATGACGTGATATCATAGACAGTGAAGAAGGAACTAAGGGAAAAATTCCTCAAAGAACTTGAAGAAAAAGCTGACATATGAAATGGAAAGAGGAAATATCCTTAACAAACCCAAGGGTAGTGGAAAATTTCCTGAAGCAATGACAAACCCTACCCATGACCTTATTATATGCATTCCCATCATTCGCTGAAGTGCCCTTTCTTCAAGTACTCTTATGAAATCTCTATTTTCTGGTCCCACAAACTACTTTAGATGATATTTGACATTCAGGTTAGTTTATCAAGAAAGATAAACCTCCAGAAGAGGTTCTAGCTCATGTAGCAAAAGATACTAGCAGTGTCATCTTCAGAGAATGTGGATAAGAGACTCAACAACTCCTGATATAGGATTTCTCAGTGAAAGCAGAGAGTATAAATACTATATTTATACAAGAAAAATTAGAAGAAACTTAGAACCAAGAGGAAGGAGACTAAACACAGGCAAGAGGCAAGAGGCAAGAGGCAGCTGTGTGTTTGAATGTCTTCTTTATAATCACATTCCTTTTAGAAACTGATTGACTTCTCACAGGTATGATACTGCATCCCATCCACAGCTTGTTCTCAATACTGCTTCCATGGATGCCAGCCCAGACTACTATACACAGCAAAACTCTCAGTCATTATAGATGGAGAAAACAAGATATTCAATGACAAAGCCAGATTTTCACAATAAGTATCTACAAATCCAGCCCTACAGAAAGTTCTGGAAGGAAAACTCCAACCCAAGGAAGTTAATTACGTTCACAAAAACATAGGCTTCGCCAAAACACAAAGAATAAAGCAGGGCAAATATATTCACAATACCACTGCCAACAACAAGTCTAAAACAAACAAGCATTAACAATCAATGGTCCTTACTTTCCTTCAACATTAATGGTCTTAACTCACCTATAAAAAGGTGACTAACAGACTGGATATAAAGACAGAATCCATCCTTCTGCTACCTACAAGAAACACATCTAAGCTTCAAAGACAGACATTACTTCAGTGAAAAGGGTTAGAAAAACATCTTCCAATCAAATGGACCCAAGAAGCAAGCAGGTGTGGCTATTTTAATATCTAACAAGTTAGACTTCAAACCAAAATCACTCAAAAGAGATGAAGATAGTCATTTCTTATTCATCACAGAAGAAATCCATCAGTACAAATTCTCAATTCTGAACACCTATGCCCCAAATACAAAGGCACCCTCATTCTTAAAAGAAATGCTACTAAAACTCAAATCTCACATAAAACCTCACATACTCATAGTGGGGGATTTCAACACCCCACTCTCACCGCTAGACAAGACCACCAGTCAGAAACTGAACTTATTTTTTAACCCAGACAGGACTTAGACTTTGAGTCCTTCTGCTTCTGCCTCTTTAGTATCTTGGATTGCATGACCTGACTGCCAATGGCGATTTGCTACTCAAAAGAATATATCTGTGAAGAACACAGACTGGTGACCCTGCCTTAATCAAAGTTAAGCCACGAGATCATTTCTTTGGTACCATTAATAAACATTTAGTGTGATATGAAGAGTAGACATATAGCTACTCTGAAAGGGTCTACGTGATCCCATTGAATGGAAGATCCCAGTCTGTAGATGGTTCCCCACACTGCCAGATTATAGTAAAATGAACTGAAATTAATTCCTAACCTCAGAGAAGTACATGCATGGTAAATCTGTACAGTAGATTCTTTTTTCTTTTTAATTACTAACAAGAGTCTTGACTTATTGAAAACTGACTTTACTCACTGATATGAAGCTCTATAAGCATATGTAAGTCATTATTTCTTCATTTAGCATAAATTCATCCTTTGTAATCAATTAATTTTCTCATAGAATTCCTAATCCACTCAGTTTTTTAGCAATTTGTTTTAAGTATTCCTGATAGGTATAAAGAAATGTCTACACAAGTGAGGTTTTCCAGACTGATTCTATTTGCATTCACATTTATTTTCCTTAACTATCCCTTTTGTTTTTCTTAACTGCCCAGGTAATAATATTTAAAACCTATGTCACAGCGTAATTTGTGTACCAGTGCTGCTGCTCTTGTTTCCTGGCACAGCATATCTAGAGGAGGGCGTGGAAGGTTAAACTTCACTCACATCCGAGGGTAAAACAGGGCTTCTAAGAGGAAGCAGGCAATATTTATGAAAATTCTCTATCTTTGCCAGGAAGAACCTCCTGCTCTTTCTGGGAACCTCCTCTAGTTTACACCAAGCACTACCCACAATCCTACCCAGCACAAGAATTCCAACCATGCCCTTTGATGCCCCACCCTCAAATCCTGTTATAAAAACACAGCCATCTCTGCCCTGGCAAACCACTCCAGATCTCTGCAAGACATGTAAGTGAAAGACATCAAGAGCCTTGCCAGGGTCCATCTCTCACTAGGAGAAGGTGTTTCAGGGTTCTTGTACTCACATAACACAGAGCTTTGTTACAAAGTCAAGGCTACCTGTGGAGCTCTCAGAGGAAGAAGGAAACATGGATTTACAGACCACGGGGAAAGATAGAACAAAATCAGTGTATCCCTACAGAACTAGTAAAATAAGGGGAGTGATGGTCCTTTCTGTATGTCCTCTCTAGCTACAATACCTGGAGTGACTCTGATTGTTCCTCCCTCACAGGCAAGATGTTGTCTCGCACAGCACTTGCCATCATGTCCTGGATGCTGCTTTCCTGCCTGATGCTCTTGTTTCCAGTGCAAGGTAAGACTCCTCTGTCTGTGGCAGTGAGTTCCTGCAGGTGTTTAGAGACATGGAGCAGAGGAAAATCTCATGAGGAATTAAAAAGAATACCTGTACAAGAAATCTGCTGCAACAGCTCCGACATCCTGCATTCCTCTACCTCATTGATTGTGGAACATACCATGGTGACCTGCCACCAGTGGAATCACAAGATTTATCGTTTATGTTGTTAGGACAAAATGGAGGGAGTATAATGATTAACAATGAAGTCTATGGTAGAAAAATGATGAACAACTGAGGTTAAGCCTATCAGCCCAGAGTTGGTGGAACCATGAACTTATAGGTAGGAAGAGGAAATGAGGCTGCACCATTTACTAGGTTTGTTCATTCATTAGTAATAATAAATTAAAAAAAACTGTCTCAAAGACTATAAGAAGGCTTGATATTAACTTCCTTCCAAGAAATAGTCCACTAGAATAGTCCCTGTTTTGACCAACCCATCTATATCTCATTTTTCATTTTACCCTGTTTTTTTTTTCTACTTATCTTACTCCACCCAGGTGAAGACTCCTTGAAGGAAGCACCCTCAGCACGTATTAGTTGTCCCAAAGGTTCCATGACTTATGGCTCCTACTGCTATGCCTTGTTTCGGATACCACAGACCTGGTTTGATGCAGAAGTGAGTGTTAAGAGTTAGAAAGTACATGTGGGTCCTGGGGAAATGTTGGACCCTATTATCTCTAGTTCGTTGTGTCTGAGATGAATACTCAATGTAGCCTCTCGACTACCTCTGCCTGGCCATGCAGTCTAAATCTTCTTTTGATTCTGCTCCTCACACAGCTGGCCTGCCAGAAGAGGCCCTCAGGACACCTCGTGTCTGTGCTCAGCGGAGCTGAGGCTTCATTTTTATCCTCCATGGTGAAGAGCACAGGCAACAGCTACCCATACGTCTGGACTGGGCTCCATGATCCCACACTGGTACAATTCCTTCTTCTCTCACTTGCTATTATCACATAGGTATGCTTGCTGAGCATCCCCAGAAAGAACCCTAAAGGACACAGAGGTCAGACACTGGGTTACACTGGGACAAGGGAGGGATACCATCAGCATCAGTAGTAGAGCTGAGCTCTGTGAGGATTTCTAGAGTTTAGATGAAGTTTGTGTACCTGTTCTTGACTTTATGGAGGTCTCACATGAGGCATTGGAAGAATTCACTGTCAATTTCAGGGAGCCAGAATAATCAATAGTAAGTAATAAGTACATATTCTAATTCCATTTTAGAGGAAATTGTTAATTTACTACCATTTACATTTCAAGTAAATTTCAGTGGGTCCTAATTTCATCAGTAGTTTCTAGGTTTATATATATATATGAAGTGGAGACAACAATAATTTCTATTCTTATGTTCTTGTCAATTGTGTATGATCAGCTGAGTTCTGGGAGGTTGGGAGGGGTCAGTGTGTCATTGAAGGTTTCCCACATGCAGAGCTTTGAGAACCCCAACTATTATCTCGTTCTTTCCTTGTCAGGGTGAAGAGCCCAATGGAGGTGGATGGCAGTGGAATAATGGTGATGTGATGAACTACTTTAACTGGGAGAGGAATCCATTCACTGCCTTAGACCGTGGTTTCTGTGGTGGTTTGTCAAGAGCGTCAGGTAAGACTGAGAAGAGCCACCTCACCTAGAGGCACACCCAGCTTCTCACATCCTGGGCACCTCTGAACTAGGAAGTGGAATGTGGAGTTGTTCTCTCATCTCCATTGGCTTCTTGGCTATCTCCTTTCTCTGGGTTGTTCCACTGGTGAGCATGAGGGAGTTCCTTTTAAGTTGAAGCCACAGATTGAGGCATTTCTTCATTATGTTCTCAAGATCCACACTCCTCCATTACTTCACCCCCTTTCTCTTTCCAGGATTTCTGAAATGGAGGGATAATACCTGTGAAGTGAAGTTTCCCTATGTCTGCAAATTCAGAGGTTAGGCTTCTTCAAAATCAAACAGCCAGAATTTGTCCTGATGTTCATCGCGGACGTGGGACAAAGTGCGAAGACTCGCCCAGGAAGAGCATGTCCTATCCTCAGACACCTCACTGGCTCTTTTCAGGTCTTGCCTTGGTCATTTCTGTATAGGTTGTGTCCTGAAGTCTCAGAGAACAATAATAAAACTTCAGTCACACTCTGAGTTTTTGTGTTCCATTAAGATAGTATCTATTATTACCGTCTATGTTATGTATGCATGTATGGGTGTGTGGATATCATAGAGTTACGATGGAGATCAGAGGGTAACTTTGGGGAATCATTCCTGCCTTCTTTCTGTTGAAACAGGGTTTCTCTAATTTTTGCCGCATAGAAAACTCACAAGGGTCAGGACAGTTGTCCTAACTCTTCTACTTCCCATCTCTCCATCCGAGTACTGAGTTTACCAGTGGCACCCACTGTGTCCAGCTCTTTTTAGTGATTTATTTCCCTGGTAATGAGGGCAAGCCAACTCAAGTCATCAAGCTTGGGAAATAAAACGTTAGCCTTAAATAAAACGTTAGTGAGATGCCAAGCCATCTCACTGGTCCTGTGCACCATTTCCTATTGAAATTATTTTGCTTGTAATAAATAATATATTCTGATCTCCTCCCCCAACTCCTCCCAGATCATTCCCACCTTCCTATCTACCACCACCTCCATGATCTTTTTATGTCTATCACTTAAAAAACAAATGAATAAACCAAAACCAAGAAGCAAACACAAACTCTGCAAAGACCTGAAAATAGAAACCAACATATTTGAGCAAATGACAAATAAGAGGAAGGCTGTCAGAATGGCAGAGGAGACATCTGACAATTCTATATCCATACAGACAGTGCCTAATGGTGCACACTCACCACTTCCCTGTAACTGAGAATGTCGGCCATGCTCATGGAGGCTTGTACTGTGACCATAGGAAGGCATTACCGTCTCTCACAGTCAAGGCTCCAGGTGCAGGCTAATGGCTGATGTTTTCAGCAGTTCAAGAATCATCTGTGAAGTCTAACATTAAAAACTGCAATCTATATGAATGGTAAGTTTTGTTGGATATGGTAAAAAAACAAAAATGAACTTAGCACAACAGTGCAGGCACAAAGAGTATTGAACATTCTTACTCTCTTTCCAACAAGAAAAGAAAAATAAAAAGAAAATCTGAAAGCACTTTAACAAATTCATTTTAGACCAATGAGAGAATGGAAGAAGCAGGGGAAATCGTTTTCTGGTGTTTACAGAAGAACCAAGTGCATGGCTTCCTCCTCTACACCTGTAAGATGCTGGAAAACTTCGCAAGGCGAAGTGTGGATTCTTGGTGAGAGGAAGACACTCCTACAGTCTTTATTTCTAGGGAGACCCACCCAACATTACCATGGGAACTTTTTTCTTTCAGCATTCATCAAGTTTTTATGATCAAAGCAAAAAATAATATCTGCAAGACCTGTGAGAGGGGGTAGAAAAGTAATCCTTTGAAGTCAGCCATGTAACTTGTAACTCTTACCACAGCCTGGGCAAAGATGCTCGCTCATCTCCCCCAAAATTTGTTCTTCCTGCTTTTTCCTAGAGTGGGGAAAGCTAAGAAACCCTTTGTTAGTCTTGAGCTAGGATGTAGGATCAGCACTGGTATTTATGTTTTGTGTGAGTGTACATGGACACTATGTATGGACCTTAACATTGAAGAGAACAAGCCAATATTATGTTGCTTTTTTTCTGTTATGAACTCTTTTCAATGTCCTGTTTTTATTTGCGTTTTTCTTTCCTCTCCATTTCTTTTCTCTTTTCTTCTAATTTAAGTTATAGTTAGTACCTTCTTCCTTCTTCTCCTCTTAACTTTTATCCTGCTATCCATTTTATATTTAAAAGATTATTATTATTATTATTATTATTATTATTATTATTATTATTATTATTATTTGGAAATGAGGGAGTAAGGAGGTCCAATACTCTCTACCCGTACCTTTATGATAAGTCCATAGAAATAATATTTTAAAAGTATATTCTATAAAAGTTTGAGTGTTCAAAGTAGATTGCATTTTGATTAAAGTTATGCTTCAAAGATGATATTTATGGCATACTGCTTAAATAACATCAGACTCCATGTGTCCCAACAGGAAGCTATGTATGGACAGTCAGTATGAAGGAGGGCAATACTTTTATCTGTTCACAACATCATCTCCTATAAGCCCTGTCCACATTTCCATCACAGCATGCCAGTAGGCACAGAGTTAGACCACTGTTTCTTAGGAACTGGAATGCAGTGATTTCTAGAATTTCCTTCTATAATTACTCTGCATGACTTCATGCAGACTTACTGCAAAAACAGACCACAGAACCCAGATTGTTGATGACATTTTATTTTTGTTCTCTGAGCCTTTACGTTACAGCCCCATAGAATGTTCTGACGGGAGAACAGCAGAGATGATCTGAGGGATTTGGTGTGGATATGTAGGCAGAGCTCGCTCTTTCTAGGTGAATCCTCGTATTCGCTCCCTTGTCCGTGTGAGCCGAGTATTTTCACGGTGTTGAAATGAGGACTGTCCTAGACCTTGTATTTGCAGACATAGGGGAGTAGTGTTTCACAATTATAATCTCTCCACTTCTGAAAGCCTACAGAGAGACAAGAGGTAAAGGGAACGGGCAGGTGAATCTGTGTATTCAAAGAAAGAACGACTCAGTCTCTACTCTGGGCTTAAGACTTCTTTGAAGCTTGCTAATCACTGTTGCATTTCCCAGGGGAGGAGACACAGAGAGAACCATGAGAGAAGATGGCAGGTCACAAGTCCACACTATATCTCTCAAACCTGTGTCATGCCACGGTGGTCAGCCTGGATGTGGGAAGATGGGTCTTACCTGAGTTCCAAGACAAAGCTGCACAGTAACCACGGTCTGCGGCAACAGAGGGGTTCCTCTCCCAGTTATAGAAGGTCAGCACGTTGGAACTGCTCCACTTCCACCCGCTTCCATTGGGTAGCGTGCCCTGTAGAGTGGGAAGGGGTGGGTGATAGAGATTCACTAGCACCCTGTTTGCATGACACTTTCAGGGAAACACCCGATTCTATGCCTAGCTTTCCCAAACTTGCTCTGATCAAACCCAGTTCCAAGAGCCTTTTGGTGAAATATTATTCCAGAATTACTTTGTCCTATTTGCAAACCTCAAAAACTATGGAATGAAATTAGGACGTACTGAAATTCATCTTTTCCTGATAAATACAAGTGGGGGTACAAATGAACAAAAAAAAATCTATTCTATAAAGAGAAAATACAGAATGTTTCTTTGTTCAGTATTTCCTGACAATTGTATGTGCAGACTCCCTGAGATCAATGGAAATATCTTTGAATGTCTCACACAAAAATTTAGAAAAAGTCGACCACAGGCATACAGACTTCAAGTAAACTCTGAGATTTCCACAGAGCTCAGCTCTTCAGCTGATATTTCCCTTGCTCTAATGCCATCTAGCATTCGAGATCCATGACCCATTATTTTTCTGGGGAGTCACAGGGACTCTCCCACAGGGATAAAAGGCACTAGCGGGAAAAAGCAAGACAAAGATAGGATCGTACATATGAGGGATCGTGGAGTCCAATCCAGATGTATTTGTAGTTGGCCAAACTGTTCTTCACCAGGGACGACACAAAGGTAACTTCACCAGCATGGAGCAGAAACGCCAGGTGTCCTGAGAAATGCATCTGGCAAAACAGCTGTTTAAAGGACAGAATGGAAGCAATATTAAAACCCCACTGGGAAATGGTAGAGCATAGGTGAGGGGCTGGGTTCATCTCAGTCCATTAAACCACAGAGATTGAAATACAACACTCCTCTTGACCCAGGAGTACTTTCTTCTACTGCTCCCAACCCTGTATGTCACTACTCACTTCTGCATCAGGCCAAGTCTGTGGTATCAAAATCAGTGAATAGCAATGGGAGCCATAGGCTACTGAGCCTTGAGGACAGGTGATGCGTGAAGAAGGCAGTTTCCTTTGGGATTCTTCACCTGGTGTAGAGGGAGAAATAGACAGTGATGTCGTGAATAAGATAGTGGAGATTAGAGAACAGAACTTCGTGTGAAATTGTGACTGTATTCCTGAGTTCCCACTCTTACCATTTCCCTAGTTCTCAGGCTGTGTATTGTGTGTGTGTGTGTGTGTGTGTGTGTGTGTGTGTGTGTGTGTGTGTGTTGGGGGTGTTTGTATACATGAGCTGAGCATGTAGACATGAATGCCAGATGTCAGTCTCAAGTGTCATTGCTTAGTCCCTATTAATTTGTAGTTTTTAGATAGGGTTTCTAACTGACTTTGGAGGGCAATATATTTTGATAGAGTGGTTATCCAGTGATTACTCATGGACATTTCTGCATCCTCTTCCCCAGTACTTGAATTAAAAGCATGCACACCATGTCATGTTTAATTTATGTGGGATTCTGGTGTTTACCTGGAGTCCTCATGCTTGCTTTAAAAAGCACTTTACTGACTGAGCTATCATATCCCTAATTTCAGCTTCTTAATCTAAAGAGACTTCTTCATGTAGAAAAACATGACGTTCTATTTTACCCTTCCTGCATGTAATAGCTCTTTACTTTCTCCTTTCTCTGAGGGTTGTAGCCTATGTGGTTCTCTGTCCTCTGTCTCCTTCCTTAGAGTTCATTCCTGACATTCACACTTTCCTATTTTTTTTTAACCTGCCAACATAAATTAGAGTCCACTGACAACGTGGGGAAACTTTCTCTCCATTACAATGCTGCTCTTTGGTACATCCCACCTCCTCCAGAGTGAGGCAGGATGACGAAGATTTCCTGTGAGAATGCTCCTAACACATTAGACTCCCCAAAGCCTTTCTCTTTTCCTTGCCTTGGAACACTTATGGGGGACCCAGTGCTAGATACAGAGCAAGTTTACCTTCCACCAGAGAAAGGAACATTAGGCAGGAAAGCAGCATCCAGGACATACTACAGAGGGTCGTGGGAGGCATCATGGTACCTGTGAGGGAGAAGGGAGTGTGGGCAGACAGGACGTGAAAGCAGACCACAGCCTCTTTCTTTCGTGCTTGTCTACCTCTTCATGGAAGCATTCATTTGGGTTTGACCCATGTCCTTCTATTCCGGAACAAAATGCAAAACCCGTGTCCAGCCTTCGGCTCCAAGCTCTGCTGAGTGTCAGAGCACTGCCTTGTGAGGGCAGAGAACTTTCTCCACCTTCTCCTGCACTGTGAGAGGTGAACCCATGTCTATTTCCCATCACCTTTCAGCTTCAGCTTACCTGTCTTGCAGAGATCTGGGGTGGTTTGTTGGATCTGGGGTGGACAGAGATGACTGTGATTTTATAACAGGATCTGAGGGAGGGGCATCAAAGGGAATGAATGGGTGCTTATGCCCATCAGGGTGATCGGTAGTGTTTGGCATGGATTCAAGGAGGTTTCCAGTAAGAATGCAGGACTTTTCACGGCAAGGACTGGGAACTGCCACACATGTGTTTCTTTTCCATCCTCAGATGCAAGTCAAGACTAAAATCCTACCAGCATCTACCAGGTGTCCAGTTCTGCAAAACTTAGGAACACTCAGGTTATGCAGTTTTATATATTTTTTTAAAAATTACAATTTATAAAAATTACAATTTGCATTTACTTAAGGCCATAATGTATATGCAAATATATTTATGTAAAATCGGGAATGCATTTTCTCTTGTACTGAATAACTGACTTCTGCAGGTATAGGTACATTTTTATTCCTGTCTAAAAGGTTTTAAGATATATCAAAAAAGGAGACCGCAGGACAGTTGCATTGATCTTAGTTCAGTCCCGATTTAACTCAGGAAAAACATCTCCAAGAGAGTCCACTCTAAGTTCCACCATCTGTGTGATAGTGTCCCCTTTAATCCCACCTTTAACCAACATTAGTCACCAGCACACATATGCTATTACTCCTCTCTGTAAATATTATCTTTCAGCTTTATTAAAATATAGAACCCATAGCATTTTGTTCCTTTCCATGCCTTTCAGCACTTTTCTTTAAACAGATGTGGGTTGTTAGACCTCTATTGGTTTTTTTGTATGTGACAGATGCTTTACTTTTTTGCTGGGACTGAGTTTTCCCACATCTTATTGGAGAAAGTCGACACTGCTCCTTCTCATCAAAGGGAGTGTCGCAGATCGCAAACTTTTAGTTTAAACTTTCACTTTTCTGATGAAAGATTAAATTGTTTATTCTATCTGGTGAAAAGTTTGTAGCTACAGCAATGATGGACAGAGTGCCTCCAAAGGTACTCTTGTCAAAGGTAGCCAACAAAGACACAAATAAAAATCTGGAAGAAGCAAGGGCTTGATCATGCACAAAGTGACCTTTCAGCAGAAATTCTAGGGCAGACATGATAATAAAACTCCCAGAAGAGGAAGAAAAACAAACACAATTGGGAAAGCATGGAAAATCCCATTAGTAGAGGTGTAGGCAAACTAATGAGAAATTGGAGGAGACCAACCAGTTTCAATGACACAGTGAATGACACAGAAGTGGTTAAGAGCAGAAGCAATGGGCACAGAATACTGAAAACAAGAGGAAACATCAGCGAAGTAATAGGAGCAGCCACACACTCTCAGGAATGGCTCTGAATGTAAATGGTAAACAGTAAAGGAGAGTGTAAGTGAATTTTTTTTCAGCTTTTTGAGACAGAGTTCTTCTGTGCAGCTTTGGAGCCTGTCCTGGAACTCAGTCTGTAGGCCAGTCTGTCCTTGAGCTCACACAGGTCTGCCTGCTTCAGCCTCCTGAGTACTGGGATTAAAGGTATGAGCCACCACTGCATGGTTGTAATTGAAATATTTTTGATGATTAACTGTATCAAAAAGCAAGACCCAGTAACATGTTACCTGTGAAATGCCTGAGAAACACACAATAGAAGGGAAGGAGTGGGAAGTATATCCCAGGAAAATAGAATGCAAAAATGAGTAGAAATAGCTACAGTTATACTGGAAAATGAAGACTTTAAGTTGATATAGTAGGACAGAAAAAAATGTCATTATATGAAGTGAATGGTTTTCCTGGATTGTATACTGTGTGCATGTACATGTAAGTATCTATGTATTATGTAGCATGGTTGAATATATGTGTGCATATATTAAAAAATCATAAGATCTCCACCTCATGAGATTATGAGACTACAAGTGAAGCTCACTTAAGTTTCTGAGAAGAAGGTATCCATCTGGTAGAGGTCACAAGACAGAATTTCAAACATCACCTGCATCCAAGGACAGAGCAGGTTTCATAATGGTTTGAAATAGCCCTTTGTATGGCTGTTCCTGGTGTTTGCCTGGAAGAGTCCCGTGCTTTTGCTGGGAACCTCTGAGTGCAGGCCAAGCCCTACTCACCATCCTGACCATTCCAGTTATTCCCTTTGAAGCTCCTCCCTCAAATCCATGGTAAAAGCACAGTTTTTTCTTTTTTTCTGTCCTGACAAACCAACCCAGATCTTTCCAAGATAGGTAAGTGGGAGAAGAAAGATGACAAGAGCCTTGCAGGGATCCATCTCCCAAACCATGGAAGATATGGGAGAATCCCTGCCCTCAAAGAACAAAGAGGTCTGAGAATCAGCAATGGTTTCTTGGGGACTTTTCAGGTGAAGGGGAAACATATTTTCCATTCCATTCCAGACCACAGAAAAACAGTGATGGAGTTCAATTTACCCCTACAGATCTCAGCAAAGCTGAAGGGAAGGGATGGCCATCTTTCCATGTTTTCTCTGTCTGCACTCTCTCTAGAGTTCTGATCGCTGTTCTCTCATAGACAAGATGCCACATCATCTGGCCCTCACCACTGTCCTGGATACTGCTCCCCTGCTTGCTGATCCTATCTCAGGTACAAGGTAATGTTTCTTTGCCTCTAGAACTGAATTCTCTCTGAGTGTCCAGAGCCAAGAAGGAAAGGAAGGTTTTTGAGAATCTCCCATGGGAATTGTGAGGAGCATGCAAGCAGTAACATTGCCCGCAAGCCATCCATCATCTCAGTTTCTTTGGGGTCACTGGCGGTGAGAAGTAGCACAGTGATCCATAAACAGGGGAATCCAAGGGTTTCCATTTTTCCCAGGAGGATCTAAATTATGTTAGTGTGTTTGGAGAAGTGAAGCTTGAGGTCTACAATGGAACTTACAAATAGACAGTACAGAGAATTGGGAGTCACAGACTATAATATTTAGGAAGGGTAAAATTAAAGGAGAAGCTCTTCTACATTGGACAATGTTATTTAAAAAAACAAACAAACAAAAAAAAAAAACAAAAACAAAGAACCAAATTGGTTGTAATGGCACACAACTTTCATCCCAGCATTCAGGAGGCAGAGGCAGGAGGATTTCTGTAAGTTCAAGGGCGGCTTGAACATAGTGAGTTCCAAGAGAGCCTGGGCTACAGAGTGACCTTGCCTCAAGACAAAAAAATATAAACAAAAACAAAAACCAAAACAACAACAACAACAGAAAAGGAAAACAAGCAAGCAAAAACCAATACAGCAAGAAGAAAAGCTTACTGAGGCTGTCACTGCCATGACTGTAGCTACCGTGCAAAACAAACAAGCCTCATAAACCTTCTCTTAAGCTGACCTTCCCATCCAACTCCCATTCCCCATCTCATTCTATCCTCTCCTTACCTCCCTCCACCTCCAGGTGTAGACTCCCCAAAAGAAGTGCCCTCTCCACTGATCAGCTGCCCCATGGGCTCCATGGCCTATCACTCCCACTGCTATGCCCTAGTTAGGACACCCAAATCCTGGTACCAATCAGATTTGAGTTTTAAAGGATGGGGTTGAAGTTAACATCATATAGTATGAGCAGGCAGTGAAAGAGGCCGCAGATTTCTATGATTCCATGGGGATCAGAATGACTGTTCTTTCTTCTATGTAATCTTCCTACATCTACCCCACCACTGTTCAGTGAGGTCTCAGTCTCTCTCATTCTGTCCCTCATATAGATGGCCTGCCAGAAGAGACCCTCTGAGCACCTTGTATCTATTCTTAGTGGATCTGAGGCTTCCTTTGTGTCATCCCTCGTGAATGGCAGAGTGAATAACTACCAAGACATCTGGATTGGGCTCCATGATCCCACAATGGTTAGACTGTATCTTTTCCCATTTCATCTCCAGAAGCTGATGTCTCCCAAGCACAGTTATTTGTCTCCAGTTCATGTATAACATTAGGAAGACATAGCACTCAGATGTTGGGTGACATTAGGGTAAGGGTTGTCCTCAATGCCATAGGTAAGGGCTGAGTTCTATGGAGGTTCCTAGTCTTCAGCTTAATCACTTTGCCTGTTTTCATTTTTTTTCTTAAGAAAACCAACTGGTGGGTTCTTTGGTCTTCAATCAACCTTCACAAAGAGTTCTGAGAGTATGATAAATTAAGATTTTTATTATTATTTAAAGATTATTTATTTATTTGTATGTATGTATTCCCTGAACATATGTACCATCTGCATGCCTGGTGCTTGAGGAGGTCAGAGAATGACTTCAGATTTCTTAGAACTGCAGCTACACATTGTTATGAACAACCATATGGTGTTGGAAGCTGATCTTGTGTCCTCTGCAGGATCAGGCAATGTTCTTAACTGCTGAGCTATCTCGTCACCTCCTCCTTTTGTTGTTTATAGAGAAGATATTGTGAGATTCAGAGGCTATTCCGAAACGTATTATTATTCATTGTGCAGCAAGTACCCCCTTAGTCTAGCTCTACAGTTCTTTGGATTATTGGCAAAGAAAAGCCTGTGAGAGACAAAAGCTAAATCAGAACTTAGAAGTGAAAAGGCATCTGGACAACATGGTAGAATGGACCAAATTTATGATGGGTTAACATATTTTCTCTTCACACATCTACTGTGCAGGGTCAAGAATCCAATGGAGGTGGATGGGAGGGGCTTAACTCTGAAAGCAACCTCAGGTTAAAAAAAAGGAAGCACCACCTATGCTCCATCGTTTTCATATTTTCATACTTCTGCACTGAGTCTAAACTAGGGAATTCAGTATGGATTTGTGTTCTAATTTTCATGACCCTTGCCACTGCACTGGGGAGTGGGTGAAGCTAAAATAAAGACATCCATGATATCCACAAGATCCAAAGTGTTTGCTTTCTCTAGGATTTTTTTGCAGTGGGAAGTTCATCACTGTGATGGGGAATAACATTTTGTCTGTGAGTTCAAGTAGTCAGAAGGCAGCTTCCTGAGTTTATCACAAAGCTCGCTTTGACAGTGGATCAAATACAGAACTTCACCCAGCCAGGCTGTGCTCACTTTACAGTCCTGCACCAGGCGTGTTACTCTGATTTTCTATCTCCTTTCATCCACCTCCTCATCCTTATTTCAGGCTTTTCTGCACAGTTCATGATTTGAAATCTTGCAGATTAATAATGGAAAAACCTTCGTTTGTATTTTTGTGTTTTACTTTCATGGTAAGAATCTGTGGAGGGGCAGAGAGTGTTGGAGAAGGAAGCTGCATGTCCACTACTGTCCAGTGCATCCCTCCTGGTTTCCTGTGGTGAGTGTGGCTTCTACTTGAATATTGGCTTGTAGATAGATGAAGATACCGTCCTTTCTCACACTCACTATTGGGTAGAAGAAAGGTAAAATTAGCCATATGTATCTACTCAGGGCAGTAACAGTAAGGTAACCCGGTTAAATTCCTACAGTCGGTATCCTAATCCTAACTCTAATCTTCAGGCACACTCCCTGTGTCTTTGCCCAAGTCCAACACAGCCTCTACATGCTGTGACTCTCAGTTGACATTCATGATCATCAAGGATCTTTTCAGGATATTAAAAGATGCTTATTGTCAACTAAATTTCATCCATTTAATTCGTTCTCCAGCATGCTTCACAGCCTGTCGCTATGGACACTTACCCCATCTGCAGCAATAGATTCTAAGTCATACTTGTGAACCTCACCACCAGACTAGAACTCACTGATACAGACTTTAGGAATGTTGAGTGCCTGGCCAGTCTCTTCTCTGTCAATATCCTTTTTGTGGTTTCTTCCCAACACTGAGTCAGTCCCATTAGAAAGGCCTCAGGCTCTGATAATCTCCCATGGTCCTGATTCTAGGTTATTCATCATGATGACAGGGACCACTCTGATACAACGATGTCCACCCATCTGAACTCACACAAATCTGTGATTCAAATCAATCCCCATAGGTGTAGATTTCCTGTCTATCCCAGGGTTAGGCTGCCTTCTAACATGCAGTTGAAAATTGTGAAAATACAGAACACTTACTAAATGACAGAATCAAGTTTATCAAGAAATATTTGAAAAAATATGTATACATATACATATCACATATTTACTCACTTGATATCCACATGAACACATAAAAGTATCTCAAAGATCAGAGAGAGTTCAGTGGGTAAAGATGCCTATTGTCAATCTTGAGGATGGGAGTTCAATTCAGGCCCCAAATGGTATAAGCAGAGAACTCTGACCTCCACAAGCATGTGTTAATGTAGCACACATGTACCTTCCTGATCACACATATGTACACAAAATAAATGAAAAATAATAATACTTAAAGTAAATAAAGTAAAATTAATCTAAAATAGATTATATATGAATATATGTATATATGTACATATATGTATGTGTGTGTGCGTGAACATATAAAAATTAGTGAAAAAGAGGCCAAGAGCATGAAAGAGAATGGGTAGGGGTATACTGAAGGGTTTGGAGAGAAGAAAGGGAAAGAGGAAATGTAATTATATTATAATTTCATAAATAAAAATATTGCAAGAATGAAAACAGGTGACAAATGGTGTCTATCAAGCAATAGAACAATTATCAGGATGGAGAGGGGATCTACAGAACAGGAGAAATTACTCGGAGATTATATATGAACCCAAATGGCTCACACACACATACAGGGAGCTCAAACAGTTTAATCATGTGAGAAGAATTAACCTAATTACAAGGCATCTGAATAAACACCACTCAAAGGGAATTGTAAATGACCACAGGTGTGTTTGAAAGAAGAGGCTTAACATCTCCTAATTATCAGACATATGCAAATTAGAATCATCATGTGGCCTCTTCTTGCACTTGTTTCCATGACTATTAGCAGCAGATGAAAGATAAATCTTTGGGAAAAATGCAGAGAAAAGGGAACATTTGTACATGTATAATAGGAAGGTAATTTTACAGCCATTGTATAAATCATGAGGCTTCCTCAAACAGCTAGAAATAGAAGTGCCATGTGATACAGCAATCCCCTGATGAATAAACACCCAAAGCAGACAGCATCAATATGAAATGGAATTTCTTTAGCCTATGTATTCATTTCAGCTGTGCTCATAATTGAAAAGATGTAAATGAACAGACTTTCCTTTAAAAAGATCCATTTTATTTTAATTATGTATAGGGGGGTGATACACACTTGAGTCATCTTCTGTGGAGGCCAGAGGAGGGCGATGGAGACTCCGGAGCTACAATTACTGGCATATGAGCCAGTGAGTGGATAAGGATGCAGGGAACAGAACCTGAATCTTCTGTGACAGCAACTCTCCTAGCCTTGCTTTTCCTTAAATGTTATGTTCACGGGAGAATACTATTCAGCTGTGAGGTGCAAGAAAATTTTGCCACCTGTTAAAACATCAGGATATTGTATTAATTGAAATAATCTGAGCATAGAACTGCAAATACCATATGCTCTCACTTATACACAAGAGTCACTACACACAAGGGCCTTAAATATCAAAAAGAAAATTTAGGGATCAATTATCGGATACCTCTAGCAGTAAGGTTGTCTTTGCACTGTTTCTTCAGAGCTCAGATGCTATTTCTCTGGGTGGGGAGTTGCCTGAGCTCTCCTTCTTCTACATATTTTCCATATTTAATGCTTCCTTTTACAGCTTAAGATAGTGGCCAGCAGCAACTATACCACCCATGCCCCTCCTGGCCCATAAGAGAGAATTCAGTCTCCTTTTAGAAAGAAAAGTGAAAAAGAAGGCATTTAGGAAGACAGATGTATTTAAGAAACTAGTCAGAGCTATTAGCTCACACTAAATGCCATAACCCCTCAGCTGTCAATGGCAGAGGCAGGAGGACCATTGTGAGTCTGAGCACAATCTGGGATGCATCGTGAGTTTCAAACTGGTCGTGGGTACAGAGCTAGACAACCTCCTTCAAGGGGAAAGTGTGTTGAGACTACTGACCTGAATAGATTTTCACCATTCTTATAGTTTTGGTTGTGAGCCTAGCCTTTAATGGCTGAGCCGTCTTTCCAGACCATATTTTCACCATTCCTTTTTTCCCCCATGTATGTATGTGTATGTATGTATGTTCCCTCTCTCTCCCTCTCTCCCTCTCTCCCACCCTCCCATCTGATTCCACCCCACTCCACAGGGATGATAATTCCTTCCAGGAGGGGTCACCAAAATCTGTAAAGTCATGTGGAGAAGGGACTAGGCCTTCTATCCTGTCTCTAGGTTAAGGGAGTATCCCTCCATGGGGAATGGGCTCCCAAAGTCCTTTTGTGCACCAGGCATACATCCTGGTTCCACTGTCAGAGATCCTGTAGATTGCTCAGTCCTTCTGAGACCCATGTTCAGGGGGGTCTGAGTCAGTCCAATGCTGGTTTCCCAGCTATCAGTCTGGGGGCCCATTAGCTCCTCTTTGTTCAGGTCAGCTGTCTCTGTGGGTTTCTGCAGCCTGGTCTCATCCTCCCTCTCTGCATCTGGATCATTGGACTTATTTACAAGCAGCAACAAGACCTCATGATTCTTAACAGCAATAAAATTTTTCCTGTTTGTGAGATCTTGGAAAGGTATATTCCAGAGGGGAGCTGAATGCATTGCAGGAACTCTTTTCACAGTCTCTCAGCCATGGTTCAGGCACACGGGGAAGACAGGCTACACAGCACCTGGTGTGGGAACCAGTCTACTCAATGAAGGAAGAAGCACCAGAAGACATTGCAAGGAGAATCACAGGGCAGCCCAGGACAGTGACAGTCACTCAGAGCAGGGCACAACATCACCTAGAACACCTACACAAGTAGATAGTTCAGAGATGTTTCTGGCAGGCCGAGGTGCTCTTCCAGGCAGAGGCCAGATACCCTAATCAAAACAAACTTTGCTTCAAGCAGTGATAGAATTTAATGGGTTCGGGTATGTACCCAGATGCTCCATTCCCACAGCCCTGAGACTCAGAAGGGTCAAGAAAAGATCTTCCAGGAAAGGGTGTAAAGGGTGATTGTAGTAGCCAAGAGTACAAACATTCTACAGGGAATAATAAAGACAAATGGGAAGAAAACAGAAGAAGAAAAGTGTAGTAGGATCAGTGGGCAGAATTTACTTTATCAGTCTCTATCTTTTACCCCTATATATAAAAATGGTGAATTTAAGCCTATGTAGACTCTGATGGCTACAGACAACTGGTATTCTGGATTTTACACTTCCTCTGCCCCTTCTTTCATAACGTTCCTCAGCCATAGAAAAAGGAGTCATGATTTAGATGAAACAAAAAAATAGACTATATATATATATATGTATATATATGTGTATGTGTGTGTGTGTGTGTGTGTGTGTGTGTGTGTGTGTGTGTGTGTTTATACCAATAAAAGTCAAGGAATAAGAGGTGATCAACTTGAGGAGGCTTGGAGCAGTTACAGGAAGGGTAGCTTATAGGGTCTTGAGGGAGAAACATAATTAAAGATCACATTAACCTAAACTAGTCAAATCAAGGAGGATAAACACCATATATTTCTTCACATCCTCACTTGTGGAACATACACTTTATACACACACACACACACACACACACACACACACACACACGCATGAATGCATCACGCATGTATGGATATATGCTCACAGGCACACATATGCACGTGTATAAGAAAACAGAAAAGAGATAACCAGATAAGTGAAATGAGAATAGAAGGAAAGGTAATGGAATGTGAACATTGTCAAATTATGTTACTTGGTGACACACTAAAACAAAAATATCACAGGACAATTTTTTGAAAATAAATAATGTATTGTTTAAAGGAGAGATACACATTGTTTGAAGCTGGAAATTTTCATTTAGGAAAAGCTTGGCTAAAGATGTTGTCTGCAGGATCTGCCTGCATCTTAGGTACATGCATACATGCTTCATAGGGATGGTGGAAGAATTTCAGTTGTGTAATTATTGCTGTGGGCACACTTCTATTTCCACATTTTAACCATTTCCCAATGTTCTGTCCTCTTCACTGCCACCATTTCCCAGAAGCTGCTCCACAACATTAGACTTCTCAGAATCATCTTATCTAAAATTCTCAAGCTGAAGTAGAATATTTGCCTAGCAAATATTAAAAAATTATACAAAAATATTCTGGATAAAGACCAGAGTTTGCTCCAAATGACTGATAAAATATTTATAAAAAAATGAAAATCAAAAGTGATCTCAAATGAAATATCTTGCTTGTTTTATTGAGATAGAAAAGGATGCTCTGAGACAAACCAATCCTCTTATGATCCTTTACTTCTTTTTGAGCCATCTTTTTATTCCTCCAAACAAAACTTTATTGAAAGTGCATAGCATGAGAAGGCACCTAAGGACATTGTAACTTAGAAGAGGAGGGTATACTGTACATGACTTTAGTGTAGGTGCATGGATTAACGTTAAGATATAGTCAAGGAGCAATGGTTTGGTTGCATGGATTGCTAACTATAACTTGAACAACCTGAATTTCCCCCAAAGACGTTCAGAGAAGCACTTAGTGGCTAAAACCATTACAGGTGCTATTGGTAGTAGAATGTGAAAATAAGTCAAAGTGGTGTAGACCTGCAAACTTACAGAGAGAATTTCTCAAGTTGAAAGTACTTTCACATGTATCCTTTGTGAGTTCAGATTGACTACAGGAAGTCTCACATACAATGGGTGCTCTTTGCATGTGGCCAGAGCCTGTAAAAAAGATGGTTCTATGAACCTCAACATGATACTATATTACTCAGAAATGGAAATTCTGGAAGATGAAATTGTTACCAGTATTCAATTGCCCTTGATTTTATAAAAATATAGATTTTGGAAATCTTTGGGATGAATCCAACTCAGTCATTTGATCTGCTTAGAATCCGAGGGTTTCCCATGGTTAGTGGCATGGGGGTACATACATTCAAATAAGCAAAAGTATCAATGGAACCGTTATTATCTAAGAAGATGGAAATGTTATTGTGCCAAGGAATACAGTTAAGAATGCCACCTATGCTGACAGAGAGGCCATAGGGACCACAGTAATGTACCTTTGTAACTCAGGAAGCGAGTTCACTTCAACCACCAGAATGAGATTGGAAATTTATCACAAAAGTGTGATGAAACAAAGCACCATTATTGGAGGAGGAATATATGGACGCAGGTTAGAATCACTATAGAGCAGTAGTTGTCAGCATTCTTAATGCTGTAACCATTTAATACAGTTTCTCCTGTTGTGGTGATCCCCATCCATAAAGTAATTTTTGTTGCTACTTTGTAACTGTAGTTTCACTATTGTTATGAACTGTAGTGTTAATTTCTGTGCTTTCTGATGGTCTTAGGTGACCCCTGTCCTGTAAAAGGATTTTTTTTTGACCACCAAAGGGCTTACAAACCCGAGGTTGAAAACCATTGCTCTAGAAAGTCATAATTACTCTCTTCAAATATTAGGGCCTAGATAACTCTAAAATCTTTTATACAAAAGGTTTATTTTTAAATTTTATTGTTGAGTATGTGCCTGTGTGCTTGTGCACATATGTGCAGGTTACTCTGGGGATAAGAAGGTGGCATTGGATCTTCTGAAGTTGGATTTACAGGGGGTTGTAAACAGCCTGATAAGGACAATAGAAACTTAACTCAGGTCTTCTTCAAGAGCAGAAAGAGGTCATAATTGATAATGCATCTCCTCAGCCACTCTAAAACCTTAGCCAATAGAACCTAAGCCATGTTGTGCTGTATTCTTGTACTTGAGAACATGGTTTGGGAAAAGAAGAAGGATCATTTTTCCTCGTGTGTTCTTTAATTTAAGAAGAAAATAAAATGTTACTATGGGTGTGATCAATACAAAATTTTCCCACTGGTGGAATTCAAGCAAGGGCCAACAGATGCAATGAAGACGAGTCTAAGAATCAGTTTTAAAGTTCTGACGTACAAGGTGAAAAATAGTCCTTGCTGATCTTAAAGCTCGCTGAAAAGAAGGGAAGTGAAATGGACTGTCTGTTTGTTACACATTCAAGGTTCTCCTGAGCTGTTTAGGAAGAAGACAATGATCAAGACAGGAGTAGGCATGCTACACGGGCAGCTGACATCCAGGGAAGTGGATAAGACAACCTGAAGCAGAATCTGTTAATGGGAAAGCATAGAGAGGAAAGAGTGCACAGTATGATACTGAAGAAATGAGAAGGATAGAAGAGGAAAACACCAGCGAAGAAAATATTGAGCTCAGCCTTTTATTTTATTTTATTTTTTTATAGTAGCACGCTAGGGAAGGCTCCTAAGTTATCTAATTCTTAAAATACTTTACTTCCTGTCTTAGAAGGTATTTTTCCATGTCCTGTGTAGCTACCTTCCCTTCTCCAAGCCCCGCCCACAGACTGTCCTGCTTTAGTGTCACACATCTCCTTTGCTTTGTTCCTGATGTCCTCCCTCTGCTCATTGGCCAACTTGAGTTTGTGGAAGGGTTCTGTTTCTGCTCAGGGACATGGGAACTGGGAATCTGGATGATCTCATAGAACAAAGTGTTTTCTTCTTTAACTTGAGATGTTTACCAGCTGTAAGTGTGAAGAATTCATCACCTGTGATCACTCCCATGATGTTCCAGAAATACACGACTTCTACTGCCAGGATTACTGTATGCCATCTGTGCCAAAGACAAGTCTTCTGAGACTCCTTGTCCCTCCCCTTGATTAATTGTCATGACTCTTCTACCCTATCCTGTTGCATATAAAGACCGACTTGTACATAGCCTGACAAGATTTATTATTCCTGGCTGTCAGGTAAGTGTGTTTGTAAAAGGAAGAGTCCTTAATACAAGCTATTCTACCTATTTGTCTCTAAAGGGACAAAGGATATTGTAAAAATGTTCTTGCAGTACTGGTAGGCCAGTAGAGGCCCAAACTGCCTGTCTAGTCCTAGAGCTATAAATTTCTAAAAATCTGAGGACAAGGAGTTGAGTATATTGGGGATGCCAGAGAGCCTTCTTGAACTATGAAATCAAGAAACAAGAGGGGTTGTGTAGGATCAAACTTGCTGTGTTCATCACTCCTAGAGTTTCCTTCTCTTTCTTATTCAATAGAATTACTGATTTTTGAATTTAAATCTAAGACTGTCTACTGCTCAGCATGGCTTGGAACAATGCATACCATACCCTGTTCGCATTCCTGATGCTCCTGTCATGCAGCCAAGGTAAGCTTGTTGTACCATATTACCTACATACCTAAAGGCTTTGTTCCTTTCCTACGCATGCTCATCTATCAGAAAAAAATTTATTTTGGATATTACATTATTCCTTGTTCATGACAACTAATGCTTTTTTTAGTTGGTGTAGTTAAATCTAGATGTCTTTATTAATTCCTGATGTCTTTATGCAGATAATATAAAAGAGGATCTTATGTTTTTTTAAAAGCTGTAAAATACAGAAGAAATGTGAGAGCTTCAGAAAAATAAGGGAAAAACTATGGGGAAATAGCCTCAGAAATTACTAGTGAGTTCTTGTCTCAGGGAAAGAAAGCCTGGGATAGAAAAGCAAGGATGGGGGAATGTAGAGTAGGCAGTCACTCTGCTGCCTGCCTCATATCCTTACAAATCTACAGAGGAGCTTCAACCATGCCTGTGTCATCTTCCAGACTTTGTCCCATTCTCAGCATCACATTGACTTCCTCTTCTCTTCCTAGGCCAGAAGGCTGAAGAAGGCTTGCTCATGGATGAGAAAGACCTTCCTTCTTCCAGGATTAACTGCCCAGAAGGTGCCAATGCCTATAGTTCCTACTGCTATTACTTCATTGAAGATCGTATGACCTGGCAGGAGGCAGATGTAAGTGAAAACAGAAATGTGGGGAGAGGGAGGAGTTGGTAGCCTACTTTCCCCGTCACCAACCTTAGTTTTACCCTTGATGGTGACGGTCATTCTGAATGTTCCAAGCAGGAACCTTGATACTGAGTCACAGTATCATCAGGAATATCTCTTCACTGTTCTTTCTCTCAAACATTCCTTAGTAGGATTGGTATATTTTTCAGAAAACACCCTTCTCCACTAAGAAATTTATTTTCTCTCTGAATGCCAACAGCTCTTTTGCCAGAATATGAATTCAGGCCACCTGGTGTCATTGCTCAGCCAGGCTGAGAGCAACTTTGTGGCTTCTCTGGTTAAGGAGAGTGGTACTACAACCTCCAATGTCTGGACTGGACTCCATGACCCCAAAAATGTGAGTATGTGGCCTCTTTAACTCCTAATGATCAGGTGCAGGAGAAGTGAAATAATCAAGTCTAGCCAGTGAAAAGCCAATTTTACATTTACAAAAAAGCAATGTGTTTGTGGATGTTAGGATATGTGAGCATATTGAGGTTCACTACAGGTGATAGTGAGGCTGAGGCTCAGCATTGGAGCTCCATCCATTCATGGTCAATTTTATTGGATCGCCTGAGAAGCATTAGTTATGTACTCGTTATTACTTACTGTGTATCTGGATGATTTATGTGTTAGAAGAGAATCCTTTTCAGGTAACTGAGAAGAAAATAATTTACTGCCTGTTTTGGTGAATCTGTTGCTTTACCAACCTACCTACTACTATTTAGTGGTATGCTGAAAGAGGCAAGGTTTGGCCCTCAAGAAAGAGTCTCTGGGAACAACTTTCTGTGATACATGTTATAGGTCTTTATAAAATTCAGAGTACTTACTTTTCTGAAGGACAGTGGAAGGTACAAAAGCAAAGAAGCACTGTGATTCTCAATGGGACAATGGTATTATTTTTGTCTCGGATTTTGGTACATTTCTGACTGTGCACACGGTCCAGCTGTTTCTGTCACTTTCTAAGTGGCACTGGCTCAACTCTACTCTTGCACTGTAGAACCGCCGTTGGCATTGGAGCAGTGGATCTCTGTTTCTCTACAAGTCGTGGGCTACTGGAGCTCCAAGCACGACTAATCGTGGATTTTGTGTGTCGCTGACGTCAAACACAGGTAAGAGGCAACATGTTTTCTGTCCTTTTCTTCTGCTCAGCTCTGGGAACAGACCTGGGGCTGCAGATAGAGGAAGGGTTACTTAAGCAAGAAATAGAAGTGTTTCCCTTATTTCCTGTCTTGAGTCTTAGAACTAGATGATGCCACAGCCTCTCCATCTGACTCTTTTAATTTACTTGTAGCATACAAGAGATGGAAGGATGAAAACTGTGACTCACAGTACTCCTTTGTCTGCAAGTTCAAAGCCTAAAGCCAGCACTTCGTTACTACGGATCAGAAAATGAAACACAACCATCTATCTGCCACAAATTAGATACTCTTTTCTGTTGAACTTACAAAAGACTTGCTGTATTCTTATATACCCCATTCTTAGACCACTGGCCTAAAGCAAATAAAATCATATCCCAGACTTGTCCTGTCTTCTGTGTCACTATGTTCATTGTGAATGGTTGGGTATCTAAAATAGATGGAATTCTAGCACTGTCAAGCCCCCTCTGGCATAGCTATTGTTAAATTTGCAGCCTTCATCAGTATTTTGTGCCTTTGCTTATGATAAATTGCAAGTTCATACATTCCTTGCATTTGCTTGGACTGTGACTTCTAGAAATTGTGAATGACATGGGGATTTAATGAAATTCTCAGGAAAATACTTTACAGTATGAAAAGTTGTAGGTATTTTCTTGAGAATCTCATATTGTTTTCACCAGTTATAATTGTCTATAATATTCTCTCTCATTCTCTATGTGTGTTCATCTGGCTTTGTAATCAGGGTAACAAAAGATTTGTGGGAGAGTTTGGTGATATGATTTCCATTTCTATTTTATGGAAGAGTTTCAAAAACTTTAATTTTTACTTACAGGTGTGATAGAATTCTAATTGGAACTTAATCATTTTTTATAAGAGAAGTTTATGTCTGTATCTATTCTCTTGCCTTTTATAGATCTAAGAAATTTAATGTCATCTTTACTTATTTGTGGTAGGTCACATGAGTCTACATATTTATACATTTACTTTAAATATTTTATTTGGCATGGCATGTTTCTAAGGTATATTTTAAAGGTCTTCTGAATTTATCACCATTGTTTATTTTAATTGCCACTAAAGAACCATAGTCAAAAATCATCATGGTACCAGAAAAAGAACAATTAGATTCAGGAACACAATTGGTTACTTAGAAATAACCCAAGTATGAACAGCCACCTGAATCTTGGAAAATGTTTAAAATATACATTGAAAAAAAAGTTCTTCAATGAAAGGTGCTTGTAAAATAAATACTCATATGTAGAAAAAAAATGAGATCTCTGTTTCTCATAATACACAAAAACAAATCCCACATGAATCAAAGACAGTAAGTTAGTGCTTGAAATCTTAAAAAAAAAAAAAAAGGAAAAGGAAGAAAAGAGAAAAATAAGATACATAGAACAAACCTCAAGACAGCTAAACTGGCAAGAACTTTTAAATTAGGACTCCAATTGCTCAAGAAATAGTGTCAATAATTAACAAATGAGTATTCTTAACACTGAAAGACTAGTGTACCACAAAGGAAACACTCTATTTTCTAGAGTGAGGAAGAACATAATAGGAGAATATTTTCTTTATTCTTATTCCTTACAAAAGATTTACTTTCTCGAACAAAGAGCTTTCCAGAAAATTTAACATGAACACACACACACAAACACACACACACACACACACACACACACACACACAAACACCCTAACACCTTTTAATAAATGTGCTAATAAAATCTCTGGACAATTCTTAAATAAAGTACAAATAACTAATATGCATGAAAAATTTCCCATCACACTAGCCACCAGAGAAATGCAAATCAAAACTGCACTGATATTCAATCTTACCTAGTCAGATTGACAGTCACAAAGACAAATATAAAAATTAATGACAGTGAAGATATGAATAAAGGGACAGCATTACAAATAGCTGGTGGAAGTGTAAATTTCCGTTACCATGGAAAGTATTACAGAGGTTCCTCATAAATCTAAAACTAATCCTTCCATGTGATCCAGCTCTACTTCTTCTCAAAAAGACTCCTCGTGAACACTTCACAGAGTTACTTGTTTATCAGTACTTTCTGCATCACTAATCCGTCACAGCAGCTGAACCACCGAACCAACCTAGGAGTCTAACAATAGGTGAATGCTTGAAGCGTATGTGACTTATAGTCACAGTGAATTTTTCTCAGCTACGAGGAAGAATAAAGTGATATAATTTCCTTGAAAATGGATGCAACTAGATATAATGACTGTCTGAGTCAAGGTTCCTATTGCTGCGATGAAACACCATGACCAAAAAAAGAATTGGGGAGGAAAGGGTTTATTCAGTTTATACTTCCAAATTTCTGCTCATGACTGAAGGAAATCAGGACAGGAAATCAAGCAGGGCAGGAATCTGGAGGCAGGTGTTGGTACAGAGCCCATTGAGGAGTGCTGCTTACGGACTCGCTTCCTCTGGTATTGTGAGATATTTGTACACTGTGTAAAGCTATATTGTTGCATTTGGTTTAATAAAAAGCTGAATGGTCAATATCTAAGCAGGAAGAATAGGCGGGATTTCCAGGAAAGAAGGGAAGAAGAGAAAGCAGGAGAAGCCTGGAAACATGGAGAGGAAACAGGAGATACAAGAGATAGGGGAGGCAATGCAATGCTGTGCAATGGCACGCAGATTAAAATAAATGGCTTAATTTAAATAGTAAAAGCTGGTTAGGAAAAAGCTTAAGCTATAGGCTGAATTTTCAAAATTGGTAAGAAGTCTCCATTTTATCATTTGGGAGCTGAATGGAGGAACAGGGAAAATTCGAAATTAGTAAGAAGTCTCCATTTTATCATTTGGAGGAACAGAGAAAACTTGCTACATGCAGGGCCCAATATGGAACTCAAATATCCAAACACAGGGCCTGAGAAAGCTAAGAAAAGTTCTGAACAAGGATCTGATGTTGTTTGCCCACCCTACCGTCTCTTAAGAAGACCAGTGCTTAGTGTACAGGTGTTTGATGTATGGAGGCACATCTACCAGCTGCGACTTGTGGGCTGGAGCCAGTCTACAACCCCACGCATGTGCCATGTGCTAAGCTGAGCCCCTACAGGGTTTAAGATTTGTCTCACATGGTCAGAGAAAACCATAAACCTTCGGTGCTTCGTAAAGCCATAGAAACCTCTAAAAAGATATAGTATGCTTAAAAAGTTGCTTAAGTTCTAAAGAAAGACAAAAAAATGGGTAAATAGCAATAAAAATAGTTTAAAAATAATGAAGTCTTTAAAGAAAAAGTAATATAAAAGAATAAGCTTACATCTACATCCTGTATATTTTGTTTACTGAATTTTTTAAATATTGATGTCCAATAGCTCCTGGGAAACACTGGATTGCAGGAAATGCTAAATTAAACCAACCTATTTTAAGAAAGCCAACATATTTTAAGAATGTCTTCACTTCAGAATGGAAATTAAAAAAATACTTTGCTTGTGGGAGAGGTGTACCTTTTTTTCACACAGGAAATAAAACATTATGGTTCTTTTCAAAACTAATGAAGATCAGATATGAATGGGGGAGACCTCCTGAAATCTTGGCTATAGAGATGGGAAAAAAGCCAAGAAAGACTACAGGACAGGTGACATATATGCTGATCCCTTGATAGGGGAACAGATAAGACACTGGATGAGACACGATAAATCTTGTTGATTACAGAGTCCCCATGACTTATTATTACATGTCATCCTTTCATATGGCATGGATAGAGGTTTGGTTACAGAGACCAAAAAACTATAAAGTAAACAGATGCCTTTTGTGTGCTCAAATACAGAATAACAAAAATTCACCATTAGCTGACTTGTGTTTAATACACATTCCATACTTGTGTCAATTCATATATATATGAATTCATATATATATAAACCTTTAAAAGTTTATGTTTTCAGAGAAAAAGGATGAAGCACCAATAAAGACAAGTAGCCCAGGTGATCCATCCTCTCAGAATGCCTCTGTTTTAGTCTCCTCAAAGTTCTGCATCAAAACAATTTCAAAGCTGCTAACTGAGATGGTTCAACCTCACAGAACATGGAAGTAAGATAAGCTCTACAATTTTCTATTACACAGAGAGTAAATCAAAGAATAATACAGCTGGCCAATAAGCTGGTAGGAGGTATAGGTGGGATTTTTGGGAGGGAAAGGAGAGAAGGAAGAAGCAAGGGGCAGAAGTCAGTAGACATGGAGAAGAAACAGGAGGTGCAAGGTGAAAGAGAAATAATGCCACAAAATAGAATACAGTTTAAGTTATAGGAGCTAGTTAGGAACAAGTTTAAGCTATAGTCTGAGCTTGCATAATGTATGAGATGTCTCTGTGTCATTATTTGGGGAAAGAGAAAGACTCATTATACACTGGCTGATCAACCTGCCTTCTTGTAGAACCCAAGACCACAGCCCAAAAATGACACTACTCACACTGGACTGGGCCCTCTCACATTGATCACGGATTGAGCACAGAACTTACTGCTCTGTCTGATGGAGGCACTTCCTCAGCTAAGGCTCCTTTGTCTCTGATGAATCTAGCTTGAGGCAAGCTAACACAGATCCAGCCAGTACAATCACATTATAGAGGTAAATTCAATCACTTTCAGAATGAAAAACAGCACATATCCCCTCATTTATGGATCCAAACTTTATAGATACAAAACTCATATAATCATTGATAACATGGATATAGGAACAAAAACATATACATGACAAATGAACTAGTAAGAGTAGGGAGAACTATAAAAAGGGCCCGGATTGAGGTGAGGGAGGACATACATTGAAATTATATGGACGGTTTCATGGAAGTATTCTGTGCACCTACCTAGAGTAATGCGTTTTTAAAGGTTTTTTTATTTATCATGGAAGGAAGGGTGGCTCATGGGATTTTTTCCTAGTGTTAAATATTTTTATGAACTTGGTATTTAGTGGATAGGAAAAACACTTTTCTTCACTAGTGTAGACACTAGGAAGAGTCTGCAATCCTGTAAATAAATTCCCAGCTGAGGACATATAAATAACACTAATGTAATTTATTCTGTCACCAACAAAAACCTGAAAGGAAAAAGAAGAGGTGGGGGCTATCTTAGAAAAGGGAAGCTGATATGGAGTGTAGGACAGAAATAGAAGAGAATAACAAGAGAGTGGATATGATCAAAATATTTTATGTAGATATGTGAAAATGGCACAGTGAAATTTCATAATGTGTGCAATTAATATATGATTGTGGTGATATATTGCTTATGATTTATTGAAGCCACTGGAGATCAAATAGTAAAGCATCCACACTAGTTAGCTATAGAAGCTAGGTGGTGGTCGCACACACCTTTAATTTTAGGACTCAGGATTAAGAGGCAGACAGATCTAGGTTAGTTCAAGGCCATAATGAATACATGAAACTGATCCAGTCTTAAAAGAAACAGTTCACATAAAGTTGATCTCAGCATGTGGGATCACATGCCTTTCATCGCAGCATAGGAAGGCGGAGACAGGAAGATATGGCTTGATGAAGAGCGGAATAAAAGGAGGAGGAGACAAAAATTGAGAGCCCTTTGCTGTTGAAGGTCCATGTAGACAGGATTGGCATTCCCGCTGGATAGAGGTGGGATCTACTGGCTTGGCTGCTTAGCTTCTCTGATCTTCAGCTTGAAGCTTGAACCCAAATATCTGTCTCTGTGTCTTAATTCATCATGTTACATATGGTAATAAAACCAATTTTTAAAGGTCTCCATTCATGATCAATCTGGTTCATGCTGGGGTCATAAGAATATTTCAAGATACACAATTAAATGAGAAAGTATGTCACATAGGTAGATTGAAGAATAATAGTTGTATGATCATCCCAATAGAGTAAACATGGGTAAATGTCAATATTCCTTCTTCACAAATAGCTAGGGATAGAGCAATGCCATGTCTATATACCATACCTAGATTCTCTACTGTGTGAAGGCTGAATGTCACAATATTCTATAACATACACATATAATATATTCCATAATAAATAATATGTGTTTATATATATATGTTATAGAATAGTAACAGATAATCTACTCTGATGAGGACTATGCCAATATATTCAACCCTTGCCACACTTATTAAACACAGAAATTCTAGTCACACCCTTTGGGCAGGAGAAATAAATAAAAATACAAACAGGTAAGGTTGAACCCAAATTTTCTTTGTTAGTTGACTAGATGTTATACTCAGAAAATTATAAAAACTACACCAAAAGTAAAGTATAATTATACAAATTCCCAACATACAAAATTAAGTGGCTTTCCAGCACCATAGTAAATAATCTCATTGAAAATGAAATAATGCAGTCCCCATATAAAAATTCTGATTATTTACAGAACTTGAAAAGTTAATTCTAACTTTGTATGGAAAAGCACAAAATCAGGATATCTAAAACGATCTTGAACAATAAAAGAACTTTTGGAGGTATCAGCACACCAGATTTAAAGATGTACTACTAAGTTATGATAATAAAACTCTAATGGTATTGGCATAAAAACAAACATGCTAACAATTGCGGTCTAATGGCAGAGCCAGACATAAATGCAAACACCTACAGACACTGCGTTTTGAAAAAGAATCCAGAAATACACACTAGAAATGAAGAGACAGCATCTTGAATAAATAGTTCTGGCCAAACTGGATGTCTGCATGTAGAATGCAAATAGATTCTTATTTATCACCCTGCACGAAACTCAAGTACAAGAGGATCAAAACCTCAGCATAAAAGCAAACACACTGAACCCAATGAAGAAAGTAAGGAGCAAGCTTGAATACATTGACTCAGGGGACCAAATGCCCCGCAACTCATGAATGGATGGAGAAAATGTGGCACATTTACACAATGGAGTAGTACTTAGTGGAAGTAAGCAAGGCAATCTTGAAATTTGCAGCCCAGGGCTTGGAAAACAGACTGCTCAAGGCAGCCTGGGACAGGAGAATCAGCTGGGTGGGTTGGCACAGTGAGATGTTCTTCCAGGCATAAACTGCTTGAAGTAAGATAGCCATCATCAGAAGAAAACTTTCTCCAGGCCGAGCTGGAATTACCTTGTGTTTTAAATGTCCCCAGGGGTTCAATTGCCCTGACTCTGAGACAAATAGAAAGCAAGAACACATCCTCCAGGAAATCGTGCAAGTGAACGATGATGTATCCAAAAAAGGATAACGCAGGTACATTGGAGAATAATAATGACATGAGGCAGGGGGCGGGAGGGGATGAAGAAAAGAGCAGTCAGGAACAGTTGCCAGAATTCCTGTCATTGACAGTGCATCTTAACTCTTGATTCGGCCTCAAACAAATGAAAATTGCCAATTCTTGCCTATACAGAGTCTGGTGGTGGCTTATAAGGATGGTAAAATATGATCACAACTCTTCCAATTGAAGTTAATGACACAAATCTCTGGCCAATTTTGCTATATCACAAATATCCTATAGAGGAATTAATACCGCCTTTAGATTTAAAAACAGTGGGAGGAGTGTCTTCTTAAAGGGCCCAGCAAACTCCAAATTGACGTGTGAATATATAAACATACATATGGATGGTGTGTGTATAGACATATGTGTTTATATTAAACTGATTCACGATATTAAGAAACATATTTGGAACATAACTTTCTGATATGTAGTCAACTACTCTATTTCCTAAACTTCTTTATTGGTTTTATGAGTTGTTGTATCTCTCTTTGCAACTACACACTTGTGACATGTGCCCCTTTGCAGATCTTCAATGCTCTTTTTTTAGTACTCAGTGATTTAAGTCTCCATTCATGCTGTTCCAATGTGACTTGACCTTTAGCCCATTTACCACTGTGTGAAAGGACTTCATTAGAGATTTGGGTGACATGTGCAAAACTTTGGGTAAACCGTGGGTAAAGATGTTGCATTAAGCGCAAAATGCTTTCTAGAAACTTTTCCTGTTCTTCAATGTCATCCGCCAATTTTGGAAATTTTTTCCAAATTCTTACAGTGAAAGAAACAATTAGTACACTGAAGAGAAAGCCTAAAGAATGGCAGAAGATCTTTACCATGTTTGTACCTGACAGTGAACTGGTAACTAAAATAAAACTATCAAAGAAAATTAGACCCCAGACATATCCAAATTCCAATCAATAAGCAGACAAAGGATCAAGTACAGTGGCCAATAAGTACATTATAAAATCATTCAACATCCCCAAGCTTTGGGGAAATGCAAAGCAAAGACATTAAGATGCCATCTCACTCCTGCCAGAATGGCTATCATTAAAGGAACAAGAGCAGTGCTGACACATCAAAATGACATTTGCAGAGTGTAATACTGAACTGACAGAAGGAGATTGGTTGCTACATACTATCAAACTCCTGTGTGTTCTGTGGTTATATTGTAATCATTTGCCTAGCTCATTGGTCCAATATCACTAAAATCGAGAACAACAGCTGGAAATTTATCTCATTGCATGTTCAGAGATTAAAAAGAGTTACCCATTCTTCCCTGATGGCCCATAGTACAAAAACCAGCAGCCAAGTTCCAGTGGCTCTTTTCACTAGGGCTGGAAAATGATGTCTTTCTAGAATGAGATCTCTGCAAGCTTTTTAGCATAAGGGCAAGGCTCTTGGTCAACTGTGATCAAAGACATAGCCACTGACATCTCAGAAAAAAATATCTTCTTAGAATGAATGAAGCAGGGAGTGTTAGGGTTATAATTTTGTATGTTTGTACATAATTATATGTTTTTCTTTCTGTAAGGGAAAGTCTTTCATATAGAATATTCATTATATTCATTATAGTTGAGGAAACCTCTTGAGGGACCCTCAATACAACAACAATACAAAAAACAAGAACAGAAATCTTGGTAAGAGTGTAGGAATTACAAACTAGTGCAGTCACTATATAAAAATCAAGATGGAGGGTTTTTTTTTAATAAAAAAATCCCCCAAAATAAGTTTAGAGGCAGTGTGCTTGCCTCACTGTAGGTCCAACTTCAAGCACCTCAGAAAAAATAAAAATAAAATTATCATGTTATACTCCAGAGACACATAATTATCAATTTCTTATGAAGCTATTTTCAATAACCAGGAAATAGGGTAATCTATGTCTAGCAGCTGATGAACAGACAAATAATATAATGTATACATGCTGGGTTTTTATTCCGTTATAAAGAAGAATGAAATTATTCTATTTGCAGGAAATTTCAAAGAATATGACACCAGTGAATTAAAATGAAGTAACTTAGACTTGAAGAGAGGGCATCGTGTTTTCTTTCGTATGTACAACTTACAATTTAGATGAACACATGCACACACACACGCGAGTGCACACACGCACACATGCGCGCACACACGCACACACACGCACGCACACACGCACACGAGGTATCTGGAGAACACGATGTAAAGACACAAGGGGTATTATTTGAGAAGATAAAGGCAGCTAATAGGGTAAAGAACACAGAGTGATGGGGACGGAATATAGTCAAAATACATGATATACTTGAACAAAATTGTTATTGTGAAACATAATTTTTCACAGTACTTGTCAATATTGCTTTCTAATTTAAACATTTTAAAATATACATTTTTTCCCAATACATAAGTTGCACAGTTGGGACAATGAACAAATATGAGTATTTTCCTAGGAAAATATGAACAAAAAAATGTTTCTTTGGGAGATCCGCATATCCTCTTAGGTGCTACTGAAAATGCTACACAGAAATTGGACATCTCTTAGCCGAGCAATGCCTTGTGTGTGTCCCATTTCAAGTTCATCATTTTAAAGGTTCAAATGCTCCGCACTATGTTTTGCTACCATCAAAAGATCAATGTCTAGAAAACTCTAAAGTCTTACTTGACAACTCCAAACCATTATTGCTGTATCCTAATAAAAATGTTTAAGGAAAAAAAAATTGGAGGAGTATATTTATTCTTTGATTAAAGAGGAAAATACTACTACTGACAAGGAATCAACCAAAATTCCCAACCAGTTCATCTGAGGACAGGACAGCAGGTGCAAGTAGAGATTGCCTGGAGAGCCTTTGTACAAATTGGCTGTTATCCCTCTGTTCTTAAAACACAGTCATGGCAGAAAGACAGGCATAGAATTCTCTCTAGCTGCTAGAAATTCTCAGCAGTTTGAAAAGAAGGGGGAAATCAGAACAAGTCCCTGCATATAGATGGCTCCACAGGGGAACTCTCAGCCTGAGCAGATCAGTAAGTGAGGAAGTTCCAAGATTTGAGTTTTAGCCCTTTCTTCACATAATAGGATGGGAGAGGAGGCATCTACATAATCTGAAGTTTAAACTATTTTCTTCTGAAGTTTAAACTATTGTCAGAAGCAGGGGTGCTCTCCACATCCTGTCCTGCTCTATCTGCATTTCCTGTCCCTGTCCTCACTATGTCCTGCTCTCCCAGAGGAGCAGAAAGGGGATGGGGATTGGTGAGGGGGACAGGGGAGAAAGGGAGGGTGAGGGAACTGGGATTGACATGTAAAACAAGCTTGTTTCAAATTTAAATAAAAAAATGTTAAAGAAGGAAAAACCTGAGATT
Organism: Cricetiscus sungorus; assembly: GCA_030556225.1. Classification (NCBI taxonomy): domain Eukaryota; kingdom Metazoa; phylum Chordata; class Mammalia; order Rodentia; family Cricetidae; genus Cricetiscus; species Cricetiscus sungorus. The sequence goes on along the minus strand of JANBXA010000202.1, from coordinate 4,796,850 downwards.
TCATGGAGTTCTACACTAAAACAAAAACAAAAAAACCCACACCTTTTCCCTGCCTGACAAGACATCTTGGTCTCAGCTGGCAAATAAATACTTTTTACAGATATGTACTTGTAAGACAAATTTGTTCTTTTATATCTGGGAAAACTATCAGGGGATTTTTATACAAAAGTTAGTAGCAATGGTGCCTCAGCAGAGCCAGAGCCATAGTTTCAGGGTCTATATTGAAAGACCAAAAGCAAAGTTAAGGAAACCCCTCACTTAAAATGAAGGACAGCCTGACCTAGAAAAGCACTGGCAACTTCCCTCACAGGGCCCTAAGACAGCAGGAAACCAAGAATTCACAGTGATAGGTGCAACTTCGGTTTGCACAGACAAGATTAATTAGCACACCTGGAGGCCTTAAGGTCCTGCTGAGCCAAACAGTGAGACCATCTGGCCTCAAGGAGAAAACCCAGGACTGGTCACATACTCAGCAGACAGGGAGTCACAGCCCCACCCTAAGCTTGTGGTTTTTTCCTTTAAAAGTTCCTGAACCCAGAAAATTGTTGCTTCTCTAGCCTGTATACTGAGAGAAGTCTGTTTGAGCAAATGCATCCCGTTCATTAAAGCCTCTTGCATGTTGCATCAACTGGACTGGACTTTGAGTTCTTGGGGGTACTGACCGAAACAGGGAGACTCCTCATTCTGAGGATCTTACAATATGATCCTCTGAAGATAAATATTTGTACATGCGTGGTTCTCCAACAGCCTCCAAGCACCGAGGAATGGAGAGTAAAGGGGCCTCGCCAACCATCAAGTGTGCTATGTTCACTCCAGAGTCTTCTGCCCTGTGCTATTCAATAGACACTGCTGTTTTGCTTCCTAAGCAAATGACAGTCTGTTGCTGAGTATGGCTAGCAGCATAGCTTACTTCATCCTGGTATCATTCCTGATGTTCCTATCTCTGAGCCATGGTGAGCTCTTTTCCTAGAACTTGTATTATGAAACTACCGCCCCATCCTCTATGCACTTGGAGAAAGGCAGAGGCAATGTCACTCATGGGTTGATCCTAATTCCAACTCTTCTGGGATGTTGAGATAAAGTTTAAGAGCACCTCCTATGTACAGCCACTGAAGTTTGATTGGCTCATCTTGTAAGTTTAGATCTTATGAAAAGTTTGAGGGGCTTGTGGGTTTAAAAAGAAAAGGAATGAGGAAGTGAGGTGATTCCTGGGTATGGAAAGGTGGCAGTTAGGCTAGTGAAATAAATTCCATTTCATTGGACAACTCATTGTGAGTTCTTGTCTTAAGGAATGAGAGATGTGAGAGAAGAATAAGGATGCAGGGAATTTAGAGGCAGTTTGTTCCAAGCACTTGCTGTATCATTGAGTTCCTACAGAGACTCCGACATTGTCTCCTCCTCAGCAAAAGAAGACCTACCTGCCCTCTGTTAGAAACCTGCAGTCTCACCCTGTTGGGCCATGCCCAACCCCCACATTTTTAATAGTAATAAGAGGTGGGAATGTTGAGGCTGGGCAGTCTGTGGGCCCCGCCTCTGATGGGCGGGACGTATAATCACTAAGTCAGGCCTTACCTGGCTGGGCGGAGACTGGGTTATGCAAGCCCCACTGCCTAAGCTACCTGGCTGCAGAGACTGGGTTACGCATGCGCAAGCTCCCCTTTTAAAGCAAGCGCGCCAAGCGCACCTCTCTCTTGCTCTCTTGCTTCTCTTGTCCCTCTCTCTTGCTTCCCTCTCTTGCTCTCTCTGGGGCCCCCCTTTCTCTCTCTCTCTCCCGCTTTCGGTTGGCCACCAGCTACCCCCTTTCCTCTCCCCTCTCTCAATAAACTCCACGTGGGCGCTCAATCTCGTGTTTGTGTTTCTTAGGCCCTAGCAGCTGCATCACAGCAGCTGTATCAAAACAACAACACCCTCTGCCTGGACCCGCTGTCCAGAAGCTTCCAATGCCTAAAGCTCCCACTGATACTATTTTATTGAAAACCTTTGATGGCAGATGTCATTCTATAAATATGTTTCTCTTATTGGTTAATGAATAAATACTGTTGGCCAATAGGAAAGCAAGATAGGTGGAATTAGGAGACTCAGAGGAAAGAGGAAGTAGTAGGGAGGAGTCAAGATGGAGGACAGAGAGAGAACAGAGAGAGAATGCCAGCCCCTCTCTCCCGTAAGGTAAGACTATGTAGAAGTACTTAGATTAATAGAAATGGGTTAACAATTAAGGCAGAGCTAGCCTATAAGAAACTAGTAACTGGCCTACAGGTTTATATCTAATACAGCGTCTCTGTGTGTTATTTGGGGCTAGCATGGCAGTGGACCAGTCAACCTTACTCATAACAGACATTTTAACTTGGGCCATGCAGATATAAGTAAATAGAGGAATGTGTGAGAGGGAGGCATTGAAAGGTATAATCCAATGACATTTTCTGATGTCTTTGGAGGCATCATTAGATCTCCTCATTGTCCAATCACCCAGGTTTTTTCCACAAAGCCTGCCTTTAATTTTGAACATTCCCAAAGATCCTGGTGTCCCATCATAGAACCATCAGGAATACGTGTGTTCTGCTTTTGCTGTCTCATTCCTTGGGACGTCCTAGTTTATTGCTCAGAATTTCTTTCTGCACCAAGTAACCTATTTCTTTCCCAGCTACTCAGGTTTGTTGGGGTTTTTAATTTGTCCTTTTTCAGAACATGAATTCCAGCTTCAGGGCATCAGCACAGCCGGGTTGCAGGCTCTGTGACCTCTCTGATTAGGTGATACTGCAGTCACCAATGCGTGGACTGGCCTCCATGACCCCCGCAGAGTGAGTATACGGTCTGTTTGTCCTAATAATCAGGTGAAAAGAGAGAGGAAGTCATATGGTGCAAGAGCTAGCTTTGATAGTGTTCATAGGGCGGCAATCTCTCTCTCTCTGGATCCTAGAACATGTGAGGTTTGTAAGGATAAATTCAGGAAACTGCAGAGACTGCCAAAGTTCCTTTTGTATTCTTTTCCTTCATGAACAGTTTCAATCTATTTGAGGAAAAGTATCCTTGGTGGGCTCCGTTCTCACTTGTCGAGATAAGCTTTGTTTTAGACAGAAACCCTTCGGAAGTGACTCAAGGGAAGAGAGTTTCCTGTAGGTAACTAGCACCTAAAAGTGTGCTGGAAAATTTAAGGACAGCTTTCTCTAAAAAGTTTTTATACATTTGGTAAAATTGAAAAACTTATTTTTTTGTGGTGCAGTGGAAGGACTTTTGTAATTTGATTACAGTTGTGAATGAGTGTATGGGTGTGTGCTATGCTTTGTCTCTGTAAGTCAGATAACAACTTTTTGTTAAACAATATAATTATTTCTTCACTTCAGTGAGATAAATCTGTATTGATACAGACTAGATTCATACATTCTGTAACCTTCAGCAACTGAAGAATATGATTGAGTCTGTAATTTATAGAAAAATGGGTATATTTACCTTGTAGATTTTAAGGAAACATAGATTTTCAGTTGATGAAGAAATAAATTGATGTGATTTTAAGGAAGCTTATGAAGGTTCCCTCCAGCCATAATGAATGATGCTAACTTTTTCCAGCTAACTTTAAAATCCCCATTTTTATAAAATAGAAAAATCTTAAGGAGTTGATATTCCTCGATTTCCTCTCTTATGTGATTTATCTGTTAGTGACAGTTTAATATAGAAAGGAGGCTGAAGGTGACATTGAGTCTTTTTTCATTCTTTATTTTGTAATGTGGTCAGAACAGAGACAATGATATTGACAACCTTGGCTAAGCCACATAATTCTATTGTGCCTTATAATCCCTATCATGCATAAAACTAGGCAGTAGTAAGAGGTAGTATTTGCTATGTAGGCTTTATTTGCTGGTGGTATACATTAACACATGCAGAGGTTTTGTAAATTGCCAAACACCTGGTCAAGTTTCAATAAATGTTGGCTATTGATAAGAGCAATAATATTCTAAAATTATTGGTTAATGAATAAAGCACTGTTGACCAATAGGAAAGCAAGATAGGCAGGAATAGGAGAAAAGGAGGAGAGAGGAAGTAGTAGGAAGGAGATACAAGATGGAGGACCTACAGAAGACCTACAAGGTAGTACGCCAGGCTTTCTCTCTGGTGAGATAACACTGCGTGGAAATAATTAGATCAATAGAAATGGCTTAATATTTAAGACAGAGCTAGCCAATAAGAAACTAGTAACAGACCTACAGAATTATATCTAATACAGCTTTTCTGTGTGTTATTTGGGGCTGGGGGGGCAGTGGGCCCAGGCCGGCAGTGAAAAACAACTCTTAACATAAAATAATAAGCAAAGAAAACTATCTATTAAAATTATGGGGCCTTAAACTATATCTGTAAGAAAATGTCTAAGAATGAACATCTTTAGTGAGGAAGGAGGTATTCTAGCTAACAGGTAGTGGGTCATTCCGGCACAGAGGGGTAGCTGTAGCAGCAGAAAGGGAAGTTGCAGTGAGAAGATCATCTGGTGTCACAGTGCCTCAGCAGTCAGGAAGCAGAGAGAGAGAGTGATCAGGACATAGCACAGGCTACAGAGCTTCCAGATCTGTCTCCTCTGACCCACCTACTAAATTTTGTACAAATTTCTGAAACAGCACCAGTGACAGCTGGGAACCAACATTTCCGAAGCCAAAGCATCATCATAGGAGGAAATGCCTTCCAAAGTGAAAGGCATGTTTATGACAAGGGACCTGTAGAGGCAGAATTAGGTGGCAGCTGCTCTCTGCCCGTGGGTGAATGTTTTGTAATTACTGGTTTGTGTTAGGAATATTAATTGAAAAATATATATTGCCTATTCCCCCAGGAACAAAGCATAAGCATTAAAAGTTTTCTTTGATTTAACACATATTAGGTCCAATTATCACAACCTGAGGGCAGGGAAATTTTTATGTAGCACCATGGAATCTTCTAGAAGGGAGAATTTGAGAGGGACAAATGTTTCTCACTTGAGGGTGACCAGTAACTGGTTTCTGAGAGGGCATTCTACTAATAGCTCAGTCAATGAGCAGTTATCTTTGATGTTGCTGTTTTCCTATAGGCTGGGTTCCAGTACACAACTAGACCTCAGCGTTCTGGGCCCTCTAGAATTCCTGGAACTATTTTAACGCTTTTTATGCCACTCATTTGGCCCACACAGTCAATTCTTCTCAAGCTTCAACTCCTTATTTCAGATACAAGATGGTTTTTCTTTTATTCCAAGAAAGATCCGAAAGGAAGATATTTATAGTGGAGGAGCAGAAAGGTGGGAAGACAGGAATGTTAAGTGGACAGTAGCAACGTTTTCTGAGAGCAAAGTGCTGGTAGCTTTTGTTAAATAGGCCAACCAGTTTTGTTTTTTCCTTTCTTTTATTATCATTATTATTAATTTAAATTTGAAACCAACTTGTTTTACATGTCAATGCCAGTTCCCTCACCCTGTCCTCCCCCTTTGTCCCCTTCCAACCCCCATCCCATCCCCTTTCTGCTCCCCAGGGAGGGTAAGTCCTTCCATGGGGGTCATCAACATTTGTCATATCATTTGGAGCAGGTCCTAGGTCGACTGCCATGTGTGGAATGAGCTCCCAAAGTCCATAAACACTGATCCACCACCAGAGATCCCATAGACTGCCCAGTCCTATTAACTGACACCACGTTCAGGGGGCCTGGGTTGGTCCTATGCTGGTTTCCCAGCTGTCAGACTGGGGTCCATGAGCTCCCCCAGTTTTCTACCTGAGAGAATCTGGAGGTTTCCAACCACCATGGGAACTTGGTGGTGGGACATGGAAACTTTCAGATCTAAGGAACAGGACACAGCTTGTGTCGACTTTGAAACACATTCCATTTCTGCTGCATCCCTTCCAGAGGACAGCTAGTTCATTCTGAGCTCTGTGCTCTAGGGAGCTGTGAGCTTAAGGCTGGTTCACACTTCATACTGAGATCAAAAGAGAGGCTGGGATCCCCCCAGAAACATCTCTGGCTTCTCTGTGTTGGTGAGCCTTCCCGGAGTTTACTCAAGGATGAGCTGGCACTGCTGGAGGGAAAAGCAGATGGGATATGGTCTGCAGAGCTCAGGTTTTGCCAGCTGATGGGAGCAGAGGGGTGTGGAGGATGCCAGGAATCTCGGTGGTGACACAGTGAATGTAGTAGGCTGCTAGCATGAGCACATTGTGTTTAATTAGCAGTTTTTGCAAGTCACAAGCATATGCTCTGTCACTTCGTGTTGTTTTCACGGTAAGCTCTTATGTGCTTTAGTGAAATTTTGTCTTCTCCGAGCAAGTCTTGCTTGTAATCAGCAGATTAGCACCATACGCATAGGTTAACCCCACCCCTTTTGCCCATGCCCATCTGCCTCCTTACAAATCGGCACAATAGATACATAAAGGAAATGTGATTCTGCCCTGTGCTCCTCCTAGGAGAACTCAGTAGTGAATTGGGTCAGAGAAAGGTTTTTGTAAAACCAAAAGAATCCAGCAGGGGCATAATCACGGTATAGAGAAGGTAAATTCTCAAAGGAGATGTTGTTTAACCAGGAGCTCAAAGTGGAATGGCCGCCAAAGGCAGAGAAAGCTGTGGACTCAACACAAAGAAACAGAATAGCCCAAGGGTGTCTCTAGCAAAAATGAAGCAAATTGAGAACTTGCTGAAGGAGAGAAGTTTGTCTTTGCTTCTTGACTGTCAAGATCCAAAAATGGGTGAGTTCAGGCTGATTTGTGTTTGGGGCTGGATCTCTTTTTGTGGCCAGACTAGACTGGATCTCATTACGTTCATCAGGTTGGCCTCAAACTTAACAGAGGTCCTTCTCCTTTAGCATCCTGGTGCCGACATTTTAGGCATGAATCATCAAGCCATATTTGAAAGGAGAAACGTTCTTGCAAGTTAAGCTTCAGGTGTTTTTCTGAGCTCTCATTTCCTGTTGTTGGAATTATTTAAAACACATGCCTTATTCACACTTGAAAGGAGACTCAGAGTATGAAACATACAAATCCATGGCACGTCTCAGCATATGTCATCCTTCCTCCCTCCCTTCTTCCCTTCCTCCCTTATTTGCTCCTGTTCTTTTTTATTTCATGCGTATATATGTGCTCTCAACATGTTCATGTGTGTGCAGGTGCCATCAGGGGGTCAGAACTGGGCCTCAGATCCCACGGAGCTGGAGTCCCAGGCAGTTGTGAGCTTTCTGATGTGTTCGCAGAAAACCGAAGCCAGATTCGCTGTCTGAGCAGCCAGTGCCCCTTCCCTAGGTCCTGACTTGAACTGTACTTGTCTTCATCCCGGAAGGTCTCTGTTCACATTGAGCTTAAAGTGAAGAATAGTTTTAACAGTTTAGAACAAACATCTTTTTTTACTTTATTTTTGAGTAAACATCCTAAATACATATTTTTCTTTTTTACACAACACACACACACACACACACACACACACACACACACACACACACGCCACCACCATTACCACCTCCATCAGCACTACCCTAAACCAAATAAGACATCTTTTTGTGTAAATAAGAAACAATGATAAGACATACCATAGTCAAAATGAACCATTTGTAGACAGACAAATCTCTGCATGAAAAAGGAAAAAAAGGCCAGAGGCCATCCTTAACTGCAACATATAATTAGTTTCCTATCCAAATAGAATAGTGGATTCTAGTTCAACAGTTTAACTCAAGGTAAAGAATGTTCTTGCTGCATTGAGTTGGATAGATAACACACCGATTGTCTTTTTTTTCTCCGAAATGGAAGCATTTCTGTCAAAAGACAATTATTTCCCCAATCATATTAGAAAACTATTATACTTACTTTATTTGAAGGGGCAAAAACTTATTCTCACAATGGGCATAGATTGACTGAGCTCCAGTGCCAAGATTATCTACTGGGCTGTGCTCAATTTGCTACTGTGGGCTTTAGTTTTATCTGAAGGTTGAATATAATATGTCCAGCCCTAAATGCACCAACACAGTGTGTGTGTGGGTGTATGAGTACATGTATATTCATGAAAGGGTCATGCCTTGCCTATGCTTGAGGAGGTGATCCTCAGATGAATACCATCTTTTACAAGACAGAAGGGGGTGAAAGTAGTCTTGTGCCCCTGTCATAGACAGGGCGTGGTCTTACTTTGGTTATGCTTTCCTGGTTAGAACAAAACAACCAAGGCTGACTAGAAACAGCTATGAAACCAAAACAAGAAAACCTAAATGCTCTGCATATGCTCCAAAGTTTCTGTGCTGTAGTAAAATACTAGAATGCAAGAAAACTCAGGAAAGTGTGTCAGCTAAAATTACAAGTGAGCTCACGTATTAGAGCAGTATGTGAATATAACTTACGTGTAAGCAACAGCTACTGAAATTTGATTGCTTCCAGTGAGGGAACCCTCCCCAAACATCACTGAGAATCTTTGTTCCCTGCTCTGCATTGAGCATTCCATCAGTATACTACAGTCATGGGCAGGGCACAAAGTTCCAGAAGGCTGAGAGAGCCTCTAACAATTCACTTCTATGCTTTTATGGCAGAATCTATGGCATTGACATCTTACTGGACCTATGAACAGCACCATGGCCATTTCTGAATGGTGAGATGATAGGCAGATTCTCTAGGAAATTATATGGTTTGGAAGTTATGATATTTAAATTCTAGGTTTCCACTTACTATTTCAAATTGCTTTCCGCAGCACGTTCCTGATTTTCCAGTTAGCTCTAGGGTCACTGTTTGGAGACCCTTTTTATTTACAAATTGTGTACATTCATTTGAAAGGTTTTCAGCTAGGTTCTGTGAAATTAACTATATTCAATCTTAGAGGGAATAAAAACAAATTGAATATATTTAATTTCCTAATATCTATTCCTCGGTTCCTTTATTTCTTAGAGCAGACACAATTTCTTTTTATCCCCAGAACTATAATGTGTGTTAGCCTAACTCTCCCTCTACTGGTAGTTTATTTCATTTATTTATAGTTATCTCAGAGTTTCTTTGTTATTTTTGAGTGGTATTCAAACTTTTAACTGCTATGCAAAGTAAGATTTTTGTTTTCTTTTTGGCTGGGAATGCTGTAGCTCTGTGGTAGAGTGGCTTATAGCACACACAAGGTCCTAAGTTCAATTCCCAGCATAAAAAAGCAGAGATCACAACAAGTCTTTACTGCAAGAAATATAATTTTGTATCAATACTATACATGTATCTACGCATAATTGTAATAAAAATATTATAAAAATATTTCTGTAACTTTACTCAATACTATGTGACATTTTATATTCTAACCTATTATTAAAAAATATATTACCTATTTTGTCAGCTAATAGAGCATTTATCCCAAATTAGAGTGTCAGTTGTACACAAAAGATGACACATGCCCAAATGACTGGCAAAGCCTTATTCCTTTCTTACATTTTTATAACATACATATTTTTCATAGCAATATATTTTAAAATTGTAACACCACTCATATGTGGCTTCTTTTTGGTTGGATGGATAGAAATTCATAAATTCTATAGATTTTTAAAAATCATTGTTATTTCTATTTTGCTAATAATTTCTTGTTGGTTTCACATTTTCAATTTCAGTGATTTTAGTCTTACTATTTCTCCCATGATTATCTTACACTTTCATTGTTTTCTTTCTATTTCCTCTGGAGTTAGTTGAAATTATGCTCTCAGTACTTCTCAACCTGTGGGTTGTAACCCCTTTGGGGATCAAATGACCCTTTCAAAGGGTCAACTAAGACCAGGAGAAAACAGAGATGTTTACAATATGATTAATGACTCTATCAATTGTAGTTAGTTATGAAGTAGTAACAAAAACAATTTTATAGTTGGAGGTCACAGCATTAGGAAAGTTGAGAGCCACTGGATTATATGTTTTGATCTTGGCTCTTTTCTAGTGCTTTCACATAATGTTACCAGTTTCTCCATAAACACTGGATTAAAAGTACATTTTATGCTTTAATGTGCTGTATATTCATTTTGCTCAGACTAAGCTCTTTTGTGACTTCTCTTTTCCATCATGTATTATTCAGAAGTGCCTTGTTGTATCTCCAAAATTTTGAGATTATTATGTTTCTGGTTTTGGCTTGAATTTTAATTCCATTGAGATCTGATAAAATATTTTGTATCACTTTTATATTTATTTCTAATGTTATCTATCTTGCTAACTGTTCCAGTTGAACTTGAGAAGAATGTGTATTATACAACTGGATAAAATATTTTTTCTTTATTTACTGGGTCTTACATTGTAGCTAGGGTTGCTTTATACATTGTATGCAGCCTCCATTTCTCATCTCCTTCCCACTGTCACTGATGTCTTTCCTTCTTCCTATTCTCCTCCTTTTAATTTCATGTTCTTGTGTTTAGTGTGTGTGTGTGTGTGTGTGTGTGTGTGTGTGTGTTTTTCGTGTGACCCAATAGATTTAGTTAGAACTCCTTACAGAGGCATAAAGAATAGCTTGTGGGAGCAGGAAAAAAATTCTTTTCTTTAACTACTAAAGAACATGTCTCTCCCTTTCCAACATAATTGGAATAATTGGATCTTCTTTAAAAATTTAACATTAACTCTCTCATTTAACTGATGTGTTTTGTTCCTTTATTAAATGCACAGAGCATAAATGGATATTGCTACAAGCCATATAATTTATTATTGTACTCTGAGAACTCAGGCCTCAGTACACACCAAAGAGCCTGAAATGGAAATAAGGAAAGAGCCTGAGAGGAGAAAATCAGTGGAGGTCAGGTTTGGAGTCAGGAGGATGTTCCTTCCTTGCATCTGTCTTCACACTTGGGTTCTTGATCGTGGTGAGGTGCATACTAAACTCAGGGTACTAACTCTGTACTTTCAGGCTTTGAACTTGCAGACATAGGGTAACTCCATGTCACAATAATTATCTTTCCACTTCAGAAATCCTGCAGACAAAAGAAGTCAATTAGAAGGGGCAGGAACATTTCCTACACTCAATGAAGGGCACCAAGGATGGTGATCTAGATGTCAGGGCCTTTCTGTCATCATTACCAGTGTCCCACTCCAACAGGAGGAGACACCAGGAAAGGGGCATGAGAGGAGAAAAGAGGTCAAGAATAGAAAAATGGAAAAGCTCTGGTTCTCAGGGAGAGCTGCTCTCCTTCTTACCTGAATTCCGTGACAGGCTACCACAGTGACCTCCTGAAGCACTGGAAGGAAAAATCTCCCAGTTGAAGAAGTTCATCACATCAGCATTACTCCACTCCCATCCACCTCCATTGGGTTCTTGTCCCTAGAGAGGAGGCAGCAATGGGAAAAGAAGTCCCTGAAGCTCTGCTTGTATGATTCCCTTGCTGGGAATAGCTGATACCTATATCTAACCTCATGGAATCAATCTTGTCTTTCAAATGCTACCCGGGATTCAACTTGAACATCTCCCTTCTATTATCAGATCTCTGCTGATACTCACAACCTACTTAAGCCAAAAAAAAAAAATAATACAGCCCTTGTTGAACACAGCAAGTTGTGTTTTTGTAAATTTCTCTGAACCTCAAAGCCTACATCGATTCTGTGAAGAACAAATATGGATATTCTCTTTTGATGTTCTCTCAGAATCATCACCCCGAATCTCACAGAAGAGATTTTCAAAACTTCACTTAGAAACTTTGTAAAATGACATTGATCACTGAACATCACCTGAAGACCAGGGGCCTCAACAAAGCTCAAGGATTTCCTTTTACCCCAGTTGCAATCCAGAGTGTGAGCTTCATGTATAATTGGGAGTTTCCTCTTAGAAACACAGATGAGAAGGAAATGAATGGGAGATAAATTAGATGGGAGGAGATGGCATCTCACCAGCGTTGGGTCATGGAGCCCAATCCACACATATTGGCCACTGCTCACACTGCTTTTAACCATGGAGGACACGAAGGAAGCCTCAGACCCACTGAGCACAGACACAAGGTGTCCTGCCGGCCGCTTCTGGCAGGCCAACTAGGTAAGGAAGGGCAGAATTAGTCACAAACTAAGACATCACTTGTGAATGGAGGACAAATGTCATGCTAGAGGCTACTGAATGAAAGACCGAACATTCAGTTCACTGCGATTCTCAAGGAACTGTGAGAGATGGAGCCCACTTCTTCTCTGACTGCCACGCACCGCACTTCCCACTGTTTCCCTCTTTGCAAACCCAAGCACTTACATCTGCATCAAACCATGACTTAGGAATCCTAAACAAAGCATAGCAGTAGGAGCCATAGGCTCGGGAGCCCTTGGGGCAGCTGATTCGTGAAGATGGCACATCTTCCTTGACATCTTCACCTGGGGTGGAAAGAGATAAAGACAGGGGTGTAGTCAAATAAAGGGTGTGGATTAAAAGGGAAGATCAACTCAACAGATGTTTATGAAGCCTTTCGTTTTAGATGAATCCACAATACAGACTCTGTCACTTTTTTTTTTATCATCTTGGTCTTTATGAGCAACAGTCTTCTTTAAATTTTATGCTTCAGTCTCCTATTATCCATAGATCCCCAATTCTAGGCTAACAGTCTCTACATTGGCCCATCCACCACTCCTTTCTCAGCAGTTCATCATTGCCTGCCTCTATTCCCTTCTTACTTAATTAATAGCGAAAGAGGAACCTCTTTCATTCCAGTGATGGGCTGTTATTATACCATCTGCCATTACTGGCTTAGATGACAGCAGGATGATGGTGAGTTGCACTCGGTGTTCCTGTGTGGGACTCTCATCATCCTTACCACATGAGACATCCCATAGCCTTCCTCTGATCCTTGACTCTGGACGCTCATAGTGAATTCAGTTCTGGAGGCAGAGAAGCCATACCTTGCACTCGAGAGAAGAGCATCAGGCAGGAGAGCAGCATCCAGGACATCCGGGTGAGGGCCATGGTGCACAGCATCTTGTCTATGAGGAGGGAATAGGCAGAATCATGGTGGAAAACTTGGTAAGAGAGGACATGTTGAGAGCATGTCTTCTTCTTTGACTAATTCTGTGGAGATACACTAATTTTCCACTCCAGTCCTCTCCTTTGGCTCTAAAATGAAAAGATCCCATCTTTTCCACTTCTGGAAACGTCACAGGAAGCTGTTCTTGATTCTCAGAGCCCTCTGTTCTGTGAGGACAGGGACTCGCCCATACCTTTTCTGGAGTCCTGAGAGATGGACCCCTGCAAGACTCTCATCATCACTTACCTGTCTTGCAAAGATCTTGAGTGGTTTGTCAGGGACAGAGATGAGCATGCATTTATAGCAGAATTTGAGGGAGGGGCATCAACGTGAATAACTGGAAGGCTTATGCAAGTTCGGAAGGTAGGTGGTGCTTGGCATGAACTCTAGGTGCTTCCCATCAAAATCACAAGTTTCTTCCTGGCAACGACTGTGAACTGCTACATATGTAGCCCTTTCCTGTTATCAGCCCTTCTCTATTGCCAGGTCTGGGTGTAGTTTGAACTTTCCCCACCTCCTCCCATATACTTTGTTCTGGGAAACTTGAGAAAACGGTGCTGTGTTATGGATTGTGATGTGACACCATTTTCAAAACATTGTAACCCCAGCTACAGAAGAAAACAAATATTAGCAGTGCACTTTCCCTCCACCAGAAAGAAGTTATATTTATAGATTCACATCTATATTTCTTGGCACTTTGTTTTGTAAGATTTAAACTACATTAACAATTACATTTTTGATTATTTGTGAATTATAACTATTTATGATGATGGTGTACTAGTTGGAAGAAGAAGGGATTTTTTAAGCCAAGAGAGAAAGCCTGAACTTTGTACCAAGATTTGTAGGAAGCTTGATAATAATCTCTTGAGTCAATATTTTAGCTGAGGTTTCAAGGAACAGTAGCTGAATTAACTTGATTTCCTGATGTGTTTTTTTTTTTTTTGTGGGGACTTTGAGAAATAAGGCCTAGGTTGACTGTAATTCTGAGCTGTCCTCTTGATATTGAAAGTAATACGCTCAGACATTAATCAGACATTCTTGGGGTCTTCATGGTCCTCTCAGAATGGCATTGAATTTGTGCTATTTTTATGGTACCACCACTTGTTTTCATGAGGTCAAGAAAAGAGTGAGGAAATGGTGTGTGTTTTGGCATTAATTTAGCAAGAGTCATCAACTTGCATCCATCACCTGTGCAAATACAGGCAGAATGAAGATGGCATTATACATTAGAATGACCTTGAACTACATCAAACAATGAAAATAATATTAACAAACCTCATCCCTTAAGTACATACTATTAAACAGTTTGAATGTATGTGAAAGTCTTCTCCCTGAGGAACAATGGTTGTCCCGAGGAAAAGCAAATAGTCTTCCATAGCTTTTCTTGTAAGATGACTTGATATAATATGATTTTCAAAGCATGTGGACATTTTTAGAAATGCTGTAAAAATGTTCAAATAGAATTAATAAATATTGTAAATGCCTGCTTAATGTCTAGTTCTATAAACATCATTGACATGTGAATCATATTGGCATTTTGATGATAATTGGGAGTTTAAAAGTTCCCCAAGAGGAAAATAGTTTGAAAAGTTGTCATTATTATCTATCTACCAATGTCCAGGAAATAAAATGATAGGAACAGAATTCTTGTTATTTCAAAACAAATTCAATTAGAAAAATCCATAAAGTATGAATTCAAACAATGAATTAATAAAGTTAGTCATCAACCTCATTATTAGGGAAAGGCATTTATAGTAGTCTTTCCACTGCTGCTCAAATTGTTAGTTGGGGTCAGTCTTGTAGGTCTCTGGACATTTCTCTTCACAGCTATAATGGCCTCCTCTTTTATGTTCTCTCTCTGTCTCTCTCTCTCTTTGTCTCTCTGTCATCTCTCTTTGTCTCTCTGTCTCTGTCTCTCTCTCTCTCCCTCTCTCTCTCTGTCTCCTCTAGTTTATTCCTCCCCCAACTCAATCTTCCTAGTCCCATGTGCTTTCCTCTCCTCCCCTTCTTTCTCCTAGCTCCCTCTCCACTCACTGTCTCTCCCCCCCACTCCCTATATGCTCAGGAGATCTCATCCCTTTCCCCTTCTGTGAGAGATCTTGTATGAATCTCTTAAAATCCTCCTTGTATTCTAGTTTCTCTGGCAGTGTGAATTATAGGCTGGTGATCCTTTGCTCTATGTCTAAAATCCATATATGAGTGAGTACATGCTATGTTGCTCTTTTTGTGACTGGGTTACCTCATTCAGGATGGTTTCTTCAAGTTCCATCCATTTGCCTGCAAATTTCAGGATTCCATTTTCTTTTTCTGTATTCCATTGTGTAAATGTGCCACATCTTCTTTATCCATTCTTCAGGTGAGAGGCATCTAGGTTGCTTCCAGGTTCTTGGTATTACAAATAATGCTGCTATGAACATAGTTGAAAACATGTCTTTGTTACATGGATGTGGATCATTTGGGTATATACCTAATAGGGGGATTGTCGGGTTTGTGGTAGACTTATTCCTATTTTCCTGTGGAACTGCCATACTGATCTTCAAAATGGCTGTACGAGTTTGCACTCCCACCAGCAGTGGAGGAGTGTTCCCCTTTCTCCACATCCTCTCCAGCATAAACTGTCATTGGTGTTTGTAATTTTAGCCATTCTGGCAGGAGTAAGATGGTATCTCAGAGTTGTTTTGATTTGCACTTTTTAAAAAAAAAATACCTTAAACAATCAAAATAGTAAATAGAGCTTTTAGTAGTTGTACATTCTATATTCTATTTCTGTTAATAATAAAACCCTAAAGAATCCCTAAACTAAGTATTAGTGTTAGAGATAATTTAAGAAGCATAAAAATATTGTCAACATATAAATTTCACTTAAGTCTTAGCAGCTGAGTTAAAAAGGTATTGTTATTAAAGGTGCAAGATTTTTCCCTTTTATTAACTATAGATTCTTTTCTCACACAATATATAATCCGAATGCAGGCTTTTCTCTCTCTCTACCTATCCCAGTTTCTCCCCATGTCCCATCCCATCTGGATCTACTCCCTTTCTGTCCTTCATTAGAAAAGAACAGACTATTAGGAGATATAAATAAATTTAATAAAATAAAACATATTAACATAAGATCAATAAAAACACATCATATTGAAGTTGGACAATATAAGTCAACCGAAAAATAAAAGGGCTCCAAGAACAGACACAAGAATCAGAGACCCACTCATTCATAGATTCAGGAGTACCATAAAAATACTAAACATAAAAGATACTGTATATTTGCAGGGAACCTTGCATAGACCTGTGTTGGCCTTTGATAACTGTGAGTTCATGTGAGATTTGCTCAGTTGTTTTAGAAGGCATAGTTCTCCTGTTGTCTGTCTTCCCTACTCTTTCTGCCTTTTCTGAGCTCTAAGGGTAGGGAGTTGATGAAGTTTGAGCTGTGGGTTCCAAGACTCTCTCTTTCTCTCTCTCTCTCTCTCTCTCTCTCTCTCTCTCTCTCTCTCTCTCTCTCTCTCTCTCCCTCCCTCCCTCTGCATGCTTGCCTGTGGGATTCTGTATCTTCTCCCATATACTTGAGGAGTGAGTCTCTTTGATGATGGCTGAATAAGACACTGATCTATAAGCATAACAGAATATCATTAGGAGTAAATTTATAGTTTTCTTTCACTTTCTACTGCACTAGGTTTCCAGACCTCACTCCAAACGCCCTTTAATTTTAGTTGTCTCTCTCCTATTTCCTACTTCAATCCAGTCTCCTTTCCTAAGTGAGCTTTTGATATTATTTCCAAAATTAAACGTATTAGTTTGAGTGATGACTTTATTACCTTTGACAGCTGTGATACATGCCAGTTCAATTAGCAGACAAGCAGAAAGCCCAGTGATTAAGGACTTGGGCTAAAGGATCAGATCTCTTTCATGAAGTTAATGTGGGATCAAGTGAAACAACGCGTAGATGTCATTGATCATGGTATCTCATACATAACATAGTAAGTAGAAGCTAATAATATTCTTATTGCTTGCTCATGATGTAATTGATGCTTGGTAACCCTCAACATTTGATCTGAGGTGAGGTTATTGAAAAGGAGCACCTTTGAATCACTTTGTAGCTTAGCAATTAGCTGAAATCGATTTGATCTGTTCTATAACTTTTAACAATGTTCCCTTGGGAGCACATGGTCAATACTTGTCCAGCTCTCTTCATTCTCAGAATATGCTTAAGTGTAATAAAGTTGTATTAATTTTTAAGAAGGAATTCAGATATTACTAATTAAGAAATTTGTTCTTCAGGAGTGCTATCAAAGAACTGTCAGACTTTGGTATGAAAAGTCATTACTTTCAGTAATGACTGCCATTTGTTCAGCACTGATTTTGTGGTAGCCATTGTGCTCAGAACTCTGCACACCTCAATGAAATACCCAGAGGACCACTAGGGCATGGCTAGTCAGACCCTCACTTTTCACAGAAAGGAATGCACATCTCAGTTGATTGATTAACCTGGTAACAGATCAGTATACGTATTATCAAAGGCCAAAGTGATTCTTGGGTCACTGTCACCAGCTTCCTCTGAGGGAAAGAGAAGCAGGGAAGATGTTAGAGCAACTTGGAATTTGCTAGAAAGCCATGACCTACTACATGAGGCAAAAGGAAAAATGTCTTAAACATGTTTAATTTGCCACTGGGGTATTTGACATTAAGAAGACCTAAGCCCAGAAAATCAACACCTTGTGATGCATGGGAGGATAAAAATCTCCAATAGTCCAGAGCACTTAATTGCTAAGCTACATTACCTTAATGGATATTATGAACTAGAGTGTTCAGTGGAGTCACTGGATTTTCTTTATATACAGCATCACCAATTGCTTTATTTTAGGAAAAGACAGGTACTGGTCCTCATCTCCCTATACACTGTCTGAATGCTTTACTTCAATATCTCTTTAGTTGTAGCAACTGACTCATTATTGGTACTGTCCACCAGATCTTTTTAACTTCAAACAATCCTGTACATTATAAAGGATAGGTGTTTACTCATATTACAATGAATAAACTCAGGGAGAGAGGATACATGGCTTGGCCAGTTATGAGCATGTTTTTTCCCCGCTACAGGTCTGGTCCCACTCTTTGTTCCTCCCTGCCGGGCTGCCCGGTCCCACCACCGTGCGAGCCCCAATAACACGCAGAGACTCTGTATTTGATACAATCCTCTTGGCCAGTTCCTAATTCCTTATTGGCTAACTCTGTCTTAATGATTAACCCATTTCTACTTATCTAAGTATTTCCACGTGGTCTCTTATCGGAGAGCTGCGGGCTGGCATCTTGCTTTCTCTAGGATCTACATGCTGACTCCTCCTAACTACTTCCTCTTTCCTCCTTGTCTCCTAGCCCCGCCTATCTTGCTTTCCCATTTGCCACAGTGCTTTATTCATTAGCCAGTATGAGAAACATATTTACAGAATATCATCTCCCATCATCTCCTCTTTTCTGTCTAAAATAAAAAGAAGGGTTTTAACCTTAACATAGCAAAATATACCATACAACATTTATTAAATAAGAATCACAGTTAACAATATTTAGTCCATTAACATTTTGTAAGACTTAAAGAAAATATCATCTATCCTATCTTTGAGAGTCTAAAGGCCTATATGTAACTTATCTTTAATTCTAACTAAGGAAAACTGTAACCATAACTATCTGTCTTCAACTCCTTCAAAGACCATAGAAGGATAATATATAAACTCTAGAAATGACAGAGACAACTCACTGCCTGGTCAGTCATCCGATGTTCTTCTGTAATGTTCCATTTTCAGCCCATAGGCCATAGTGTGTCTGGCAGACTGATGAAGCAGGAACCCTGTAGCACTGTCCATCTGTCCATCTTGTTTTAGCAGTCAATTTTCTGTGGGTCCTGCATGTCCAGTTTATATAGCATATAGTCAAACAGTATAGACAGGAGCAGTATTTTGTTCAAATGGCTAGTTCTGCCATATTAGAGACAAATTCCATAACACGTTTCTTCAAGGTCCATCTTCCTTTCTGATGCAGGTGGTGTTGCCAGGAGCAGTTATGTCTCATTGTTAAGAAAGTCCCTAAACCATTTTAAATGCCATATTCTGTAGGTCTTTGAAAGGTTTGAAGAATGCCTATCCATCTCAAATACATCTCTGTATATCTAGAAATCCTAAGTAACTTAGCTCTAAGTTTTGACTATCATAGGTAACTATAATCTGCACTAAATTGTACATTACATTTCTACATGAGCTATATAGACACAATACCTAAACAAGAGGAGAAATATACAAATCACAAAGTTGACCTTAAATTGTATTAATATATGAAAATCCATTCCAAAACAAAGCATTCATATCTATACCATAATTCCCTTTTTACCTTTAAAAAGATTGCTTGTGGTAATTAACCATTTATAACTAAGCCCGCTTAAATGAAGACAAACATTTATAAAAAATATTTGGGAATTTGGGTGTCGTTCTTTCCAAACTGCTTCCTGCTGGTAGGGGGTGCTGTCATGGGGGATCCTATGAAGAAGCAGAAATCTTACAAACCGAGGTTAGATACCATGAAGCAGGTGCCAATACGTTAACCGTATGCAACTTGTTAGGCCCAAGGGCCTCTTTCATCCTTGTCAAGGGGAGTGCTCTTCTTTCTCATTGGCCTAGGCAACAATGCACATTAGAGGTGAGAAATGAAAGTGAATATTCCCAGTGAGATCTTCCTTCTTGGTATTAGACACATAAAATTTCAATTCAGTAAAGTTTTTCAGCCATTCAGCAATCATGAATTCAATTCTAAAAAGAACAACTTAATTGTTTTCTGACTTGGTACTATTTAAAAAAAAAATCACCTCAGTTTAGATTCATTAATTTTAAGACATCTTATTTGCTTTCTGCTAATGGAATTTTCTACAGGTGATTGGTTAGTTACTTTTTCTGAGTCTCATATAGACTTTAAATGTCATTTTATACAAATATATGCACTTCAAGGAAGATTGGGGTGATTTATTTTTCAGAGCAAATAGAAATTGCTCTAAATAAATTTTGTAGAAGGGCTACGATATTTAAATATACTGGGAATTTCCTGAGCACATTTAGGTTGCTGTGTGTGCATTTAGATGCACATCTATGCAAATATAGTTTCCATGTGGTGTTTTTATTTTGAGAAAACAACATTTGTTCTGGGAGATTTCAGCTGGTATCTGTTTATAAGTGCCCAGTTGTAGGCTTTATAATAACTTGAGTGTGGCATGTTCTAAAAAGTCACCCAGGGGTTTGGAGATAAGATAATCACTATTAAAGAGAAAAACTATGAAGAGGAATACAGCCTTCAAACCCAAGACAGTGAATGAAGGGATGGGCATAAGCCATAGTCCATGAGAAATAGTTATCTCCACTCAAGGTGCTTTGAAACACTGAGGGTGCTTTGAAACCTTCAATGCATCTGAAATTATCATTGACATTGCAGAATCTGAGACTGTAATACAAGGAAGTCTCAGCATTCTTACAGGAAAGTATCAGGGGAGTCATTAAAGTTATTTTTTCTATGTACCCCTATAAATCTCTACTACAGTCTACAGAGTCAAGGCTGACACTTGATAATGTAGACTAGGCCAATAGAATAAGACAAAAGGCAGCCCCTGAGCAAATAATTTCACCAACTCCACATTTGACAGAGGGCTAATATAAAAAATATATAAAGAAGCCAAAGCTGGGCATTGGTGGCTCATGCCTTTAGTCCCAGTACTTGGGGAGGCAGAGGTTTGTGGCTTTTTGTGAGTTCGAGGCCAGCCTGGTGTACAGAGCAAGTTCCAGGACAGGCTCCAAAGCAATACAGAGAAACTCTGTGTCTAAAATCAAAAAAAAAAAAAAGTCAAGAAACTAGACATCAACAAACTAAATAATTCAATTAAAAATACAGTACAGATTAAACACAATGTCAAGAAATACTTACAGAAATGTTTAATATCCTTAGCCATCAGGAAAATGCAGATCAAAACAACATTGAGGTTGCATCTTACACCTGTCAGAATGGCTAAGATGAAAAACACAAGTGACAGCTCATGCTGGTGAGTAGGTGGAGCAAGGGGAACACTCCTCCACTGCTGGTGGAAGTACAAACGTGTTCAGTCACCTTAAAAATCAATATGGCAGTTCCTCAGATAATTGGGAATCAACCTCAAGACCAGTCTGTACCAATCCTGAGCATACATCCAAAGGATGCTGCATCTTATCATTAGGACACTTGCTCAATTATATTTGTAACAGCTTTATGCATAATAGCCAGAAACTGGAAACTATCTATATGCCCCTCAATAGAAGAATGGATAAAGAAAATGTGGCATATTCACACAGTAGAGTATTACTCTACTCAGCTATTAAAACAGTATCAACATAGTACAGAACTAGAAAAAAATCATCTTGATTGAGGTAACCCAAACTCAGTAAGATAAAAAATGATATAAACTCACTTACAAGTGGACATTAGCTATAAAGTAACAGATAATCCTGCTATGGTCCACAGACCCAAAGAGGCTAAGTACCAAGGAGGCCTTAAAGGGATTGTAAGGATCTTCCTGGGGAGGGAACATAGATGATTTTGGGGGGTTGACTGTAGGTGAGTGGGGATGGGAAGAGGAAGGAGCAAGTGTTAGGGGAAGTAAATAGTGGAAGAAATGACTGAAATTGGGGGGCATTTGAGAGGTGTGGTGAAAATTTAGTACAAGGGAAACTCTTTGAAATCTACAAGAGTAAACTTAGGAAAGACTCCTAGTAATGGGGGACAAGGAGACTGGATAAGTAAGCCATCTTCCGTAACCAGGCAAGGCCTCAAGTGGAGGGACTGGGACATGAACCCTGATACAAAACCTCCAACGTACAGTGTGTCCTTACCTGCAGAGGGTTTTGGGTCCAGAGACTAGCAGAATCCGCATCAAAGACACAAGAGAGGCTTCCTTCATCCAGCAACTGGTGGGAGCAGATGTAGAGTCCCACAGCCAAACATGAGGCAGATCTCAAGAGCTCAAGGAGTCCTGTGGGGGGCAGGAAGGAAAGATCAGATGAACCAAAGGGGTCAGAGATACCATGAGAACATGGCCCACAAAAGAAATTGACTGCGATTCACTGGGGCTCACATAGATCAGGGAACCTGTAGAGGTCTAACCTATGTTCTCTGTATATATGTTACAGCTGAGTAGCTTGATGCTCTAGTGGGATTCCTAACAGTACCGTGGGGTGTGATTACTGACTCATTTGTTCCCTTGTGGGACCCTTTTCCAGCTACCAGATTGCCTCATCCAATCTTGATGTCTTAGTATGTGCCTGGTCTTATCGTACCTTATTATGCCATGCTTGGTAGATGTCCCTGGGAGTCCTGCTCTTTTCTGAGTGGGGAGAGAGGGATGGTGGATCTAGAGGAGAAAGAATGTAGAGGGGGTAAGGCTGAGGGGAGGGGAGGGAGGAGAAAAATCTATTCAGGGTGTACTATATGAAAGAAGAATTTTAAAAAAGAGAGAAAAGTAAAAGCATTATTTGTCTCAAATGTGTAGAGGGCCTAAGGATTTTCTCCAACTAGGTGTTAGCATTTTAGTTCCGAGACGCAATGTGAGATTTCAGGAAGGTCACTGGTGTAAAGTGGAAGCTTGAGAGAATATACCTTTAATAACTGGGAAGTAACCACAAAACAAGAATATAGATGATATTAATGGTAAAAAGTTCAAAATTATATTCATATGCTCCAGTATATCCTTACAAATGTAGTGATTATTTAGGCTTATGTTCTTACTCAATTTTTAGAATTATTTTAAAACTTTCTCTGTATATGGGAATGTTATATGTGTGTGGGTATGTGCAGAGTGCGGAAGAGGTAGTCTAATCTCTGAGCTGGAGTTACAGGTGTCTGCGAACTGCTTGGTGTGGGAGCCAAACTTGGCTCCTCTGTAATTTCTCACCCCAGATTCAAGTCTCCTCTTGCATTTTTAAAAAAATATGTATTTTATATACTTTCTCTCTGGATAGAACCTGACTCATTCAACAGCAGCAACACAGCTAAAATTGATTTAAAAAACTACTTCAAAACTTTTTTTTTCTCATATAAACTTTTAATTGAAGTGTCTTGTGGTGAATATTCATATATTCCTATTTAGTGGAAGATCTGGCCAGATCCACTTTCTCATTTATTAAGGGGAAATAGCAGTAGGAACTTGAGTTGCTGGACATTTGTTCTGTAACCTCATCTAGATTACTACATCTGCTTTGAGCACTGTGAGGTTTTCACTTTTCTACCTGGCTGGGTCATACATGCAGGAACTGAAGCTGTAGGAAGCACATTTGCCTCAGAAAATCTTTTTCCTTTGCAGAGTGTGTGACCCACTAATGGGGGCTAATGGGTGTCCAGCAGCAGGAGAAGCTCCAGGGGTTCGAATGACTAGACCAAACGTATGCTGGCATCAGTGCATTAGTTTACCCTTCACTCCACAGGAGTCTCATTGACACTGTCCCTAGTGTTGTTTAATCTTAGCACGGGGAGATGGCCTGTGTTAAAGGAAGTACTTTTCATCTGACTACATACTTTATATAGGCTTTCAATAAAATGCGCTCTTTAATCCAACTCATAAATGCATGAATAGGTGTATGTAGCTAAGTGGTAGAGAAGTTGTCTAACAAGATCCTGGGTCTCATCCCAAGACTGACACACATAGACACACACGCACACATGCACAAACACACACACACACACACACACACACACACACGCATGCATGCACATACACATGCACACATTGATAACTAAACATAGATCGATAGGTAATAGATGGATGGATGGATGGACAGACAGAATAATAGATACTTATATGTATCTCTCTCTCTCTCTCTCTCTATATATATATATATATATATATATATATACATATATATATATACACACACACACACATATATGTATATATCCAGTTATATGTACAGATAAAATACTTGCTATATTACATGATAGATTATTGAGAGATGATAGGTAAATTTATAGATAAGTGATATGAAAGTTGTAGAGATAAAGGAAAGAGTCTAATATGAGGATGGGCAGAAGCAAGAGAGATTATTTGGAGGAAAAAGAGAAATAATTATATGTTCTGTCTTATTTTATGAAGAACCTAGATTTAAATATATGTATTATATATATATGTGTGTGTGTGTGTGTGTGTGTGTGTGTGTGTGTGTGTGTCTATATTAAGATTATGGAAGGCAACAAGCAGCTTGAGCAGGGAAATTATATTCATAGCATATTCAAGTGATTGCTGTGGATGTGATATCTGTTTCTAGAATTGTAACTTGATCCAATTCAAGTTCTACCCTCAGTGAAATTTTGCAAAAAGAATAAAAGATTGGTTTTCAAGGCCCAACATGACTTTAAATATTAACATTGTCAGTTCCTGGTTTATGGTATAGAGTAAGTAATCTCACTTCTCTTCATCTATTTCGTCTGTGATGGAGTCATTACAGTGCTTCAAGACTCTTTTGAGAATCAAAGACTAATATTGACCTTTGCATGGCTGAAGGGTAAGGAAGCTGGAACAGGCCCACTGGGTACTGTAAGCACAAAATTCACTCATGCTGTGTATCTGAAGTTGCTTATGACATCTTTAGCTTGCATTATTTTGCTTTCCATAGAATGATGATGGTGATATTTTTCCTCCGAGGCTTTCTTGAAAACAGGCTAGCATTTCTGACAAGCTAATGTCCCCCATTCGCCTTTCTCTATGTGTCCCCTTCCCAACTCTGGTTTAACCTCAAATATGTAGTGCTCCTGTTTCCAAATTGAGGCCTAAGATGGTTTACCAAAGACCAACCCCTCCTCCAGTTGATGTGTGCCCAGGACTGTTTTGTTTATCCTGCGCTATTTGGTTATTGTTCCCCAAGAAATGTAGACCCCTCTTTTATTTTTATGAGATGGAAATCAGACAGTCTTTCAAATAAAGTGCTATTGAGACAAATACAGAAAGTAAAATCTCTATGGAGACATGATTTGTTGAATGTGAAAACCCATACTATTTAAGACATAAAATTTAAGTGGTTTTCAGCACATGTTATCAACTCCCTTATAAATTTGGTTCCTAATATGGATGGAAAGAAGGTCAGGAGCATTTTAGGAGTTGAAAGGAATGTGTGGGCAAGTGAGTCTTAAGGAGATACAACCCGACAAAGTGCAAACACAAGGTGATAAAAAATGACGAGTTAGAATCTAGGTAATAGTGACAGGAGCTCCTGCAGGACAGGGTTAGGGACTCAGGTGGAGATCTGTATGGCTTAAAATAAGCCAGTTTCGGGCTTTATAAAAAAAAATTCCAGGGCTTATGCAAGGGTGGCAGTTATTTTAAGGGGAGAGAAAGCAAAGTGCATCTCTACTCAGAAACTGGAACAGCCACACGAGGCGAGTGATCAGTCCTTGCTAAGCTGGGAAAGCAGAGGACCGTTTCAGGTGGAATATCCAGGTGGTAAGCTCACTTAATTTATTTCCCCTGAAAGTGAAGTCTTTTTGTCTACCAAAACAGAGGTTCATTTAATCATGCTCCCCCTGAGGACCATTCGCCAGACCAAAGAAACTCCTCTGAGCCCTCAATCCTGACACCCCTCCTCCTTCCATCTGTCTCTAACCTCCAGACTGAACAGAAAAACAACACTTTGAGGGAAATAATATAGTTTAAGGTGAAGTTTTGAGTTAAGTTTGCTATCTGAGTCTTAAATACAGTGTTATATCAGAGGATATGATTCTGTCCTTGGATTTCCCAGGCTTCCTGTTGACAGAATCGTGATCTATTTCTGCTGCTAGCCTTGTTAGCATGGGTAAAACAGTATCCCATTTTATGAAGTGGGATAATACCATTTGGAATTTGGTGATCCAAGCCTATAATTAAAACTTCCAAGATGCTGATGCAGGAGGATTGCCATAAGTTCAAGGCCAGTGTGAACTACATAATGAGTGACTATGACACAAGTCCAAGCTACATGGTAAGATTAAAAAGAAAACGGGATAATGAGTAATCCTTATATGTCAAAATGACTGTTAAAGAACAGATATCGTTCTCTGATTTTCTGTGTTTCAGAGATAACTGCATCATCTTTTAGTGTACTGCCAGCTTTGTCCCTGAGACAGGATGATGACGGTCAAAGGGAACAGATTTGGCCATTTTGGGTGCCTGGTTACCAAGGATTCCTTCAACTCTAGTTTAAAAAAAATGTATAATATATATATATATATATCTGTGTGGTTTGAAATAAAATGACCTCCAAAGGGAGTGTTGCTATTAAGAGTTGAAACCTCATCGACTTAGGTGTGGCCTTATTGGACAAAGTGTAACATTGTGGGGATAGACTTTGAGGTCTCTTTTGCTCAAGCTTTACCCTGTATGACATACAGATCATTTCCTGTTACCTGCAATACGTAGGGCTCTCAGTTTACTTCCTGTTGCATGCATATCAACATATAGTAGCTCCTTCTCTGACACCATGTCTGGCTGCATGCTGCCATGCTTCCTGCCTCTGAAGATGTAAGCCACCACCACAATTAAATGTTTTCCTTTATAAGAGTTTCCTGTGGTCACGGTGTCTTTTCACAGGAACCCTAAGACACCATCAATGACTCCTTCAGTGACTTCAATTATATGGTTTACTTGTTCCATTATGATTCTACCCACAGTAAGTTCAATAGCACAGTCAAGGCTGAGAATAGGAATTTTGCCATCAGTGGGAAGGTAATCTCCATCTTCCTTGTGCAAGATCCCACTAACATCCAATGGGGTGATGCTGGTACCAAGTATGTTGTGGAGTCTGTTAGCATCTCTACCACCATGAAAAGCCTGGGGCCCACTCTAAGGGTGGGGTCAAAATGTCATCCTCTCTCCCACATCTGTGATGTCCTCATGTGATAAGTGTGAACCATGGGAAGTATAACAACTCACTCAAGATTGTCAGCAGTGCTTTCTGCAGCACGGACTGCTTAGCTTCCTGGCCAAGGTCATCCAGACAACTTTGGCATTGTAGAAGGACTCATGACCATAGTTCATGACATCATTGCTATCTATATGACTGTGGGTGGCCCTCCTGGGTAACTGTGGCATGGTGACCATGGGACTGCCTAGAATATCATCTCAGCATGTATTGGTGCTGACAGAGCCACAGGTCATGCCATCCCAGAGGTGAACGGAAAGCTCACTGGCATGGCCTTCCATTTTCCTACCCACAATGTATCCATCATGGATCCGACATGCTGCCTGGAGAAAGCTGTTCTGTATGATGATATTAAGAAGACGATGAAGCAGGCAATGGATGACCTACTTGTAGCTTGTATGTTTTCCACCAGCCCGCCAGCCCACCAGCCCACCTGCTGCCGGTCTGGGCCTACAGCCGCACCAGCCCCAAATATTTGATACAATCCTGTTGGCCAGTTACCATTATTGTTTATGGGCTAGCTCTGCCTTAATTTTTAACCCATTTCTACTTATCTAAGTATTTCCACGTGGTCATCATATCGGGGAGTGGCGGCCGGCATCTTCCTTCCTCCCCGGTCTACATCTTGACTCCTCCTTACCATTTCCTCTTTCCTCCTTATCTCCTAGCCCCACCTATCTTGTTTCCTGTTGGTCACAGGCTTTATTAATTAACCAGTATGAGAAACATATTTACAGAATAACATCTCCCATCACCTACTAAAGGACATCCTGGGCTACAATGAAAACAAGATTGTCTTCTGTGACTTTACCAATAATGCCTAATCTTCCACCTTTGCTTTTTGAGGCTAGCATTATCTCAATGACAACTTTGTACAGCTCATTTCCTTGTATGAAAACAAATATGGATACAACAACAGGGTGATGGACCTCATAGACTACACGGCTCCCAAAGAATAAAACGTCCTGGGCCATCTATCCCAACAAGAATATGAGCATGAAATGCCTTCAGCTGCTAAAAAGTCCCTGTCCCAACTCTGTCCCCAACACTGAGCATCTCCCCTTAGCTTCTGTCCCAGATACCCAGAAGGGTGCTGGGCTTAGGAAGCCCTACTCTCTTCTCTTAATCACCACCCATAAAGTTCACCATACTGTACCCCCAAAACACAAAATAACAACCAGAATTCTAAATTGTTACTGTCCTAGAGAAATGTAAAAAAAAAACCAAAACTATATATATATATATATATATATATATATTATTGTAGGTTTTCTTATGACATAAAATCAATAGGGGGGCTGCAAGATGACTTCCTACATATTTTCTAGGTGTTCTGAGAGCCTGAGATTAATCCCAGCACCCCATCACAGAAAAAGAACTGACTACTGACTTTCATAAGTCATCCTCTGTGTTCTACATGTACTCCATAGTACACACACCATTATTCACAGATGTATCACATATGAAAAACATACTCACACACAAAAACAACATAATAATAATAACAATAAATTTCAAACATAGTTTATCTTGCCTAAAATGTCCAAAGGTTAACTAAGAGAATAAAACTTTAAAATCTCAGAAAAAGCGGAGTAGGTGAACAGGCAAAAATGATGACTGGGAATCTACTAAAGAGCAGGCCAATAACACAGTCTGTTTCCCAGCCCAAATCCCAGCACTGATGAGTGACTGCAAGATCATCTGTGGAAGCCCAGATGACAGGCATCCTTAGACTCTCTGTGTATGTCTGAATAAACAGTGCTTCTTTGGCAAAGGTGGAGAAGAAGACCCAGTCTCTGGGGTAGAGTCAAATGCCTTTTTCCTTAGTCTTCTGGAATTTTTTTTTTGGGGGGGGTTAGACCTTGTCAACACTTGGAGTTCTCTTCCAGTCTCTTACTTTCTGTTCTAATTGGTGCCCCTAGGATGATGGCCCACTTTTCTGTGTGTGAATGGTGTCACCATCCTGGGGCAAGGGCTGATAAGAAATTATAAACACAGACATTTTATCAAGGCCGGGGCAACGTCCACTGCTTATCACGGAAATTGAACAAATAATCAAGATGCAAGCAACATCAAGCTGCAATTAGTAGCAATTAAAAGTAATGATACATCTGTTTCTGTAGTCCTGGCCTTGTTGACCTAATGGCACAATTGGAGTCTAGGGTTTAAAAAGAAAATGAGCTTTTGTTCCTCAAAGGTATTGTGAACAGGAGAAACATTTCTGGCAGTATTAGGGTGGGAACCTCAAAAATGAGCATTTCTGCCTCTTGTCCTTATCCAGAAGCTGAAAACACTCAAGGTATTATAGGCAGTTCTGTCTCAGCTAGGAAGCCAGTCATATCAGCCAGATGGGAATGGGGGCTTTCACTACCGCGGCTTTCTCTTCTTTTCCATAGCACCTATGTGAACACAGCTGTTTGGAAGATATGAGTGAGCGTGCGGCCCAAATCCCAGTGCAGACACTAGCATGAAGAAGTACATGAATATTGTCTTTAGGATATTTGTCCTGAATAACTCAACATTCCCAGCCACGTTTCAACACAGAGAAGGCTGTTTAAACCCAGACAGCAACCTTGGGGTAGGATGCTCCGTGGGACCTGTTCTTGTTACACGGGGAGCTCCCGTGCCTTCCTTTCTGCTTTTCTCTAAGCTGTCACCTAGAAAGCCATAAAGAACGTTCCCCTCCTGCTGGTCCTTCAAGCTAATTGGACAAAGGACGCAAGAGCTGCTTGGTTGGAGTGTCTGCAGTAAGCATTTTGCTGAGAACTTAGAGTTATTTCTTAACAAATGCAAGAAAGCTTTCCTTGTTTCTGGCACATCCCTGCTTTCCCCTCATCATATCAGCGGATGCCTTAGTCTTCCCAGTCCTCTCTGATTTGCCTTAACTTGGTTGTGTCTCTGAAATGCCATGGGCTACAGCAATGGACTGTAGGCTTCCCTGGAGGAGTTCTTAATTCTGCAACAGGACCTGATGCTGCTCCTTTGTTTCCCACTGTATTGCTTCCTCCATTCCCCTCCCTCTCTTAACCTGAGGAACTGGTTTGTTCTAGGGTGTGTGTATGTGTGTGTGAGTGTAAGTGTGTGTGTGGAGTGTGTATGTATATAACTGTGTGTGTGAGTGTGAGTGTGTGTCTGTGTGTGAGTGCATGTGTGTGAGCGTGAGTGTGTATGAGTGTGTGTGAGTGTGTGACTGTGTAAGAGTGTGAGTGTGTAAGTGTGTGTCTGTGTGTGTGAGTGTGTGTTTATGAGTGTGTGTGTGTGAATGTCCAAGTGTGCGAGTGTGTGAGTGTGTGAGTGTGTGTGTGTGTGTGTGAGTGTGTGTGTGTGTGTGTGTGTGTGTGTGTGTGTGTGTAGGGAGGTGTAAATAGTATTTTCATTGGAGTATTACGGTGCCATGCCACCATAAAGCCTTTTGGTAATGGCAGCATTGAGTTTGTGCAGCTCCCAGAAGAGTGTTTTTGCCATGGGTGTAAGAGAAGCCAAGGGTGGCTAGAAGGAGGACATGCAGAGCAGAGAGGATTGTCCGGATGAGGCTGCCTGTGGATGTGAGGGGGAGGGGGTTTCCATGGGGGGACCCGGAGCACAGCACAGGAAGGAATATGCAGGCACTGTATTTTATAGACTAGCTTCAGTCAATTTACAAACGCATATGTTGCCTTCTTAGCAATCTTTCTACAAACTTCCCGTATAGCCCATTTCCCCGCTGCGTTATGAAGCCTCCTTTCCCTCCCAGCACACTTCTCCACTGGGATTTGTTTGCCTCTTGTCACATCTCCCCAGAGTGTGAGCTCAATGGCAAGGGCTTGTCTGGGCAGCTGAGGGTCCTGTCACCTGAAGGGCATGTGTGCATAAGCAAATGATTCTGTTAAGAATGAGGAAGCACTCTCCCGGAAATAATAATCCAAGAGCACCCAGGGACATATCTTTGGGCTTAGGTGAGTGGCCCCTGCTGAGATGGTTACACATCTGAGAATAACAGGAGTAGGCTAATGGGTGTGGGAGACGTATGGGAAACCCCTGGTAGGAGGAAATTAATTAAAAATAAGAGTATAGCAATTCTTCCCAACAAGGTGTCCTTTCTCACCTAAATTCTGGAACGACTCCAGGACATGAAGTATTTTCAGCAAAGGGTCAACCAAAAGTCCTCAAAATGGAGACGCTCAAACATTTCCAAATGTCCCTCTGCCAACTTCCTCATTGCCACAGGCAGTGTATTCCATCTTTATATCCAAGACAACCCTGGGAGGTTTTCTGAATGTCCCATGTTTGATCACTGCCAACTCCCCAGCAAAATGGATAAATAGGGTCAGAAAGATGGCTCAGTGGGGATAGGCACCTGACTTCAGTATGATGCAGTGAATCCAATCCCCAGAACCCACATCATAGAAGGATGGATGCAAGTTGCCCTCCAACCTCCATACCTGCTCCTATGTATGTGTGCACACAGGCACTCACACATGCAAATAGGAAATCAATACTAACATCATAAATATAAACATCTTCTGTAACCATCTCTGGCTATATTATCCTTGTTCACAACAACCTCGCTATAAAGCTGCACAGTAACCATCCAGTAGGTATCCATTCTCTTCCTAGATTCTTTCCAGTCTTTTGAGATGAACCATGCATGATCTTGGGAATAATAAATGTGTATCACCCTATCCTTCCTTCCTTTGTCTATGAATTACACATATGAAAAATAAATGAGTACATCACCTGTTTGAGTTAGTCTGCCTGCTTCAAATGCTAATTCCAACTCACACACCCTTACTCGGTATCGACTACAGGCTATCAACCCTGAAGAAGTCAGGTGTGTTTCCATCTCTGGACACACGGACACGTTCAAATCCTTAGCCATGGTATGTCCTACTCCTTAGTCTACACTACTTGATGTGTCATGCTTATCCTTTAGGTCTTAAATGTGACTTCTTCAATGAAGCCTTCCCCAGTTACTCTCTATGGGCATTTCTCATTTCTCAATCTATTCCCAGGCTTGTACAAAAGGCTTAGACATTAAATGCTGTGACACGTTGAAGGATGATGGATGAAGGCAGCAGGCCCCTAGGCTGTTTGTGGACCTTTGGATAATCTCTACCCGTTTTTCTCTCTCCACTCATTTTCTATTCTTAAGGAGTATTGTTTGTAGTGATTACCTAAAGGTTTCACAGCTGGCAGGAAAAACCGATCCATAAAGAGACAAGAATGAAATTCATCTTGGCCTGATTTTATTGTAACCTTCTGTGGACCAGAACTTCTAGGCTGGCCAGGATCATTTTAT
The DNA here is from genome assembly GCA_030556225.1 of Cricetiscus sungorus. Taxonomy (NCBI): domain Eukaryota; kingdom Metazoa; phylum Chordata; class Mammalia; order Rodentia; family Cricetidae; genus Cricetiscus; species Cricetiscus sungorus. Next base: position 4,764,746 of record JANBXA010000202.1, on the reverse strand, counting down.
TTTAGCCATATTATAAAGCACAGCACAATTTTTTGGAAGAAAAGTCCTCTGATAAGAATTATCTTTGTCCCAAGTGCAGAAAAAAATTAAAACATGTTTACATTGGGATTCCTTACAGAGTACATCTGTCTTTTTTCACAAGAATGGGTGTTGTTGACTCAGAGATAATGCCCAAGATATAGAGTCCAATGAGGTTGCCCGAGGTAAACATAATGTCCAAGGGTGTCAGGATTGGTCTGGTGCTAAGGTAACATAGAAGTGACTTAGGCTCCTGAACAAATGATATCACTCACAAGGATGATTTTTATGGCCTAGAAGAAAAGCTCAAAGTTTTATGGGTCTGGGGTAAGGAAACCATAAATTATGTAAGATCTAGGCTGAGACTGTCTCAACAGGTAGCAATGGATTACCAGGCTATAAACTACATTTCCCCCAGCATTCTGGGAATGCTGCACACTCATGCCACCGAAGAGATAAACACTGTGTTTATCTTCCTGGGCTTTCCAGTGCTTATCTCTGTGCACAAGACCTTTGTGCCTTCTACAGTTAACCACTTTATTTCTACTCTTCATGGGATGAAGTGTAGTGCTGGCTCCACTGTGTGGATGTGAGCATCAGTAACTCAGAGCTCAGATATGAGATCATAGCATGGTCCATGATCCTTGTCCAATGGGAACTATCAACAGAGTTAAGGCATTCTACTGAGAAGGAAGACTCATGTTCCAGTTAATTCCTGGGACGGTTATTGGAAATGAGCCTTTGAAAATACTTGCTGGACAATTTTAGTTACATTTGCTTACAAGGGGTTTTAGGTAGTTGTCAATTTATTTTACTGGAGCTAAGTTCAATTATGGATACTTCAATCATTTTCTTATTTGCTAAAATTTTACTACATTTTCTCACATACACAGGTTCTTGAGAAACATTAGCTAAATCAATTGAGTTGGATGGTATGCCTTGAAAATATGACAGATCTTGGAAGAGTTTCAAAGGGATTCATTTGCATGTCAGGACACACTTCATCCTGTATGGGCATCTACTCAGTAGCAGCTCCTGGCCAATGGGGTGACTGGAACAAGCCTGTGAGAAGGGAGAACATCACTCAGCATTAAATCTTAAGGCCTCTGGGTAGTCAATAGTCTTAAAGTCAAAGTTCTAGGTGAAAAGTTTTCTGCATGAATTTTGTAAGAGAAAACCTTGGAGATGATTATAGTGATTTTTATACTAAGATAAAGCCTAGAACAACAGAGGAAGCTCTATAAAACTAAAGCGTGATATAGCCATGTATGTACGTTTAGGGCACATGGCCTATAATCTCAGCATTAGAGAGGTAGAATCCAGAAGATCAAGAGTCAAAGGCCATTCCTGTCTAGAGAGAAAACATGAGTCCAATCTGCATACATGGGACCATGTCTCTAAAGAAAACAAAAGCAAGTATATCGATAATAGAAATCAAAATTTTCAAGTAGACACTTTTGAGTATATGTGAATTCTAAGAAATGTAGGCTTCCCTTCTCTTACCCCTGGTTGTTTCTAAGGTAAGATGATGCTACAGTTTTGGGGTTTGGTTGTACATTAAAGATTCACGTGTTAAAGGCTTAATCTCCACCTTTGTGCTATTGGGAGGTGGCAGAAATATGAAAAATAGGAGGACTGGTGAGAGATTGTCAGGTCACTGGGGATTTCTTCTTGAAGGAGACTATGGGAATATCTCTCTCTCTCTCTCTCTCTCTCTCTCTCTCTCTCTCTCTCTCTCTCTCTCTTGGATAAAGACCAAGAAAACATGGAGCCAACTGGCTATGGACTGAACCCTCCAAACTGTGGGTCAATTAAGCCTTCTATCTTTATCAGTTGATGACCTTATATGTCTGTGAAATTTACATGATAAAAATCTCTCATGATGAAAATGAGATGGTCTATGAGATCTTTAAGCTTTGTGTCTCTCTTGTCTGTTCTGCCCAACACAGGAGCAGATTATAACCTATGGAAATAGTGACTGGGGTTTCGTTGTTCACCTGCACTGGTAGCTACCTCCTTCTATGGCTTCTTTAGACCCAGGGATTTGAAGGTGAGGGATACTAAACATTTTTCTTTTTGTCCCAGAGGTAGGGAACTATGAACTTCCAAGTGAGAAGAGTCTGGTTTTGCTGAAGAGGGCTCAAACCAAGTTCACCCAAAAGAGACAGGGTGTCAGGTCTATGGGGCAGTAGCATAAAGGTGGACCAGGTCAAGGGATCTGCAGTTGAGCCACAGGCCAGTTGGAAACATCTGTTAGTAGAATGTGAACTTATTCAATTACAGGTAAGGCCACTTCTCATCTTCAGGATACATCTGTTTGAATGAGGAAGTCTACATCCCTGATGAAAACATGCTCATCTACTGTAATCTCTTCTTGTCTTTGCAGTGATTGTCTTTGGCACAGGTCACAGGCTACAGACTCTTTGTTGGTGCTCACACAAGGTTAAACCTTTTTGGAAATGCAGGGCATACTTTGATCTATGCTTGGAATGCCTTTCTCTTCTTCATCCATTACTCCTTGCCTGAAAACTTCTCTTTTCTAGATCCGTTTGCTGCACAGAGCAATTAAATGAATTTATCAATTATTTTTTTTATTCATACAGAGCTTCTGCAGCATGATATCTTGTTTGATGGTTGAACAAGGATCATCTCATTCCAACAAGTGTCCCTCACTGATGGATCCTGATAAGCTAGGTATGAGTTGCTTAACAACTTTACTTGGCTAAGTAGAAAGCAAAGAAGGATTATGCCCTGAAGCTAGTGAAAAAGCACAGTAACATCATGGCAAAGATTGAGAGATTGAGCTATGCTCTCACACTGAATACCATGCACACTGAAGGATGTATGTAATTGGTGTTTGTGAGAACAATTGTCTTGGATAAATACCATGACCCCAAAATAATTTGGGGAGGGGAGAGTTTTATTTGGATTACTCCTCCATATTGTTCATCATTGAGGGATGTCAGTATAGAAACCAAGCAGAACTGGAACCTGGAGGTGGGAGCTGATGCAGAGGCCATGAAAGCATGTTGTTCCCTGCCCTGTTCTTCCTGGCTTGCCCAGTCTGCTTTTCTATAGAACCCATGATCAACAGATCAGGGATGGCACCCCCTGGGCCCTCTTCCATCAATCACTAATTAAGAAAATTCTTTGTAGGCATCCCTGCAGCCAAACCTAATGGAAGCATTCTCTTAACTGTGGTTCCCTCATCTCAAATGAATTGCTTGTGTCAAGTTGACATAAAACTAGCAAGTATAGCTTCAGATTACATGCTTATTACAAGATCTCACCAAGTATGTGTGCTTACTTGCTTTAAATTTTCTTTCTTACCATTTTAATTCATGTTGGAAATCAGTTAAGCAGAAGGGAGTTGGATGGGAAAATATAAATTTTCATAATGCTGTTCCTTTAAAGGAGAAAAGACAAATTGCTTCCAAGCTCTGTCCTGGTTGTTATTTGTGAATGTGAATGTTCATTTGAACCATATGGACAAAATATTTTTTCCTTTAATTTGAAGAAAAGAAGAAGTAAATATTCATCTAATTAATAATAGCAGTTTCAAAATACCAAATAAGGGGTTGTCAATTGACAGATTTTCCTGTGAAATTCAGTTCTGGGAGGAGAAATTGTTTTGTTTTTGAAAATATTGCAGACAAAGGACTTCACAGTACACAGAGCAGAAGTTAGCCAGGAGGCAGGGGTTGCAGTTTGGTGCTGTGTTTCAGCACATTGACATGTTTAGCTGCCTTTGCCCTGATGTCACTGCTGTCCACAAAGAGGGTGCAGCTTCTCAATCAATTAAGCAGAAGCCCAGTGGATTGCTAGAGGAGTTTAATGTTTGATAAGATATGCTATAAAATCCTTCTAGACAAAATCCACTTCTGTACTTTGAATCATAATATCAATTTTCAAAAATTGATAACCAACTAATATGATTATTTTAATTGTTAATAATTTAGTGAGGCCTGAAGCATACACATGTCTATCCATCTATCTGTTGATCTATCTTTATTTCTTATCTGTCTACCATCTATGTGTTAACCTGTCAACCAGTCTGTACATCTACCATATATTGTCTATCCTTTAACTTCTTATTTTACTCTCATCTACCTTATATATCTATGTTTCATATGTATCAGTCTGTCACATATCTTTCATCTCTTATCTGTATATCTATCACCCATTCCATTAATCTATCATCTGCCACATATTTATCTATTAAAAAGAAGCCAAGGTATATGTGTCTGTACCCTTGAATTTCAAGCTGCCTTAATCCTTTCTCATATAAATGTTGAAACAATCCATAAAACATATTGGTATCAGTTCACAATATGTCAAGCTAATGTTTGCACACTAGGGTTGCCTCTTATTAGCCATGAAAATGTCTACCTACCTCACTGGTTGGCTATTTTTAATAAGGTAATATTTTAATGGAGAGCCTGTTTCTAATAAGTAATAAGCCTTCAGCCAAGAATTACACTCACTACTGCTGAAAACAAATGCCTTCATCTCCTGGCATTCTCTAAAGGTCAGGCTGTATGCACAGGCTTCAGATAATCAATATTCCTGCTGTTTGATTATGTCTTCTTCAATCGTACAGGATGCATGCAGGATGGCAGGCCTCCAGTTTCAATCCTCTGCTTTCTGGTGACCCCTGTGCCCTCCTCAGTGGCTGTCAGAGACTGTCACACCAAAGAGCTGTGATCTAAGGACTCTGTAAGAGATGGGATGCCCTAAGAGCAATCACAATAGCACATCATGTCCGTGTTCTCGAATGCCTGAAAACATTCCCAGGTCCAGGCAGGCTTTGACTAAAACAATCATTTGTCCTTGTGAGGGCTCAAGATTTTTTTGTTTGTTTGTTTTCATTGAGTATTTAAGAAATGCCCATTGCTGGGCTCAGGAGAAGGCTCAGGAGCTGATGCAGTCACTCTTCTGTCAGGGAACTCTAGTTAAGTTCTGAGCACCCACGTCAAGCGAATCCCAGCCATCTCTAACTCCACCCCCAGCATCCAACTCCCTCTCCTTGCCTCTCTAGGTGCATTCACTCACGTGTGCACACACCTACAAAACACATAAATAAATGTATACAAATAGATAAATCTTCAAAAGGAATACCCAGTAAGGTGAAAGACTTCTCAGTGAGTATTAATTGATTAGTATGAACAGCAGATAATAATAAATAGAACATGTATATTTTTGAAAGAGGGGATTATGAATGCTTGACCACAAAGAAATAAGCATTTGAGGTGATAACATACTTAGCCTGATTTGAATACTATAGAATGTACACAAGTGTAAACGTATCACATGGTAGGCAATAAATATAGAAAAGTTGAAAAACACACAGAGCAAAAAGAGCTGAACAGAGGGTTTGCTGGACTCAGCAGTGTTTCATTTTGTAATGAGGTCACAGACTTGGTCCCCCCTGGAGTTGGCCAGTAGGCACTGTGACACTGAACAGCTCCAGGAGATAAGGGGTAAACCCTTGGCTGGGCAGGTGCCGGCAGGAGGCCGTGACTTGTGAACTGCAGGTGGATGGAAACTTCTGCAGCTGCAAGGAGAACAAAGCTACGGGCTGTTTGCCTGTATCACTTACTTGCATTTTGAGGGGAGAGTAGAACACTGGATGACCTGACATGTCGTTACAGGACGTTAGGCATATGTTGTCAGAGGTTAATTCAGGACTTCTAAAGCAGATACATACTGTGCTGGGCCTAGGAAACAGCCCAGCTGTCTGTGCAACCCTGAGGCGAATGTGAGGGCTCCCTATGGAGAATCGCCCCTTCACATAACCTCAGAACACTGAAGGGAAGCAGGGGACAAGCCCTGCAGATATGTCTGCTCTCGTGCTCATTGAAAGGAAAATCTCTGACTTGGGACGAAAGCTTATCGGGGTCAGCTGGCCATGCTCAGGGCAGACATTGTCTGGGCTAGCTTCAGAGCAGCTCAATCATTTATCCTGTGGAAGCAGAGGCATGCACTACAGCCAGCATGAGGTGAGGCTTCCTGGGGTGGAGGCTTCCATATTCCATCTGTGTGGCTCCAACCTAGACAGGGATGTTTTCCTCTGTATAGACACACAGACACGGGTCCCAACTTAGCCCTGTCAGCCCCTGCTTCTTGAGTATTTCTACCTATCTTTCTATCCAATGCATGTATATAGCTGACATATCAGGTACTATCCAAAACATCTGACCCATCACATACAATCTGTACTTCTGCTCTCTGGAAAAGGGAACTGGTGGAATGAGCATGTATAAATTAGCATTTGTGATTTTATAGCAAATACACAAATCACATTTGTTGAAAATACACAAACCACATTTGTTGACCTGGTTTAAACAGTGTGATCAGAGAAGTCCAACATTGGCTGATTGATGCTGGAGAGGAGGCCCTGGCATCCTGCCTCAGCCTCCGTGAGTCCACGTGTGATTGGTCACATTCATTTAGAGGGCCTTGTTTTCCTGGTGTCCCCCATTGCCTGTGGCTCTTACACTTTTGGCCTCCTTCTCCATGGGATTCCTGAACGCCAAGGGGAGGGATTTGATGGAGGCACACTATTTAGGTCTGAGTGTCCCAGGTCCCTCACTTTCTGCATATTGTCTGGCTGTGGGTCTCCATATTTGTTCCCATTTGCTACAGAAGGAAGCTTCTCTGATAGTGGCTGAGGAAGGGTACTGGTCTATGCTTATAGCAGAAAATCATTAGGAGTCATTTTATTAAGAACAGTACTATTTTTTCCCGCTAAGTTCCTGGGATAGCTAGTAGGTTCTTGGTCACCCAAGCTTTCATTGTTGGGTAAGGGTTCTATCTCATAGAGTAGGCCTTAAGTCAAATCAGACATTAGTTGCTTACTCTCAACATTTTATTAACCATTGAACTACCATGTCTTGGATGCAGAACACCATTGCAAAGTCAAAAAGTTCATGGCTGGTTTTTTTTTTTTTTCTTTTCCTTTTATGATTATCATCTGGTAGCTTGCAGAGTGCCTTTCTGTAGCAAAGATGCTAGAATTTTACGCAAAGGCTCTATGTTGCCACCAGCTCAATGAGTTGTGTGGGCATTGTCTTCAGCAATATGGTCTTACTGGCAATTTGTGGAGTTATGCCAACAGTCTGAGTTGTTTTGGGGGTTCCAATGGAACCCATTTGGCCAACAATTCAATTAGATATAACCCATTCACACTTTTGGAAAATGTCCAGCTGGGGCTCTGCCTCCCCGATTATTTGATTATTTCAGTTAGATTGTCTTTGTATATGTATATAACTTAGGAAGCTTCTACTGTATTAGGTTTTCATACCACCCCTCCAGTGACCCTAAATTTTATTTGTGTCTTCCTGTCCTTTTCTTCTCTCCCTATATTCTCCTCCTGTCACACACTTCCCTCCCCTTCCACCCTTGATCCCCCACTCCAGATCCCATCCCCAACCACCAGTCTTCAAGTCACTATCTATTGCAATGGCTTAGTTCTTCACATTTGTCTGGATAACTGATCATGCTGGTCAATGAAATTTGTTTGTGTTCAATGTACAAGTATGGCAGTGTTGAAGAAATGGTTTGTTTGCTGCTCTTCTAGAGAGCTCCGAGTTCAGGTACTAGCACCCTTGTGGACTGGCTCACCATTTCCTATCATTTCATCTCACCACAGAGATCTGATGCGAACTTCTGGCCTCCATAAGCAATGCAATATTGCTGCCGTGTGACTCACCAATAAAAACAACAAGTCTTTAAAATTGTATGTATATATAAAATTGTCAAAAACAAATTTCATAAAAATTTTATAAAGATATTCTACTTAATGCCAGATATACACATTAAAAATAGATCTGAGTTTTACATAAAATACTAGGTCATGTAGAAGTTTAAATAAAGTTCAAAACGAGAACATCAAATCTTAGCTGGAAAGTTAGGAGGCCTGGGCAGTCTAGAGGACCTCTGGCAGTGGACCCAGTATTTATCGCTAGTGCAAAAATGGACTTTGGGAACCCATTCCCCGTGGAGAGAGACTCTCTCAGCGTAGATGCACAGGGGAGGGCTTAGATCCTCCCCCAAATGATGTGACAAACTTTGATGATTCCCCCATGGAAGGCCTGGGGAGTGGATTGGGGTGGGATGGTGTGGTCAGTGGGGGACATAGGGGAATGGGTGGGAGAAGGAACTGGAATTGATAAGTAAAATCAGGTCGTTTCTAAATTAAATAAAAATAAAAACTAAATCTTAGATGGAAGCCTGCATTTCTCAGAAGAAATCACAAGAGGGCACCATAAACTCAAGCTAAAACTTGCAACACAGTTTTCAATACTGTTCCCACCTGATCTCCAAGTAGGTCTTGACGAGAGGCAGCAAGAGTATGCCAGGTGGGGTATGTCAGGTGGGGTATTCAGGTGGGGTATTCAGGTGGGGTATGTATATCAGGTGGGGTATTCAGGTGGGGTATGTATATCAGGTGGGGTATGTCAGGTGGGGTATTCAGGTAGCTCCTTGGGTGTGCCTCTATGCTTTTATAGCAAGTGGATTTTTATATACTCTGAAGATCTTTTTTCTTGGTTTTCAGATTGAGATCTTCTTATCACTCATATAACAGAATCCCTCAGGAATCCATAGACGCTCAGATTGCATCTCCAAACTTCACTGCTCCTCAAATTCACTCAGATGCAATGCTCTCCTCAATGTAGTTGGAGATTAATTGGCTTCCTTTCCTCAAAGTGGCTAGAGACGAGTTGCCAGAATACTAGATCCTGCTCCTATCTTTACACACCTCTCTAGTGCTGGGATTAAAGGCATGAGCTCTATTGTGGTTTCAGACTGATTCACTCTCATGTAGCCTTGGGCGGCCTTAAACTCACAGAGATGCATCTCCCTCTGACTCTTGAGTCCTGGGATTAAAGGTGTAAGCCGCCACTGCCCAGATTCTGTGACTGTCTAGTGTGGCTGGCTTTGCATTATAATATTCAGTGGCTTTATTAGATCATAAACAATGTATAACCACACTCTTTATATAATAATGCATATAGCCCACACCCTCCCAAATGCTTGAAGGATTATTTATTTTCATTTGTGTATATATGTGTGTGGCAAAGGGCAGTGTGCATATGTGATGCCTTTGGAGAAAGGAAGAGAGTGATGATGAAATAGGCCGTTGTGAGCTGTCCAAAGTACATCCTGGGAACTGAACTCTAGTTCATTATTTATTTAGCAATTTGACACAGACTAGGCACTATGGGAGAAGGGAACCTCATTTGAAGCATTACCTTCATTGCATTGTCTATGGGCATGTACCTGGATCATTTCCTTGATTACTGATTGATGTGCAAGGGCCAGCCTACCTTAGCAGTGACATCCCTAGGAAGCAGGTAGCCCTGGGCAGTATGAATTTATTAGGGCGCACAGCCTGAAAGGTACTCCATCATGGTGGGGAAACCATGGTGGTGTTCTGGTGTTATCCTGTGGCTGGGGCTCTTCCCACTGTGTTGAAATGGGAAGCAGAGAGAAGTGGGTGCTGACATTCCTCAGGCTTTATCATTTTATCATTTCTTTTCTATGCAGTTCTAGTTTGCAGTCCACAGGTGATGATGCCTACCCAGGGACTGTCTTTCATGCCCAGATAAACCTCTCTGGAAGTGCCCTCACAGGCATGCTCAGGGAGATGTTTCCTAGGCAATTCTAAATCCATCCAAGTTGCCAATAAGTTTTAGTGTTCACTACTGGAATGGAAGATACAATGAAGATAAAAGGGACATTGCATGTTGGTCCCACAGGATGCCTGCAACCCGGGTTTATCCCAAACCAGGCTGTGTGTAAGCTCCGTTCTTCTTGTTATCCAAAAAAGGAGTCATTGGTCAAGACTCCCACTTTAGATTAGTTGCACTACCATCTTCCCACTGTACTTGAGACAAACTTTGAATAACAAACAGGAGTTATAATAGTCCTGTCATAACTGGGACACATGGCCAATAGATAGATACAGCGTGGTAGCTAACCAAATGAAAAGCATGGCCATGGACAAAAGATGTGGTTTTATTGACCTGTCTCCTTGAGCTTTTAATGTCCTCTCACACATATACAATTTTTTAAAACCCTAGTGATAAATCTTTGTTTTACTCATGGTTTTATTGATTACCAGACGCTTTGTGAGAATTATAGTTCACGCTTGGCTAGAGGTGAAGCAGAGCCTATCACGTGCACATCAGCCTAGGCACTCATATTCTATTTTCTTTTTCAAGTTTTGTTTTTGTGCTTGCATGTCATATGTGGGGTCTGTGCATATATATCTGGAGATGTACACGTGTGTATGTGTGAACATGGAGGCCATAGATTGACAGTCAGTGCCTTCTAGTACTTTTTGAGTAATTTATTCTCCTACTGACCTTGGAATTTATTACTGATTCAGCTTGAGTGGTCAGCCAGTGAGTTCTGGGTTTGTCCTGTCTCTGTGTCCCCAGTGCTGGGACTACAAGCACCCACTACTGTAACCAGTAACCATCTTTTCACAGGGTGCTAAGGGTGAGACTCTTGTCCTCAGGCTTGCATGATAAGCATTACCAACAGGGCCACCTCTCATGCCCCAGCCACTCACATTCTTCATCTCTGTGGGTAAAACAAGTTTGTGGACAGACTCCGATCCCATCATTCTCTGAGCACGATGCCCACCGCAGGATATTCTGAGGTGGGACTTGCCATGCAGTGGGTCGGGTCGGTCCACTATTGAGACCACCCCCATCCAAACCGAAGACACTGCGGTTGCTTTGTGTTTCATAGCAACACAATACAAGTCTCCCCTAGGCCTGAAAGGCAATGCCTCCTGTGGATGCAATGGCTAAAATCAAGGCAGTCAGTTACAAAACCGAAAGCTTCACTGCAAGCCTGAACATGCAACCCTCCCTTTGACCAGCAACTGCCTTCCTGGGGCAGGGAAAGGCAGCTCTCTCCTAATGAGTTTGCAGAAATCAAAGGCATGAAATGCTCTTGTTTAAGTAATATTTACTTCATTGATTTTTCCCCTCTTCTCTCTGCGAAAGTAAAAGGTGTCTGGATTTATTTGTTTCTGCCTCCCAGTGATTTCTTATTAGAGACCAATGGATGGAGTGATGGGAATATGAAGATTATAGGGCAGTTTGTAAGAATCTAATGTGGGCTCTGTGAGATGACTCAGTGGAAAAGGCATTTGCCATTAAGGCTGATGATATGAGTTTAATCCCCAGTCCACATGGCAGAGGGAGAAATCAGTTCCTCCTAGTTCCCTGACCTCCCCACATGCATCTTGGCACATGTGCACACATATATATCATACACACATGAAAAATAAATGAATGTAAAAAAAAAATCCATGCTTTTCACACTGGCAGATGAATGAAGTTTTAAAGTGTGATCCTATCTCAAAACAAGTAAACCCAAAAACAAAATAAAAAGAAGGAAATATATTTTCAAATATTGGTAACTCTTAGGAATAAAATATATTTATCATAGAAAACCTACCACCAAGATGTGATAGAGTGCTGTACAGAGGGTAAAGCAGTCAAGAGCCTGCTGCTTTCAGAAGATCCAAGTCTGGTCTTGCTTTTCTTTCACGGTTGTCACTTACCCTCATAGTGGCTGGATCTTCTAATCAAATCCATTACTCCCTGGTTTCCGGATGCCACAAGGTAGAAAAAGGGGGCAGGATCATTAGGCAACGGGACTTGAGAGGAGAAGTGAGGGGAGTTTGGGGGTGGCAGTTCCTCAAATGCAGGGCCTATGACGCTTGAGAGACACCACTCTCCAACCGAGAAAGCTGCTGAAATAAGCCAGTGCACTTTTGTACGAACTAGAAGCCAAAGACGAGGCTGCTCACAACAGGTTGTAAGCGCCCTCTGGTGGGAAGCGAAGACCCCTTGTCCATTCAGGGCTTGAGCGGGGGAGTTTGAGATGAAGTTACTAGAAAGAGGGCAAGATTAATTACCCTCAGGGTAATGGGCTCTGTGGGGCTCAGGGAACTGGACATCTTTTCTCCTTCCTTCGGTGTGCCCAGAAGAACATTCAGATAGGGCATTACGGGGTGCCATTCAGAGCAGTGGTTCTCAACTGCAAATCAGTTAGCTTCAAATGTGCTGCTCTTCTGCCTCTACTTAGCCAGTACTGGAACTGCAGATGTGAGCCACTCAGGTTCCTGGCTCCAAGGATGCCTCCGGATGCTCCCCGTCCCCGTCCAGCAAGCAAGAGAGACTTGGGGGGCCCCTTCCCCAGACCTAGTTTCCCCAGGTCAAGTCTGACCCTGTCCCCACCCCCAATGGGCGTGGTAAGAGCCACAGGTTGGAACAAAGTAAATATCTCACTACATGCCGCCATACCATCTCCCAGTTTTAAAAAGGAAAATGGTATCACAGGGCACATAGATTTTGTTCTGTACTGTTTTTACGTTGACTTGCCACAAGCTAACGTCATTTGAGAGGAGGGAACCTCAATTAAGAAAACGTCTCCATAATATCAGATTGTAGGCAGGCCCGTGAGGCATTTTCTAAATTAGGGAGTCCTAGGGAGGTCAAGTCCATAGGGATGGTGCCACCCCTTGGTAGCTGGTCCTGATTCCTATAAGAAAGCAGACTGAGCAAGAAATGAGGGGCAAGCCAGTAAGCAGCACCTTTCGTGGCCTCTGTGTCAGCTCCTGCCTCCCAGATTCCTGACTATTTGGACTCCTGTCCGGATTTCCTTCAATAATGAACAATAAAGTGGGACCGTGAGCCAACTAAATAAACCTTTTCCCCACAAGTTGCTTTTTGCCATAGTGTTCCAGTGCAGCAACAGAAACAGAATTTATCAAAAGGTATTATCAAATGGTTAAAATGGCTAGAGAAACCAATCAACGTGTGAAATATTTTATTTTGTTCAGTAAGAAAGGGAGCCAAGAGGAGGTTAGGGGAGTTTTGATAATTATACAGCAGGGTTACCGAATGAATTGGAAAATGGTTATAAAACTTGTGTTTCTACCAGTGGGAGCATAGGAGAGGTTTCTGTCCACAGAATGTAAGGGTCTGTGAGTAAAAGGCACGTTACTTATGTTATTATCAATTGCCTACAGTTTACAGAGTTATGAAACAGATGAAAAACAAGAAGTACTGTCCCAATTAGAACAAGAATGTGAGGGTGGGTGGCTGGTTTTTGCTAAAGTACAATTTTCCTTCGTGTCTTTCCTTATCTTTTCTATCACCATCTCTCCCCCATTTTTGCTTTCATTCAATGTTTTCCATCCCCTCTCCCCCCTGCCCTCCCCTGGCCTTTAATAAACTGGGGCTTTGGAGTTCTTGCACTTAAGGAGAGAGAAATATGATATAATTTGGCACCTATGGAGTGGACGCCGATGGTGACAAGCTCTCCTGGACCCTGGAAACCAATCCGAAGGGCTCCACTCACTCCACACCCCACCCCCACCCTCAGAAGACTATCTCTATGCAATGTGCCACTGGGTTTTAGACCGTAAAATACAATGCTGATGACTTATTTGTGTCAAAAGTTTCTCGTGTGTTGGATGCTGTTTGCAAACACTTTATGGGTTGACTCCACCTTCCTTGTGGTCCCTAGTACCCAAAGCTCTTGTTGCACGTTTCCGCAAGTGAAAATCCTGATAGCCTGGGGTGTAGATTGACTATTTCCTTAGCAGACCCCACTGTAGAGGGGCTGCTCCAAACTGCCTTTAAAACAAAGCCACCCAAGGTCCCAGATCAGGAGCTGGGAGAGTTGGGCCACTGGAGGCAAGAGCTTGTAACCTGAAAACACCCCGCCCCCCCCCAATCTGGATCTCTCCAAAAGAAAGTGGAGAGCCATGGATGCCAGAGAAGCCTGTCCCCGAGGCCCCAGCCTACTGGACCACAGACAGAATTTGTCTGGAGACTTCAGGCTCAGGACTGCTGGTCACCAGTGCGGTTCTAGAACTACCTGGAGTTCTCTGGGCCATTCAGAGAAGGTGAAGGGCAAACTCTCAAGGTTGAGCTAGATGCATGAGATGGGGATTTTCATGATTAGACCAGGAAAGGGAGGCAGTGTCACCAGGGTGACATCTGTGGGTGGTGGGTTCTAATCCTTAGCGATAATTTAGACCCAAGGGATGACAGATGGGGTTACCATCTCGTCAAGGGCTGGCATCTGGCCAAGGGACAAGATGTGGAGCCCCGCCAGGGTGCAGCAAGAAAGAAGAATCCTCTGAAACACACACACCCACACACCACACACAGACACACACACACACACAGACCACACACACACACACACACACACACACACACACACACACACACACACACACACACACACACACACACGCACTTGTAGGTAGTTTCTGGGGAATATCTGGGGAATTAAAAATCCAAAACCAAGCAAAGTGCAGGCCTCCGAGCTTCAGTGAACCGCGGTGATTTAGAGCTCCCTCTGGTGGCTGTTCGGAGAAACTCAGACGTAATTTGAACGTTTGCCGCTAAAAAGGGAAGCGCTTCAACAAGATGATGAGAAAATAGGAAGAATGATGCACAGGGTGGAGGGAGAGGAAAGCAGGGGGGATAAATCGCGAAATAGCTATCTGGTAGGCACTTACAAGAAGCAGGATCCAGAAGCCGACGGCGTCTGTGCAGTCTGTGCACTGACAAAGGGTTTAGTGGCAGGCATTGTTCTGTTCAGGACCCTTGACCCCAGACACTGCAGGGAAATGCTGCGGATTCTTCCCAGTGCAGTTACACACTACACAGAACGCGCTGGCTAAAAAGTGAGCTAAACATGTAATAAAGACAAGCAAAAGTAAGCAGATTTATTCTGAAACACAGCTAAGTGTGCAGAAGCTAAAGGGTCAAAACACAATCCTGGCGCCTATGACCCTTGTGACCTGAGTTGCAGCATTGGAATGGGTGAGTACTGTCTATACTTGGTAAAGTACTGATTTTTTTCTCTCCTTTCTCCCTGCCTCCCTGCCTCCATCCCTGCCTCCCTGCGACCCCCCCACATTCTCTTCCTGCCATTTTTACCTAACTTTAGGTGTTTACCATTTATCAGACACTCATATTAAGTCTGGCCAGATAGCAAGCTGCAGGAATAATAGTTCTGCCCATGTCACACCCCATCTATAAAACACTGAGAATGCAGCTCCTCCCTGGATCATGGCTTACAAATGGAGCTGCTATGATTAAGAGGCACAGGAAGGAGAATTTGGCTCCAAAGCAGATCTCACTGCCCCCCTCCACCCCCAGACCCCATCCCCCAAGAAGATCTGCAGAAGATCAGAGGCCTCTATTCTGTGTGGGAGGGTGCCCAAGTCACAGTGTTACTGGTGCTCTGTACACCGTGCTCCTCGGGGCCTCCCTCAGTGTAGCCTTGTGACATCATGGTGTCACAAACTCGCCTTCCCATTTGGCTATGACATTCAGGAGCGCGGCATCTCTTTGCTCTGAAAGCTGACTATTGTGAAAGAAAACACTAAGATTGCTAATTAACTTTGCCTAAGCAAACAGTGATCTCTAGCCTTGAAGAGAACAATAGGTAGTCGAGTTTGGAGACAAATATTAAGGCCCATGGTACTGGAACACAGATCCCTGAGTAACATGCTCTTCTTTAGAAGGAAGTGGTAATACGCTGGCCAGTGGAGGTTCATGCTTATCATCACAGCACTCTGGTGGCAGAGACAGGAGAATCTGTCAATTTGAACTCATCCTGGGCTACAAAACAAGACAGGCTTTAAAGCTGTCTTGGACTTCCCCTCCCCCCAAAAAAGTGGTAATATGGGTGTTTGTTTGTTTAGTTACAGAGAAAACAAAATCCTAAAGCAATGTACTTATGATATAAGGTAATTATGCAGTTATATAAAAATATATAATTATATAAAGTAAGCTCCACAAGAAGGGGGGGGTGGTTTTGCAAAGAGGATAAACTAATATACTTCTGAGATGCCAACTTTTCCAGCATTGAACTGTTGGGTGTCAGTCACTTGCTAGGAATATATTTAAAAGTTTAGTAAACATGCAGTGCTAGATCATATGTGAGAGAGGACAGTGTGTGTGTGTGTGTGTGTGTGTATGTATACACACCTATCCATATATGAGTGTGTGCACACATATGTGTGTATACACACATGTATGCATGTATATGTATATTTGAGAGAGAAAAAAAACTGTGAGCATAGTGTTTTGGAAAGAATCTTGTGTCCTTTTATGTCAGGACTGGTATTTGATTTACTGTGGAACACTGAAGACACCAGTAAAACAATGGGAGATATTACTGTCTTGGTTTTTATTGCTGTGAAGAAACACCATGGCCAAAGGCAGCTTTATTTCTGTGCATACCTCCATCCTAGTCTATCACTGAGGGAATAGCATGCAAGAACTCAGGGCAGGAACTTGGGGGCAGGAACTGAAGCCGTGGCAGTCTGGGAGGAGTACTGTTACGGGCTGGCTCCTTCTGGCTTTCTCATCTGGGTCTCATCAGAATCACCTGCCCGGGAGTGGCGCCACCCACAGTGAGCTGGGTCAACCCTCAGGAATCAGTAATCAGTGCCCTACAGACTTGCCATCTGATCAAAGTATTTCTCTCAATTGAGATTCTTCTTCTCACACAACTGTGGCGTGCGTCTTCTGGGGGAGGAGGTAGGAAAATAATTAAGAAGACTTTATATTTATATCTTTGGTGATTTCTTAGGGCACAATGGGGAATACATTTATGAGAGAGGTTGATAAGCAAATATACCTAGAGGACATTGCATCCATGGTGTAGGAAGGAGGGAGGTGGGCTTTAATGAACACCGTGGAAGGCTGTCCTTAAGAGAGTAGCTTTGGTGCCAAGCAAGCCTCAGGTAAACATCCTCCTTCTGTGTGATTTGGGAAAAATTTAAATTTATATTTTTTTCTGTTCTTATAAGATATAGCTGATATCAAGTTGGAAGACTTGAAGTAAAGGCTATGGAAAATGAAGCATAATAGAGACACCTGGATAACAACGGAGTGCACAGGTGGTCTGGCTGTGAAAGGCCATCCATCAAGTGCTGAGGGAAAGCCTGGAGATTGCTCCTGCAGTCATCACTCGCCCCATCGCTTGTTTTCAGGCAAGGAGGAGACCAATTGAAAGCACCTTGGGAGGCATTTACCTAGAAAACGGGTACTCTGAGAGCACACAGGTGGTGTTCACTGGCTGGTGTTACCATCACTGAGATGAAAAATTAGGAGAAAGCACCATGATGCTTGTGGCGATGAGTTTTGATTATTTTGAAAAGGGACCAGGAGATTAGTAGAACACAACCATGGGTGTAGCTGAAGCAGCATTTCCAGGGAGGAGAGATTCAAGGAGGAGCCCTTACCTGAAGTTAGATGGTACCGTTCCATATGCAGAGGACCTGGGCAGAAAGAATTAAAAATAACACTGGTGGGATTCTGCTGTGCAGCTATCTGCTGTAGATGAAACATCTCTTTTAGAGAGCTACTCACTAAGACTCACCACAAGGGACACTGGAAAGGCTCAGGAAACAAACCTTGAAAGACTCAAGGAAGCTCCTGAAGTTTACAAGATTCACAAAGCCTAGCAGAGAAGAGGTTATTAAGGGCAACAGTTGCTGGTGAAAAGAGATGCTTCAGTCCATGGAGCTGTGTGCAAGCCAAGCAGCAACCCAGGGATTCTGCATTCATTTTTCCATGCCGAGATGGGCTCCTTGGTGATGTGGCTGCCCTGAGTTGTTTATGCTTCTGAAAGCAAATCTTCACCTCTGTTCCTATAACTGCGTCAGATACGCTCATGAGTTTTATAATTTAGACTTCCATACAAACATTTCTTTGGTTTGTCTTTTGTATTTTAGCAGGGGCAAACGAGTATTTGTTTGCATGAGCCTAGGAACAATCACACAACACTGACAATACAGGAAGTCTCTCTGGGCCTCCTTGCCTACTCAACTCCGCCCCTCCCCCACTTCTTCTCTATGATAGGTAGAAGACTGAACCTGAGCTAAAACAAAGTATTCCCTTTAATTGTTTACGTTATGTATCTTTTCACAGTGACTACAAGTCACTGACAGCTCTGCTAGAGGGCCGATTGTAACTTTGGCATCAAGTTGACGGCAAAATACTCAAATGAATTGTTTTCAGATGTATTTAAAGTAATGCGAGCTGAGGCTCAGATTAATCGTAAGGATTGGAATCAGGTACCCCAGAGCTCTGAGACTAAGGATCAGTTTGTAAGTCAAGGTGAGCAGAGGATGTAGATAGAGCATGAGAGACCTCAGAGTTAATTGATAAATAGAAGAAAAAAAGCTAGTGGCTCTTGCAGAGAGAGGAAGGGAATAAACAAACAGGTGGATAAAAATGAATGGAAAGGCAGCCACTTCCTGAAGGCAACACTCAGCTGTGGCAGCTGTGTTTGCCATATTGAGGGTAGAGGAAAAAATGGGAGTGCATGCTGGATTCAATAGGTAGACCCTTTAGGGTTTGCCAAGATTGTTTTCAAGAAAATGTTTGAGGGAAATAAATGTTGTCATTAAGGACCAAATAATGGATGAGTAGATCATCTCTTCCAGTTCACTTGTAACAAGTCCCAGGGTATATCCCTAACCGTAATATTTGGAAGGGAAGATGTAGATGTTTTTAGCATTTACTTTGAAGGGCTGGTCAGAGAGCTGGAAAGGGTTAGACAAACAGCATAATACAGAAGATTGATACTAGAACAACTTTTGGTAGGCAGAGATAATGTGTAATCTTTAATACAATATATATATATATATATATATATGCACACACACACACACACACACACACACACACACACTTATATATATATATATATATATATGAGATGAAGGAGAGGGGTGAGGAAGATTATGTGGAAGAACAGTTATTTTAACACAGTTATCTAGAGTTCCACCATTGAAACTGTCTTTTCAGTTAAGATCCTCTATTCTGCAAAGTGGCTGTGTGATCTTAAGCAGAAAAGTGGATTTTTAAGTCATTCAATTATTTCATCTTTCAAAGCTTCATCACTATAGCTACCTCCTAGGACTGCTAAGTGAATTAACACACACAAGTTAATTAACATTGAGCCTAAGGCTAGGGACATGATCCAGTGGTTAAAATAATTTGTTGTCTTTGTGGAAGATCTGGGTTCCTACTATCCGTGTGACAGGCAGCTTACACCATCCTGATTGTAAGTTTGACTATTATAGATGACTCTTAATCTGCATTTCTCAATTATGCATCACATTTTTAAATGAGCTGCATAAATACTATTATACTATTCCTTCAAAGGAGTAGAAATAGACAGTATAACAAAATTGACCTTAAATTTGTATCGACAAACCAAAATCCATACCAATGTATTCATTTCTATATCAAAACCTTTATTATTTTTCTTTACAAAAAGATTTTCTGTGGCTCTCAACCATTTATAATTATCCCCCTTTAAAGGGAAACAAACATTTATGATCATTATATGGGAATTTGGGTTTATTTTTCTAGACTACTTCCTCCTGATTGTTGGGAGCAGGGATCTTATGGGACCCTGAGAAAAATTGGAATTATGGTAAATCATGGCTGTAGTAGTCTGTGATGCTACATCATCTTATCTAGTTGCCTTGAAGCTGTTTTGGATGCTGGATCTCTGGACCATCAGTTCGGGAGGTCTTATTTGATCAAACCATATTAGCCTGGGAGGAATCCACAGCTTCTCATCATCTATGGAAACAAAAGCAGAACCTATTTCCCAAAGCAACATATCCTGAGACACGACTTTTGAAGTCAAGATACCTTTAAAATGTATATGTTGATTTATCTTAGTAGCTCCCACAATCAATTGTTTCTCTGTGATTAGCTCATTGATTCTTAAAGAATCATAATCCAGACTTTCTGTTAGTTTTCCATCTTTACATGCCCCATTATGAATTTTAAAATTCTATTTCTAAATTCTATTTTTAAATTCTGTTTCAATATAATTTTTAAAATTTCTATAACTCTGAGTCAGTCCCATGCTGGATTCCCAGCCATCAGTCTGGGGGGGGGCATTAGCTCCTTTTTGTTCAGGTCAGCTGTCTTTGTGAGTTTCTGCAACCTGGTCTTGTCCTCTCTCTCTGCATCTAGATTCTAGTTCCACTCAGTGTTTAGTTATGGATGTTTGCTTCTGTTTCCAACAGGTACTAGATGAGGGCTCCATGATGGTGGGTAAGTTAGTTGATGATCTCACTATCAGGGAAGGGCATTTATGGTAGCCTTTCCATGGTTGCTCCAATTGTTAGTTGGAGTCAGTCTTGTAGGTCTCTAGACATTTCTTTAGGCGCTGTTTTCTCTTCAAACCAATAATGGCTCCCTCTTTTATGCTCCCTCCCTCCCTCCCTCCCTCCCTCTTCTCTCTTTTTCTCTCTCTCTCTCTCTCTCTCTCTCTCTCTCTCTCTCTCTCTCTCTCTTCTCTCTCTCTCTCTCTCTCTCTCTCTCTCTCTCTCTCTTCTGTCTTCTATTCCTACCCTAACTCAATCTTCCTATTCGAACGTGCTTTCCTCTCCTCCCCTTCTCTTTCTCCTGGTTCTCTCTCCATTCACTGCCCCCCCCACTTCCCATGTGCTCTGGGGGACTTGTCCCTTCTCTCTTTTGTGAGGGACCATATATGAATCTCAGAATACACCTTGTATCCTAGTTCCTCTGGTGGTGTGAATTATAGGCTGGTGATCCTCCTGAATATGGGTCTCAGCTAGAAGGACTAAGCAGTCTGAGGGATCTCAGACAGTAGAACCAGGATGTATTCCTGGTGCACAAAAGGACCTTGCAGACACATCCCCCATGGAGGGATGCCCCTTTAACCTAGAGACAGGAGAGAAGTCCTAGTCCCTACTTCAAATGACTTGACAGATTTATATGACCCAACCTGGATAGCATAGCCCTGCAAGTGGAATGGGGGTGGGGGATGGGAGGGGAGGGTGGCCAGGGTGCATGTTACAGGGGAAAAAGGGTAAGAGGGAGGGAGGGAAGGAGGGAGGGAGAGAAAACTGGGATCGACATGTAAAATTTTTAAATTATATTTATAAATAAATAAATAAAAATAAATGAAAACAATCAAAAAAATCTATATCTCCTTTAGTGACCTCAGTTTATTAACTTTAAATTATTTGTTTATCTATGGCACTCTATATCTTTTATCCTCCCTCTGTCAAGCTCATGCACACATATCAAACACAGTGTGACCTATTTAGAGGCCTTTTTTGTTTGAATCTATTATCTGACCATTTAACTATGTTTCTCATGTCGAATGCCTATTATGCCATAAAATGCAGAGGGGGCTTTGTCAATTAGAAAAAATAGTGTGTGGTAAATTCATACTGGAATGTTTATTTTTGGTCAGTTTCTTAGTGATATGGCTGTTGTCTAACTTTTAATAGCACTGACTATTTCCAGGTGCTACCTGCCTGGGAAGCCTATAGAAAAATTTCTGTAAGTCATAGGTTCTTTTGACTTAAGCTTGTGAAATAAAGGGGCTATCCTAACTAAAAGAGTTAGGGTTTGAGAATCAGGATCAGTTTGTTATAGTGTCCATCTGTTTTCTGTTATGGCAAACTTTGTTCTTTCCTCTATGGGAGTAGCTTGTTCCTTGGATTATTTGTTTTCATCATGGTTTCACATTTTGTTGCTGTGCCAACTAATGCATACACAAACCAGCACACACAGGTGAACAGCAGGTACCATTGATTTGCCTTTGCCCAGAGAAATCTAGAAACGTACTCTTTTGTGTGATTAGAAACTTCAAACTTAGGGTCACCTGATCACCTGCCAATCAATCAATCATCAGAGCCAACAAAAAGGAATGGGTGCCCTGGCTGAGTTAAAATTGAGGAATCTGCTCTGACTGTTGGGAATGGAATTTCAGGGTTGCTTTCTTGTTCCTGGGCCAATGTAAATAAAAACTTCTCTATCTCAAATACAGCACCAATGACAGACTAAGAAATCACTTCATCCTTGTCCATTTTGATAAACCAGTGACTATAATGGGATTTTATTTTTTTCAGAATCATGAATAAGGGGCTACTTACCACAGCATGGACAACCCCCAAATACCCTTACCACTATAGATCCCCATCCCAACATAGGCAACCTTGATACAAAAAGCTTTCAAAAATGGAGTCTGACCTTCAGCTAGCTTTTCTCCTGCTATATAAATTAGCAGCTTCAACGTAGGCTGAGAAAGAAGCAGTAGCTGGAATTCCAGATAAGGGTCCCATAACATTGTCCTTTGTCATTCTACGGGGAAATGTTAGCACTCCGTTGTCATCACCACAGACTCAGTTATCACAGTATTGATCTGCTTGTTTTATTTCTGCGATTACACAGTAAGGTTATTGGGTAGGTTAGCAGGGCAGCCTCTGTCTACGATGGCAGGCTACGTTAAGCTCAAAGAAAGAATCTCTGTCTCGCACCTTGAACCAACAAAGATCAGACAGGAAAATCAGATTTGGCTTGCCTCCTTATTTTTGCCATTTGTATGTTGGAGAAGTAATGCCTTTTATTCTATAAATCTGGAATTTTCTGGATTCAACTGAATGTATTATTTAGATGTTAGAGTGGCCCCATTCACCATATTCCTTTTAGATCGAGCTGCTGATAGGTTACAAAGAAGGAGGCAATTAAGCCTCGATGCTGGTTTGCAATTTTCACAAGGAATTGATAGATTTAAGCTAAATAATTTTTATTTCATTTGCTGTGTGCTCTTAGGAAATTTTCAGACTTGATTTAAAAAAAAAATTACATAGGGAAGGTTTTAAGTCCATACAACTCTTCAGTCTATCTTGTGGAAATAAAACTCTTTACTATGGTAGATACACTTGAATTTAGTTACTTTTTGTTCTTTGAAAGCAGCTTTATTTATTTATTTATTTATTTATTTATTTATTTATTTATTTATTTATTTATTATTTCACGTGCATGAGTTCTGGGGGCATGGAAGGAAGGTCCACTGCACTCACCAGAGGACAAGGGCTTTTGTTTATCATTTCTCTTCTAGCTGTAATTACTGTTGCTTCCATCGCTATTCTTACTCTAGCTCTCATTGTTACTACATTTTGAGACTTTTCCTTCTGTCAGTGCAAAAATACAGCTCTCACTTCAGTGGGGATAAAATATAGTTTATTCTGGAGCTAAATATAAATGACTTTGGCCATGAACCATGGATGAAGGCTATCCAAAGTACCTGGCTCTAACTTGACAACAATTTCAGGATTTTTTTTTAGTAACAGAACAGCCAGCAGTCAAGACACTTCTTAAATATGCTAGTGGGCCATCAGGTAGGTGGGTTACAGCAAAGCAAGGAAATATGCTTTAATTCTCAGATGTTTTCTGATGACCACATTAGCCTTTGGGTTGCCGGAGGCCAGAAGTTCATTCATACATCCCGAAATTATTTCACTAGATAGTCACAAAGTTGTTATGTCCAATGCAGACGTGGGCAATGAATGGCTAATTTGAGGGATGATGACAGTTACAGATAATTTGGGTCCAGTTATATAACATTACAGCTCTCCACATTTATGGCTATTCAGTATTCAGTCAGCCTTATAGAATCTTTATTAACAAAGATGCAGGTTTTTTCCTCCTATGAACTTCAGCTTGTGATAAATTTCATAAAAGCACCCATGGTTCAAATACAATGTGCCTCTCAGGCTCTAGTGGGTTATTTCCCTTTAAGGAGTCACAAAGTTATATCTAATGAATAATAGTCCAAACTATCATTAAGGCTAGAATAAACTCCTCTCTTTTGTGAACCCATTCCAGTCTAAGCTGAAATAAGTAATACAGACACTTTAGTTACAGCCAAAACTTCCTGGATGGGGTTAAGAAAAGGGTGACCCAGTGTGTTGTTGTGTAGCAAGCTTGTATTTTTAGAATAAAATTTCTGAGGCTAGTGGTCAGTCAGCTCAGCCGCCTCCGTAGATCTGTGAGGTGACAGTTGCTGATGTTTTGACACAGAGGCCAAGTTTGTGAGATGGGTTCTTGTTGCTGTGCTGCCTACATAATTCACTTACCTTTGCAGCCTAATGTTGAGCTCAGATTCCTTGAGATAAAACTACTCTGAATAAATTCTAGACACTGATGGATCTACTTTACGAAACAGCAGTATATAACAGCAAGAACAGGTGCTTGATCTTTCCCTATTAGGGGCCCCTCTTGCAGAAAGATGGGTAGACAGCGCTGTCACTAGGGGCTGTGCAGAACTGTCTGGTGTAATAGCTCATCTTTGGATCCCTTTGTTTTGGGAACCCATTCCTGTCAGACTCAGAATAAGTAATTTGAACACTGTAGTTACAGCCAGCAGAAATGGGATCAATACATGCCAAGATTAACTCTAGTGATTAATCCAAGAATCAATGAACCAAATGATTATCATTTCTGTCAGCTGAAGATTCTGGGATGCACAATTGTGATTAAAGAGGTGGGTTAATTTTCTTTGGCTGACTTCGGCAGCAGTCAAATCCTCAGTCACTGATTTTCACTTCCCATTGCCTTGCATTTGTTCTAGTGATGAGTTCTTGCCGCTGCCAATTCCGGTGAGCCACAGAAACTAGATTTGACAATGTGGGAGGCCATTTCAGCTCCAAGGACAGTGCAAGCTAGTAAAACTTCTGCTTCTAAATAAGACTGGTTGTTCTGATTCTGTGTTATGGGTAGGCTGGTATGGATTGCTATCTTGCAAAAGAGGACATGCAAAGACTAGAAGTAGGCTGTAGGTATGGTTCTGGACATTAATCTGCCTGGGGATAATTGCTTCTTCATTAGAGGCATGTCCTAGGAGAGACATTAGACATAGCAAATTTCTGCCAAGTAGAGGGAAGATGGAATTGTTATGTGCTAAGCACAGACTTCAGAGTTTTATATTGTTTTAAAATCATAGTAACTCTGAATGGTATATGCCAGTATCTTCATTTAATAGATGAGGAAACTACCTTAAACACTCCACCTTTCTCTAAGATACAAACTACACTTAATCCCAGATCTTTCTAATCATTTGGCCCCAGGTTTCATTTGCTGATTTCAGAGCGTCTAAGGTGGGGTGTGAGGGTAATATGACTGTGACAGCTGCCAAACAGGGTTCATTCAGCTGTTGCACGTGGTTATGTAGGAATAGCTCTTCTCCATCACCACTCAGCATGTTTTTTTTTTCCTGGAAAGGAACACTTAATTGATGAGGGATGCCCTTCTGTATATGTGTTTCTCGTATTGGTTGATGAATAAAACACTGTTTGGCCCATAGAGGCCGGAAGATAGGTGGGACTAGGAATCAAGAAGAATTCTGGTAAAGGTAGGCAGAGAGAAACCTTGCAGAGACACCATGTAGCAGCAAAGGAAGTAACAGGTCCAGGCATTCTTTGTTAAGCCAAAACCACGTGGAAATACATAGATTTGCAGAAATGGGTTAATAATCAAGAAAAAGCTAGCCAGTAAGGAGCCCTAGTCACTGGCCAACAATTTTATAACTAATAACTAATGTGGCATGCATACAAACTCCGAATATAGAAGCTTTCTCAGTCACCTCCCATGAAATAGAAAATTGGCAGTATTACTGCAGATTAAAAATTTTTATTTTGCAATATTGGGCTATTGGAATTTGCTGAAGGACTTCTTATTCACATTGATTACTGTTTTTAGTTAAGATCCCCTTTGTCTGACTCCGAATATACATATAGAAATTATTGTAAGTTTTGCATTTCATTCAAAATTATTAGAAATCCCTGATAGACTCTGATGTATCTAAATTCATTAGACTTTTGAGAAGTATTTCTTGCAAAGAAGCAAAGAGTCGGTAGGTGGCAGTATGTCCCCAGCCTTGAGGGCAGAGCATTTTGTTAGCAAGAATGGTCTGGGCTGGAGACAAAGCAAAATGTTTCTTTTCTGAACAAGGTTGTACAAACATGGTGAAGTGGTACCTCTAGGAGTTCTTGTCTCCTAGGAGTGTTTGCTCATCTGTCCGTCTCCTACCACTGGGTAACCTTGTCATTTCCTGGGGCAAGTGTGGAAATTCCTGCCATAGCCCTGTGGTCTGAAGGCGGAGTCACAGACACACTGGTAAAGTGTGTGCTCTCCAGAAAAGCAATACCTTCAAACATACTTTCAGGGTGATGAAAACAGCCCTATAGAGCCAAAGTCTCTTTGTTGCCTAGACAATAAAGCATCCCCTTCCCCTTGTGAGGCTCATCATCACAAAGCCATGAGTGTTTGGACTCCATGGGCCTCAGGGTTCGCAGCTAAATTCTTCACTCCACAGAGAAAGGGCCTGAGGCAAAAAAAAAAAAAAAAGAAAAGAAAAAGAAAGAAAGGAATAAAGAAGAAAAAAAGAAAGAAAAAAGAAAGAAAGAAAGAAAAAGGAAGAAAAAGAAAAAATGGCATTTTGCAAGGAGGAATGCTTCAAATATTTTTGAAAGCCCTCAAAGTACCCCAGGTACCATTTCATTCACTATTGAGATTGCTCTTAGAGAATTTGAGAAATACTAAGAATCCACAGAAGGCAGCTGCAAAGATATGCTTCCTGTGTTCTGACTCTGTTTTCTTCTCTTGTCTGCCCACACACATTGAATCCCTTTTGACGGAGCTTTTTTCAGTGGTGCGGGTAACTCAATAGTCACCAACTGCAACTGCATGCTGAAGACACCTTACTTTGGGGTAAAATAAAATCTAGCACAGGTGTGGGTTGCAACTGTTTGAGGGTTAAAGGATCCTTTCACAGGGGTTGCATATCAGATATATTGCATATCAGATATTCACATTACGATGTTAAGAGTAGTTAAATTACAGTTATAAAGTAGCAATGAAATAATGGTTGGAGGTCACCACAACATGAGGAAATGTATTAAAAAGGGTCACCACCTTAGGA
This sequence comes from Cricetiscus sungorus, assembly GCA_030556225.1. Lineage (NCBI taxonomy): Eukaryota > Metazoa > Chordata > Mammalia > Rodentia > Cricetidae > Cricetiscus > Cricetiscus sungorus. Next base: position 4,737,899 of record JANBXA010000202.1, on the reverse strand, counting down.
AGGTTGAAAACCACTGCCCTGGCCAAAAGGAAAAAAAGAAAAAAGGTTAATAGGTTTACAGAGAGAATTCACTGATGGTTCATCTCTTGAACTCCTGATTTACTGACTTTGGTCCCTAAGGTCTTGAGGCAGTTTGGAAGAGAATTGTCCCTCACAAGCTCAGGTATTTAAATGCTTGGTGCCCAGTTCAAAGCTCTGTTTGAGAAGATGGTACAAACTTGTTAAAGGAACGATGTCTCTGAGGGTCCTCTGAGAGTCTACAGCCTTGCCTTCCATACAACTCTCTCTTCTTGCGTTTGTTGTTGAATGTATGATCTCTTAATGCCCTTTTCTGGCCTCCTGCTACTGTGTGTTTTATGCCATTATGGACTCCCTCTCTGGAAACATAAACCCAAATAATGATTTTCTTCTCTATGTTGCCTTAATTACGATGTTTTACCATAGAAACAGAAGAGTTACTAACACATCTCTGATCTCATTTTCCCTGGGTTGGTTGAATGCTAGATGCACTGGTTACTTGTATGTCAACTTGACACAAGCTGGAATCATCTGAGAAGAGCAACTCTCAATTGAGGAAATGCCTCCGTGTAAATTACTTTTAGGCAAGTCTGCCAGGCACTTTTTGACTGATTGGTGAGGGAGGGTTCAGCTCACTGGAAGTGTTACCATCACTAGTCAGATGGTCCTAGGTTGTGTAACAAAGCAAGTTGACCAAGCCAAGCGGAGCAAGCCATGAAGGAGCAGGGCTGTCCTTCCGTAGTCTCTGCTCAGTTCTTACCCCCAAGTTCCTTCTTTGATTTCACTCAGTGATGAAGTGTGGCCTGGGAATTTTGTAAGATGAAACAAATCTTTCCCTCCTAAAGTTGATTTAGCTCATGGTGTTTTATCAAAGCAATGGGAACCCCACTAAAACCATAGCCATTCTTCTGTAGTGCAAAAAAGCACCCTGATGTCCTTCTTGATTTGATCATTTAATCTTCAGCTCTACCCATCACTTCTGAAGCAAACATCTGAAGCTGCCTAACTTGGATCTTATTTCAAAAATAAATGCGTAGACTAATGATTTCTTTGCCTCTGTAATAGACTGAATAAAACCAAATACCTCAAAAAAAAAATGAATAGAGCATGCTGGGGAGACAAAGGAGAATCAGTGAGGCAGAAGAAGGAAGAAAACACAAGATGCAAGCAAGAAAAATACAGCGATTTAGGGAGCAAGGAAATGGGTGTGGGTAACCGGTAGGGTGGAGGACTCAACAGGTTAGTGATGAAAGACCATGAGAAAAAAGCCCAATGGGCAGTGCCATCTGAATGATTAAGTCCTGCACTGACTTGTTTTCTTATGCGATAAGGAAACACTGCATTGCCTGACTGAAAGATGTGGCATCTGTTGTTCTTTTGTTACAGTTATAAGAATAAAAGCTGGAGAAGGGGGTTGGAGGTCCCTGGTGAGGGTCCCAAGTGAGTGGGGTTCCAAGGTAAGGGACCACATGGGAGTGCATAGCAGGTTCCATAGCAGGTAAGGGTGACCAAAGCAGAATGAATGACATGCCAGGCAGACAGAGCTTAAATGAGGAGTTTATTTAGAGAGGGGAGTGAGGGAGAAGGGAAGAGACTTAGAGGCACCGGGAACAGAAGAGGAGAGAGTGGGAGAGGGAGAAGGGGAGAGAAGAATAGAGGAGTAGCGAGTGGCTAACCCAAAGCAGGAGAGAGAGAGCAAAAGAGAGGAAGAGAGCATAAGTGGGCAGGGGTCTGACTTTTAAAGGGGTCCTTTACACCTGCCTGCAGACTAGTACTCATGGAACCCTGGGTTGACCAGAGTACTGCCTGACTGAATTCTGTCAGGCGACAGGGGCAGGCCAGCATAATGCCTGAATCCTTATAGCATCCATGAGTGTGTTGGTACATGGGCAAAGGACCTAATTCCCACTGGGAAAGCATGAGATGGGTTCAGCATGGCTGAGGTCATACAGCTTGCGTAGATAATCAATTGGTCTGATAAACCGCCTTACATGTTATAGGATAGAGGCATTTCCAGTGCCATCTTCTAAGGTTCCTTCTTAACAGTATAACAATACTGCATAAGTGGGATGTGGCTTTCAACATAAGCCAAGACAAGAGTATGTACCAAAGCATGCAGTTTCATACTACTTATCTTCAGATAAGAAATACAGCACCCCAAGAGAGGACCAACAGAAAGGCTGCACCAGGGTCTTCTTCTACAGGCATTGGCTCCTCCAGAGGTTACTGTTTCATCTCTACTTCTGTTTTGCTAGAAAACTATCCCAGTTGTGACTTCCACATGCTCAATCAAGAGTCAATCCTGACTCTAGATAAGAACATTAACCTTCTTAGCCCTCAAATCACTCTTCTTTCAGAGTTATTTTTGCCTGTGAGCAACATCAGCTTCCAATCAGTGGCTTTGCATGCCTGCACGGCCCGGAGAAGGTTCAGAGAGCTCTGTGAGTCTGCGGGCAAAATCAGTCCATTCCAAATGATTCCTCTGATTATTTTAACTACACCATTTGTCCCTATGTCCTTTGTGGACCAGGAGGCACCAGCATTCCCATTTGAAGAAAAGAATCCCTAGAAGTAGAACTAGAAACATTTCAAAATCTGAAAAAAAAATTTCAGTCTTTGAAATAAAAACTCTCAAAGTGGAATTCTGTTGACTTATCCAAAAATCTCCTACTACAGGGTTTTGTTCATGCATTGAAATCAAACCCTTCAGATGCCCAGAGTCCTGAATTATGAGGGGCAGTTTCTGCAGAAGATGACTAATGAACCAAATTCACTAGTTAAACAATTCTTTCCTCTAAGGAAAAATTAAATAAATTGGGTCAAACGTGAGCACAAGGTAAGTCATTGGATTAAGCGAGGGACATGTTTTGCTATAAACTTCCAAGGAGGAAGTTGATTTTGACTTGGAATGTAGAAACCCCATTGCTTCCCTGAACACAGTTTTGTTTCAAATCCAAGGTGGCTTCGGGGGACGCTTGTTCAAGAAGCATTTTCCTGTCGTGTGTGCAGCTCTTCTGCTGGGGAAGGGCAGCCTCAGAGGGTCCCGGTGTTGTGGTGCTCTGCTGAGATGGAGCCAATTGGAACCACAGTGGCCGTGGCTCACCTTCTCTTTGCCCCCCTGCCGGTTTTCATTACCTTGACATTTCTTGTGCTTTGATATGTGATGTGAAACGGGAGCCTTTGGCAACAGACGAGGAAATGAGACTTTGCGGGGACAGAGGACTTGCCAAAGGAAAGCTGTGGAAAACGGATGTGACAAGGTTATTCAGCTTGCTTTCTTAAGGAGTTCCGGCTCAGGTGTTTGTGAGGATGCCCTGGTTTGTGCATCACCTGGGTAGCACTACTTCTCTTGTGAATTTGTCATGGATGCTTTTGACCAACCATCCCTGTGGACATGGAAAGTTACTGCCTTGCAGGGAAAACACGCTGCTGGCCACACAGGGAAGACCCAACCACACTGTTAATTTCCTTTACTACTGCTGAGGCCTCACACTTATAAGGATAGCCTTTTGCTTTAATGTGGATGTTGCTGACTTTCTCTTCATGGGATTTATTTGGATATTGTTTAGAAAGAGTCTCCGGGGCTTGTCTAAGCCCTCTTTTATCTCAAACTTGTCAAATAGACATAATGCAAACATGCCGACTGCAATGGAATTTTTCTTCCCCTTTAAGGGCTGAAATGGGAACGACAGACCGACAGAACATGGGGATTCTAACGAGAAATTCAACACACATTTCCAGAAGGCACAGGAACCCGTATGATCTGGGATGGGATTGTTATCTGGTGGGGGTTTTAACAGTTGGCTGTTTTAGACAGATGGGCTGTGACAGTGTAATTCCAAATGATGGATCTGTTTGGTGTTGAAATTCTGTTCACCAATGGCTGGAGGAACACAGTGTGCATACATGCTTGTCTGATATCTGACTCCCACTCCCCGAAAGCAGTTAGCATGAACTTAAAATGTTAATGCAGATTTATAGGTTAAAGTTCACTGGGCTCCCTGCTTAATTTCCTCTGGCTGAAATAATGGTTTCCGATGCAGGTGAGCTGAGCTCTCGCCTGATATATCTTACCTCTTTCAACATCACATGGCTGGTGGCAGACTTGAGTTTGTTGGATCTGTAGTTCTGTATCTGTCAATTCTGAGGAGCCTACCTGCCTCTCAGGCAGCCTGGAAAACAAAGCCTTTCTTTGTTTCAGGAAAGTGTCTCTGATGTTCCCTCCCTTTGAAACCCTCACCCACCCAGGGCAGGCCCATCTGTCTGCCACCTCATCAGGATTGGCTGAATGCTGCTGCTGACAAAGGGCCTTAATTATTTTCAGAGTGCCATTTGTCACAAGCAAACACCAGCTTCTCCCTTCACTCCACGGTACTATATGTACCCTTGATAAAGATATGCCCGGCAATTCCACTTTTCTACCTTTTTTTTTTTTACAGATACCACGGTCCTAGCTACCATTGCTGCCCTCCTGACTACTCATGTGTCATGTGCAGGGAGTCATGGAGGGAACTTTTATTACTTTCCAGAAACACTTTAACCAGATCGTCCTTCCAGAGGAGGAGTATGGTACCTGAGGACAGGGAACAACATTTATAGTCAAATACTCCTGCCACCCAATGCCAGTCACTGGAAAGTTGCTTCCTGTTGCTTCTAGGAAGATATCCACAGGAACTGGAAATGGAGAGGCATTTTTTTTCCCTTTTAGTTCTTTCCCATTTCTCTGGTGTCCTCTGTTGGCAGGACTTAACGGAAGTCAGCATTTGCTGGATTCATCTCAGAGTGACACAGAGGAAGTGGGTGTGGGGCTGAGGGGCAATATATAAATAGTGGGCACTAAAACTTACGAATCAAAAAGAACAGTGACACCATTGAGCAAATACATCTAAACTTGCCCTGAGCTTGAGCCCGGGTAAGACATTGCCCCGCAGCAGATATTGATGATTCTTTCTTTTGCCCTGGGGTATCTCCGTTCATTCTCTCAAGGCTGCTGGACAGCAGATTGCACTGACTTCTTATCTCACACCTGCACCGTGCTAACGTGGGCAAAGGGATCCTTGCTCCCTTTAGAGAGAGTTCCCTCTGTAACTATGGAAGCAGGATCGAAGACATGCTTTAGGTTGTTGAGAGAACGGACCCCAAGAAATTGGATTTGCTCAGCAATCTCAATATGGAAGGAAGGAATGCTGACTGAATTCTTAAGAGATGGGAGATATCTCAGGGGCAGAATGCTTGCCTAACATGCCCAACACCCTGAGTTCAATCCTCGGGACCTCAGAATCAACAGCCAACAAAGAAAACCCTGGAGAAAACCTAAAGACTGAATCCTGGTGTTAGCCACAGGAGGAATCTGCCTCCCAGAAAACCAAAACCGAAACCCAAACCAACCAACCAAACAAACAAGCAAAAGCATCCAATGCTGACCATTTGTCAGACCACACTGACACATCCTTGCACAGCTCTAGAGACATGGATGAGACTGGAATGGTGAGGCAATTAAGCAATGACAGACAGATGGACACAGAGAAAGCTGGAGTCAGGTGATCTGGAGAAATGACAACACAACAGAAGCTCAGCTTGTTCATTATATGGAGATGAACAGACAGGGTTTTTGCATACAGCTCAAGAATGAGCAGATGTTTTCACGCACAGACAGACAAGGAAGCAGGGCATATGTATCATGTACAGCTGACAGAGAATGCAAGTTTAGCTAAGCGGAGCAATCTCTTTAAGGGGGCAGTCTTCAGACGGTGAGTCTCCGGATGGTGGCCGAGAAAACCATGATGAACTGTTCCCTTTGAACTTATCCCGAGGAGAAGGCTTTTCCATTCCTACATTGGTCTGAGGCTCTGGGATCCCATATATGGCCACGCCCTGTCAACAGTTCACATTCACTTGGGGCCTCAAACACTCAGTGATTTCTTCCCACAAGGCAGCAGGAGCCAGGACAAAGATAGGCCGACGAAGGGCACCTGGCCGAGGACAGCTTAGATATGCATGCCTCTTACCTTCTATTTAAACCGAAATTTGATTACAGGACCCCAAAGCTGTACTTCAGGTGGGAATGCCAATGAACTTTTTTATTTTTCTTCCTACTTCAACCCTATTCCATTACTGGCCCCCATCCTGGTTTTTGCTTTTCATTTATTGTACTGATCTACTGAGAGTGGGTGGGCAAGCCTAGCTTTGTATGGCTCCTAGGGCCCAGACGAGGGCCCTAACAACTCTCATTAGATGACCTGTTAATGACCCAAATAAATGACTTTGCTACAGTCACTTTTCAATATGGGCTTATTTGTGTGAGCACAGCTGTGTGTATATCTATCTGTGTGCATGTGACTGTGTCTCTGTGTGTAGATGTAAGGACAACTTGTTGGCATCAGTTTTCTCCTTCTAGCTTGACCACTGTGATGGTCCTGATCTTTGAACTTGGGTAGTCAGTCTTTATGGCAAGTGCCTTCATGCAGTGAGCCCTCTAGCTGGCCCCTAAGTGTATTTTATAATTGGCAGAAAGTCAGACTTCTTTACGGACTACCCAGTGAGTGATGTTTTGGCACATTTATATATTGTGCAATGATGAAGTCAGGAGATTTAAGCAATCTGTCATCCCAAACACCATCTCTTGGTGATGAGAACATCCAAATCTTGCCTTTGAAGTTGTTAACTATAATCACCTTTCTGTGTAACAGCACATCGGAATTTATCCCTCTGCTTCGCCTGTGACTTTGCAGTCACTGTTTTGTCAGTCCCTGAACTGTTGCTTAAAGTTCAGCCTCCAGGAGCCTTTGCCCCCATCGCTACTACTTTGAAATGCAGAGGTTTGGCACGCAGCAGGCTTCTTTGAAGCAGAAGCAGCAACAGAAGACATAGAGGCAGTAGAAATCATGACGCGTGACACTGCTCTCAAGGCTTGGGTCAGTTGATATAGTGTGACCTACTTTAAGGCACTAGTCACCAAGGCTGAGAGAGACCAGCCCCCAAGGGTTAATCCACTCAGACAGGAAACCACCTCTTCCCGTTGTCCCTTTTATTGCTTTGGTTATTGTAAGGGTGCAGAGATTAATTAGCAGATTTAAAGCCTTGAAAGCTTCATCTCATAATTTTTGTCATCAGCAAACCTAGGGAAAACTTAAAAAACAATGAAGGCGCTAAATCATTTTAATTGCAAATTGAACTGGTGTCTTTATGGGATATTTTATTGCTTGTCTTCTGAACAGACAGCTGCCTTAATGTGTCCTTAGACACTAGCGTTCATAGATGGCGGGCTCCCCTGGAGATTCTCACCTGGTTTGTGAGGAGCTGGGATTTGCCCTTAGCAGCTGGCCGCATCAGACACTAGCTGCATCTACTTTAAGAAACCTCAGCTTCCTAGAGCCCGAGGGTGCAAATTAAGTATGTCAGGACATTGTGTGTGGCACGGAAAGTGTCTACTACTTTTAATAACAATTAGGATTCTGGATCAGTTCTTTTTCTAGTTCCCAGGGAGCTCTTTAATTGGGAGGATTTATTTTGCTCTCTGGTACTGGAGAGACAAGTTTGCTGCCTGAATTCAGGAAATCCTGGCGCACCTGCAGAGCGTGAGTCGCCCACCAGGCTGCAGAGAGAGACAGTGAACCCAGGTGCAGACGAATTTTCTCCCATCTGCAAAGCGCACACTGTGCCCTCTTCAGTGCCAGGCTGACACTGTCTACCCACTCCACCCCCGTTTGCTCTGTGCTAACATTTGAATGTGCACTGACTCCGAGCTTTGAACTCTTGGTCCCAAGCTGGTACTGCTGTTTGGGAAGCTGTGACTTCTTGTTGCTGAGGTCTTAAAAGTGGCAACGAGTCATGGGGGTCACGGAGGGCAGGTTTTTAGATCTGGCCTCCATTTGAAGCTCTCTTCTTTCTTTCTCTTTCTTTCTTTCTTTCTTTCTTTCTTTCTTTCTTTCTTTCTTTCTTTCTTTCTCTCTTTCTTTCTTCCTTCCTTCCTTCCTTCCTTCCTTTCTCCCCCCCCACCCCCCATTTGCCATGGTAATATAGCCGGTCATTAGCTGGTGTGGCACTCACAGTAGAACATTTAGTTTCAGATCCCAAGCCAAAATAATCCTTCATTCCCTCAAATTGTGTCTTGTGCTGTGTTTCTTCACAAAAATGGCAACAGTAGGTAATGCAGAGGGTGAGGTGGGGAAGGGGTCATCTCGGAGGTCACTTGCTCATCTAGAGACAACAACAAAGCAAATGAAAGCAGAGAGAAAACAGCACAAGGTGGGTATGGTGATGCATGTCTACAGTCAGGAATTAAATAGAAAGTTGGAGAGCAGTCTGGGCTACACGAGGCCCTGTCTCAAGAGAAAGTTTAAAAAAGAAAGACGGAGAAGACCACACATAAACAAAATCCTCAAAGTAAGCCTCGGTGTTAATGCTCAGCAGCTGTTTCTCCTCTGATATTTATGCTCCGCTAAGATCGCATGAGATCATGAGGACCACATCTTGCTGAATTCTTGATGGGTGAGAACAGGGCTGTGTGTGTGTGTGTGTGTGTGTGTGTGTGTGTGTGTGTGTGTGTGTGTGTGTGTAGTATGTATGTGTATGTGCGTATGGGGGATGGTGTTATGTTGTGTGGTGTATGTGTGTGGTGTGTGTGTGTGTGTGTGTGTGTGTGTGTGTGTGTGTGTGTGTGTGTGTGTAGTATGTATGTGTATGTGCGTATGGGGGATGGTGTTATGTTGTGTGGTGTATGTGTGTGTGTGTGTGTGTGTGTGTGTGGTGTAGTATGTATGTGTATGTGCGTATGGGGGATGGTGTTATGTTGTGTGGTGTATGTGTGTGGTGTGTGTGTGTGTGTGTGGTGTGTAGTATGTATGTGTATGTGCGTATGGGGGATGGTGTTATGTTGTGTGGTGTATGTGTGTGGTGTGTGTGTGTGTGTGTGGTGTGTGTGTGTGTGTGTGTGTGTGTGTGTGTGTGTGGTGTGTAGTATGTATGTGTATGTGCGTATGGGGGATGGTGTTATGTTGTGTGGTGTATGTGTGTGTGGTGTGTGTGTGTGTGTGTGTGGGTGTAGTATGTATGTGTATGTGCGTATGGGGGATGGTGTTATGTTGTGTGGTGTATGTGTGTGGTGTGTGTGTGTGTGTGTGTGTGGTGTATTATGTATGTGTATGTGCGTATGGGGGATGGTGTTATGTTGTGTGGTGTATGTGTGTGGTGTGTGTGTGTGTGTGTGTGTGGTGTAGTATGTATGTGTATGTGCGTATGGGGGATGGTGTTATGTTGTGTGGTGTATGTGTGTGGTGTGTGTGTGTGTGTGTGTGTGTGTGTGTGTGTGTGTGTGTGTGTGTGCGCGCGCGCGCCTATCTGTCCTGAGAGCTCACGTCTTGTGTCACCTCTGCTCGTCTCCCTACCATCTTCCCAGATTCACAGTGTTTCATCCCCTTGCTAACAAATGGGCAGGTGGGGCGGGAGGGGGGGGGATGACTGTTCCTGGCTCGCAGAGACCAGAACGTACCATCCTGAAAGGCTGTGTCTGCATGTGTTTCTTTGTGCTGTCTGTGGCAGAGTTCCCTGTCTAGTTTCTGGAGAGAGGCTATGGGGACAGAGCACATGCATAACAGGGACAAAAGTACAAGAACTATCTTTAGCTCTCGTCTGTCGCCAGCTCCTGCTTCTCAACTGTTAAGTGTGGGCCTGTGGCTTTTATTAGATTCTTCCAATTAATATGCAGTTTGCTCATATGTTATGATGTGCGTTATTTTTCCTAACGAAGCAAAAACACGCGAAAGTCAAACCTAGACCCGGAACATGAACTTCACAGTTGTGCTTTATGTATGAGAATTATCTTGAGAAAATAATTTTTAAGAGCTACTGTTTAAATTCTGAGTAGCTGGCATCCAAGGGGACGATATGTCTCTAGCACATTTTCTTTATCAGGTACCTGAATTAAATTGATTTACTATTATTGTCAGTTACAGAAAAACAATCCCTACCAGGAGCAGGCTGAAAAGACACATGGAGTTAATTACTTAAATTGGAATTTTAAAGAGAAAATGTTTTGAACTTTTTTTTAATGCCTCGTGTGTGCATACCCCCATGACTTTATGTGCAAAGCTTGCATGCAGGAGTCCGTGGGCCATTAGGTTCCCTTGCAAGTAGAGTTGCAGGTAGTTGTGAGTGGGTGCTAGGGACTGAACCAGGTTCACTGCAAGAAGTAGCCTTGGTCACCATTGGACCACATCTCCCGACCCTGCGTAAAGAAAATCCTTGCTAATATGACTCACCCTGTTTCTAGCCTTTCTTACTCTACGAGCTTCCTAAAGTGAGCCCCGAACCTCTTCTCGTGTGGATTGTTTCCATCCAACAGTGGCTGTGGGTGTGCATCACGTTTCAGTGTTTGTCAGTAGTCTTCACCAGCATCTCTATCTCTTGTCCTTGGTCTTCAAAGGTTAGTTCATGTAAACCGCAGGGAACTGCCTCTTCTCTTCAGAAAACAGCCCAAAGCAGCTTTTGTTTCATCAAATTCCGACAGCTGGGAAACATCTTGTTCTCCTGCATGCTTTCTAGGGAAGTGTGGGATTGCACGCTAAGCTTTCTCAGGTTTTTCTGCTGGACGTCTAATGCAAAGGGTTCCTCCAGTGCTGCCCACGAGGAAGCCTGGGTGCTTATTCTCCCCATGGCCTTTGGTTTTTCTGCTGTCCAATCTGACTGAGTTCTTTAAATTCCCTGCTCAGCAGGGCTCTAGTCTTCCCTTATCTCCTCAGAGGGATACAGTGATGTCCCTCCCATTGCTTTGGAAATTTTCAAACATACAGAAACATTTATAACCGTGTAGAGTGACTTTTATAGTGTGAGAATTTGAGCCTGAAATATCCCCTGGCCTTAGATTTTTTTTTCTATGCGTGTTACCCAGCTGATGCTATGTTGGGAAATTGTCTTACCTTTAGGGATGGGACATTATTAGTGGAAGCAAGTCACTAGGGGTGAGCCTCTGAATGCGATACCCATCTCTGGTTCCTGTTGTGCTATTTCTGCCTATCGGTCCACTGTGATGTGAACAGCCACCACCACACATTTGCACTGTTTTGAAATGGGTTGATCCACTATGCCTTCTCATCCATGAGTAGCCCACCCCCCCCACAACTGTGAGCCAACTTGAATCATTGCCACTTTAAGTCGTTTCTGTGAAGAATTATGGAGCCTATTCCAGACATATTACTAATATATGCATATGGATGTACTGGTTATTTCTAACTGGAAATTTGATACCGCCTAGATTTACCTGTGGAGAGAACTTCAGTTAATTATCTAGATCATGTTGATCTATGGGTATGACTATGGGGGATTGTCCTGATGGTGATTTGAATCAGGAAGACACACCCTGAAAGTGAGTTGTACCTTTTCATGAACAAGGCCTTGAACTTGTAAAAGTGAGGCACATTAGCTGAGCATGAGCACAAGTAACTAACGGTCTACATATTTATTCTCTCTGCTCTTGGCTACGATTTGAAGCTTCAGATTCCTCTCTTGAATTCCCCACAATCATGACATATAACCTGGAAGTTTGAAATCAAATTAACCCTTTCCACCTCTATATTGCTTTGAGTTGGGATGCTTTATTAGAGCAGCAGAAGTGAAATTGGAGCAATGTACCCTCCCCCCCCCCACGGATGGTTAACGTTGGGTTAATAGGTTTTCTCTTATGCATATTAGCCTCCCTACTCCTCTGTTCACCGATCTATTTTCCTTGAGGTGTGTGGAAGGACATTTCAGACACTCCTACCCTTGTAGATGGCAGCACTAGGAAGGCCTTCACCTTCTCAGGTCTTTGTTCTTCTATCATCCCCTCTTATGCCTCATTAGATGTCCTTTGTGATGTGTGGAATATGACAGGAGGGGCTGTGTGTGACTTGAAGGCCATAGCACGAAGGGGGCTGTGGCTGCCTTGTGACAGCCATTCCTAAACAGTTGCATTACTGTCAAGTCTTGAGTGGCCACATAGGGAGCTGTGAAAAGGAGACAAGAACTCATGGCATACAAAAAGAGGCGAGAGGAACTAGCTACAGGGAGCATCTGGGAAATTCTCAAAATTAAAGAAAATAAATCACAAATCAGTTTAGATTTGTGATGGATTTTCTGGCACGGCTATTTCCATGTAGCTTTCATTCCCTGTGCCTTTTGTAAGATTCAGCCAGGCAACTGTATTTGTCAGCAGTGTGTAAACTTTTGTTGCTCAGTAGCTTTCTACAGTAGAGCTGCACCCCCCTGCACCACAGTTCTTTCTGTCACTTATTGAAAAATATTTGGGTTGATTGCAGTTTGTGGCATTGTGTGGATAACGACTGCTCAGTCTGGGAATATGACTCACTTCTATAATCTTGTGTGCCATATACAAGAAAGAAAGTGTGTTCAATTTCTGGCTCTTCAAAACAAAGTAACAACAAACAAATAAGTAAAATCAATGGCATACTTTTTCCATATGTAATTTTGTGTCGGTCCTTTTGTATACATTGATTTTTTATCAAATATTTAAATGTGGAATCGAGAATGTTCTATTTGTTCTAAAGAGACTCTTGTGTCTCTCACTTTGGCTATTAGATTACTGAAACAGTGAAGCTGAAGAAACTGATCCACCCCCAGTCCCCGGTATCTCATGCTGGAAGAAGGGGGCAGCTGAATGCCCAGACCATCTGGGATGTCTTGCAGAAGAGACAGTGATCAGTTAGTGCTGCAAACACCACACCTTGACCAAGACTGCTTACTATACATTACTCTGGCCCTTTGCTTAAACCTTAACCTTACCTCAGGGCAATAAATAAGGACATGTGTTGGACTGTTCAGCGCTACTCTCTGTATCTCTTTCCAATATGGCTCCTTGAAAGAATTTTTTATTTTCTTTTTCTCGGTATGACTTTGGTTGTTTAAATCGGCTTATAAATTGAGAGTGTCCCAACCTGGCTTATTGGGGCATAGACTGTGACTCTGAGTCTAGTATGATAATTATATGTGTATGGTCACGGGAAATTGACAAACCTTTCACCAAAGTGCATAGGATGGCCATTCCTATCAAGAAAATATAAGAATTTGGTTATGCCATGTGTTTGCTGGTAGTACTGACAGCTTTATAAGTTTAAGCCATGACTCAGAACATGTATTGGTACTTCACTATTGGTTTTGTTTGTTTGATGCCTCAAATCTATTTTTCTGAAATCATTTTCCCTTTTATCTACAAAGAATGTCTCATTCTTTTAATTTATATCATCTTAAATTGTTCATACATAGGCTTTGTATAGTTTTATTTCATTTTTAAATTTCCTATTAGCTCATATTAGACTCAGTTCTTAATTTGTCTGATTCTGACCTTGGGAGACATTGGTCCTATTTTATTTTTTTTTTTCAAAAAAAAAAATGCCATTTCTGAGATCTTGAACATATTTACAGAAAATTCCTTTAATGACCTCTCATTTTCTTTGAACAGAGAGCCGAGTAGATAACAAGACATCATCAAACAGAAAAGTGGATGCTACTGTATAGAGTTCAACTCATGCTAGTTGAAAAAACACCTTTGACATGTCCCTGGTAGAATGGCAATCAGTCGCCCAGGCTTAAGTCAGTTAGACATTATGCTACACTTCATACACTGCACAACTTCATTCCTGTTTCCATTCCTATTGTCTGCTGACATTAATTAGACAGCAATTCTCAAAACTCATGTGAGGCTTTCCCCATGTGCTTTGCATTTTGTGAGTAAATTTTCAATTTCTGACAGTGTGTGTGTGTGTGTGTGTGTGTGTGTGTGTGTGTGTGTGATACGTAGAGGCCAAATTTCAAGTCAACCATGGGCATTTTTTCTTGGGAGCCATCCATCTTTTAAGTTTTTATTTTCATTTTTATTTTAGACAGCCTTTCTGAGTAGAGTAGGAAGAGCACCAAGGTTGACCCATGAGCTGCAAGATTCTGCCTGTTTCTTCCTCCTCAGTGCCAGAATTACAAGTGAATTGTGACCATACCCGGTGCTTACACGGGTGCTAGTGATCAAATGCTGTTCACGTTGATTGTGTTTGCACCTGAGCTGTGTCTCCAGGCCCTCCACAATGCATTCTTACATTCCCCACGCATGTCACTGGCAAGCAAAGCTGAGTTTATAATGGGGAGTTCCTCCATGCTTTTCAATTTTTTTTGGTGACTCTGTATTATGTGAATATTTGTGACAAAAGCCACATCATACTTTTATTTTTATTATTCAGGTGTCTTAGTATAAAATACACTATAAAATGTGTAGCATTATTTTGTTGTCTTGAACTGAACAAAATTAACATCGTCATGGATAGTAGAATTATCTTCTGAAAGCCATAAAGTAGCACATTATTCATTTTTTGACTGTCCTCAGACTCACTCCTTACTTCACTATGACAACTTGGTACCTGCTCTAACCCAGCCTTTGCATCTCAACTTATGCATCTTTTCCTGCTTGCCAGTGATGTTTCACAGAAGCTATAGAAACCAAGCTCAGAATTCCGAATCTGGGACTTGGTTACTATATAGAGATTATGCAACTATCTATTTCTGAGGTAGTAGTGTATGAGAAGTATCTGGGCATAGGCATGCTATGAGAAACAGGAGGACCAAAGTGGGGTGGGGAGATGACCAGAGGGGCAATTGTAAGTATGGAAAAGACAGGCATCAGATTCTGAAGGGAGTTTGAATTCAGCCTCAGCCACAGTTGATATCACCCAGTGGTTTTCCCTCGTAGCTGTTATTGGCTTTCCTTGAGAAACTGAAAAAGTTGATGTTTTGGAGTTCAGGCTATAGCTAACTTATCCTGCATGTCTGTAAGAGCATTAAAAGATATTAGCTCTGAGAAATTGCATACTTTAGTACAGGAAGTCATCAGGCTGGACAGGTTAGGCTTTGTGTGAACCAGACAAAAGCATTTCCGTTTCTGGCCAAATTTAGTCTCCTTGCTTGACTGAAGCCTTTAGTTGTTTTTTTCCCCACTTAATTCTTGTCTGGAGAACAGTTGAGAAGACCCTCAGACTGTCTGTGGAAGCCATGATGCATTCCCAGTTAAGACTGTCATATCCTCCGTAGAAGCCATGAGTTCCCATCAGAAACACAGAGAGAGACTCCGGGGATTAGAAATTGGAAATGTATATTTTAAAAAAAACCTCCCAAGAAATAAATAATTCAAATAAGGATGAGAAGCTCAGAGTAGACATTAGGCAAAAAGTTTGGCCCATTTCTGCCACATTCTACCATGCAATAGCTATGATACATAGGTTAAAGAACCATCTGAACCCGAGAGACTTCTCCACACAGCTTTGGAGGCTTCTGATAGCTCTTCTCATAAAAATATATATTTAAATTATCAATTCTCTGACAATTTCATGTGCTGTATTTTGATCATATTTGCCTAACTTGTTTCTACCCAAATCCTCCAAGATCCTGTCTTCTTGTTTCTAGTGTTTCTATAATTTTTAATCCTATTCTTTCCTCTACCCCAGCACCTTCTATATATCCCCTACACCCACACAATTTCATGCTTTCTCTCTCTTTCTGTGTTTGGGTTTTGAGACCCATTTTCACTACATAGCCCTGACTGGCCTGGAACTTGCTATGCAGTCGAGGCGGGCCACACACTCACTGAGATCTTGCTGCCTCTGCATCCTAAGATCTTGAATTAGAATTGCAACCACACCTAGCTCCTCTCTGTCTTAGAGGAGCTACACACACACACACACACACACACACACACACACACACACACACACACACACACACTCACACACACACACACACACACACACACACACACACACACAGACACACACACAGACACACACAGACACACACACTCACACACACAGACACACACACACAGATACCCACATATACACACACACTCACACACACACACACTCACACACACACACACTCACACACACACACAGACACACACAGACACACACACTCACACACACAGACACACACACAGATACCCACATATACACACACACTCACACATTCACACACACACACAAATACACACACACTCACACACACACACACTGACACACACACAGATACCCACATACACACACACACACTCACACACACACACGACACACACACTCACACATTCACACACACACAGACATACACACACACACACACACAGACACACACACACACACAGACACACACACAGATACCCACATATACACACTCACTCACACACATACACACACACACACAGACACACAAAGAGAGCGAGAGGGATAGAGAAACTATATAAAGGACACACAATGAACAACTAAGTAAAATAAAAAATTCAAATAATTTTTAATAATTGGTTGAATCTAATTTGTACTGTCATATACTCCTGCTTATAGGGTTTCCCCTGGAATGTAGTTAACCTACCAGGAGCCACACCCTTAGAGAAACCCGATTCTCCCTAAAAAAAATAACAAGAAACAACCAAACAAAGAAACTTTCATCTGTCCAAAGCTCCTCACTTCAAATTCATAGAAATTGAACCACGCATCCCCCTGAGTAATTAGACAATGTTTTCTCCCATGGTGAGCATGGCCTCCCTCTTCTCTAGACGACAGTAACCAAGTTCTGCATGTGACAGAGTTTCCTTTCAAGGTCACCCTGAAGCAGTAACTGTAAGGGGACTGACCTAATGAAAATCATGTCCTGAGAAAAGCATCCAATCCCTTGCCCCTGCCTCATCCAGCTTTAAGAGCTTCATGCTGAAATTGCCTGGCAATCAGCACAAGGATTTAACTTCACAGTGACAGACACAGAAAGACACATCCTCTTTACCTGTGAGTTTATTAGACAGTGTATGCCATTCCAGACTGGATGGCAGCGTTCTGGGGAGGGGCTGAGTTTATTCTGATAGAATGGAGCCCTTGCTACCACCTCGGCAGGCTGCAAGAAGAATAAACACATGACTAAAGAGTGAAGAGTACTGAAGCACTTTATGACCCTAAATATAATGATTTTCTTTTCACAGAATTCCACCGTCTTTTCCTATGCTGGAGGTAGCCTCTATATGAGCATCAGTCTATTCCACTCACAGGTCCTGAGTATTACAGATTATCCTCACCCATGTTTCCTTTGCCTATGAGATTAGTCAGACATAGATGCTTAATCTTCAATCACTTCATAGACCTGCAGAACATGGCATTTAAATGTTTTATATACTAGTACTCTGTTGACATGAGACACTGTTGCTCCTGACAGCACCGTGCACTTTCCCGAAAGTATGTTGGACACTGTTGTTGCTCCTTCTGGAGTTCATCCTCGCTTCGGCTAATGGCCTCTTGGGCAAGGAACTGCCTCAGCCTTGACCACTGATTTGGACATGCGGTCCTATATGCTTGCAGGAGACAAACTTAGAAGACTGCTGAACCTTGCCAAGTCAGGGTAAGACAGCCTTTCTACCTCCCTGCTTTTGTTGTGGTCTGTCAAATACTCCTGGCCTTAGTCATATCTGGCTGTACCAACATTGCTGTGAGACCTTGGGTGACTGTCCAGGTAGCTTGCTGTTTCTGTCCTCACTGCACCTTTTGGAAGTTGCCCATCTGCACTTCCCATCTACCCTAGTATTGTAATTTTCCTTCTCAGGTCTTGGTGAGGTTGTAGGTTAAACTATCTTAGTATTATTCTCTCTTCCTAGTTAGATATTAAGTACTAGACTTAAGCTTTTCAGCTTAGGACAACTCTATTGTAACTCCCTTATGCCTTCACCCTAGGACTAGGTATGTTTGTGGTTTTGGTCTCGATTTTCCTTTTCTTAGAGCACACTTGTTATTCACTGTTTTGTATATAGTTTTGTATCAAGCTTAAATCTTTTACTTTAGACAGAAAAGAGGAGATGATGGGAGATGTTATTCTGTATATATGTTTCTCATACTGGTTAATAAAGCACTGTGGCCAATGAGATAGCAAGATAGGCGGGGCTAGGAGACAAGGAGGAAAGAGGAAGTACAGGGGAGGAGTGGACATATAGCCCAGGGAGGAAGGAGGACGCCAGCTGCGGCTCCCCGATAAGACGACCACGTGGAAATACATAGATAAGTAGAAATGGGTTAATAATTAAGACAGAGCTAGCCCATAAACAATAATGGTAACTGGCCAACAGGATTGTATCAAATACAGAGTCTCTGAGTGTTATTTGGGGCTGGCGCGCGGCTGTGGGCCCACGTGGCGGCAGGACCGGGAGGCCGGCGGGGAGACCTGCTGTAACAGGTCATTTATGAGATTTACGAGATAGATAGCACATCACATTTTTGTTTTGTTTTGTTTTGTTTTGTTTTGTTTTGTGTTTTGGAGACAGAGTTTCTCTGTATTGTTCTGGAGCCTGTCCTGCAACTCGATCTGTAGACCAGGCAGGACTCGAACTCACAGAGCTCTACCTGCCACTGCTTCCTGAGAGCTGGGATTAAAGGCGTGTGCACATCTGGCACATCTCACATTTTTATTATTTAACACTTTGTTTATCTCTGTTATTGGAATTTGATGCGAGATATCAAAAAGCTAAAACGTACATTCTTTTTAAATCTTTACTATTACAGTGCAAATATTTAATTAAACTTTAAAGACACTTAGAGCCATCAGCTGTGAAGAGTGTTTTTTGTTGCCACTAATATGGTCAATCTGGGATGTTTCTCTAAGCTTCCTCTTTTTGAGGTAATTATGTACTTTATGTTTTTTTTCAATAATTTGTATTTTTTTATTTCTATAAAGAGATATTATCTTTTGACCTTGGTTCAGTTATGTTATCTATTTTCAGCTTTTAGAGTTCATTTTATAGATTTACTAAAACTCCATAGGAATTTCTTGCTTTTTTAAAATTACAAAATATATCTCCCTGGTTTATTTTTAGTCATCTGCATTTATCCTTTGAAGAGGAAAAATGTTATCTAGTGTTTCCAAAGCTGTGAACATTCATGCCCCTTTCACGTTTAGTTTCCTAGTTGGATATCACTCCTTACCATGAGTGGTCATATTATCTTTTGCCTATTCATGTACATACACCTTATAGTGCAAATACATAATTCATTCCACAACCTACTTTTATTAAACAGTATGAGGTATACAGTTCTATTACTTTTAACTTTTGATTTAATCATAATTTATTGATCTGTACCTTAGCAGGCCACGACATATTCACTTCATCCTGTGTTCAGTTACTGCTTTAGGATGGTGCTTTCCTGTTTCTCCTGCTCTGATTCACTGCATTGTTATTTCTACCCTTGTGTCACATTTTAATACCCAGTCAGTGCCAATCATCTTGGTTCTCGTTCACTTTTCAATATTTCTTTGTTCTTTTATTTATCTGTGCAGACAGATTGTCGGATAATTTTGTTAACCCTCCACTCTGTGCTGTTCTTTCACCCAGGGCGTTTTTGGTTTAAGAATTTGTGTTCTTCTCATATCGATCCTCAGTCTTCTAAAATATTAAAATGTAAGTCCTTCGGATTAATTTAATTATCTGAACATTAGCAATAAGAGAGTATGGCTCACCTATACTTTCGAAAGGCAGCTAAGATCATATGCATTAAAATGAAAATTGAATATCTATGAGTTCTGCTCCTGAAGACAGAATACGACAGATGACATTTTCCTCTTGCCTGGCAAACACAAACGTAGATCAAAGATTTAAAACTACATTTAGGGAGGTGATGTTGGACGTGCTTAGTTAAAGCATGTGTGCTATTTAAAAGACTCAAATGTTTTAACTTAGGCAGGTAAGTTGTGTGTGTGCATGTGGACACATGGAGATGCCCACACAGGCAGAGGTCAGATTTCAATCCTTTGTGTCCTTCCTCAGGAGTCATCTACCTTGTTTGCTGAGAAAGTAGCTCTGTTTGCCCTGCAACTTGCAAGGTGAGGTGAACCAGCTGGCTAGCAAACCCCAGGGAACTTTGGCTTTCTGCCTTCTAAATTTTTTCCCCAAACTTCACTGTTTTTTATTCCCCAATCAGGACTATTTTATTGCAGATAGAAATATGCTAATTCATGTAGGAAATATTACAATATTTGTATCATCATTTGGCAAAGATTTAAACACATTCTCATTTACGTAAAGGCTAATCTAATCTGGGCTTGGCAGTTTGTATTTCAATACTTTCCTGGAAATAATGGAAACCTTGCTGAAGTGTACACTCGGGGCCTAAAAAGATGTCTCTGAGGTTAAGAACACTTGCAGCTGTTCCAGAGAACAAGCTGACACCTATATCAGATAGCTGGTTTCTGACACCTATATCAGATAGCTCACAACTGTCTGTAACTCAAATTCAAGGGGACTAACATCTACTTCCAGCCTATGTGGGCATTGTCACACGTGTGGCAGAAACTGTTAATCACGCACATACACATACATATAAAAGTGTTTTCAAAAATAAACTTCAAAAATAAAGATGTATATTTGGATCATGTGTGTCTCTAAGGGATAATGAGAACCAGAATGTTAAAGCTGACTCTTGGTGGAGACAGAGAGGATGATGATGTTGATGATGATGATACATGCTTTTATATCATGTGAAGATGGTTGGTGTTTTTCTTGTCCTTCCTGACTAGCATATGTATAGCCATTTGACTCTTTCAACTCTAGCTCACATACAGATTTCCCAGCTACCTTGGATAATGTTACAGTCACTTTGTATGCCTGTTTTACATAAAATGAGAGAGCGTTTTTATTTAGCTGCTGGGGCTGAGCCAAAGATTCATAAATACATATAAATAATGAGGCTGAGGGGAGTCCCAGAAGGTTTTACCAAACCTTTGCTGTTGATACAAATACCTTCATAGACAGACAGATAGACAGAAGGAGGATTGTAAATCCCAGAAAATATTCTATACTTAATGCTCCATTCTGTACTGACCGGGAAGAATCTTGTGGAAGTTGTGTCAAGGCAGCAGGGATGAACATAGAGCTTCGTTGAGCTCTCCTGGGTTGGTTTCCCATTGCCCTCCTATTGCTGCCTTAGCTGAGCTGTGCAGGTGCTCCCACGATTCAGTGTTCTTGCTTAAACTGACGTAATTCTATGACTATGTCCTTTATTGTTTTTAATCGGTTTCCTTCCATGGGGAGAGTCTAGGTGGGTAGAGAAACAGTAGAGTTGGGATGCAAAAGGAAAGATGGAGGGGATGGAAGGACCAGTCCTGTCCTAGCCAAACATGTACTCATTGAAACTGATTTGAATCTGGTTGGCTGAGAAGTAGTCTGCCAGTCACCAGCAGGAGACTTCTTGGTTTCCCTGGAGAGCTCACTGGCTGGCAGTGAGGAAATTTGGTCTAGCAATGTAACAAAAATGGAATGATTTCCCTGCACACTTAAAAAAAAAAAAGATTTGTTTTACATTAATGTGTGTGTGTGCGTGCGTGCGTGCGTGTGTGTGTGTGTGTGTGTGTGTGTGTGTGTGTGTGTGTATATACTTGTGAGTGCAGGTACTTAAAGAGGTTGCAGTTACAGAAGGTTGCGAGCCACCCGATGCGGGTGCTGGAAACTGAACTCAGGTTCTGGGGGAAAAATAAGTACTATTAACTGCTGAGCCACCCCTCCAGCCCTTCTGCCGTGTTTTACAACATTGCTGGTAATAACAGGCTGCTAAACATATGGACAAAGTGCATGTCTATATCTAAATTAATTCCAGGGTGTAACTTTGAATAATTAGGATACATCGAGAGTGGTGCCATTTGTTTGCGTTTGTTTCAACACTTACATATTTATAACCACGGGAGTATGGAGGTTTTATTTTAATTATAAGTGGTTCTCTGGTATGTTTGCCTATGTGTTGACAAATTTGGCTATTTTTCATGATTATTACATTTGGTTTGGAGGACGCATGGATATTGTGATGGGGGATAATAAATTAGGGAGTAAGATGTGCAGCTTGCTCCTTTTTGTCACCTAGTGTCTGTTGACTGACAGTTTAATAGGAAATTCTGGCAGGGCCTGCCCCACATCAGGAGCCCGTGTCACCTGCTTGGCTATAACATCTAATATACAACTCCAAAATGGAGATATTTATTTGTATGTGCCTCAGCGGGCAAAGCTCTAGAACTCCATTCATTTTGTTTGGTTTTGTTTTCTTCCCTTTCCTAACATGAAACTATACATCTGCACAATGACAAAAATGTGTCCACCCGGAGCAGGAATTTTGTAGAATCCCTTCAGATCCAGGGGAACTAAGAGTGATGTAGGGAAATGTGGGTCAGTCACTGCTGCGATATTTTTTTGTTTGTTTGTTATAGAATCTTTCATTTTTAAATTTAGTTTCATCAAATTTTTTTTAAAGATAAAGTCTTTATAATTAGGGGAAAATGATAATACTAATACTACAAATAATCTTGTTCTACAATGCTGATATTTTGGTTTCTTTAATTCTAGTCCTCCTTTCTACTTCTACCCTTTTTTCCCCTCCTTTTTAATATTAGATGTTGACAAAACTACCCAATTACCATGGTTCACAATATAAAAATACTTCTGTACTATGAATAATTATTCCTTTCTGAATTGAGAAAAATTAAAACTCCTCTGCTTTTTCTATTTCAGTGTTTTCATTGGGATTTTCTTTTGTCTTTCAATTAAATGATAAAAATACATTTCATCTTGAGCAACAGTGGGATTTAGATGTTCTCTCAAAGCTCTGTGTTTGATTAGCAGTTTAGGATTTTTATTTTATCAAAATCCTTTCAACTCTTCTCATTGGTCTAATAAACACTAGGGTCACTGGGATGGAATAAGACTGTAGAAATTATAACGTGACTTTTAATATCTTTAAGGCATGTCACTAGAAAAGGAAAATAAAAATCAAAGGGCTAATCATGCCTTATTTAAAAGAAAAGTATAACCATCTATAATTTTACTACAAAGGAACAACTACTACCAATTTCTCTATGAAAGTCCTTAATAATATGAAACTACACAAACATACAGGCACACACGCACACACACACACGAACACACACACACACACAATCAAACACAAGCACACTCAAATACAAGCACACTCAAATACAAGCACACACAGGCAGAAACACACACACATACACACACACACAATCAAACACAAGCACACTCACATACAAGCACACACATGAAGAAAACACACACACACACACACACACACACACCCCTCCAACGTCTCACAAAAAGGGATCTCTTCTTGCATAGCTTGCAGTCATGCAGTTCTGAAAATTTCTACTCCATAGATATTCCTCTGCTTTCTTATGTTTGGAAGCACATAGCACTACAGTACTGACATCAAGAGCAAGAGGTGAAGGCACCTTTCGTGTTTTGAAGGGTTTAATAAGAGAGTGGTATTATCCAGTACTTACAGCAGGGCTTCTTTGATTGCGGGAGGACATACTTGTCCTAAGAGACAGGAAAATGTGCCTCAAGTGTAAGGAAATTAAGGAATCAGCTTGGCACAACTAAGGATAAATGTTTCAGGTGAATGTCAGGTGAATGTCAAATGGGAACACTGAATTTCCTTGTCATCTGAGCCTTTGCTTTCTATTTCAGTTTCCCATAGTCAGCAAGAAGTGTAAGCAAAAAAACAGGCTTGGTGGGTCACAAGGTTAATCCCAGCAATGGGGAAGTAGAGGCAGGCAAATCTCTGTGAGTGAGTCCCAGGTGATCCTAATGAGGACTCCCAGTAATGGGGCATCTCAATTGTTCATCTCTTGTGGCCAGTGGTGGGACTGTGTTGAACTCAATGGAGTTGTTCACTTAACTGGGGCTTCATTGAAATCCTCATAAAACCCAGGATGTTGGTAAGACAAAGATTTTTCATTGCAAACTGACAGGGATGGGCAGCACTGAGGATAACATCCAGAAAAAACTCATTGAATATGGAGAAGTCAAGCTGGTGGTGCCTATATGGATCCCTTCTGTGTCCTCTGAAGGTACTCTGAAGGCTACTGAAAGAGAAATGTGATTGCCAACTGAGCCACAATACCTTTCACCTACAATTGGTCCTGCCTACAAAATACACTAGGGCAATGGTGACACAAAACTTGCGGAAGTAGCCAACCAACGTCTAATTTTCCTTAAGACCCATTCCATGAGGAGGAACCCATAGCCAACACTGCTTAGGTAACCAAGAACCAGAGACTAAAAGAGGCTTGTCCAAGTGTCAGCTTGAAACAGATGCAGAGATCCATAGCCAGACATTATATAGAGAAATAGTTTAAATGGTAGGTGTTTATCAAATCCCTCCCTTCAGAGCTCAGGGAATTCCAAGAAAGAGGCCAAAAGATTGTAAGAGCCAAAGAGGATGGAGGGCGCCAGAGAACGAGGCCCTTGAATCAATTAGACAAGGTATGTATGAGCTCACAGAAACTGCAGCAGCACTCACAGGGCACGCATGGGTCTGTACTACGTCCTTTGTGGGTATGGTACCGATTTCAGATTATTGGTTTTGTGGGAGTCCTGACTGAGAGAACCACTGGGTCTCTGATTCTTGTGCCTGCTCTTGGAACCTGTATCTTCCTGTTGTGTTGCTGTGTCCAATTTTAGTGTGGTAGTTTTGGCTTCGTCTTACTATATTTCATTTGCTCGTGTTTGCTGTTATCTTCAAAAGGCCTATTCTTTTCTAACGAGAGACAGAACGGGATTGAATCAGGTGGGAGGGGAGGAGTAGAGGAACTGGGAGGAGCAGAGCGAGGAGAAACTATAATCAGGATATGGTGTATGAAAAAAATTTGTTCAATAGAAGGAAAAATGAAGAGCTCTTCATAATATTCTTTTTTATTAATTGAATTTATTCATTTATTTTAATTCTGACCACACTTTCTCCTCCTTCCTCTCCTCCTATTACCTCCTACCAGCTCCCATTCACACACTCCCAATTCACCCCTCCTCTGTTTACGTTCAGAAAGGGCCAGCCCTCCCATCACTATCAACAAAACATGCATATCAAAATTGAGGAAGGACTAAGCTCTTCCCTTTGCATTAAGGTTGAGCAAGGCAACCCAGTATGGGGAATAGGTTCCTAAAATCCAGCCAAAACCTTGGGGATAGCCCTTGCTCCCACTGCTAGGATTCCCACAAGTAGACCAAGCCACACAACTGTCACTAGTTATGTAGAGTGCCTAGTTGGTGGCAGGCTGAGTCCCCAGCTGTTGGTCCAGACTCTGAGCTCCTACGAGCATAGGTTAGTTGTTTGTGTGGGTTCGCTTGATGTTCTTGATGCCCCTGGCTTGTGCAATTCTTCCTTCCTCTCTTCAGCAGGATTACTGAGAGCTCTGCATCTGTTTCCAACAGTTACTGGATGAAGGCTCTCTGATGCCAGTTGGGATAGTCACCACTCTAAAATAGTCTTGAATTAAACTTTTGTTGTAACTAGTTGTCTATGTTCTTTATTGTTTTCTGTGTCTTCATTTTTTTCCTCCTAGGAATTTTAGTAAAGACTGATCAAGGTTATTAACGTCTCCACAGTAGCAACTGTTTTTTTTTTTTATTTATTGACTCTTTTAATTATGTCTAGTGTTTATTTCTATTTCATTAACCTATTCTGTGTATGTGATGGTGCAGCACCTGTATTTCAGGAAGTAGAGCCGCTAAAGCAGGAAGATAGCATGAATGCTGTGACACTACTTATGAGGAGAAGTAAATACTATTCTGTTCATCTGAGAGGGGACCAAACAAAGGTCACAGTGAGTGTTTGGGAGGTGAATGATAGGAATATGAGTGAAAGTTTACTTTCAGGAGTAGAAATGAGTCAGAGATAGCTACATCACCAAGGCCCACCCCACAGTGGGTGACATGCAAATTGAAGCCCCTTTTTGAGGTAGTGCAATTTATTTATGCCCCTTCAGAGAGGAGCTTAGCTTGGTCCTCAGCTGTTCTTGCAATTTATATATGTTTGGGAAGGAGAGACCTGGGGATTGTAGTCAGTTTTAGGGACTTCCTGAAGTTATTGATTTGGTTACTTTATGAGAAAGTTGGAGCTTCCCTGAGGAATAGGAAATGTTTTCACGTTCTCTTAGATCATCCTATATATTGTCAAGTTGCCATCTATGATGGAGTATATCATTTCAGGAAAAATTACTCTGAGCCACATAGCATGACCATGTCTCAAGAAGAAAGGAAGGAAAGAAAGGAAGAAAGGAAGCAAGGAAGGAGAGAGGGAAGGAAGCAAGGATGGAAAGTAAAAGCAATAAAACTTTAAATTTTGATTTTTATCTTTATTCTTTCTTAGTTCACTTATTATTTTAAGTTTTATTAACTTCATTTTTCAATGAACATTTCCAAATTTTTAAATTCTTTATTTTGTAATTCAGGCTGATTGCAGTATTTGTTCGTAGACAGTTCTGATTATCTAGATACTATGTAACTTGTCAAACTTACTGTTTTTTTCTGTCACTAGCCTCCTGTTTGGGCTGCTTTCAGAAAGTTCTTTAAGCCTATTCACTTGTTTATCTCTTCAACATATTCAAAGCATTTTGTTTGTAGAAATTTTACTTCGGGTTTCTTTAAACCAACTTATTTACACTGTTTTTTTTCCTGCTTGACACTTCCAAGTATTCATATCTTCTCTGTATAATAAATGCCATCGTATAACATTCTACAGTAGACAGTTCTTCTGCCTGTCACTATTTCTACTCTCTCATATGTATTTCTAATTTTTACTGCTCTTGCCTTTTCATTACTTGAATTTTTACCTCCAGTGATGTTTTGCTTTAAAATTTAGTTTGCTTAACTGGATTAAGTGTTTCTTCTACTCCCTAGAAGTACTACTTATTATGATTTCTTTAAGCTAAAGTGTCCACTTGAGAATTTTTTTTTAATAGGATACATTAATGAGATGAATTAGGATAGAGTAAATGCTCCCATGAGATTGGTATACAAATTTTAATTCTCAGGAGAGATTGACTTTCTGCAATTTTCTAGCTTTTTAAAGCTGTTTTCTTTATTGCACCTTTCTATTTGTTGCTGTTTATTTTTATATACCCACACAAGGGAGAGGTGTGCAAATATTATTTCCTGTTACATTTTTCAATGTAACTAATCTCTAGACATTTTCTTCCCTCAATGTCCAGTGCAACAGTTAATTATAACACAATATAATTTAAATTATAACTCAAAGGGTTATTCTAATACCTGAACTAATAATAAAATCAGTATATATTAAAGGATTATTAATACCCAGTATTGAGTAAGTCAATATAAAAACTGTATTTTCAAGCGTACAATTATTGAAGGTTGACTATATTAATACAAGGAACTTTGTTTAGAAAAAAAAGGTGATAATCAACCACTTTTCCCTTAGAATAAAAACAGCTGTTTGTAAAAACACAACACAACAAAACAATAAATCCACAAAATCTAATAACCGCAGAAATGTCTCTTGCCATGTTCTGTAAAGTTAGTAGTAGGCCACAGATTGGGACTAGAGATGAAGGAATTTCACATTAGCAGAGGTAGTCATGAAGACTACCTCAAAGTTTGTGTCAAACCAATTTGGAGTAAGTTTCATTTTTGCTAATAGTGTTTGATATGGCCCACCTACAGTCAGAACAATCTCCAAGACAATAGAAATAGAACTTGAGGCAATCTGAAACAGTTGGATAAAATGGCATAAGCCACTATGGGGATTCCTCTTAACAGCACTTTAAAACTTCAGTTTGATTTGCTTATATAAATGCCAAAAAAGTAACAGCTGTCTAGATATGCTTATCAAAATGGGCTGCTGTCCATAATCACACCTAATGTGATTTTTCCTGCTCTTCTCATGGACTCCGACATATTGATAAGATCCTGTCAGTCCTGATTTTTGCAAGATTAACGTATGGTTAATCTCCTGTGTGTTCATAGAAAGCAGAGCAAAGCTCAAGTTCTCATTTCCTCTATCACTGTGAGGCAAAGTTCCTTATCATGCACCAGACCACTGCCAACAGAGGAAACTGCATTTCCACTGATAACTCCTGCTACAGAAGGAAGCAAGAACAGCCCAGTTCCCAGCCTCAGCATTGTATGGTTTTTACCTAAGTAGTTTATACTGGTCAATATAACCCCAAGTCACTATTTATCTCTGAGTATATTTGCACAGCTTGAAAACAAAGCTACCAAACCCAATAATTCTTTTGTCAATGATTATGCCTCCAGAGGCAAGCCTTTGACCTAGATTTGCAGCAAGACATCCTTGTCAAAATGATGAATACAGTATTGTTGTCTGGGTCCATTCTGACATCTCTGTGCCTTGGTCTCTTTTCCCATTGTCACTTGTAAAATCAATATAACAAATCTGAAGTCATTGCTCTCTTAATGGTAGTTACTATTAGAGCCTTAATTTCTATTTAAATATTAGTTGAAGGTATAGTAATGTGTTATCATTAACAAAGCATTTGCATTTAAGCAAGAAAAATCCTGGATGCTTGAGATGTAACTTGGATAAGATAGGTTTACTTAGTACACATAAAGTACCAGTGTGGGTAACATCTCACACTGGCTGTTGTGTTACACACTTCTAATCTAGCACTACACAGAAATTCTGAAGCCAGCCAGGAGTACCTGAAACCCTGTCTTTAATGCAAATAAACAAATAAGTAAGTAAATAAACAAATTTTTATTTTATTTTAAAATATAACTCATTTATTTCATGTGTTGTGTGTGTGTGTGTGTGTGTGTGTGTGTGTGTGTATGTGTGTGTGTGTCAAGATGCATATGAATATCAGAGGATAATGCGTGGGAGTTGGTTCTCTCCTTCCTCTATATAGATCCTTGGGATCCAAGTGAAATTGTCAGGCCTCATATCCAGTGCTTTTACCTACTTAGCCATCTCACTGGAGTAAAAAACAATAATTTTTAAAAGTTCTTAAATAGAGGATTTTATGTAATGTGACTTATAAGGAAGGAAAGGCATTCTATCTCTGAATTCTTCAAACTCTGCCAAATCAATTTTCTTATAAAATCAGTGCTAATAGAAATAGGTATTATCTATTATCCGCTGAAGAAGTCCTAATTAGATGCTAGCCATCAAATCAGCCATTGGACACTTCAGTAAGTACTTCCAATATAAGGATAAGGTGAATAGTCTTTACCTTTATTTTATAACTCAGAAAACTAAAGTTTAGATAAATAGCTTTCTAAATTTCATATAGCAGCAGCTTCTACTGACATCTCTTCACATGCTGAAAATAAGTGATGGCTTACTGTTGACAGTCATGAGGGAGAAAGCTTCCCTGCAAAACAGAGCCTTAAAGTCTTGACCCAGGCTTAGTCCTGGTTAGCTGTTTGGATCAGGCAAATGTTTGAGGCTATCTTAGTTTGTAATATTTGAGAAAATTGCAGCAAATTTTTTATTTCATATACAGTCCCGATGCACACTGTTATGAGTGATTGATGGAGCTGATAGCAAGTCTAAAATATTGGGCTGTCTTTTTCAATTCATGCACAGAAGTGAGAAAAACATGACAACCTTATTGAGTGGGAGCCAGATCAAAATCTCTCATTTACGAGAGTCCACGTTTGACTCTCATCTAGGGAAATACCTCTTCGAAATGTGTTGCTACTATAAGACCATACATTTTGAATTGTTTGATTTCTTAACTGTTAATTGAGATGCAATTTCATTCGCATAATATAAGACTAGTATGGTAATTAACACTCTTCTTACTAATTGCCAACCAATTAACCTGCTTTCAATGTCTTCGTGGTGAGAGTGCAGCATCCAAATCTTACATATGTAGCCTAGTTGCCGCATAAGGCTGTGATTACCTTTTATGGCTTATAACATTTGTAATTAATGACATTGCAGCTAGAGCTAGGGCTCAACCTTATATCTCAAAACGGGTCTATTAGGTAATTATTTGATAACTAATTAAGTATTAGCCATCTCGGTAAATCAATTTAAAATGCTCCTCTTCTAACATAGATTTAAAGTGTCACGAGACTCCTGAATGACCAGGCACAGAGTCAACCACCTTATTCAGATTGCCCCTTGATGGTTTCTTTGGGAGTATCCATCCATCATAGCTCAATTTGCATCCTAGGGGTGGGAACCTTTATTCCTCATTTTAGAGGAAGAACTTTGACAAAGAAAGCATTCTATTTTTGAGCTGGAACTGATGATAACTTCACATTCTGTTCCTAGACCAGACTCTGTTTATGATCTGTGCTGAGCCGTTTGTTCCTAACCTCCTGCCCTTGCCTCTTTGCTGTGTGCCTCCAGAGAGGGCTGACACAAAAGGAACAAGACCCTTGTCATTATTTTTCAAGCTGGATTTAGTTTGCAATATTATAGATAGTTTAGGATTTCACTGAAAGAAGATGAGCCCTAAGCTTTTGAAATCCAGGGAGCTATCTATTATCTTATAAAATGCTGATAAGTGGTATCAGAAGATATAATCCTAAATCTGCTGTAATAGAAAAAGAGATTAGAGATGAAACCATTGCAAAATCAAACATGCTGCTGTCTGTTCAGATCTTAATAATGAAGATGATCATAAACGTGAACAGTAAAAAAGCAACTGTTGATGCCATCACTGTCATTTAGCCCTCAGACATTCTTTCTATTCTGATTCTATTATCATACTGGGTATTTGCTGTTCTACCCATTAGTAGGTGTGCATTATGCTAACACATTTTTCTATGTGCAATTCCATCATTTTTCACCTTTAGGAAAAAAACTCTGTGGACTGTCAGTTATTGATTGATTGATTGATTGGATACATATTTATTTAGTTTTAGATACTGTGGTATGCTTCAAGAGCTCAGTGATTTTTAAAAAAGATACATATATATGTATACACACACACAAAAAAAACAAAATTGGGAGGATAGATATTAAACAAATTATTACCAGACATTAAAGGAAGACATGGTAGTGAACCATATGACAGAGGACATTGTTAGGCCACACAGATCCAGTGAAAAGAGTCCCTACAGAATGTGACATTCAGTCAGAGCTTGGAAGAATGGTGAGGAGCTGTTGTAAGTGTTGCCACATGAGATGGGGTGGTTTGAATGGGAGCTGCCCCAGTCAGCTGTGTCTTTGCAAGCCTAATTTCCAGCTGGCAAGACTGTTTAGGAGGTATGGCCTTGCAGGAGGAAGTAAGTCACCTGTGGCAGATTTGAGATTTTTACAGCCTCATCTTACACTCAGTTTGCTTTCTACATCTATTGTTGAAGATGTGATCTCTCAGTTCTCTACCTCTGCCACTATACTTACAGCTTGTTGCCACACCTCCTGCAGGATGAACTCTTATTCCTCTGTAACCAGGAGCCAAAATAAACTCCTTCTTCTCTAAGTTGCTTTGAATCATAGTATTTTTTTCATAGCCCCTACAAACTAAGACACAGGATCTGCAGGATTGGTTGTGGTGCTACTATTGAAAGATTCACCAAGCCAAACCTCTGGTCCACAGAACAACCAAAACACAGGAACCATCTAGAGTGGCTCTTATGACCTCAGAGGTGGTAGCAGAGGGATCAAGGTTGAAGGGAGTTATGTATAGGAGCAGTCACAATGGGACACAGATGTTGAGCATGTGAGGAGTTGATCCTCAAGTTTTGGTTGATTCTCGCATGGTGGAAGATGTAATTTTAATTTCTCTCTGACCATTGCTTGAGGATTTATAATATATATATATATATATAATATCTATATCTATATCTATATCTATATCTATATCTATATCTATATCTATATCTATATCTATATCTATATCTATCTATCTATATATATCTTCCTGTCCCCTATCTTCCAGACCCAGAATGCCCTCCATTTACCATCCCCTCTTCATTTTCACCTCTTTAATTATTTTTCTTTATAACCTACTGCATCCAGCTAATGCTACATCATATATACATGGACATAGGGCCATCCACTGAAGTTTGCCAATACATGAGAGGCAATATTCTCAAAGACAACTGATTCTTGCTCTCTTGAAAGTCATTACTGCCAAAAACTGTCAACTCTTGTGAATGCTTTCCCACAAAAGTAGTTTCATTTCCAGTTGTAATATAATTACAATTACATCTTAACAGAACAATGTTTGCTGAGAGATGTGGAAAATGAAACCAAAAAACCCCAAACAAACAGTAGAAAGTACTCTTTTCTGTCACTTCTATCCCTGGGGCTATTCTAATACCAGAAGCAGACTTGTGAGAGACCTTCATGACTGTAGAGGTCAGGAAAGATAATACCACTACTATAGCAAGATCAGAGGGAGCCAGATGAATATTTTCAGCTATAATTGAAGGAATTAAATAGTATCATATGGGTTTGCTTGTGATGACACAACAATGAAAGCGTTGGGGGAATCTATAGAACTATTTGTCACTGTTGTCTTAAAGTGGTACCACAGATACTAAAAGTGGACGGAACTGAGAAAAAGAGGGAGGAAGGAGACAGGAGGATAGGGAAGGAGGAAGGAAGAGAGAGCAAAGCAGTCTGCATCCAATTATGACCTCAGAGCTAGGTTATAATTTCTATTTTTCAAAGCTATTTTCCCTAAGTTGTATTTACTCCTCACAAAAGCCTCGCAAGTGGGTGAAGGTTAGCTATCCCTGACTGAGAAACAAGTAAAAGCGCCAGCACCCTTGGTTTAAAGAAAGCACTTTGTCTATTCTAACCTGTGCACTTTATGTAGAATGGTTGGATTCTACCACTTGGATTGATTAGAAAGGGCTTGACTGACAGAAGCCAATCAGCATCTCTCACCACATCCACCGTCCTCAGTTATTGGCTCATGAAGAGTTTTGTAAAATAGAAAATGACACTGAAGGTATATTTCCCAAAAGTGTGTTGTTTCTTTCATGAGAAAGAAAAATAGGGAAAAAGGGATAGAGATGGAGAAAGACAGAGATATAGGCAAAGACAGAGACACTGAAAGACATACACACAGAGAAAGAGAAAGGAAGAGACACAGAGAGGGAGAGACAGAGAGGGAGAGACAGATAGAGAAACACATAGAGGTAGAGAGATAGAGATGAGAGAGAAAGGGGGAGACAAGAGAGAGAGAGAGAGAGAGAGAGAGAGAGAGAGAGAGAGAGAGAGAGAGACAGAGACAGAGAGAGAGAGAAAAGCAGTAGACTGGGAGAGCTTTCTTGAGTCTCCCTGTAGGAGGTGCTCTACAAGGAAGATGTTGAAAGAATTGTGAGGTTGCACAGTGTCAGCAACATGCAACTACTGTCCACAAAGAACTTTTGGAGCTGCAGGGAAATCAAAGTATTGAAATTGAAAGAGAAGCTGAAATTATAGAAGGCAGCATGGGAGAGAAACTTGATCTCTAGCACAATGTTTGAAATGTTGACTGTATTTTGCCTGAAGCCTGGGTTACCTGAGGACTTTGCAGTTTTGTAAGCCAATGACTTTTTTTTAGTGTTTAAGCCAGTTTCTCTTGGGTTTCTTTCATATTTCCCTCAAAAGAGAGAGAAGCAATAGACAGTTACAGTACTAACCAGAGCCAAAGGTCGGATTTCTCAGAAACAGTGCAAGGGACAGAAGCAGAGAGACTCATAATAAAGATAGATGCTTATTGTTTTTATTGTCTTTTTTTTTTCTGAAGTTCAAGAGTTTTAGAAATAATCAATCCACGCCTGGCATGGAGCTCTGGTCATATAACTAGTTTCTTTCTGCTTTTGTTCTGCCGTGCTGTATTTCCACAATAATTCGTGGTGTAAGGTGTGTAGTAGCCAGCACAGCTGAGGTCATCATAAGGACTGGGAAAGGAGTGTAGTGGTAGACAGAGATACAGAACTCTGGGTTCACTTCAACAATAGTTTCTATTCCCCCGCTGCTTATATATTGTCTAGGTATACAGCTGATAGAGATAGAACTACAAACAGAACTTGATCAAACATTTCCCCCCCCACTGCTGCTCTAATAAGCACGTTGTATATTTGTAATTTTGCTCTTACAACAGTCCTAGGAGTTCGGTAAAGCATAATCTTAACATTTTCCAGAGGAAGAAACTTAAGTTTGGCAGTAACTTGAAGTAAGACCCAAGTCCAGTTTTTCTGCTTTCAGCTGTAGTGCTCATTCTAGTGGGGAAGGGGTTTTTAGTGGTGGTGGATCATCTTCCCTTCCAGACTAGATTCAAATTCACCTCAGAGACTGTAAGTTACAACTTTTGGGTATATCTATGAGGAGAGTTCCTGAGTGGGTTAACTGAATGGAAAGACTCACTCTGAACAACTCATGGACTGGACAGGGAGAGGAAAAGAGAACAAAAGGGGATAAGGAGAAATCCAGAAGTTTATGTATTCACAAATGCACCATACTCCTTTCTTCTGCTTCATGGTCAACCTTGATGTGCACATCTCTGTACTACTGTGTACATCTATATTCCTACTAGTGTGACATTCTGCTCACATACATGAGCCAGTCAATTTTGGACTGAAACCTTTGAATCCATGAATACAAATAACCCCTTCTTTTCTTAAGTGGCGTCTGTCATTGTCACAGCGATGGCAAAGTAACTAGCTGTGGTTGTAACACATGTTTGGAAGATGCTACTGCATCTAGCTGGAAGTGGTGATAGGAGGTAAGCATCATAAGTGACAGGATAGTTTTCCATGAAATATGAATAAGGCCAATGTTAAGAAACTGCCTGCCAGGAAAATGGAAGGAAAGTATTGATTTCCTACTATTTTGAACCTAGTAAATTTGTGAATTATCTTAGTAATTATTAGTTATATACAACTTACATTGTTGTACATTATTACATGTTGTAACTTACATAAAATTAAGTTTGTATTCCTTTCTCAGATAATTTGTATATTATATTTTGTCAGATTGTGTAAGATCTCTCTGTTTATGATGATTTGTTCACAATATCTTTATCATATTCTGTGTATGTATACTTTTACATATGTTCAAGACATTTTGTATATTGATACAATTTAGGATATTTTTTATCATGTTGCATCATACAGTTCTGTCTCTGGTCAAGACATTTCAATTCTACCTCTGTTTTATATATATATATATATATATATATATATATATAGCATATATATATACATTGCCAAAATATATATATATATTTATATATATATTGCTAAAATCATTGTTCTTGCTAATTAGTTAGGGAAGTTTCCACTATTCATATAGCTATATTTCTGAGTATTACATATTATCTTCATCCATGTTTCCTTTACCTCTGAGATTAGTCAGACATAGGTGTTTGATCTTCAAATACTTCATAGACCTGCAGATCATGGCATTTAAATGTTTTAATATTGGTACTCCATTGACATGAGACACTGTTGCTCCTGACAGCTCTGACCTATCCCAAGAATATGTTGGGCACTGATGTCATTCCTTCTGGAGTCCATCCTCTCCTCAGCTAATGGTTCCATCTTCACTGCTGACTTTGGACATGCTGTCCTACTGTGGTTTTAGGAGACAAACATAGAAAACTGCTGAACCTTGCCAAGTCAGGGTAAGACAGTCTTTCTACCTCCCTGCTTCTGTAGTGGTTGATTAGATACTCTCGGTCTTAGCCAAAACTGGTTGCCCTGACATTGCTGTGAGACTTTGGGTGACTGTCTGGACTGCTGTTTCTGTCTTCACTGCACCTTTTGGAAGCTGCTCACCTGCACTTCCTGTCTACCCTAGTATTGTCATCTTCCTTCTCAGGTCTTTGATGAGGCTGAAAATTAGACTGTCACAATTATTGTTCTCTCTCCCTAGATAAAAATATTAGGTACAAAACTTAAACTTTCCAGCTTAGGACAATGCTATAGTAATCTCTGTTTTGCCTTCACCTTAGAACTGGAGACGTAGTTCTTGCCATTTGCTCTTGTTACCTCATTGGCAATAGGTCTCAAGTGTGTATGTTTTAGGTCTTACGTGTGTATGTTTCCATTTCCTAGAGCATACTTGATATTTACTGTCTTGGTATATAGTGTTGTATCAAGGCTAAATATTTTCTTTAGGCTAAAAGGGGAATTGTAGTGAGATATCCACCCTTCCCATACCTGTTGCACTGAAGATGCCCATTGGGGCATGGAGACAGGTGCGGGCATGACCTGGGGGGGGGGAACTAGGTCTGGGGTCCTGGACCCCAATTCACTCTCCCTGGTCGAAGACAGAGAGCATCCCTGGAGGCGTCCTTGGGATGGGAACCTGTGGCGGTCATCTGTTTCTGGTGTAAGCCATTTCTCCCCAAATAAACATGCATCAGCCTATCGTTTCCCAGATTCTTGTTTACCATGATTTACCGGCTGTCTTCAGGAAAAGGGCAGGGTGGCAGGCATCTGATTCCACAGAGTGTCCCTGCTATGCTGAATATATTGCCTTTTGTACTTTTCATGGTGTTGTGGGCACCCAGATCGGCATTTTTGTAGCAAGAGACATCTTGGCTTTTACAACTCTTTTAGATGAAGACATAACCTGTAGGATAACAGGCGCTGGTAATGTTGAAACCTGTTGTGGTCAATCTGCCTAATGCTGCAACCCTTTAACACAGTTCCTCATGTTGTGGCAACCCCATCCATAAAATTATTTTTGTTGTTACTTCATAACAACTATGCTACTACTATGAATCATAACATGAATATATGTGTTTCCCGATTGTCTTAGGTGATCACTGAGAAAGGATTATTTGACTCCCGAAGGGGTCATGACTCACAGGGTGAGAACCTCTGTTTTATACTGAAAGGATATCTCTAAACCCAAGTAACCATGGAAACCTTAGGCTAGTCCTCAACATAACTATAATCATAATATTTATCATGGGTTTCAGGGTATCATGGCCAGTCAACCACACAGATCTGATATAACATGTAAACCACAGTATGCTCTTGATAAAAGAGATTATCTCATTATTTAGAAAAACATAAATTTGAAAACTTGGTCTACGTAATATGGCAAAGCTTATTAATGTTCATGGGTCTTGAGTCATCGTTATATACCTGGTCACAGGATTTCCCCACTTCATCTCTACCAGGTAAATAACTAAGAAATATTGCAGTATTGTTACATTGCCATGAGAAGGACTTCGCCTTATTTAAAAATATTGCTGAGAGACTCCAAAGCTACAGGGAAACCCTGTCTCGGAAAAACAAAAAGGAAAAAAAAATATTGCTGAGGCTGATAAATACTGTTTAAGATCCCAGGAATGCCTGCATCTGTGACTGAGGTCATACAAGACTCTGTGATTCTTTTCCTCTTTTGGAAATGAAGAGGTTTAATGTGGCCAACATTAGATTTCCCCTTAAAGCAGAGACTTGCAGGCTTCCTGTTCCAAGGCTCTTATTTAACACACCAATGCCTTGTGAAGGTCTGCCTTAAATCATCTGCAGTGATAAACAAAGATAAAATGATAGGTGAACATGGACACTTAATTGAATCTGGCACTCTGACTGAGTCCCGACCTTGAAGGAAGCCTAGGGGGATTTCATGTGGTTGTGAGCTGAGGGAGCATGCTTAAAAGACTCATGCCACTGATGTCAAAACACAAAGGGACAGAGAACTGCATCTCCCAGGCATTTGACATGAGTCTTCCTGAGGGTCCCTAAAGATGGAAGAGCACGCCTGGGGAACAGCAATGGTCACCAGAAGATGTTCTGCTAGATATATACTAGCAGGGGCTGGGGAGACAGCTCAGTTGGTAAAGCGCTTGCCTTCCAAGCTTGGGGACACAACTGAGTTCCACGCTACAGCCCACATAAAAAATCTAGCTGTGGTAGTAAGGGTTTTCAGTGCCAGTGTTGAGGAAGCAGAGCCAGAAATCTCCATGGCCCTCAGCCCAGTAGCCCAGACTGTTTGAAGATGGAGTGCACAGTTCTGGGTCTGGGAGATACTCTGCCCCCGCCCCCAAAAAAATTTCTGAAAAAATCTGATCTCCAAGCACTCACACATATGAATAACATGTGAGTATGCTCCCCACACACTCAAACATGTAGTACGCACACATCACGCAGGCACACAAAGATGCGCTTTGCAGGTTGAGGTGACATTCACTGAACAGAGACAACACATTAAGAGTGTGGACCTGATGAGAGAGGAAAGCAGAGAAGAGGGGAAGGGATGTGGGGAAAGGGAGCGTAGATGCGTGTGGAGGACAGTGAAACACAGGAAGTAAGGCTATTGGAGAGGAGAGGGTTGAGTGGGGAGGAAATGAGAGAGAATTGGGTGGAAGAGAAGATAGCTGACAGCTAAGGAGAGGAAAGATGAGGGGAGAAGAAAAAAGAGCAGAGGAGGGGAGAGGAGAGGAGAGCAGAGCAGAGGAGAGGAGAGGAGAGCAAAGCAGAGGACAGGAGAGCAGAGGAGAGGAAAGGAGAAGAAAAGAAAGGAGAGAAGAGAGGAGGGAAAAATCTGGAGGACATGGGGGAGAGGAACAGGAGAGGAGTGGTGAAGAGAGATTAAGGGAGAATAAACACATGGAAGCGTGGAAGAGGGAGTGAGGAGCGGAGAATGGGGCTTCTGGATGAATGAAGGTTTCTCCAAGAGCATTGGCTATCACTGCCTGGAACAGCCACAGACCCTTGGCTGCCGTGGAATAATCTTTGTGTACACTGTGCATATGCGTCTTTGCCAAGGTGCCTTCTTACCGGTTTAACACAATTCTGATGGTCAATAGATAGGCAGGAGTTTTCAGGCACAGAGGATGCTGGGAAGAAGGCTAGAAGCACTCTACCCACTGAGGCATCTTCCCGATCCCAGATTTTTTTTTTAAGTTCCTTTAATTTATTTTTTCGAAACCTCAATGGCCTTTTTAAATCCCCTTCTAGAGCAGTACCCCAACCCCACAGGCCCCTCCAGGAGTACCTTTATTTCCTAGGCTGCATCACAAGCTGTTTGCATTCCATTTTTCCATTCAGAACAAAACAAAGGCCCGCCCAGCACACCACATCCACTCAGCGTTTCATTCAGTAGCCCTGCAGGGAAGGTTGCTTCTGATGCATTTTCACAGTAGTTGCGCCGATAAGTTGATGAGAGGTTTACAAATGGTCAAATTGGTTATTCTTCCGGTTGTTAATGGGTTTCAGAGAATGACAGCGAATTCTTCAGTTAAGCCTGTGTGAGTGCTGGTTTAATACTTAATGGGAATGCTCCTGTGCCCGATTGCTTAGGAAGTCCTCGTTCAAGAAATACGTATTTGTGAATGTTACTGAAAACCGGCCAAGTAGTTTATCATAAAGCTATTTGTCTTAGATGAATTTAAGTATCTTGTTGTTAAATTAAATTAAAAAAATTCAAATTCCTGTTTTCATTTTAAACTTGAACAAACAAAATATTTACTTCATAAGCATCAGGGGGTCCTGTGAAGGGCGTTTTATTCCCCCTGATGACACATGCCTCTGGAGGTATCCCTTTCATCTTCTTGAGAGGTTTTGTGAGACCAGGGAAAGTGTGTTCCCCCTTTCCTGGGGTATGGCTGCTACGGTTCCCTCGGAAAGGCTTGCTTGCTTCTTGCCTCGAATGTCCGATCTTTTCCATCCCTGTTCTCACCGCCTGCTTGGATACTGCTTACTCCACCGTTATTTTCACTCAAAAGATAAAACTTTGCCAGCACCCGTCTCTCAGAGACTGTGTTGAAAGACATCCCTTACCTTAATGTTGGGAAGCTTTTAGTTGGAAGCGGCTTTGAAGTGTTTTGAGTCTAGACTGACTTCTGATCTGGTAACCTGGGGAGGAAGGTTAGGCTAAAGTCTGGTATTATATGCCAGTTTAGGATGCACATCCCCTGGGAAGAACCAGTGGAAAGATCTATAACACAAAGGAAACCAATAAAATGGTGTGGCTATAATAATATAATAATGTTTTTTTTTTTTTTAACCCAGTTTACAATGCGGAGAAACCAAGCCACAGGTAGGCACCAATGGGTGGCAGGGGTATCCAGCTTTACAAAAGGATGGGCAAAGGGACTGGAACACATGCCCTCTAACCCACCTATGTTTGAGATGCCTTCTCAGGTAGAGATCCCCCCACCCTTCCCCTTTCATTCACAAGGAGCACAATGTATTAGCCATTACCACCTTGAAGAACATCAAAGGCTGCAAATCAAAGTGATTTGTGCAAAATACAAGTGCATTTCCTTCGAAGGGAGAAGTTTTGGAATGGTGGGTTAGCTGAGCTGCAGGACGGAGGATGGAACTAGAGAAGATGTTAGTTTCTACCAAGTCAGTGTCTGGGTGCCTCATGAAGAAAATAACGATGGCTCTGTTCCACAGAGGTAGTCCCTAGGGGTTTAGCCCTGTAACTCCCTCTCACAGGGGAAAGTCATGCACTGTAGGCTGCCTGTATCTATAACTCTGTAAGATACTAGAGTGGCAGTAAGCGAAGGCTGAGGAAGGATCACGGGAAATTGCAGTCTTGGTGATACATAGGAAAGCAAGATCCCATCTTAGGATTGTCATTAATTAAAAAAAAATTAGAAATGGACAAAAATGGAAGATCAGGGAAAATTGTATTAGAATTTAATAGAAAATTCCCCAAACCAAGCAAGCTGTGAATCTCGGTAGCTACCCAGAGAAGAAGAATGGAAGAGGGAAGGGCATGTAGATAAATGTTGGGGAGAAGAGCTTTAGAGGAAGAATTGGGAGTCCAATTTACTGGAGAAATGCAAAGCGTAGGAAAGGCATACCTAAGAGATAGCAAGGGAAAAAATGTTTTTTCTGCATTATTCATAACAGCAAGGGAACTTATGGAGACCCATGGTTACAAGCCAGGAAGCTACTACACTAAGGCTTAGGGATTCTGGGAAGGAAAATACAGTATGTTATTTTAGGACTGATTATTCTGCCCACTTTCTTGTGGATTTTCTCTTTAGCCAGTTGACTGACATGGGCAAATTGGGTGTTAGGTCTCCACTCAAGGTAGAGATTCTATTCTCTTAGCCAGACACACTTTGTCTTTAATGGGCGTTTATTGCTACTCTAAGGCTGCGGTGAGAGTCTACTCAGGGAGGAAGTTCCGTGGCTGCTCTAGAGCTGTTGGGAGTCCTTTGTTGCAATGTAACTGGCTCTGGTTGTGTTTATGTGAGCGTATGGACATTGTTGTCTGTGTGTCTTTGTTTCCTCAGAAATCCTCCTGTGGTTGAGATAAATATTTAAGATATTCAGGCATCCCACTAAAGACAATATCTGTCATGTCCTCAGTCTGGTACAGTAATTTTTGTTTTTAAAAGACTTAATAGTGTTCAGCTATCATTCTGACATTCACTGAACACAAAAATGTCATGCTTAGAATGTATATTTGTATTTTCATTGTTGTGACCAATGTCTGTCAAGAAGCTGCTTAATGCAGTGAGGGCTTACGCTAGCTTATAGTTTGTGGCATAGCCTATCATGCTGTGGACCTCATGAGAGCAGGAGCTTGACACAAGAGGTCACATCAGGCCCAAGTCCAGGAAGCAGATGGTGCTGATGCTGGGATCAGGAAGAAATCTAGGACCCTAGTCCAAGGGATGATACCACCCACACTCAAAAAGGATCTTCCCACATCAATTATTTAATCTTACAGGCAGGCGCAGAGACTTGACTGCCAGACAATTCTAGATCCAGTCAAGCTGATGACTTTGATCATCAAAGCTTTTGTTCATATCTTGTGTGGATTATTTGTTGAGTTGCTTCTGTTATCGGTGTAAGGAGCTTCCTCTCATTCAGGAGTCCTGCTGTGTACGAATCAGAAGGTTTAGTACAAGTTATGATACTTGCCCAACACAGACAGTTTTATGGAGCCTGGGAGCCTCATGACAACACGTAACCCAATATTTTTCAGAGGGAGATGGCAGAATGTTAGAGTGGCAATAAGGCCCACTAAGTAAAAACTCTTTGTCCAGAGAATAGAGTCTCTGGCCTGGGTGGAGACCACTTGAGTTGATAACCTGATTAAAGGCTACACTGAGGAAGACAGTCTCACTTTGAGCCATGCTGAAGGGATGGGAAGAATAATGGTCCTTTTAACAAGAGGCTGTGATTTTCCTCCCAGAATCCCTGCCCTAGCACAGGAGATAACCTGGGCACAATCATGGGACTTCATAAATCTGTCAGCTTCTCTAAATTATTCATAAAATGCACATTCTTTTCTTCTACCTATTTCCCTATCACACCAGGATTCTCTATTACTCTTTCTCTGAAGCTACCCTGCCCACCACGTGGCTACTTGTCATGTGTCTGACCTCCATGCCAGCTCAAAGCCTGGCTTTTTTTTTTTTAATATTGTTATTGTCTTTTTTTTTTCTCCTTCTCTATACAACTGCCAACATTTACAATTTACTTGTCCTGGGATTTTTCTTTTTTAAATTCCAATAAAATTTTCTTGAGATTCTGTCCAATTCCGTTCTTAAATGTATCTATGAATGAGACTAAGAACCCCCAAAGGGGAACCTTATTACCTGTGTATCACCTGTCAATCATTAAAGAACCCTAAAACCATAGTTTTAGAAAAGATTATATAGAGGTGTTTATTACCACAGTGTCTTATGCCTCTGGGCCCCCTGATTCTACCACGGCTCTAACACTTCTGAACAAACCTTTATCCACAGTGGAGGGTCAGTTCTATCCCACTAGAAGTAGGAGGGGCTATACATATTTTGCGTTTTAAAAAGTTACCTCTATAGCAGAATTTCTTGACATTCTCGTGTACTTGTACCGTCTTTAATCAACGTGGATTGATTCCTCGTTGGTTTCTTTAGTCATGTAGCACTGAATAAAACACACTATTACATGTGAGTGTCAGACTCTTGATTCAGAGTTACAGGTTCTCTTATCCTATTCAAGAAGCTGAGCTGTCAAAGCTGCCTGCTTTGACACCTCCATAGTGTCTATAGAGTGGTTGGCTGAGGTGTCTGGGCTTCCTATCAGTACATTCGCCAAAGTATAACCCTTTATAATTGACCATCAGTGATTGTCACTGTTTCTGTTGCATTTCCTTGTCAGAGAAGGAATTTCCATTTGCACCTATGAACATGTCATACAATCCAGTACTTGGAAAATTTGACTCTGCAATTAAACCAGTGGCTACAGTTCCTTGCTTACTGTCATTTTGTCTTTATCCTTTTCTTTTTCACAACACTCAGATGAGCAGCTACTGTAGTACAGCCCAGATATACAGATGTCCCTCAATATATTAAACAGTCCCAACCCAGTGTGCTATTGAATTATGGCTCAAACTAAAGGTACTAAATGTCCATCCTACCGCAGCCTACCAAAAGACCAAAAGCAAAGGCTCTGGCACTGTCTGGCTTAAACTCAAATGTTTTGTGTTATAGAAATGTCCTGTTAATGCCATTATGTTTAATAACAAACTAAATATTGCACATCTATGGGGACCATGGCAGTAAGACTCAGTTCTGCTTGGCTTGACCTACATCTAGTTTTATGAGACTAAATTCATGTATCACAAGGAAATGCTTGGATAAATTTCTCTAAATAATGATGCAGATTCTCTCAAGAGCCTAGTGTTCTGTTATAAATATATCATATTTATTGCTTTCAGTAGTTATTTTTGTCTTTTCCTTCTTTTCAGCTGAGAATAAAGCCATAAATTGGGATGGTTTATAGTTTTGGTATAACTTGAAGCAAGGACTATAAATCTGTATTTTCCCCAGTGTGTTATTTTGCTATGCAAAATATAGGAGTCAGAGAATAATAGGTTAATACCACTTCTAGAAGTTATTGTGGGTGTGTCACTGGTCAAGTTACTTGTCTTAGCACAGAATTGGACACAAGACACTCCTGTTTCAAATTTACCTCACCTATCATGTAAGAAAACTATTGTCTGAGTCAATGAGCTACTATTGCAGATTGGGTACAGTGTTAATATATTTTCAATGGCTAAAGTGTGTTCTAAATAAAGACAAAAATGCAAATTGAAGGAAAATGGTAAAAGAAAATTATCCTGAGCTGTGGGAATGAAACTCTCTCTCTCTCTCTCTCTCTCTCTCTCTCTCTCTCTCTCTCTCTCTCTCTCTCTCTATTCTCTCTCTCTCTCTCATCCTCTCCTTGTTCCCCTCTCTTCCTCTTTCTGTGTGTGTGTGTGTGTGTGTGTGTGTGTGTGTGTGTATGTGTGTGTGTATGAGAGAGAGAGAGTGAAAGAGAAAGATTCAGTGAGAGCTATTCTGAGTCAAAGAGCTATTTCTGACAACTTTTCTTAATCTCAAGAGCATTTCTCCAAGCCCCTGAGAAATACCATTATGATCTCAGTTTGAACATCACCTCCACCTTTACAAATAATACTTTGACAAATGTAGCTTTTCTCTATTTCCTTTCCATGCTGAAGAGTGAGTAAGAGATTGTCTTTAGGCTACAGTAGTTTCACTTTGCCATCCCAAACAGCTGACGTGTGCAACCCAGACTTTTATTTTGAAAGCTTTTGATTAAAAGGTAGTGCAGGACTTCCCCAGCAAACCTGTTTAGATATTGCTTATTCTTTGCACTTCTATTATAAATATTTTGTAACAATGGTAATTTTGATTGGTTTGTCCACCGAGTGAGAAGTAGGGGTGAATGAGTTCCATTTGGTTCTTCGTCCTTAAAATGTTTTGACCTACTTTGAGCCATTGAGACATTGGCTTTTCCACAGCAGCATTGGCTGTTTATCTTAATTGTCTGTCGTGGAT
Organism: Cricetiscus sungorus; assembly: GCA_030556225.1. Classification (NCBI taxonomy): domain Eukaryota; kingdom Metazoa; phylum Chordata; class Mammalia; order Rodentia; family Cricetidae; genus Cricetiscus; species Cricetiscus sungorus. The sequence goes on along the minus strand of JANBXA010000202.1, from coordinate 4,693,364 downwards.
TTTATTTTAACTCTCCTGGGGAGGAGTGATTTCTCAGCCCACTTAAGATTATAAATCACAATACAGAATGCCTACTTTAAGAGTTGAGGAGAGCTAATAACTAAGGATTTTGGGTTTTATTGTGTATCAGTTAAAAACTAAGAGAGCTCACAAAACTTGTTTGATGAGATCTGTCCAGGCAGAATGCTACATAGTTTTGGTTCAGATGAACATCACATTAGCTGAAATATATATATTTTACCCACTTTATGATGTTCATTCACAGTGGAATTTTTCTATACTTTATATTTTTTGTGCTGAAAATTCCCCTCTCTGTGGCTGTAACCCCAGTACTGAGAAGGGCATACACAGATGACTACATGAGGCTTGGTGGCTACTGACTTAGATAAAATGGGATTTTTAGATAAAATGGGATTTTCTAATTCAAAAGGAACAAGGAAGAGAATGGTAGAGGAAGCAACCCAATGACATCTGTGGCCTCAGCATGTTTTACGAACATGCACGTGGATACACAAGAGAGAATATATTGCATGCAGACACTTAACATACACATGCATTCTGCACACATGCAGACATACTGAAAATACCGTGTAGCTTGTCGGGATACTGTTAATATTTGTATTAGCAGCTAAGCTCGGAGCCAAACTCCTGGAATGCACTCGTAGAGAGGGAGAAGCAGTGAGCAAAGGGATCTAGGCCATGTGGGGAAACCCACAGAAACAGCTGACCTGAGCAAGTGGGAGCTCATGGACCCCAGACTGATAACTGGGAAACCAGCATAAGGACAAACTAGGTAACCTAAATGTGGATGTCAGTTGTGGGCTTGAATGGGCTTTGAGTGCCCATTTCTTGTGGAGGGATATTCTCTCACCTAGGTACATAGAGGGTGGCTAGGTCCTGCCCCAAGTGATGTGACAGAATTTGATGATTCCCCACAGAAGACCTCAATCCTTTCTGAAGAGGGGGTAGGGAGTCAATGGGGAGGTGGTGGGGGAAATGGGAAGATGGGAGGGAGAGGGAACTGGGATTGGTAGATTGTTTCAATTTAAATAAAAATAAATTTAAAATATTCAAAAGTAAACTTAATCGAGGAAAAAAAAATCAAAACAAACCTGCCGTAGGTCTCCCAAGTCTAGTGTAACGGAATATGTTTGCATGGACATAAAAATATAATTTAATTACAAAAAAAGAAAAGACAAAGAAAAAAAACATATTTGTGTTAGATAGGCCTTGAGAATGTACTATACACAGTGGTAGGGAGTTCATTTATGGTATCAGCTGAAATGACAAATAACAGTGGTGAACATGCTACATCTGAAAGGCTGGAAACAGAATGGTGCAGAGAGGCAAACGACATTAAGTACATCACAATTTAGCTCAATGACCAGAGAAACAAACATCTTCTTTCAAGATGATATGCTGATTTTTTTTTTCCAAAGTCTTGGAGAGCTAGCAAATTTTATGGTTTGAGTCTCAATTATTATAAAAAGGCCACATGAGAAAGGCTTAGTCACATGCCCATGCCACTGTTGAGAAGTTCTAGAAGCTCTAAGAGCCAGGGTCTAATGGAATGCAGACCTATTTTCTCTTGTACTGTCAGTTGCCATGAGTGAGGACACTGTCAGTGTCCTCGCCACATAGCCCTTTCACATCAGGGGTCAACACAGGTCCAAGCAACAGAAACAAATGACCATGCAATCAAAAATCAGTGGCCATGGTTCACCTCTTACAGTTTTATTTCCTCAGGAGTTCATCACAGCGGCAGAAACACTACCAACACAGAGAATTGTTGCTGAGGAATGGGACACTGCTTTGGATGATCTTGAAGTTCATTTATAGGATAAGTTAGGCATGGTTCTGGTAAGCAAGACGATGGGAAGCGGAGAGGCTTAGCGGGCTCTTCGGTGAGGTCTTAGAGGAGCACAGACACAAGTGTGGTAAGCCTGGCTCACCAGGTGTCAGAGTGACAGGAAAGCAGGGGTATAAATTAAAGTGCAGTTTGCTTGTATTATATACTCACACATCCTTCATCTGCATTCCTCATGCCCTGATACGTAGTAGTGGAAGTCTGCTTAAAGGCAATGAAATAATAGTAATAGTAATAGTAATAGTAATAGTAATAGTAATAGTAATAGTAATAGTAATAGTAATAACGACAACAATAATAATAGGATACAGCTATTTAAAGTGACACCACCTTTTAGACTGCTAGGTGGACTTTATTCATTGCATTTGGCTTCACAGCTTTATGCCAAGTGACAGATGTAAACATCAAACAAAAAACGTCAAAGCTCCTTTAAAAGGCATTAACTGCAGAATGAAGAAATATTATGTCTTGGATTCTATCCACTTACCATACAGTATTCTGTTTTGCTGTACCTCCTTTTAGTCCAGATATAAGGCAAGGTGGGATTTAGCAGTAGTGCTCTCTTCTTAACCATTTGCTTCTGTGGATTTTTGACATTTACATTCATTTTGTAAGACTTACACTTTTTTTTTTTTTTTTTTACATACCATGTTATGTGCTTGTACAGTCCAAGGCTGCACGCACCAGGAAAGCCAATTAGTGGTCCTCACAATGGTCCATGGGAAGTGACACTTAGGAGGGCCTGGCGGACAGGCTCCGCAGGACCCTCCTAGCTTTCCCTTAGTAATCTGTACCTCTCACTTGAGGGAAGTGCGAGTCGACACTTTTATTACAGAGTTCAGCTTCCCTAATTGTGCCTTCAGAAGGGATCTCGGAAGCATGAGACAAACGGGAGAGTAATGTGACAGGAAGCTGATTAATTACTGAGAGCTCAATGAGGTCATTTCACAACTGGTTTTCTATTTGGTACAAACTGCAAAGGAGCAGGCTGGTCTCCATGAGCAGATAGCATCTCTCTGAAACTCAAAGAGCCCTGGGTACCACAGGAGCATGTGCCAGTCACGCATCTTAGAATTTGGTTTAAAGCGTAAATTACTCTGGGCAAGGTTAGATGGTCTTTGTCCTTCTACCAGGCAAGATTATTAAAAGTGGGTGCATATGGGGGGTCTTGGGGGTGGGAGGGGAAAGTTATTACCAAAGAGATAAATAAAGGAACTTCAGTCAGGGAAAACATCCTTCCACTGTCATTCAAATGAAAACCAAATGTTTTCTGTCATGTCAATTATGTACTCATATTTTAATTTCCAGCAAAACCTTAATTGATTTTCTTGCTTAAATAAAAACACTCCTTGAAAAGTGAAAAGTGCAAAGTTTTAGTAGCATTCCAAATGCTTCACTGTTCACAACTAGGTTTTATCAAGAAAGAAATGTTAATTTGCTTGACTCTTGATGTTATGAAAAGGACACCGGCAAGCACAGCTCTAGTGTTTGAGGGTTTTTTCTTGGAATTACTGTTGAGAGATACTGTGTTCTCTGCTTCCTGCTTCTGTGAGTTAAGATTTTGAAGTCTGTCTTTTATTTCTAATGAGTTATTTTTTTTTCAAAATTAAAGGAGTGTGAAGTATTTGGCTACCATGACACCTTTTCCGAATACCTTGTCCTATTGATTTTGTAGATGTCTAACATTATAATTTATAAATTAAGGAAATATTTAGAGGGGCTGGAGAGATTCTCAGCAGTCAAGGGTACACGATGCTCTCGTAGAGGACCTGAGTTTGGATCACATTACTTATGTGGGGGGAGCTCATAACTATCTCTAACTCTGGTTCCAGGGGGTGCCTTTCTTTTTTATCCATTCTCGTACATATTCACATATAATTAAAAATAAAAATTCAATACTGAAAGAGTAGTGTTGAGGTGTAGCTTATTTGATAAAGTGCTTGCCCAGCATGTAAGCTTAACCTTCAACATCCCATAAAAACAAAACAAAACAAAACAACCAGGAAGGGTGGTACATGCCTCTCAGATGACACTCAGTAGGTAGAGGTAGGAGAATCAGAAGCTCAACATTATCCTTGGAAACAAAGACAATATGAGCCATCCAGGAATACATGAAATCCTGTACAAAAATATTACCGTTAGAAAGAAGTATTATAAAAACAGAGAACAGAGACACACAATTGCCCTATCTAGAAATGTATGCTTAAGGGATTGGGTTTTGCTTTCTGTGTTTTGTAGAGCAGGCAGTTACTCCATTTACTATATTTTACTTTTCTTCTTGAATTATGCATTTATTTATTTTTATATGCACATATGCGTACATGCCTGCATGAGTTTAAGTGCATGCAGTAACTGGGATACCAGGAGAGGGCATGAGATAGCCTAGAACACCTCATGTGCGTTCTGGGAACTAAGCCTGGCTCTACCAAAGAAAGCACTTGTTATTATTAACCATTGAGGCATCTCTTCAGCCCCATCCCCACTTATTTTTCAATTATATACACACATTTTAAAGTTTTATTTGAGACTGTCACACACATATATGATGTGTTTCTATAAATTCCACCCTTACTGGCTCCCTTTCGACTCCTTTTACACCCCCTCACCACTCACAGCAACTGTGACTACACGACATATACAAGATCCAGCCAACCAAAATTACGTCCCTGATGAGAAGGGGCTCACAAAGTCCCAACCCAAGCTAGGGATATATGGATAACTGATTGCTGCTAGGGCAGGGTTCATCTTTTCACTGCAGGGATACAGCTCCTGGTAGATTGTTCGTACGCCAATGGATGTCCCTACATCCAAACACATTCCAGCAACAGAAAATAGACTCAGGTGATTTTAATTAGAGAGAGAGAGGGGAGAGAGAGAGAGGGAGGGAGGAAGAGAGAGAGAATGAGGGAGGGAGGGAGGGAGAGAAGAGAGAGAGAGAGAGAGAGAGAGAGAGAGAGAGAGAGAGAGAGAGAGAGAGAGAGACAGACAGACAGACAGACAGACAGACAGACAGACAGACAGAGAGAATTTCCAGTATGACTATCAGGCAGGTTTTAATCCTGTTGCAATCCTCTGTCTCTGCCTCTTTAGTGCTGAGATTACAGCCACATGCTAACCTTCCTCGCCTCCTTTTGTTTTAATAAAGCAAAAATGGAGGTGGATCTGATTAATGCCTAAAGAGAAAGGCCTAACACTGTGTCTCCCCCCGTCTTCAATGGTTTCTTTCAGCTCTTAGTTTCTCTGCCCCTGTTTTTTCCACTTAGCAGGTTTCTACCCAGAGTTTCTGCTCAAGTATAGTTTCTATCTAGGTTTAACCTCAGATGATCTGATTTATCACTTACCTCTCTCCAGAGCTGCTGATCCTTGACCAACAGTATAGAATGTTTTAACTAAAATATATAATGTTCTGTGACCATGCATTCATGTTCCGGCTGAGCCAGCCTGTCAGCATTGTTTAGGAACAATAATTTGATTTATGATTTGTGCCAGAAGTATTTCACTCATAACGTGATCAGACAGTTCCCTCTCAGAGACCTACACTATGAGCTGGCTTTGGCTTTCCTGGTCTGAAGTGCTTTGTTAGCACAACTGTGATAGTATAGAGTTTCTTGTGCAGCAAATATAGAAAGGATAATCCACTGACCTGGACTGCCTTCCCTTGCTGTGGCTGGACTATGTTTTTTGCTAGTAATAAACTCTGAGTCCTGGGAGTCCTTCAGGCAATCAAACACTTAGGGTGATTAATGTGCAATTAGCACAGCTTGCCGTGATCCAAACTCTCCTTCCCAGCATCTTCTGCTTTACCTCCCATCACTGATGGATCCAAGCATTATTGCTTCAAATTTACAAGGAAGTTTGATTGGTCCAAATAATCTGTTTTTTAATTATTATTATTATATGGCATCACTTATTTTTTTTTTAAATAGGCTGTGGTTTGGCAGTCATTTTCTCAGGTCCCTCTCTGGGGTCATTACTCTTGGCCAAGTATCCAGTTGGCAAAGCAGATCCCACAGTTCTGTGAGCTTTACACAGAAATGTTGTGTTTTACTAGTAAACTATTTGTTATGAAGCTGAGAGAAAATTGAAATATCTTTTATTATATGTCCTATAGTATTCTGGGTGTTCTTAAAATGAGTCAAACCCAATCAAAATAGCCACTTGAGAATGGTAGTTTTCTTTTCATATTGTGTGTGTGTGTGTGTGTGTGTGTGTGTGTGTGTGCGGTGTGTGTGTGTGTGCGTGTGCGTGTGTGTGTGTGTGTGTGTGTGTGTGTGTGTGTGTGTCGTACAGCTGAGGAAACTGAGTTAGAGAGGCGAGAGGGCAGGGGAGCATTTCAATGTCATGTTGACAGTGAGGGGTGGCGGGAAGGCTTGATTTGAGGTGTGGTATGAGAGCTTCTACTCTTTGCTGGCCTCTTAAAATTTCTTCCCTGCTAAGTTTAGTTGACACATGTGTGGCTGGGTGACTGGAGAGTCTTGATCTTCAAGAACCAAGACACTGTGCTCTGTGATACTGGTGAGGGGTGGAACCTAAGGCCTTTCCAGCCTGTCTTCCAGGGTTGCATGTGTACCCACAAAGCCTAGCTGTGCTCATTATCCATCATTATTTTCCATTATAACCCATTCAGTTCTCCAATGTCTTCCACTCACATTGTGCCGAGAGACAGCATCTCTTATTAATTGAAAATTATACATTTAAAATAATTTTTCTCTAAGGATATTTGATTTAACTCTCCTTCCAATCCCAAGAATTCTAATAATATTTTATTAGTATATTAATAATATACTACTAATAATATTTTTTACATTCTTCATTTGAATATAGTTTGTTCTGTAAAGGTCTGACATGTGTGCTCAGTATTATCAGACTAGGCTTCCTTATTTCCCCCCTTTATCATAAACACAGGGCTACTGTCAGCAAGAACCAGTATTCTTGATCTTACTGTGCTAACTGTATAAAGTCAAGATCAAGTTGCTTTATTTAGATGTCTCATATTTTAGCGAGGCAGACGATGCCATGCCTCAGTTTTCCATCCTGTGTGTCTCCAATGGCAACCTCAGACCAGCTTTTATGGATCATCATCATCATCAAAACATTTCCAATAAAACATATATAGAAGAGCTATAAAATTCAGACACATGGGAAGACTTCCCCCCAGATTTCCAAAGAAACGTGAGGTAAATTTCAATAGGCGCTTGCTTTATGGGCAGTAAAACAACCTTGGAGAGTAGACCAGCCAAAGTCACACAAGGACAAAATAATGATGCTAGTTGTTATTTCAGGGGCCTTTATAACATGGAATCTCATGTGATAATTAGTAGAGAAAAATCTATTTTCCCACCTATCTGTTGGCTCATGTGGCATTAACTTGTAATAAGAACACACTTGATAGTCCAAAGGGATTGTTTTATTTATATTTATCTTTAAGAGTCCCAGCAATAGATGGGGTTCATTGCTGAACTGGAAAATTCTTGCTCACTTGTCCTTGGTGCTGTAGTAGTGTACAGTTACTGTGTAGGGAAGCTTGCCAAAGCCATTTGCTGTAAACAGAGAGATGCTATCAGTATGAAACGCCCAAATATTTACAGTACATTTCCACTTTTTCTTTGAATAAAATGTTGTGATAAGACATCAAAAACCTTCTTAAAGACAGAAAACCACTCTGAAGAGGGGTAATTGGATGCATTATAGCCTGAAAAACCTCAAGCAGAATCCACACGATGAGTGATAAACAGGATTGTCCTCTCCTTAGAGGTCTGAAAGAGTTAATTGCTTTGCAAACAGGAAAGGTTTATGCCTATAAAAGCAAGCTGTTAGATGACAGTGGAGTTCTGAAGGCTTTATGCTTGAGACACTTGAACACAATGGGGTTTTATCTTCCTTTTACAAAATGTAGTTTTATTTCTCTCTCTCTTTTATTTCTCTCTTTAAACATGAATGATAGGCGATTAAAGGTGCTCTGAGGGGGGAAATATTTTTGACTTGCATGGCTGTGGAAGCCCGATTTAATCAACAAAATGCCATGCTGAGAACTATTCTCATTTCCTTGTCATATAAAATAAGAGAAATAAATTCAGAAGACCTGGGTACTCAAAGAAAATTCTTCCAGGGCCAGGCTGACATCTTTAACAACGTTTCAGAGCATTGCCTTTCTGTGGGGAAAGGGAGCATATGACTGAATATACAATGTTTCCTGGACCTGTCTTTTATCAGCCAGACTCAATTATTTCCAATCCATTGACCCATTTAGCAATATAACGTATTGGTTTCTTTTCTTCTTGTTGTGATACAATATTGTCACTAAAGTTTCTCTTTAGCTCCCAGTCCAAGACATAGTTCATCCAGGTGGAGAACTCAAGGAATGAAGTGTTTAATGCAGATCCTCACCTAACATCCACAGCCAGGAAACACACAGAGAGTGATGGATGAATGTGCACTGCTGGCCAGATCTCTTTCTCTAGTCTTGTACATTCCAGCATCCCATCCTGGGACTGATC